>CM049929.1:5688600-6888600 GCA_027405835.1 Asclepias syriaca | reverse complement strand
ATTGGCAAGCGGGTAGAGGATGAAGAACTCATTGCCTACATGTTGCAAGGACTTGGTCCAGATTATGATCCTCTAGTCACAAGCATTACAACCAGAACAAATATTTATACTGTCAGTGACGTGTATGCTCACATGCTGAGCTACGAGATGCGACACGTGCGTAATGGTACACTTGAGCAACTTTCATCTGCTAACAATGTCAACAGGATAGCCACTCGTGGAGGTTCCAATGGAGGTCGTGGTGGTCGCTGATGTGTTTCCGACTGATATGCTGAATAGGTGTTATTTTACCCTATGTCGATTATGAGTAATTAAGGACTGAGATTGACTAATTGTCACGTTTAGTCTTTATAGTGTCACTTAATCAGTCAGAACCTAAGGCAGAGTACCTATCGTGTAGCTAGTCTGTTGGAAAGTATCTACGATTTTATTAAATAAATATCGTACTCCCAGGGAAGTGGTAACGACTTAGTAGTAACTAGCCTTTTATCCTAACTCTTATCTTATGATTCAGTTATGCAATCGTCATCAATAACTTTGATGAGAGGGTGATCTATTCTCCACTAGGTTTAAGTCTAATTAAGCCTAAAAGTGTTTTATAGATGAGGTCCTGATTCTATGTTATATTGTTCCTACATGTTGATTGACCTATCTTCGAGTATTTTAGATATATCTTAGCCTGGATTGCAACTATGTTCTGAGTCTAAAGGTGTACCACATCTGAGTCTCTAATAAACCGCCCCATCGCCAAGGTAAACGACCCTACTCACGGTTCGAACTAAAGACAGCTATGAAAGCCCTATGTCACTTCGGGGATCATGCCGCTCGCCCATAACCGCCGGCATAAACGCTCTACTCAGCCTACTTAGACTACTCTAACAAACAGGGTGTTCCGTAGGTTATTTTATCTAATATGGCAGACACCAATACTAATTGATGTCTATTAAACTAAACAGGTTATGAATAGACCATGGTTAGGAATTGTCTATAACCCTACATTTAGTTTAAAAGAAACTACATTAGACATGCAGACATAATGAATATTAAGCAGGTGGCCATTTCCGGAAAAACATAATAACTTCAACATATGCAACAAATATTCATAACAATCATAATCTCTTATTCATAACAAATATTTGGACAAACTCAATACAAACATATAAAGAAAGGGACAAGGGGGACTGATGCCATAAAGAAATCACCCTTTACTTAGTCTCGCCAATGGAGCAACTTCTTGTATATGTCGTACTGCTCGACCCGACTCTGCTTGACAAAACCTTCGGAGGACGCTTCCTCAGCCTAGTAACTGGACTTTACCTTAATACCCAGCTTAAGCCCAGCCCTGTGGACTGACTCTTCGAATGCCTCGAGCCCTCTTAGGATCTCCTAACGAAATCTCGGGTATTCTATGAATACCAGAAACGAACCTATCTATCAAAGCCTAAGATCTGAGACTATTTCTCAGAAACTAAGAAAACGAAACACTAACTAGAAAGAAAGAAACTTATACTGAAATCTGAGTCTCTGAGCGACTTGTGTACTCAAGAATTGTACACTGGAAGTCACTGAATGACTCAGATCGAGTGGAGAGGGATGATTTCAACTGAGGAAGGCCTGGGGTATTTATAGCAGCTTTCTGGAGTGAAGTTTTCCAAGATTTTCGATGTGGGACTTGGACCAAGCACCCGGGATGCCCATCCTGGATTGGAACGCTCGTCCCAATCTGTTGACCAGGTCAGGAAGACCGTCCTGATTCGGGGCACCCTCCCCGACTTCCGAACTTCTAAAAATGTATTTTTGCCCCGAAATTTGCCATTTTCTTCTACTTTTCACCTGACACTTCCAAAATCATAAAAACTGTGAAATTGAGTTAATAACAAACAATTAAGACCGATTTGCTCTCAATTTCACCCTAAATTATGCCTAAAAACATGCTAAAAATGTGATATGATTTATGCATATCAGTCGCGGTCGTAGTTGTTAGTTCAATGGTGGCCGTGGACAGGCAGGGCGTATTGGGAACAATCCTGGACGTCAACCACCAAAGGCACAAAATACTCCAGGCATTGTCTGTCAGATTTGCGGTAATCCCAATCATGATGCTTTGCAATGCTGGCACAAATTTGATCAGGCATATCAAGCCGAAAATAATCTCAAACAAGCAGCTATGGCAACAAGTGGGTACACTGGTGATACAAACTGGTATGTTGATACTGGAGCCACAGATCATATCACCAATGACCTAGAGAGGCTTACCACCAGAGAACGCTACACCGGCACTGACCAAATTCAAGTTGCAAATGGCTCAGGTTTGTCTATCTCTCATATTGGGAATTCATTAATTTCTGGTTCATCCCTTGTTTTGAAACATATCCTATATGCTCCTAAAATAAAAAAGCATCTAATTTCAGTACAAAGACTAGCATCTAATAATAATGCTCTTGTGGAATTTCACCCAAACTGTTTTTTTGTTAAGGACTGAGTCATGAAGAAACTCCTGCTCAGCGGTAGATGTAAGAATGGCCTCTACGTTCTACCAAATAATTTCAGTCAAGCTTTGCTGACAACCAAACTTTCTAAAGACCAATGGCACAAAAGGCTTGGGCACCCTGCATCTCCAATTACCATTAGAATTCTACAAGATAATAATTTAGATGTAGATACTAGTATCTCCTCTTCCTTAATTTGTCATGCTTGTCAATTAGGGAAAGCACATCAATTGCCCTTTGTTTCTTCTCAGCATGTATCTACAACACCCCTTCAATTAATTCACACTGATGTATGGGGTCCAGCCATTGCCTCAGTAAATAATTCCAAATACTATGTTTCTTTTGTTGATGATTTTAGTCGATATGTTTGTATTTATTTTCTGAAATGCAAATCTGATGTTGAGTCTGTGTTTCTTCAATTTCAAAAACATGCTGAAACAATGCTAAATACCAAAATTCGCTCTGTCCAATCAAATTTGGGGGGGGGGGGGTGAATACCATCGTTTACACAATTACTTCATATCCACATGTATTGAGCATCATATTTCTTGTCCACACACACACCAGCAGAATGGGTTAGTAGAAAGGAAACACAGACACATTGTAGAAACTGGACTAGCCTTACTCGCTCAAGCCAACATGCCTCTATCCTACTGGGATGAAGCCTTCAACACAGCTTGTTTTCTTATAAATAGAATGCCCACTCGAATCATACAACAAAACACACCACTTCATAAGTTGTTTGGTAAAAATCCAGACTACTCCATGCTTAGGGTGTTTGGCTGTGCTTGCTGGCCTAATTTAAGGCCTTACAACAACAAGAAACTGAGCTTCAGAGCTACTAGATGTATATTTTTGGGTTATAGTTCTTCTCATAAGGGATATAAGTGCTTAGATAGAAGTACAGGGCATATTTACATCTCTAGAGATGTGGTCTTTGATGAAAATATTTTTCCTTTTGAAGAATCTAAACCATCAGGCAAAACCACAAATTCACACCATCCTGTTCTACTTCCAGCTTTAGCCAAACTTGCTATCTACACTGAAAATGCTCTTACAGATATTGAACCAGTTGTTAGTAATTCCCATATGAACGATGGTCAAACTGATAATATTGCTCATGATAACTTGTCTGGTGTAAGCTTGTCTTCTGCAGATAATAAATACAACAAATCAAGAGGAAATTACAGAACATGAAGCTGAGAGCAGTTCAACCAATAATCAAGACCAAACTCAAGAACCTTTATCTAAACAAGCAACGTCTGAAGCAGTTAATCAACATCCAATGCGAACAAGGTTGAGAAATAACATTGTACAAACTAAACAATTCACTGATGGAACTGTCAGTTATTCAGAAACCTCAAGAAACTTCGCAGGAGCTGTAACTGTCACCACTCCGATCACAGAGATTGCTACTGAACCTTGACACCTGCAAGAAGCCATGCAAAATTCAGGATGGAGAGGAGCAATGAATGATGAGTTCTCAGCGTTAAAACGAAATGACACTTGGGATCTAGTTCCACCCAAACCTGGAATAAATCTCATTGATAGTAAATGGGTGTATAAAGTGAAAAGAAAAGCAGATGGGTCAGTTGAAAGATTAAAAGCAAGATTGGTTGCTAAAGAGTTCAAGCAAATATTTGGTATTGATTACACTGATACCTTTAGCTCTGTGATCAAGCCATCAACAATCAGGGTCATTCTTTCGCTAGCCGTAACCAAGGGCTGGAATATGAGACAAGTTGATATCCAAAATGCATTTTTGCATGGAATTCTGGAAGAGGAAGTGTACATGCGGCAACCACCAGGATTTCAAGACTCAGACAAACCAAAGGATTACATATGCAAGCTCAAGAAAGCTCTTTATGGCCTGAAACAAGCCCCAAAAGCTTGGCATTCAAGGTTGACCGAAAAACTTATGGAGTTAGTCTTCAAGGCTTCTATAGCTGATTCATCTCTGTTAATTCTCAAAAACAGAGAGGTAACTGTCTATATGCTCATCTATGTTGATGATATAATTATTGTGAGTACCTCTAATCAAGCAACCGAAAGGTTGATACAAAAATTGAAAATAGATTTTGCAGTTAAAGATTTGGGTGATCTTGAGTATTTTTTGGGTATTGAAGTCAAGAAGGCACGAGATGACATCATACTGTCATAGAGAAGATATGCATTAGATTTGTTGAAGAGAGTAAACATGGAAAAATGCAAGCCCATGTCCACTCCAATGGGTTCTACTAAGAAATTATTCAGAGAACAAGGAATACCCTTATCAGCTGAAGAACAATTCAAATACAAAAGTACATTGGGAGCACTACAATACTTGACAATGACTAGACCTGATTTGGTATTTGTTGTCAATAAAGTGTGTCAATATCTTCATACACCTACTGATGCTCATTGGGGTGTTGTGAAGAGAATTCTTCGTTATGTTAAGGGCACACTAGAATTAGGAGTGAGAATTCAGAAGTCTCCAACCATGATGTTGTCTGGTTTTTCTGATGCTGATTGGGCTGGTTGTCCCGATGATCGAAATTCAACTAGCGGCTTTGCTGTATTCCTTGGAGCAAATCTAATTTCCTGGAGTTCCAGAAAACAGGCCACAGTGTCCCGATCAAGCACCGAAGCAAAATACAAGGCCATAGCGAATCTAACTGCAGAAATGATTTGGATCAAATCATTACTAAAGGAACTCGGTGTGTATCAATCAAAGGCTCCTCGCCTCTGGTGTGACAACCTAGGAGCTACATACTTGACTTCAAATCCAGTGTTTCATGCCAGAATGAAACATATTGAAGTTGACTTCCATTTTGTTCGAGAACAAGTAGCACGTAAAGCAATGGAAGTTCGATTCATTTCATCAAGTGATCAAGTAGCTGATATCCTGACAAAACCACTGTCTAAAACTCTCTTTATTACACATTGTAACAATCTCAACATGTACAAGACCTATTGGGATTGAGAGAGACTATTAGAATTGGTCAATCCACTTCTGTAGAGTGGAACGAGTCATGGTACAAATAATGTTAATTAGTTAGTCTTGGCATAAGAATAGGTTTAGTTAGTTAGTTGCCTTATGAGTCGGATCTAACTCTGTATGCATCAGTTAATCTTTTTCAAATATAAATAGAACATATCCTCCATACTGTGAGGTATGATTTTGCATAAACCTGATGAACAAAACATGTCAACAACCTCATTCGATTCAAATATTTCTTAATGATCTTATAGAGAATGATTTTAACTCGCCTTTTAAAATGTTACCCAACTTTTATGATGAAATTGAGAAATCAGAAAGTGGATACAACATATCTTCTTGCTAGGTTACAACGGTGCCAGGTTCTTTTTATGGAAGACTTTTTCCTGATCATTTAATTCATCTTCTATACTCTTCTTACAGCCTTCATTGGCTATCTCAGGTGATCTATACCACTTTCTTTTCCTATATATATATATATATATATAAGGTTGAAATACTAATATTATTTTTGTTGTCATATTAACAAATTTTATTTTTTTAGATCAGGTTCCACTTGGATTGGTGAATAAATATGGAGAACTTTTGAACAAGAAAAATATATACATAACTAAAACAAGTTCTCCCAACATACGTGAAGCGTACATGAATCAATTTGAAAATGATTTCACAACATTTTTAAGAATGCGTTCTTATAAAATTGTGAATGAAGGACACATGGTCCTTACTTTCAGATGTAAGAATGATGAGGATGATGGGTATGACATTTGTGAGTTATTAGGAAACACATTACATGATATGGTTTCCATGGTAAGGCTACCTATTTGTTTTATTTATGTTTTTCTTTTTTTTCATGATATACTTATGTTTTTTTTCCTTATTATAATTGATTTTAGGGAGTAATCGAGGAAAGACAGTTGGCCAATTGTAATGTTCCTTCATATTCACCTTCGATAGAAGAACTGAAACATATAATTGAAGCAGAAGGTTCTTTTATTCTCAAGACACTTGAAACATTCAAATTTAAATGGGATGCAAATAACATAGGTGATGATCAAACTAGATGAATGTATGTATCAACATACGTTAGAGCCGTTTACGAATCTATATTGTCAAGTTATTTTGGTGAGAATTTGATGAATGATTTGTTCGAAATGTATGGCAAAAATGTATCAAAATATATAGCAAACGGAAAAGGAACACTCAATAATGTAACCCTTCAACTTATAAAAAAATCAAAATAAGTTATTCCTTGATAATAAGTGAACTTTCCCTTTACATGAACCAGCAAGTGTTAGTTACTTTTATTCTTTTATTTATGTTCTTCGTTCCTTTTATTTATTCCATCTTTATTTAAAGAGAATTTTTTTACATATGAATTCTTTCATGTTAAAGCTTTTCCAGAAATTATTATTATTATTATTAGGGTAAACTGTAATACACTGACTTGGCCCAAATAAGGTAGTTATTATAAGTTTCTAATTAAATTAATGAATAAAGAATTTATTTTTATTATTATGGGCCGAATTAGAATATATGAAAAATATTAGGGACTAATTAATAAAAAGTTAAATACTTTAACCTAATTAGGTTATAGCAAATAAGAATGTTTTTTAGGAATAAATTTAAAGAAAAAGAGAGAGAAATATCGTAGAGCAGAGGCGGAAGATGAGAAAGATAAGGTTTGGAGAAAAAGAAAACAAAAGAGACAATTATCAGAATAATTGCCAAGTTTTACCTCAAGAGTTATTATTCGTTTCATAACCCAAAAGTCGCCAGATAGCAAAGAAATTAGGGTTTTATGAATTTCCTGATTGTGGAAAAAGGTAAGTTCGTTTTAGTACTTTTGATTTTCACGAGACAATAAGATCATATGATTAAGATATAGTTATAGATTAAGTCATAATTTTTTTATTAAATGGATTGTTCGTAAAGTTTGAAGGAGATTTAGGAGCAGAATGCCTAAACTGATTTGAATCTACACAAGCGATCAATTGATCAATTAAGGTCCACCTACCTCGATTGATCAATTGAGGTAGGTGGGCGATCCTTCTTCGTTTTTATTTATTTACTATAATCAAATATTTTTTAAAGATATTGAATTTGAAAGATACGATTTTGGAATGATATTTTTTGAACTGTGTATGAAGATTTTGAACAGATTTTAAGATTTTAGGCAAGTTTTAATTTTTGGAAAATTTAGGATTTTGAATTGGTTTCTGGTTTCATGCCTGTGATTTGTGATTTTTTTATTGTTAAGTAAAAGTTTGTTTTCTTTAGTTCTGATTATTATAAATTTAAGATTTTATAAATTTAAGTTATCGATATTTGATTTGTGTTATGAATCGCGAAGATTCAATAAATTAGTGGATGTCCATCGCATAATCGTTATTATCCTTTAATCCCTAGATAATTACGTACTTAATGAAAGGTGATAAGTGTCACCTGATGTCTATCTCTAAGGTGACACATATCACCTAGTACTTATGACTTGGGTGACAAGTGTCACCTAACACTTAATACCGGGTGACAAGTGTCACCCTTAGTACTTATCTTTATCCCCTATTCACCCCTATAAATAGAGGGCCCTATGCCTTTTGTAAAAGCAACCAACAACCAACAAGAAATCACATAATAATATTCTCTTTATTTTCTACGTCTCTCGTTTACTTTTCATGTTGTTTATTTTATTGTTTTTATATAATTTCGTAATACGTTATTAGCACGAGTCTCTACCACCGGGTAAAGTATTTTTTAAGTTTATCAAATAGATACATTTTATGTTATTATTATGGCAAATTTTACTAAACTCGAATTTGTGGCTCTTGATGTCACCTGAAAGAACTACTTGTCATGGACACTAGATGCCAAAATGCATCTTGCTGCAATGGGTCTGGCAGACACCGTTGTGCAAAATAATGTGTCATCAACACAAGATCGTGTCAAAGCTATAATATTTCTCCGTCATCATCTTCATGAGGATTTGAAAAATGAATATCTTACCGTGAAAGATCCTCTTGTTTTGTGGAGAAATTTAAAAGAAAGATTCGACCACCAGAAGATGGCCGTTCTCCCAAAAGCACGGTATGACAGTTGCACCTGAGGTTCCAAGATTTCAAATCCGTGAGTGAGTATAACTCCGCAATGTTTAAAATAGTTTCACAGTTGAAACTATGTGGAGTTAATATAACGGATGATGATATGCTGGAGCAAACATACTCCACTTTTCATGCCACGAATATTGTCCTGCAGCAATAATATCGTGAGAAAGGTTTTAAGAAATACTCTAAATTAATTTCTTGTCTTCTTATTGCGGAACAAAAGAATAAACTACTAATAAAAAATCACGAGACTCGACCTACTGACTCTACTCCATTCCCTGAAGTGAATGCTGTTAGAAATCATGATCCCAGAAGAGATCGTGGTCATGATCGTGGTCGTTACCGTGGTCATGGTAAAAAATATGATAATGGATGTGATGCAGTTCCGATTGGTATGCTAAAAGATAGGCTTTATTTACCTATGTCGGTTATGAGTAATTAAGGACTGAGTCTTACTAAATGTCACTTAGCATTCAATTATTGTCACTTAATCAACCAGAACCTAAGGCAGAGTACCTATCGTGTAGCTAGTCTGTTGGAAAGTATCTACGATTTTATTAAGTTAAATATCGTACTCCCAGGGAAGTGGTAACGGCTTAGTAGTAACTAGCCTTTTATCCTAACTCCTATCTTATGATCCAGTTATGCAATCTTTATCAATATTTTGATGAGAGGGTGATCCATTCTCCACTAGGTTTAAGTCTAATTAATCCTAGAAGTGTTTTATAGATGAGTCCTGATTCTATGTTATACTGTTCCTATATGTTGATTGACATATATTCGAGTATTTTAGACATGTCTTGGCCTGGATTGCAACTATGTTCTGTGTCTAAAGGCGTACCACATCCGAGGTTTCTAATAAACCGCCCTACCTTAATGACGGCCCTACTCACGGTTCGGGACGAAGGCATCCATGAAAGCCCTATGTCACTTCGGGGATCATACCGCTTGCCCTAGACGCCGGCATAATCGGACTCGGCTCGACTTACCTAGACTACTCTAACAAACAGGGTGTTCAGCAGGTTATTTTATCTAGCATGGCAGACACCAATACTAATTGATGCCTATTAAACTAAACAGGTTATGATTAGACCGTGGTTAGGAATTGTCTATAACCCTAACTTTAGTTTAAAAGAGCACATTAGACATGCAGACATAGTGAATGTTAAGCAGGTCGCTATTTCTGGAAAAACATAACAACGTCAACATATAAAACAACTATTCATAAAAATCGTAATCTCTTATTCATAATAAATCTTTAGAACAACACAATAACAACATATAAGAGAGGGACATGGGGACTGATGCCATAAAGAAATCACCCTTTACGTAGTCTCGCCGACGGAGCGTACTGCTGTATATGTCGTATTGCTCGCCCTGACTCTGCTCGCCAGAACCTTCGGAGGACGCTTCCTCAGCCTAGTAACTGGGCTTTACCTTAATACCCAGCTTAAGCCCAGCCCTGTGGACTGACTCTTCGAACACCTAGAGCCCTCTTAGGATCTCCTAACGAAATCCCGAGTATTCTATGAATACCAGAAACAAACCTATCTATAGAAGCCTAAGATCTGAGACTATTTCTCAGAAACTAAAACAAAACACTAATAAGAAAGAAAACTGAGATCTGAGTCTCTAAGTGAGTGTGTACAGAGAAGTGTACACTGGAAACCACTAAATGACTCAGATCGAGTGGAGAGGAATGAATTCAACTGTTGGAGGCCTGGGGTATTTATAGCAGCTTCCCGGGGTGATTTTTCATCAAAAATTCGATGTGGGACTTGATCTGGGGGTTCGGGACGCCCGTCCCAGATTGGGACGCCCGTCCTGAGCCTTTGACCAAGTCAGCATTTCCAAAAATTGCGTTTTTGCCCCAAAATTTGCTGTTTTCGTCTACTTTTCACCTGACACTTCCAAAATCATAAAAACTGTGAAATTAAGTAAATAATAAACAATTAAGATCAATTTACCCTCAATTTCACCCTAAATCATATATAAAAACATGCTAAAAAGGTGATACGATTTTCGCGTATCATGACGTCGTGATAAATTTGACCCTTATAATCGTAATAATAATTTAGATGCCAAAAATATCAATGACCACCTGAAGTGGACAAAAAGTAATGAGAAAGGAAATATTGTTCCGAAAAATTATGAAGACAAATGTTATCATTGTGGCATGAAAGATCACTGGTCTCGTGTTTGTTGCACGACAAAACATCTTGTTGACTTATATCAAGCATCTATTGAAAAGAAAGGCAAAGATGTTGAGACAAATTTTACTTCTCAAATTTTGTCTCATGAAAGAAATGATGACGATCTTGAAAATATTGATGTTGGTGTGGCTCCCCTAGATGTTGTTGATTTTTTCGAACATCCAGAAGGAAGAATTGACCACTTAATTGGAGATGGAAGTGTCCAAAATAATTAGAATATTATATTATGTATTTTATGTTTATGTAAAATATTACATTTTATTGTTTAAATATTGTAATATAATATGCTTAATTTTTATGTCGGTAAATATTTTGTTAATAAAGCAGATGGTTTGATATGCATAAATCATATCACGTTTTTAGCATATTTTTAGGCATAATCTAGGGTAAAATTGAGGGCAAATTGGTCTTAATTGCTCGTTATTAACTCAATTTCACAATTTTTATGATTTTGGAAGTGTCATGTGAAAAGTAGAAGAAAT
This sequence comes from Asclepias syriaca, assembly GCA_027405835.1. Taxonomy (NCBI): domain Eukaryota; kingdom Viridiplantae; phylum Streptophyta; class Magnoliopsida; order Gentianales; family Apocynaceae; genus Asclepias; species Asclepias syriaca. The sequence goes on along the minus strand of CM049929.1, from coordinate 6,877,338 downwards.
GGCAAATTTCGGGGCAAAAACGCAATTTTTCAGAAGTTCAAACTTCGGGGTGGGCGTCCTGACCTGGTCAACAGGCCGGGACGGGCGTCCCAATCCGGGACGGGCGTCCCGAACTAGAATTCAGAATCCCACATCGAATTTTTGAGAGAAAATCACTCTAGAAAGCTGCTATAAATACCCCAGGTCTTCCTCAGTTGAAATCATCCCTCTCCACTCGATCTGAGTCATTCAGTGACTTCTAGTGTACAATTCTCGAGTACACAACTCACTCGGAGACTCAGATTTCAGTATAAGTTTTCTTTCTTTCCTTTTTATGTTTCGTTTTTCTTAGTTTCTGAGAAATAGTCTCAGATCCTAGGGTTCGATAGATAGGTTCGTTTCTGGTATTCATAGAATACTCGGGATATCGTTAGGAGATCCTAAGAGGGCTCTAAGCGTTCGAAGAGTCAGTCCACAGGGCTAGGCTTAAACCCAGGACGTAAGGTAAAGTCCATCTACTAGGCTGAGGAAGCGTCCTCCGAAGGTTCTGGCGAGCAGAGTCGGGTCAAGCAATACGACATATATAGCAGTACGCTCCATCGGCAAGACTACGTAAAGGGTGATTTCTTTATGGCATCAGCCCCCTGTCCCTCTCTTATATGTTGTTATTGTGTTTGTCCAAATATCAATTATGAATACTGGATTATGATTGTTATGAATATTTGTTATATATGTTGAAGTTGTTATGTTTTTCTGGAAATAGCCACATGCTTAATATTCATTATGTCTGCATGTCTAATGTAGTTTCTTTTAAACTAAAATTAGGGTTATAGACAATTCCTAACCACGGTCTATTCATAACTTGTTTAGTTTAACAGGCATCAATTAGTATTGGTGTCTGCCATACTAGATAAAATAACATGCGGAATACCCTGTTTGTTAGAGTAGTCTAGGTAGGCTGAGTAGAGCGTTTATGCCTGCGGTTATGGGCCAGCGGCGTGATCCCCTAAGTGACATAGGTCTTTCATAGCTGTCTTTTGTTCGAACTGTAAGTAGGGCCGTTTACCTTGGCGATGGGGCGGTATATCAGATTACTCAGATGCGGTACACCTTTAGACTCAGAACATAGTTGCAATCCAGGCTAAGATATATCTAAAATACTCGAAGATAGGTCAATCAACATATAGGAACAATATAACATAGAATCAAGACTTTGTCTATAAACACTTTTAGGCTTAATTAGACTTAAACCTAGTGGAAAATGGATCACCCTCTCATCAAAGTTATTGATGAAGATTGCATAACTGGATCATAAGATAAGAGGTAGAATAAAAAGGCTAGCTACTACTAAGCCATTACCACTTCCCTGGGAGTATGATATTTATTTAATAAAATCGTAGATACTTTCCAACAGACTAGCTACACGATAGGTACTCTGCCTTAGGTTCTGGCTGATTAAGTGACACCATAGAGACTAAATGTGACAATTAGTCAATCTCAGTCCTTAATTACTCATAATCAACATAGGGTAAAATAACACCTATTTAGCATATCAGTCGGAAACCCATCAGATTTTTGGCGTCGTTACCGAGGAAATATCATAATGAATTTAGGATTATTGGCCACAATTCTAGAAACTTATGATAGGTAGTAGTAGTAACCTAGACTTTAGATCTACACTTATCTTATGCTAGTTAGACAATCACTTTCCAAAATATAGGATTATCATAACTAACTAATTTTAGATATTATCTGAAATTCAGACATTTAGGATAATCAAATTTTAGAAAATTATTCTAAAACCATATTGAGGAAATTTATCTGCTTTCTAAATATAATATTAAAAAAATTTAAATTTTAAAATCCCTAAAAATATTTTTCTTGCTTTTCTTTCCATATTTGTTTTTTGTTATTTCTAACCAGACTTTGCACTCAGAGATGAAGAGAACAAGAGCAGCTACTAACCAAGCAAAGAAAACAGAAATCACTGACACTCCAGGACCAAAGAAGACAAAGCCAGAAGGACCATCTAGGCCTGAACCAGAAATACCACGAGGGAACCTTCCTTCACAACCGGTAGAAGTAAACTCAAGCCTAGATACCAGTGACCTAGTGAGAAGATTTCTGAATGCCCGTGAGCCTAGCCCCACGGAAGAAGACCCTTCTGAAGATACCTTCCCTCCTAGAGAAGAACCTCAAAGATCTCCAGTTCACACTCCTACCCAGAGAGTTCCTATAAACCCACCACCCCTTGACCAAACCCAAAACTCACCAACATCTCCTGCATACACTCCAACACTTAACGAGCACACCCCTTCATCCGGGGGAAGTACTAACGGTTTTCACTCAGTGTTGTCAGTGCAGATAGACACCTTGGCTCGACAGATATATGAGATGGATCAAGGAATTGCAAGCAGATTGTGTCATTTAGACCAAATCAGTCTAAATATCACAACCAACATGGACCGACTCAGAGCCACGGTCAGTCTCCAGGAGAACCAAGGTACACAGCTACTCCGAGAGATGGCTGACTTACGAAGTGAGCAGGGCATGCAAAGGGATGAGATGAGAGTCATGCGCATAGAGATGCGAAACATTCAGGCAGAGCTACGTGAGATCAGAGATAAGGGTCGTTGAAAAGGGAAGATTCTTTTACTCTTATTCTCAACAAATAAATTGTTTGAACTGAATTAAATAATTGACCCATATTTTCTATTTTCAAAACTTTTTAAAAGGGTCCTTTATTTTATTCAACAATTTTTCTTCAGACATTTTATTTCTCAAAATTCTATGAAAAATGAAGGTTTTGCAAATGCAATTTATTTTTCACTAATTAAATTGTATAAACTCAGTTTTTGTTTTTCTGAAATTCTTGCTGAATTCAAGTTAGGATAAGATTAGGGTAGTCATGATTTTTGAAAAAAGGTTGAGGAATTTTTACACAGAGCTTTTAACAGCTTCTGAATTTGATTGGATAAACATGAAGACTTGTTAAAAATTATGATTATTTTTGGTATCCTGAGATTTGCAGGGAATTACGAAAAAAAATTCGGAATTAGCACGCATCCCGAAGCAACCCGGGACGGGCATCCCGAAGGCCGCCCCTCCTACAAATAATCCATTTTTCTCATTTTCCCTCAAATCAACTTCCAAAAATTCATCTCTCTAAAAATTTTCTCTCTACCTTCTCTCTACAAAATTTTGGCAAACTTCCCAAAGTTCAAAATTTGAATTTCCCTCCAAAATTTGAATTTTAGACTTCCTTCCAAAATTTGAATTGCCCGCCAAAAATTCAAAATCTTTCCCTAAACAAAATCCATCCTTCCGAATTCAAATTCACCTCCAGAATTTGAATTCGAATCTTCCTTCCCGCCTAAATTCTCAAAGTCTCTTGAACTTCTCAAATGGCTCCCAAACGCGCTCGTATCACGTCTACCATGACCGTCACATCGGTGGCACATCCTTTCATGTTGTTTCACTCCAGCCCAGCATACCAGGAGAGATGTCACGGATACATCGGACGCACCATACTGACGGGCAGAACACTTGACTGGGCAGCAATATAGATGCTAGAGGTGGAGCAGGAAGTCAGACGTATGCTCGACGTACTACCCTACAGTCGAGTATTCATCGTCACTGAGCCAACATACCTAGAGTTGGTATGTGAGTTCTATGCGTCGTTTACGTACCATCAGGAGCAGATCACGTTCCGCTTGGGCAGAATAGATCGATCGATGAGCATGGCCGAGTTCGGTATTACCCTGGGTATCTGGCAGAGAGACGAGCTGGATATGCCCGCCTACACCACGGCAGTTCGAGACTTCACGTCTGCAGACGTCTCCACTGCTTGGGCTCAGATCTGTATGACGGGTGTTCCCTACCAGCATGGCTTTGCGAAAGCCACATGTATTTATCCTGCTCTTCGCTACTTACATGCCATTATCGCACACACATTGTCAGGACGACGGACGGCCCCCGGGAATGTCACCCAAATGGAGACATTCCTCTTGGCCAACATGCACATGGGATCCACAGTAGAGATGGCTCGACTTATCACGGTCATCATGCGGGGTTTCGCTACGGACACTCGGAAACAGTGTCTGGGGCTCGGGCCATTCATCACCAGGATAGCTCACTACTTGGAGTTGGACATCGAGGGCTCGGAGCTGACCCAGGTTGCCCCGACCACCATTCCTACGGACCTCACCATTCTACGGAACATGGGAATGGTCGTAAGGATGCAAATGGGTGCTACTCCATCCACACGGAGCAACCAAGACAGGTCTCGGCACCCGGAGCAGTTCCAAAACACATACCTCCGTCCGAGGCGTTTGTTCCATGCACTGCCTTCGAACGACATATGTCGCACGGATTAGCAGAACTATCAGCCCGAAATAGTCGAGATATGGACAGAATCGAGAGACGGCTGACGATGATGGATGACAGAATCGCTATGAACACCAGCAAGATCGAGGAGATCTATCAGCATACTTCCCACATGGTGGAAAACACCGATGTCCACTTTCCGGCAGACTTTACGGCAGACTTCGGTCCACCTAACGATGGCGAGCCGGGTTCTTAGTTTTTCTTTCCTTTTCTTTTTCTTTTGTTGTTTTCGTTCTATGTGTGTGATCATGTCTAGGCTGTATGAAATATGAATCTCTGTGTAACATTGATTGATATGACATAACAGCATTGTTTTCTCTATGTTTTCTTGTTATTTCTTTTATTTCCTTATTTTCCTTCTTACCCATAGTTATTCAAATAAGTGTGGGGTAAGAATCTTTTCTGTTTTGTTTCTTGTTTTCAAATAAGTGTGGGGTAACTAGAAATGCATGAACACTGAGGACAGTGTCAGACTTAAGTGTGGGGTAGTAGTGCACAGTGCACTGTATTAGTTTGAAAATTTTTGCATGATTTTTGTTTGTTTTCCCCGTATTTTCACACCTTTCCAAAAAAAATTCAAAATTTTTCATTCTTCCAGACTTCTAAATGCAGTATAATTGGTAAACATTTGCTGATGTCTATGATATGTAGGTAGAATGTTATGGTTAGTAGGAGATAATTGAGAACTATTTTGAACTAATTGATTAGGAATAGGGAATTCCTGATAACTGAGCACAACTTAGTCTGGATTAGAGACCTCAACCAATTACCTTTTCGAGACTTAACTAGATAAAATTAGACCAGTTGTGGATATATTGGCAATTAGAATGACTAGATGAGACTCTGAGCTAAAAGTGAAAAGAAACAAAAAGAGAGTTAATTAAATAAGGGTAGTCTGCCAGCGGCCTTCGCTACTCGAGCACCACTCCTTCGGGGAACTTAAAGCCTGATACCCTAAGGTCGTGTAGGTCTGGGAGTCATCGGAGTGGGACTCGCTACATGGGTAGTTGAAGTTGACGTGTTCTAAGCAGACTCAAAATACCCTGAATCTATAAAGAAAATCAATAAATGCTAAATCATTAAAAAATCTGATCACCAAGGCTCAGAACTCAGAAAGTTGTCTATTGTTATTATTACTAGCGACAGGGTTAAAGTATTATCTGGTAGTAGTTAAGACGAGAGTATATTGTATTGACTAGCTGATCTAGGCTAGTACACACACTACACGTCAGGAAGACCTTGTGACTAAGAGGAAAGTTCAACCTAGTTGTTAAGTTGTCAACTGCTTGACTATAACAATCTGCTAGAGACATTTGAGACCTTGTCATAGCAACCTAACTAGTCAGACTTGTATCAAGAATCGTTTGAATAATTTTTGGAATAAAAACATGACTAGGAAATTTAAGTGACTGCACTATGATTTAGAATCACTAACTTCAAATAGACTTTGCTTGAGGACAAGCAAAAAGCTAAGTGTGGGGTTATCTAATATGCATAAATCATATCACATTTTTAGCATGTTTTTAGGCATAATCTAGGGTGAAATTGAGGGCAAATCGGTCTTATTTGCTCGTTATTAACTCAATTTCACAGTTTTTATGATTTTGGAAGTGTTAGGTGAAAAGTAGAAGAAAATGGCAAATTTTGGGGCAAAAAACGCAATTTTTTAGATGTTCGGACTTCGGGGAGGGCGTCCTGACTTGGTCAACAGGTCGGGACGGCCGTCCTGACCTGGTCAACAGACCGGGACGGGCGTCCAGGACTCGGGACGACCGTCCTGACCTGGTCAACAGACCGGGACGGGCGTCCCGAACCAGAATTCAGAATCTCACATCGAATTTTTGAGAGAAAATCACTCCAGAAAGCTGCTATAAATACCCCAGGCCTTCCTCAGTTCAAATCATCCATCTCCACTCGATCTGAGTCATTCAGTGACTTCCAGTGTACAATTCTCGAGTACACAACTCACTCGGAGACTCAGATTTCAGTATAAGTTTTCTTTCTTTCCTTTTTGTGTTTCATTTTTCTTAGTTTCTGAGAAATAGTCTCAGATCCTAGGGTTCGATAGATAGGTTCGTTTCTGGTATTCATAGAATACCTGGGATTTCGTTAGGAAATCCTAAGAGGGCTCTAGGCGTTCGAAGAGTCAGTCCACAGGGCTGGGCTTAAGCCCAGGACGTAAGGTAAAGTCCAGCTACTAGGCTGAGGAAGCGTTCTCCGAAGGTTCTGGCAAGCAGAGTCGGGTCAAGCAATACGACATATACAGCAGTAGCTCCATCGACGAGACTACGTAAAGGGTGATTTCTTTATGGCATCAGTCCCCCTGTCCCTCTCTTATATGTTGTTATTGTGTTTGTCCAAATATCAATTATGAATACTGGATTATGATTGTTATGAATATTTGTTATATATGTTAAAGTTGTTATGTTTTTCCGGAAATAGCCACCTGCTTAATATTCATTATGTCTGCATGTCTAATGTAGTTTCTTTTAAACTAAAATTAGGGTTATAGACAATTCCTAACCACGGTCTATTCATAACCTGTTTAGTTTAACATGCATCAATTAGTATTGGTGTCTGCCATACTAGATAAAATAACCTGCGGAACACCCTGTTTGTTAGAGTAGTCTAGGTAGGCTGAGTAGAGCGTTTATGCCTGCGGTTATGGGCCATCGGCGTGATCCCCTAAGTGACATAGGGCTTTCATAGCTGTCTTTTGTTCGAACCGTGAGTAGGGCCGTTTACCAAGGGTTGGTTGAGTTTAGATCAGGGACAATTTTTTATGCAGATGTGATTCTTGCTCAGTTCTTGAATTGTTGCTGTATCATTTGCATAACTGGATCATAAGATAAGAGTTAGAATAAAAAGGCTAGCTACTACTAAGCCGTTACCACTTCCCTAGGAGTACGATATTTATTTAATAAAATCATAGATACTTTCCAATAGACTAGCTACACGATAGGTACTCTGCCTTAGGTTCTGGCTGATTAAGTGACACCATAGAGACTAAATGTGACAATTAGTCAATTTCAGTCCTTAATTACTCATAATCAACATAGGGTAAAATAACACCTATTTAGCATATCAGTCGGAAACCCATCATGGTTGTTGTTCAATTTTCTGGTATGAATAACGATATCGAAAGTGTCTGTCTTATTGACAGTGGAGCTACGCACACTATACTGAAATATGAGAAATATTTTTCTCATTTGAATGTGGGAGAAACAAATGTTACCACAATAAATGGTAGTGCAAAACTTATTGAAGGCTCCGGAAGAGCTACTATAATATTACCGGGAGGAACTATGATTGCTATTGATAAAGCATTATATTCCTCAAAGTCTCAAAGAAATTTATTGAGTTTTAAAGATATCCGACGTAATGGATATCATGTTAAGACTATGGAGGATAATGGTCATGAATATTTGAGTATCACAAAAATGACCTCCGGTAATAAGTTTTTGTTGAAAAAACTATCATCTCTATCCTCTGGCCTATATTATGCGAAAATAAATGCTATTGAGGCACATCATTTAGTAAAACAAAAGTTTACTAATTCGGTTACTTTTAAAGTTTGGCATGACCGTTTGGGTCATCAGTAATAAATTATGATGCAAAAAATTATCGAGACAATGCACGGTCATCCTTTGAAAAATCAAAGGATTTTAACTTCTAATAAACTTTCATGTGCTGCATGTTAGAAAGGGAAATTGATTATAAGACCATCACCATTGAAAGTAGGAGCTGAAAGTCCTACATTTCTAGAACGAATTCATGGAGATATATGTGGACCGATTAGTCCACCATGTGGGCAATTTCAATATTTCATGGTCTTGATTAATGCATCGACCCGATGGTAGCATGTTTGTTTATTATCAACTCACAGTCTGGCGTTTGCGAGATTACTTGCCCAAATAATTCGCTTAAGAGCGCAATTTCTTGATTATCCTATTAAGCGAATTCGTCTAGACAACGCTGGTGAATTTTCTTCGCATGCATTTGATTCTTATTGCATGTCGATTGGAATAATTGTTGAACATCTTGTAGCTCATGTTCACACATAGAATGGTCTAGCTGAATCTTTTATTAAAAGGCTGCAATTAATTGCTAGACCATTATTGATGAAAATAAATCTCCCTACAACAGCTTGGGGACATGCAATTTTGCATGCTGCAGCACTTGTGCATTTAAGGCCATCGAGTTACCATAAATATTCTCTCATACAGTTGACTTTTAGTTCAGAGCCAAATATTTCTTATTTGAGAATTTTTGGGTGTGCTGTATATGTTCCAATTGAACCACCCCAAACGGACAAAAATAGGTCCGGAAAGAAGATTAGGGATATATGTTAGGTATGACTCCTGATATGCACAAATCATATACCCTTTCTAGCATGTTTTTAGACATAAATTAGGGCAATATTTGAATGTATTTGATCTTAATTGAATCAAATTGACATAAGTTTGCTTAAATTTTGATTTTGGAAGTTTCATGAGCAAATTGCACGAAAACATCAAATTTTGGGGTAAAAATGTAATTTTTGGAAATGCTGACCTGGTCAACGGGTCAGGACGGGCGTCCTGACCCAGTCAAAGCACCAGGACGGCCGTCTCGGAGCACCAGAAGTTGTCCCACATCAAAATTTTTGGAGATTTTCACTCCAAAAAGCTGCTATAAATACCCCATGCCTCCAAGAGTTCAAATCATCCCTCTCCACTCAATCTGAGTCATTCAGTCACTTCGATTGTACATTTTTCTCGAGTACATAAGTCATTGAGAGACTCGGGCTCAGTATAAGTTTATTTCTATTCTTAGAGAGTTTCTCGTTTTCTTTGTTTTCTGAGAGTCTGTCTCAGAATCTTAGATTACGACTAGATATGGTTCGTTTTCGGTATCATAGAATATCGGGATTTCGTTAGGAGATCCTAAGAGAGAGGTAGGGTGCGTATTCTTAGTCAGATTAGGGCAATTTGCTTAAGTCCGGGATGTAAGGTAAAGCAATTGCTACTAGGTCTGAGGAGCGTTCTCCGAAGGCTCTGCCGAGCAGAGTAGGATCGAGCAGTCAGAAGCATGCAGGAGCTGCAGCTCCGGTTGGACTTGCATAAAGCGGTGACTACTTTATGATAGTGGGTCCCGTAGACGAGGTTCTATATGTTTACTAATTGTTTTATCTGAATATTAATTTGATACTGAATTTATTATCATACATGTTTTACAATTTGAGATACTGTTCATTTTCCCGGGAAGATCATAGAGCTAGAATTATCATTATAAATGTTGAACTATCGTGTCCTTTTAAATTAAACTAGGGTTATAGACAACTCCTAACCAAGGTCTGAATCATAACCGGTTTAGTTTAACAGACTGTAAAAGGTCTGCCAGATTAGGAAGAAATAACAAAACAGATCACCATGTTTGTTAGAGTACCCTAATAAAGCTGAGTTTGTACGCTAGGTCAATCCTAGGGTTAAGTGACATGATACCGAAGTGACATAGGGTACCGTTCATGGATACTTTAATCCGACAGATGAGAAGGATCATCCCAAGGTAGGGGTGAATACACTAGGTAACTCGGATATGGTAAACAGATGGTTACATTTCATAATTTCCTTAGAGATCAAGATATATCTAAAATATTCGAAGATAAGGTCAAACAAATTGTAATAACTGAGCTTAAACTGATGGATGCCTGTCTAACCTTGAATACTATTTGCTTGTTATGGGTGAGTGGGATCACCAATCAATCTCAAAGTATTGATTATCGATTGACTAATTAGATAATAAGATGAATGTTAGGATTAAGGGATAGTTACTACTAAGCCGCTACCAGTTCCCTGGGAGTACGATATTAATAAATTAAAATCGTAGATACTTTCCAAGAACTAGCTACACGATAGGTACTCTGCCTTAGGTTCTGATTGATTAAGTGACAACAATTGAATGCTAAAGTGACAGTTAGTAAGACTCAGTCCTTAATTACTCATAATCGACATAGGTAAATAAAAGTCTATCTTTTAGCATACCAATCGGAACGCATCAACTCCCCGTCAATTATAAGGTATCTTGAACCTTTGACAGAGGATGTGTTTACAACAAGATTTGTTGATTGTTATTTTGATGAAAATTTGTTTCCCAAATCAGGGGGAGAGAATAAATGGCATAAGGTTGAACTTGCGTGGAAAACATCTTTGAATCATTTAGATCCACACACAAATATGAGTGAACCTGAAGTTCAAAAGATTATACATTTGCAATAAATTGCAAATCAACTGCCAGATTCTTTTGCTGACTCCAGCAGAGTCACTAAATCGCATATTCCAACTATAGATGCTCCTATACGGATAAAGTTAATCCTATAACTATTGAATCAAAAACATGTTAGAAGCGTGGTTGACCCCTTGGTTCCAAAAATAAAAATCCTCGAAAGAAAAGAGGATTAAATGATCCAGAAGATCATATTGATGAAACAGAAAAAGAAAACCAAGGGACAACTGATGAAAAGATTCCAACTACAAATGATGAAGAGAATTCTGAAATCTCTATTAATTATACAATTCGAATCAAAGTTGGGATCGAAGAAACGTTGTTATTGATAATGTTTTTGCATACAACGTAGCCCTTGATATTTTCAAGGATAATGAGGATTTAGATCCTTTATTAGTTGAAGAATGTCGGCATAGAATTGATTGGCCTCAATGGAAAGATGTGATTCAATCGGAGTTAAATTCGCTTGCGAATTGAGAAGTTTTTGGACTTGTAGTCCAAACGCCGAAGGATGTAAAACAAGTTGGCTATAAATGGGTATTTGTGCAAAAACGAAATGAGAATAATGAAGTCGTAAGATATAAAGCACGACTCGTCGCACAAGGCTTTTTGCAAAAGCCAGAAATTGATTATGATCAAACTTATTCACCCGTTATTGATGCTATTACACTCCGATATCTTATAAATTTGGTAGTTCATGCAAAAGTGGACGTGCGTATAATGGATGTTGTTACAGCTTATCTTTATGGATGCCTTGAAAATGAGATTTATATGAAATTCTCAGAAGGATTCAAATTGTCAAAGGCTTCTAAAGGCCCTCGTGAAAATTATTCTATAAAATTACAAAAGTCATTATATGGGCTTAAACAGTCTGGACACATGTGGTACAATCGCCTTAGTGAATTCTTATTGAATTCAGGATATAAGAATGACAAAATCTATCCATGTGTTTTTATTAAGAAAACAGATTTTGATTTTGTGATTCTTGCTATATATGTTGACGATATCATTCTCATTGAAACTCCTTAAGAGCTTCGAGAAGCTATAGATTGTTTGAAACGAGAATTTGAAGATAAAGATTTTGGAAAAACCAAGTTTTGTCTTGCGCTTCAAATTGAACATATGAAAGATGGAATTTTTGTTCATCAGTCAACATATACAACTAAAGTGTTGAAAAGATTTTTCATGGATAAAGCATATCCATTGAGTATTCCAATGGTCGTGAGGTCTCTAGATATAAATAAAGATATATTTAGACCTCGTGAAAATGATGAAGAACTACTTGGTCCTGAAGTACCATATTTGAGTGTTATTGGTGCACTGATGTATTTTGCAAATAATACTTGACCTGATATAGCATTTGCTATAAATCTATTAGCAAGATTTAGTTCTTCGCCAACACGACCACATTGGAATGGTGTTAAACACATCCTTAGATACCTCCAAGAGACAATTGACCTCGAATTATTTTATTCAGATGTAAATGACCAAAAACTGATTGGGTATGCATATGCGGGTTATCTTTCTGATCCGCATAAGGCGCGTTCTCAAAATTGCTATTTATTTACATATGGTAATACTGTTATATCATGGCGCTCCACGAAGCAAACAATAGCAGCAATTTCTTCTAATCATGCTGAGATAATAGTCATTCATGAAGCAAGTCGAAAATGTGTATGGTTGAGGTCAATAATACATTATATTAAAGAGAGTTGTGGTTTATCCTCCGAAAGTGAGATTCTAACTCCTCTATATGAAGATAATGCAGCTTGTATAGCTCAATTAAAATGAGAATATATCAAAGGAGATAGGACAAAACACATTTCAACTAAATTCTCTTTACGCATGAACTTCAAAATGATGGTGAAATTGATGTGCTCCAAATTCGATCATGTGATAATCTTGCAGATATATTCACTAAAGCTCTTCCGACTGCAACCTTTGAGAAATTGAGATTTAAAATTAGTTTGCATCGGTTTAAAGATCTTGAGAATTCAGCTCATCAGGGGGAGAAATCTACACATAAAGAATAGTGTACTCTTTTTCCTTCACTAGAGTTTTTTTCCCACCAGGTTTTTATGTAGTAATGTTTTAACGAGACATATTCTTTATGTAATGGACATCCAAGGAGGAGTGTTATGAATCCCGAATATTCATTAAATTAGTGGATGTCCATCGCATAATCGTTATTATCATTTAATCCCAGGATAATTACGTACTTAATGAAAGGTGATAAGTGTCACCTGATGTCTATCTCTAAGGTGACACATATCACCTATTACTTATGACTTTGGTGACAAGTGTCACCTAGCACTTAATACTGGATGACAAGTGTCAACCTTAGTGTTTATCCTTATCCTCTATTCACTCCTATAAATAGAGGGTCATATGCCTTTTGTAGAAACAACCAACAACCAACAAGAAATCACATAATAATATTCTCTATATTTTCTACGTCTCTCGTTTACTTTTTCATCTTGTTTATTTTATTATTTTTATATAATTTCATAATAATTTGATTACTATTCTGTTTTTAAGTATATTTAGTAACTTTGTTTTCATTATGAATCGTTTTAATTAAGTTTTTTTTATTAAATAGATATAATTATTATATATATATATTATTTTTAAAAGAGAAAAGGAACATGAAATTTTTTGAATGTATAAATATAATAAATATATTAAGTTTTTATTATTATTTAATGAAAATATAGAAAATACCTTTTTAATAAGTATTTTATATTCTTTTATTTATGTTATTATAATATATATATATATATATATATATATTAAAATTTATTTCTTTTATATAATTTTGATTAAATTATTATTTTAAAAGAAAAAATATTTTTCTTAATTCTAGTATTGTAAATATTTTAAATTATTATTTTAAAATAATGAATATTTTCTTAATTACAATATTGTTAAATATTTTAAATTATTATTTTAAAATAAATGATATTTTTTTTTATTTCAATATTGTTAAATATTTTAGAATGATAATGTTTTACACTGAAGTTTTATAAAAGTAAGTTATATCTAGTTTTTTTTATAATCTCTGATTTTTATTAGGGATTAACTTGATGGATAACAATGGGAGGAACATGTTCCACCATTTATAAGATCTTCCATTAGCATGGATAAAAAGCCATCAAAATATAAGTAAGGTCATTTTCTAACGGGTATAAAGTTAGAAAATAATATTAGTTAAGACCCCCCAATAGTCAAAGAAAAGCAATGAAAAGAAAAGAAATAATAATTGGTGAGTTTGGTCTCAAACAAATTTATCTTTGGCAAGTTTAGTCCCAAAATATTTTTTTTGTCCCAAACGTTTTGTTAAGTGAACAATAAGGTCATTTTCAACAGATTCTGTCAATAACCCTAAAAATTTAACGGTTTTTACATTTAATTAATTAAAAAGAAGGTAAAAAAAGTCATTATACATAAAAAGAAAGAAATAAATAAAAGAAATATTTAAATAAAGGAATAAAAATATTTTTATATTTAAAATTTAAAATTTTAAAAATAAAAAATCTATCAAAATAGTGATAATTTTCTTTTTTATCCTTTTGTTTAAATTTATTTTTTATTTTTATCATTTTGTAATGTCTTTTTTATCCTTATTTTTAATTAATTAAATTTAAAAATCGTTAAAATTTTAAGGATTTTGACAGAATCCGTCCAATGAGACTTTATTGTTCACTTAAAAAATAGTTTGAGACCTTAAAAGTTAAAAAAATATTTTGGCACTAAGCTTGTCAAACATAAATTTGTTTGGGACCAAACTCACCAATTATTTAGAAAAGAAAAGAAAAGAAAAGAAAGATATTGATTGAATGTTTGTTTTCTATTTTTCTCAACTATGCAGGTTTTTGAATAAATTATTATGAAAGATTTATTTTCTATTTATAGATAAAAGTATTGAAAAGTAATTTATTGTTATTGTCATTATTTTAAGATTTATTATCTTTTATTATTTTCTAGTTATAGATAAAAGTATTGAAAAGTATTTATTGGTATCAATATTATTTTAAGATTTATTATCTTTTATCATTTTCTGATTTATAGGTAAAAAATATTTTGAAAGCGTTTATTATTTTTATAAAAATATTTATTTTTAAATTGAAGATTTTTAAATGGAGGATTGTTGAGTATTTTTATACCCACCCCTATGTATCCCACCTTACATATGAATACTCACCCCCTATGTTTCCCACCTTATAGATGAATACTCACCCCCTATGTTTCCCACCTTACAGATGACAATGAAGATATTGAGTTGGAGGATGATGATTACTAGATGGATGACTTTGAATAAGAGTTTTAGAGTCTTTTTTTTTTGTCTTGTTAGAATAAATTTTTTTTATTGTATTGAGAGTTTAAACTTTGAGTGGGGATTTGTTATTAAATAAAATTTAAAATTCTTGATGATATTTTATGAATTGTTTCAAAATAAAAGTTTATTTAACTGTTTTATTTCTACGCCATGTTTGCTAGTAAAGCTGCAAGTCCTAAACATGGATATACGAATAGCTTTGGAGTCGGTGCAATATTCATCCAAAGGACTGACGCCGATAACATCAAATTTCGAAGAGGAAATGATGAAAATTGGGAAGAAAAAAATTAGCGGATGAGGAAGAAGTATGAGCAGTGAATTATACAACGGTAATAGTGGCTTATCACTATTGCCGTCCGCTGCTGCTAATTATCCGCCCCCAAATCCAATGTTTTCCGGCCGGACCTAATACTAAGAAAAAGGAAATAATGGCGCCGCCACTGCCATCGCCGCCCACCACCACCAACAAAGTGATTCACATATTTGTTTGGAGCTCTAGTGCCTCATCTTCGCAGAGAGAAAGAAAGAAGGAAGAGAAAAGAAGAAGAAGAATGAGAGAGGAAAAAAATTAAGGAAAAAATTGAATTCAGAAATGGAAGTTTGAAATTAATTAAAATGAGAGAGAGAAAAGAGAATGAAGAAGGAGAAAGAAAGAAGAAAGAGAGAGAAAAGAGAAAAAAAGAAGAAAGAGAGAAAAAGAAGAAAGAGAGAGAGAAGAAAGAGAGAAAAAAGAGGAAGAGAGAGAAAAGAGGCAGAGAAAAAAGAGGGATAGAGAAAAAAAATTAAATTAAATGTGACACATAAAGAATGAAGAGAGAGAAAAGAGGAAGAAGAAGGAGAGATGAAAAAAATAAGGAAAATGAAAAAAAAAAGTTAGGCAAGTTGAACAAAAATACCATTGACTAAAGTGTGTCAAATAGTGAAAAATTGTTGACTAACGACAAAATTGAAAATGTAACTGTTTGAATTAAGAGAAATGCATGTAGTGTGACATTTTGAAACTTTAATCACACTATAAGTGCAAAACAAATTTGAGGTGCAAAAGTTAGATTTTGAGATATAAGAAATGAAACTAAGATAGTTTGCCCTTATTATTATTATTAACTTTTAAATCTTAAGTTCTATTTTTACAATTCTATCAAAACAAATTATAAATTTATAAATTTTTTATAAAAAATATACATGATTGCATTGACAAATAAGAATTAAAATTTTTAAACTTCAAAACTCTTGTCATTATTCAATAATACAATTTTTGTCCAAATTCAATTAAAACACTTTTTATTATAAAAAGAAAACTATAATTATGCAAAAATAAAACTATTCAAATGCAAGTTTGAACTCATCAATTATTAATATAACTCTAATTAATTAACTACAAGTTGAAAAAATAATAACTGTGTTAACAAACTTTGTTCTAAATTTTTAATACTTTGTTTAATGCTATTTAATGTTCCACTATTCTATTAGAACTTAATAACTACTTGATAAATTGCAAAAAAATTCTTAAAGAACTTATAGGTAATGATCTTATATTCTAGGTAGAACATTAAGCCTGAATCTGAATATAATTGGACATATTTTTTAAATAGATAATTTGGGCAAAGTTTGAAATATTATGGCTTCTTTTTTGGGATGAAATATGGGTTTGGACTTTATTTTAGGACAACATATTCGTTATAATGTCGAAATGTGTACAATATTGGGGTTATTGTAGGGGTACAGAGTGCGAAAGCATAATAGATTCAACCAAAGATTATGATAAATTAATAAAGACAGTAAAAATGACATCAAAGTTTTAGGTGGAAAAACCCTCTTTAAATAGAGGTAAAAACCCACTGGCGAGAGAGCAAAAAAATTCCACTAATATTGACAAGAGTACAAAATATTTTCTTCAGGCTAACAAGACAAAATAGCCTTTTACAGATTCTCTACGTGTATAGAAATACTCAACTAAGAAGTAGAGAAAAGAAGAAAATATAAGGGAGAGATATATGCAAAATGAATGGAGGGAAAGATTGAATTGTTGTAAAACATAATTAAAACCCTCACGTATATATAGGCACATAAGGCGCCTACCATTGTTGACATATATATATATATATATATATATATATATATATATATTCTCCTTTTGACCGCACCTATTTTTGACATTTTGAAACCGGCGTTGTTGAATTGTATTTGGAGTAAATTGTTGAATGTGTAAATTTTGACTGTTGAAAAAAGGAGAGCACAACAAATCTCCACATTGATCTCCTTTTGACCGGAAATACTTTCTCACCATGAAATTCTATTAACACTGAAGGATACCAGCTAAGTCCAAGCAATGATCGAACTTAGCGGCTGGAAGTGGTTTGGTTAACATATCTGCAGGATTTTCAGTTGTATGGATTTTTTCTACAGTAATTTCTCCTGCATCAATAATATCTCGGATAAAGTGGCGTTTAATATCAATATGCTTGGTCTTTGAGTGATGTTTGTTGTTCCTGGCCAAGTGGACAGCACTCTGACTGTCACAGAACATAACAAGAATGTTTTGTTGTAAACCAAGTTCAGCAACCAAGCCTCGGAGCCATATAGCCTCTTTTACTCCTTCAGTAGCAGCAATATATTTTGCTTCAGTGGTGGACAAAGTCGCAATGGCTTGAAGTGATGAATACCAACTAATAGTAGAGCCGCAGAGTGTAAAGATATAGGCTGAAAGTGATCTTCTCCGAACTAAATCACCACCGTAGTCGGCGTCAACATAACCAACTACGCCTCCTGGATCAGACTTTTGTCTATCAAATACCAAACCAATATCAGGAGAACCCTTCAAGTAACGAAGGATCCATTTGACAGATTCCCAGTGCTGTTTTCCTGGGTTGTGCATGAATCTGCTAACAACACTAACCGCATAAGCCAAATCAGGCCTAGTACATACCATGGCGTATATAAGGCTTCCGACTGCATTAGAATACAGGACATGTGCCATGCGCCTTTGTTCCTCTTCTGATTTTGGACACTGATCTGATGATAACTTGAAGTGGGCGGCAAGTGAAGTATTAACAGCTTTGCAATCTCGCATCCCAAATTTGTCAAGCATCTTCA
Source organism: Asclepias syriaca (assembly GCA_027405835.1). Classification (NCBI taxonomy): domain Eukaryota; kingdom Viridiplantae; phylum Streptophyta; class Magnoliopsida; order Gentianales; family Apocynaceae; genus Asclepias; species Asclepias syriaca. The sequence continues at coordinate 6,859,280 of CM049929.1, read as the reverse complement.
TTACATACTTTTTCTGTGATAGAAAAAGTTTTCCAGCTTGACGATCTCTGTTAATCTCCATTCCAAGAATCTTCTTGGCAGGACCTAGATCTTTCATATCAAATTCACTGTTGAGCTGCACTTTTAACTTGTCAACAAGAGTTTTATCTCTTGCAGCAATTAATATATCATCAACATATAATAGCAAGTATACTAGTGATCCATCAGATGTTTTTGAAAGTAGACGCAGTTATCATAACTACTTCTAGAATAGCCATGTCCAGTCATGAAGGAATCAAACCTTTTATACCATTGTCTTGGTAACTGCTTCAAACCATAAAGAGATTTCTTCAGGCGACATACATGATTCTCCTTTCCAGGAATAACGAACCCCTCCGGCTGCTGTATATAAATTTCTTCCTCAAGATTACCATGAAGAAAAGAAGTTTTCACATCTAACTGTTCCAGCTCCAAATCATACAAGGCAACTAGAGCAAGTAATACACGAATTGAAGAATGACGAACAACGGGAGAAAATACTTCGTTAAAGTCAATACCTTCCTGTTGATCAAAACCTCTTACTACAAATCTTAATTTGTACCTTGCATTTTCAACACCGGGGATGCCTTCTTTTCTCTTCAAAATCCATTTGCAACTAATGACTTGCTTGCCTTCTGGTAACATCACCAAATCCCATGTTTCATTTTTGAGAAGACTCTCGGCTTCTTCTTGCATAGCAGCAATCCACTTTGCTGAGTCGTCACTAGAGATAGCTTCAGAATAATTCTTGGGTTCACCATCTTCACACATCTCTTGTGCAACAGTCAATGCATAAGCAATGTTGGCAAATTCTGTGATTAGTCTTTGAGTCAATTTTCTGGGCCTTTGTTGTGGAAGTTCTTGAGCCATAGACCACGGTTGTGGTAAACCTCAACATTTAGGTGGATGTTGTTGTGGACTCTTTTGTTCAATAGTGACTTCATCTTCTTGAGTGGTGGAAGAATTAGGGATATTTGCTTCCAAAATGGGAGCTTCAGTCTCAAACTCCACCTTCTCTCGAACATCCTTCTGATCACTTGTGTCAGTGGAGGGAACAACAATATCTTTGCCAGAAGATAGCATAACATTTTCATTAAAGGTTACATTTCGACTATGAAATATTTTTCGAGATTCAGGGTCATACAAACGATAGCCTTTAACCCCTTGGCCATAACCTAAGAAAATGCATTTCTTAACACGAGGTTCCAATTTTCCCTCGTTTACATGAGAATAAGCAGGACAACCAAATATTCTAAAATTAGAATAATCAATAGGGTTACATGACCAAACTTCTTCTGGAATTTTGAAGTCGAGTGATCGACTTCTTCCGCCCAAAAATCTTTTTCCATAGTAGAATGGGAGAGTATACAACGAACTTTCTCCAAGATAGTTCTGTTCATCCTTTTAGCAACTCTATTTTGTTGTGGAGTTCCTGGAACGGTGAAATGTCTGGCGATACCTTCTTTCTTGCAGAAATCATTAAACTCATGAGAACAAAACTCGAGGCCATTGTCTGTCCTTAGCCTCTTGATCTTCTTGCCAGTCTGGTTTTCAATTAAAAATTTCCACTCTTTAAAGGTGGAAAAAGCTTCATTCTTTTGCTTAAAAAAATATACCCAGAGTTTACGTGAAAAATCATCAATAAATGTCAGCATATAATGACATTTACCTCTGCAGGGAATTCTCGATGGACCCCAAAGATCTGAATGGATGTAATCCAAAGTACCTTTGGTCCTGTGAATGGCTTTTGAAAAACTAACCTTTCTCTACTTACCAAAAATGCAATGCTCACAGAAATCGACCTTACCGGTACAATGGTTGTCAAGATAGCCTTTCTTTTTGAGAATTTGGATTCCCTTCTCACGCATGTTGATACGCAAAAATCGTATCACCTTTTTAGCATATTTTTATATATGATTTAGGGTGAAATTGAGGGTAAATTGATCTTAATTGTTTATTATTTACTTAATTTCACAATTTTTATGATTTTGGAAGTGTCAGGTGAAAAGTAGACGAAAATAGTAAATTTTGAGACAAAAACGCAATTTTTGGAAATGCTGACTTAGTCAAAGGCTCAGGACGGGCATCCCTAATCCGGGACGGGCGTCCCGAACCCCAAATCAAGTCCCACATCGAATTTTTGATGAAAAATCACCCTGGGAAGCTGCTATAAATACCTCAGGCCTCCAGCAGTTGATTTCATTCCTCTCCACTCGATCTGAGTCATTAAGTGGTTTTCAGTGTACACTTCTCTAGTACACAACTCACTCAGAGACTCGGATCTTAGTTTTCTTTCTTGTTAGTGTTTTGTTTTAGTTTCTGAGAAATAGTCTCAAATCTTAGGCTTCTATAGATAGGTTCGTTTCTGGTATTCATAGAATACCCGAGATTTTGTTAGGAGATCCTAAGAGGGCTCTAGGCGTTCGAAGAGTCAGTCCACAGGGCTGGGCTTAAACTGGGTATTAAGGTAAAGCCCAGTTACTAGGCTGAGGAAGCGTCCTCCGAAGGTTCTGGCGAGCAGAGTCGGGGCGAGCAATACGACATATACAGCAGTACGCTCCATCGGCGAGACTACGTAAAGGGTGATTTCTTTATGGCATCAGTCCCCATGTCCCTCTCTTATATGTTGTTATTGTGTTGTTCTAAAAATTTATTATGAATACGAGATTACGATTTTTTTATGAATATTTGTTTTATATGTTGACGTTGTTATGTTTTTTTGGAAATAGCCACCTGCTTAATATTCACTATGTCTGCATGTCTAATGTGCTCTTTTAAACTAAAATTAGGGTTATAGACAACTCCTAACCACGGTCTAATCATAACCTGTTTAGTTTAACAAGCATCAATTAGTATTGGTGTCAGTCATGCTAGATAAAATAACATGCTGAACACCCTGCTTGTTAAGAGTAGTCTAGGTAAGCCGAGCCGAGTCCGATTATGCCGGCGGCTAGGGCAAGCGGCATGATCCCCGAAGTGACATAGGGCTTTCATAGATGCCTTCGTCCCGAACCGTGAGTAGGGCCGTCAATAAGGTAGGGCGGTTTATTAGAAACCTCAGATGTGGTACGCCTTTAGACACAAAACATAGTTGCAATCCAAGCTAAGATATATCTAAAATACTCGAATATAGGTCAATCAACATATAGGAACAGTATAACATAGAATCAAGACATCATCTATAAAACACTTTTGGGATTAATTAGACTTGAACCTAGTGGAGAATGAATCACCCTCTCATCAAAGTCATTGATGAAGATTGCATAACTGGATCATAAGATAGGAGTTAGGATAAAGGCTAGTTACTACTAAGCCGTTACCACTTCCCTGGGAGTACGATATTTAACTTAATAAAATCGTAGATACTTTCCAATAGACTAGCTACACGATAGGTACTCTGCATTAGGTTCTGATTGATTAAGTGACAATAATTGAATGCTAAGTGACAGTTAGTAAGACTCAATCCTTAATTACTCATAATCGACATAGGTAAATAAAGCCTATCTTTTAGCATACCAATCGGAACTACAACACATGTGGCCCAACCTCAAATGCCACAACTTTGTGTTGTCTTTGTTGGATGAGGCGACGGCTGTAGAACCTGTAACAGTTGAACCCTGCAGCAAATACAAACTACCAGATCAAAATGCCTTTAGTAACACAAGAGCTCCATTGGATACTTTTAAAACTCCACCTTCAGCTGAGTATCTACACCCTTGAGATTCAAGAGTGCCTAGGGAAATGAGATTCCGTTTCAAATCAGTGACATGTCTGACATCGGTCAAAGTTCTGACGACTCCATCATGTGTCTTGATTTTGATTGTGCCTATGCCGACAACTTTGCATTGAGCATCGTTGCCCATTAAGACAAGACCAACATTAAGAGATTCATAAGTGGTAAACTAGTCTCTATTAGGAGACATATAAAATGTACAACCAGAATCAAGAACTCACTCATTTTGTGACATTTGTTCAGTACCAGAAGCAATAAAACACTCTCCATCAGATTCAGTTTCTACAAAACTAGCTTCGGTAGATTTTTCGTGTTGCTTACCCTTATCTTCTCTATTTTGCTTATTTTTTAATTTATAGCACTCAGAGATTTCATGATTTTTTTTCTTGCAATAACGGCAATACTTAGAGTTTTTACCTCTAGATTTGGATCTGGATCGGTTTTTACCGCTAGCACCTACTTCGTGGTTTCTCCCTCTAACTACTAGTCCTTCACCCGAACTTTCAGAATGAATTTGGGTATCAAATTTTTCTTTGGACAGTAGGTTAGACTTGACATCATCAAAGCTCAAGGTAACATTATTACCATATAGCATAATTTCTTTGAAATGTTTATATGAGAGTGGCAAAGAAACAATAAGTAGTACGACTTTATCCTTATCATCAACTTTGACATCTAAATTTTCCAAATCAATTATGATGGAATTAAATTCACCAAGATGAGATTGGATGGAAGTACCTTCAGACATGCGAAGTGTGAAAAGTCGCTCCTTTAACCGGAGTTTATTTGCAAGACTTTTGGTCATGTATAGAGACTCCAATTTACTCCATATGTCGGCTGCAATTTTCTCATTGATGACTTCCCGTAGCACCTCACGGGACAAACATAATTGGATAGTTGATACCGCCTTTTCACCCATCTCTTCCCACTGCTCCTCCGTTGTAGAGGCTGGCTTCGCTGATTTACAGGGCAGAACCTTCTTTAGGCCGTTCTAGGTAAGAACAGCCAGCATCTGGACTCGCCAAATAGCAAAACTAATTTTACCATCAAATTTCTCAATATCGAATTTCGTCGGCATTTTTAATAAAAAATCCTGGTTGAATTATCGTGGCTCTGATACCAATTTGTAGGGGTACAAAGTGCGGAAGCATAATAGATTCAACCAAATATTATGAGAAATTAATAAAGACAGTAAAAATGACACCAAAGTTTTAGGTGGAAAACCCCTCTTTAAATAGAGGTAAAAAACCACCGGCGAGAGAGTCAAAAAATCCACTAATATTGACAAGAGTACAAAATATTTTCTTCAGGCTAACAAGACAAAATAGCCCTTTACAGATCTCTACGAGTATAGAAATACTCAACTAAGAAGTAAAGAAAAGAAGAAAATATAAGGGAGAGAGATTATGAGGGAGAGATATATGCAAAATGAATGAAGGAGGGAAAGATTGAATTGTTGTAAAACAATGGTAGGCACATAAGGCGCCTACCATTGTTGACATATATATATATATATATATATATATATATATATTCTCCTTTTGACCGCATCTATTTTTGACATTTTGAAACTCGCATTATTGAATTGTATTTGGAGTAAATTATTGAATGTGTAAATTTTGTTGAATTGTATTTGGAGTAAATTATTGAATGTGTAAATTTTGACTGTTGAAAAAAGGAGAGCACAACAGTTATAATATATATTGAGTTTTTTTATTAGGTATAATATTTGGGTTAGGAATGAAATAAATTGTGCTTATTTTTAAGTAAGTGAATTGGGTTCTAGATTAAATATTTGGGCTTAATATTGGGTATTTATTTGGTCTTAATATTTGGGTAATTGTTAGGATGCAATTTAATATTGTTTGGGAATTTTTTGTTATGAGTTTTATTTAAGCCGATTTAAAATATTTGGGCTTATATTATTTGGGTAAAATATTTGAAATTTAATGTAAATAGTTTGGGTTTTAATTTCTGTTAGCATATTTGGGACTTTTTATAGGGTTGAATGTTTGGGATAAAATTGAAAAATGTTGGACTATTTTAAGTAGGTGAATTGGGTTCTAGATTAAAATGTTTGGGCTTAATTTTAGATCTTTATTTGGGCTTCTGTTTTGGGTAGAAGATTTAAATGATGTGGGCTTAAATTTTGGTTATAATATTTGGGCAATGAATGAAAAGTAATGGGCTTATTTTATGTAGGTGAATTGGGGTTTTTTTTTCTTTGCTATCCATTTGGGGTACGGTGTCATCAACTTCGGTGAGACCCGACTCAATTTGCTGAGCACTTATAGAGTTCAACTCTTACTTAGTGGGGGGCTTGGCCCGAAACTTTTAACATAGAGCTTTCCCCGCTTCAAGGGAGATTTAAAGCCTTGATCATTTGCCTTTGATGAAGCATTTAAGAGTTCGCTTACCAATTCTCCCAAGCTACTGGATTAGGTGAATTGGGTTTGGTTTTAATATTTGGGTTAATTTGAAATTATTTTGGGTAGGAGATTTATTTCAGTTGGGGAACTTCATGGTGCTCAGTTTCTATCCAACAGTCAGAAAGTTTGCATCTTCTCTTGCCATCCCGAAGTTTACAAATTCTCTCTAGTAATGAGAGGTCAAGAACTGGAATTGCAGCCACAAAACAAGTATACAATTGTTCTGATTCCCTCAGCCCTATCACCCAACATCAAGAAGGTCCCATTCAACTTGGAGAAACTCAAACAAAAACAAACAACCCTCATCTTTATCCAATGATAACACAAATATGGAATTTTAGGGGCATGAACAAGCCTAATTTTATGGCTGCTTATAAGGACTTAATTAACAATCATAAAACTTATATTATTATTCTAACTGAGACTAAGATTGCTAAGGACAAGGTTCCTGCTTTACTTCCCTCCCTTGGTTTCTCCAACTACGATATTGTTGAAGCTAATGGAAGTTCTGGTGGCATTCTTGTGCTATGGTCGGCTGAGCTTCATATGGAAGTGTTGGGACTTACTTTTCATGAAATGCACCTCAAAGTCAAGGTAAATGCTAATATTTCTTTCTTACTTTCTACCATTTATGCTGAATCCTCCATGAATGCTAAGAACACACTTTGGGATAATCTGGCCTATATTAGCTCCCTTCATTCTCTCCCCTGGCTAGTTGCAAGGGATTTTAATGATATTGTTAGTCCTACTAAGAAGTATGGTGACAATCCAGCCTCTATCAACAAATGTCTATCCTTCTCCAAGAAACTTAGCATTTGTGGTTTATTAGACTTAGGTTTTAAAGGTTCACCCTTCACATGGTCTAACAATCATTTTAACAATAAACATGAGCTTGTGAGGGAACGGTTGGATCGTTTCCTTTGTAATGACAAATGGCTAAACCTTTATCCTAACTCGTCCATCTATCATCTGTTTAGCCCTCCTTCTAATCATAGACCAGTACTCTTTAATCCCTCATCTTTTCAACCTAAACCCCCTCTCTTTAGGTTTGAATCTATGTGGCTTCATGCACCTACTTTCCCCTTTGTAGTTACTGCTTCTTGGAACAAGGAAGATGACTAAACTCTCTTATTAAATTCCTTTCTAATGTTAAAATCAGAATAGACAACATTTTGAAATATCTTTTACAAGAAAAGGGAAATTTTAGCGAGACTTGAAGGCATTAATAAATACCTTGATCACACTCTTATAGTTCTTACCTTGTTAAACTTAATCATGAGCTTAATTCTAAATATTTTAATATACTTAGAAGTGACTAGGAGTTTTAGAAATTAGAATATAAGATTCTTTGGCTCCAAGAGGGTGATAGCAATACTGCTTTCTTCCATAAATCTACTCTTAACCGTAGAAGAAGAAATAGAATACTAAGCTTTAAAGTTTCTGACAATTCATGGTATTTTAATCTTGAGGAGATTTCCAATCATATCCTCCAGCATTTCGCTGAAGCTTATACTACAAGACATACCTTTTCTTTTCTTAATAAAGATCTCTTCTCCATTCCTCACCCTATCATTAGTAAGAGGGAGAAAAGTTTTCTTAATGCCCCGGGTTCCATCCAGGAGATCAAAGCTGCTCTGTTTAGCCTAAGTCCATTAAAGGCACCAGGGCATGATGGACTTCACCCTATGTTCTTCCAAACATTCTGGAATGAGACTCATCTTAGCTTTTGCTCTCTTATTCTGAGAATTATGGACACTGCTAAAGTTTCCCCAATCTTAACACTACCTATATTTCTCTTATCCCTAAAGTTGATAATACAGATACTATCACAAATTATAGACCTATCAGCCTGTGCAATACTATTTACAAGGTGCTTACTAAAGTCCTTGCTAATCGTATAAAACCTCTCCTTAGAACTATTATATTTCCCATGCAAGCAGCCTTCCTCCCACAAAGAAGAACTGCGGATAATATTATTATAGTACAAGAGGTTTTGCACTATATGAGAACTAACAAATCTAAGCAATCTCACTTCATTGAGAAACTGGATATGGAAAAAGTCTTTGATATGCTAGAGTGGTCTTTTATAAAGGTTGCTCTATCTTTTTTTAATTTTTTCGATCATTTCATTAACATTATTATGTCTTGCCTATTCACCTCTTCTCTCTCCGTCTTTATAAATGGTCATCCTACCCCTTTTTTCTCCCCAAGCAAAGGTATTAGACAAGGGGACCCTATCTCTACTTATATTTTCATTAATTGTATGAAATATCTCTCCCTTTTAATCACTAAGGTTGTTAACAATAAAACATGGCCCCCTATCCAAATCAACAAAAATGGCCCCCCTATTTCTCATCTTTTTTTTCTTCTGATGGCATAATCCTTTTTGCCAAAACTGACACTAAGACTATTGGTAGTATGGATAAAATTCTTTCCGTGTTCGCAAACCTTTCTGGTCAGAAAATTAGTTTGCATAAGTCTAGAATTTCCTGCTCTACTAATACAAATGTAGACCATAAAAACTTCCTTCTTACCACTTTTAACATCCCTATTACTGCTAGTTTAAGTTCTTACTTGGGGTTTCCTCTTTCTACTGACAAGCTTAATCATGCATCCTTCAATTTTATTATAGATAAGGTTAAATCTAAGCTTCTTGCCTGGGAAAACAAGTTCCTCTCTCTCTCCTTGGTAGATGTACTCTCTTCAAGACTACTCTCTCTAGTATACCCCTTCATATATTGCACATGTTTAAACTTCCATAATACACTCTCAATTATCTTGATAAATTGTCAAGAATTTGTTTGTGGGGTTCTAACACTTCCAAAAGAAAGCTTCATCCCATTAAATGGCACTCTGTTTGTGCCAATTTTAATCAATGAGGCATTAAGATTCCTAAATCTAACATACGTAATAAATCCCTCCTTGATGGGGTTTCCGACCGACGTGCTAAATAGGTGTTATTTTACCCTATGTTGATTATGAATAATTAAGGACTGTGATTGACTAATTGTCACATTTAGTCTCTATGGTGTCACTTAATCAGCCAGAACCTAAGGCAGAGTACCTATCGTGTAGCTAGTCTATTGGAAAGTATCTACGATTTTATTAATTTAATTATCGTACTCCCAGGGAAGTGGCAACGGCTTAGTAGTAACTAGCCTTTTATCCTAACTCCTATCTTATAATCCAGTTATGCAATCTTCATCAAATACTTTGATGAGAGGGTGATCCATTCTCCACTAGGTTTAAGTCTAATTAATCCTAAAAGTGTTTTAAAGATGAGTTCTGATTCTATGTTATACTGTTCCTATATGTTGATTGACCTATATTCGAGTGTTTTAGATATATCTTAGCCTGGAATGCAACTATGTTCTGTGTCTAAAGGTGTACCACATCTGAGGTCTCTACACTACCGCCCCATCGTTAAGGTAAACGGCCCTACTCACGGCCCAGACTAAAGTCAGCAATGAACGGTACCCTATGTCACTTCGGGGTCATGCTGCTCGTCGCAAAACCGCCGGCATAACTCTCTACTCAGCCTACCTAGACTACTCTAACAAACAAGGTGTTCCGTTGGTTATTTTATCTAGTATGGCAGACACCAATACTAATTGATGCATGTTAAACTAAACAGGTTATGAATAGACCGTGGTTAGGAATTGTCTATAACCCTAGTTTTAGTTTAAAAGAGACTTACATTAGACATGCAGACATAATGAATATTTAGCAGGTGGCTATTTCCGGAAAAACATAAAAACTTCAACATATAACACAACTATTCATAAAATCGTAATCTGATATTCATAATTCATATTTAGAACAAAGCAATAAAACATATAAGAGAGGGACATGGGGACCGATGCCATAAAGAAATCACCCTTTACGAAGTCTCGCCTACGGAGCGTACTGCTGTATATGTCGTATTGCTCGCCCTGACTCTGCTCACCAGAACCTTCGGAGGACGCTTCCTCAGCCTAGTAGCTAGACTTTACCTTACGTCCTGGGCTTAAGCCTAGCCCTGTGGACTGACTCTTCGAACGCCTAGAGCTCTCTTAGGATCTCCTAACGAAATCTCGGGTATTCTATGAATACCAGAAATGAACCTATCTATAGAAACCTAAGATCTGAGACTATTTCTCAGAAACTAAAACAAACACTAATAAGAAAGAAAACTGAGATCCGAGTCTCTGAGTGAGTTGTGTACTGGAAAATTGTACACTGGAAACCACTTAATGACTCAGATCGAGTGGAGAGGGATGAATTCAACTGCTGGAGGCCTGGGGTATTTATAGCAGCTTCCCGGAGTGAAAATCTCTGAAAAATTCGATGTGGGACAGCTTCTGGCAGCTCGGGACGCCCGTCCTGATTCGTTGACCAGGTTCGGGACGCCCGTCCTGGAGGTTTGACTGGGTCGGGACGCCCGTCCCGGACCTTTGACCGGGTCAACATTTCCAAAAATTGCGTTTTTGCCCCAGAATTTGCTGTTTTCGTCTACTTTTCACCTGACACTTCCAAAATCATAAAAACCGTGAAATCAAGTAAATAGTAAACAATTAATGTCAATTTACTATCGATTTCACATTAAAACATACATAAAAACATGCTAAAAATGTGATACGATTTTCGTGTATCACTCCTCATGTCTGTAGCTTGGTGTTTTAATGTCACTTGTAAGAATGCCTTGTGGACAACTATCATCCATAGCAAATATAATAGTAATAATCAGCTAAATAATTCTAATTCTAAACATACTAACTCTTCTCTTACTTGGAAAAGCATTTGTTTGGGATGGTCTTTGTGCCAGAAAGGTCTTGCTATCCTTATTGGGGATGGATACACCACATCTTTCTGGAAAGATAGATGGTGTGATGCTCAACCTCTTCTTCATTCAATTATTGGTCCTCTTCCTGACAAAGAGATTGAAAAATCTGTTAGTAACTATAGTGCCAATAATAAATAGAATTTTGATTCACTTCCTTTTACCTTACCTTAGCCTATTATGAACCAAATTAAAAATCTTTACTTACCTTCTTCACCAAAACAAGATAAAATTTATTGGCTTCTTACTAGTACAGGTAGGTTCACTACTTCCTCTGCTACAACTTTTCTCTATTCCATGGATTATCCTTCCTCAAATAATTCCCCCATTTAGGATCTTACCTGGTTATGAAAAGACATCGAGACTACCCCTAGGATCAAATTTTGTGTTTGGTTGTGTTTCCATAACCGTATACCCACAAGACTGCTCCTATTTAATCGCCACATTGCTCCCAATCCTCTATGTCACTTCTGCAACTCTGATGAGTTAGTCCTTCACATCCTTAGGGATTGAAACCGTGCGAAATCTGTTTGGCTTTCTATAAGGAATTTACATCTCTGGAATCCTAATTTTTTCTCATCCAATTCGATTCAAACTTGGCTACATTTGAACAGTATCCCTATAAAATCCAAAGCTACCCCTTTAAACTGGAACACTTATTTTACTTTCATATGTTGGTCTTTGTGGCTCTTTAGAAATCGTACTATCTTCTCTCCTACAGATTCTTTTTCAATAGTAAATTAAAGGATATTCACCTAATTAAAGCTAGAGATTTTGAATTTTTCTTTTTAATCATTATTTGGAACGTACCTCTAGTCGCATCAGATCATAAATATCTCCTAGGAGCCCCCTGCTTTCCCTTTTGTAAAACTCAACACAGACATATCTTCTCAGCCCAATCCATGTAAGGGTGGTATTGGCGGCGTCTTTCAAAATTTAGATGGTGTTTGGCTATTAGGCTTCTTCGAGCACCATGCATGGATCTCTAGCTTAATGGCAGAAATACATGCTATTAGACAAGGATTGTTAATAGCTATTGAAAAATGTTTTCAAGTCTTGTTATTGAAACAGATTCAGCTATAACCATAGATCTACTAAAGAAAAATCAAAATAAAAAATTTTCTTACCTTATTGACGACTGCATATCTTTGATGCGGAAACTCCACCAGGTAAGGATTCAACACATTTGTAGAGAGGGGAACCAAGTAGCAGATCACCTGGCGGAACAGGGGCGTCTGCATGAAGGAGAAACTCTCCATCTTTTGGCTGAACCCACTACTGGTATTCGAAGCTTACTGTTACAAGACAATAGAGTTTTGCATCTTCAACGAAAAAGACGACAGAGTTAGCATTGACTTTGTTGTTCTTTCTTTCTATTTTCACTTTGTACTCTTTTAGTCTTCTTTATAATTAGGTCTTCCTAATTTGTTTTTATTTTTCTTTTACTTCGTGGTAAACTTCTACTATTATTGTGCACCTGTAATGGGTTACGATTGTTGGACAAAAAAAATATTGGCTTATATATTTGGGTAGTGTTATGAATCCCGAAGATTCATTACATTAATGGATGTCCATCATCCCAGAAAATTACGTAAGGTGTTAAAAGTGGAGCACTCATGATATGGAGCACTTGTGGACATGTGGTTATATATATATATATATATAATATAATATATATATATATAATATATATATATATTATATATAAGTGGAGCACTCATGATATAAGTGGAGCACTCATGATATAAGTGGAGCACTCATGATACAAGTGGAGCACTCATGATACAAGTGGAGCACTTATGATACAAGTGGAGCACTTGTGATATAAATATATATATGTATATGTATATATAGATGTATATATATAGGTGAGATGGATTCCTATATTGAATGAAGAAACAATTTTGATACAACAATTTTTCATTTTCCATCTTCAATTCCCGAGACTTCTCTTCTCTTCCCAATTCTTTCCCGAGAGCTTCCCTAGCTCCTCTCTCCCTCTCTCTCCCATCAATTATTATATTAATTATATTATACTATATATATATACACATATATATATAGATTATACAATTTCATAACACGTTATCAGCACGAGTCTCTACCAACAACACGATTATCTACAACCGGTACGTTATCAGACAGGTGCGTTTATTATTATTATGGCAAATTTAACTAAATTGGAATTTGTGGCACTTGATGTCACCGGAAAAAATTATTTGTCATGGACACTAGATGCCGAGATGCATCTTGCTGCGATGGGTCTGGCAGACACCATCGTACAAAATAATATATCATTAATACAAGAACGTGCCAAAGCTATAATATTTCTTCGTCATCATCTTCACGAAGATCTGAAAAAATGAATATCTTACCGTGAAAGATCCTTTTATTTTGTGGGAAAATTTGAAAGAAAGATTCGACCACCAGAAGATGGTCGTTCTCCCAAAGGCACGGTATGACTGGTTGCACCTGAGGTTGCAAGATTTCAGATCCATAAGCGAGTATAACTCCGCAATGTTTAAAATAGTTTCACAATTGAAACTATGTGGAGATAATATAACAGATGATGATATGCTGGAGAAAACATACTCCACTTTTCATGCCACGAATATTGTCCTGCAGCAACAATATCGTGAAAAAGGTTTTAAGAAATATTCTAAATTAATTTCTTGTCTTCTTGTTGCGGAACAAAATAATGAATTATTAATGAAAAATCACGAGACTCGACCTACTGGTTCTACTCCATTCCCTGAAGTGAATGCTGTTAGAAATCATGATCCCAGAAGAGATCGTGGTCGTGGTCGTGGTCGTGGTCATTACCGTGGTCATAGCCGAAAATATGATCATGGACGCCGTGATCAATTTGGCCTTACAATCGTAATAATACTTCAGGTGCCAAAAATGTTAATAACCACCCGAAGTGGATAAAACATAATGGGAAAAGAAATACTGTTCCGAAAAATTATGAGGACATATGTTATCGTTGTGGCATGAAAGGTCACTGGTCTCGTATTTGTCGCACTGCAAAACATCTTGTTGATTTATATCAAGCATCTATTGAAGGGAAAGGTAAAAATGTTGAGGCAAATTTTACTACTCAAAATTTACCTCATGAAAGAAATGATGAAGATCTTGAAGATAATGATGTTGGTATAACTCACTTGGATGTTGCTGATTTTTTTGAGCATCCAGAAGGAAGAATTGATCATTTAATTGGAGATGGAAGTGTCCAAAAATAATTAGAATATTATTATCTAATTATTGTAATATTTTAGTATTACTTTTATTGTTGTAATATTTTAGTATTACTTTTATTGTTAGTATTACTTTTATTGTAATATTATATGCTTAATTTTTATTTATGTAAAATTTTGTTACTTTTATTGTAATTCAGATGGCTGTTGTTCAAATTTCTATGAACAACGATATCGAAAGTGGCTGTCTTATTGACAGTGGAACTACGCACACCATACTGAAATACGAGAAGTATTTTTCTCACCTGAATGTGGGAGAAACAAGTGTTACTACAATAAATGGCAGTGCAAAACTTATTGAAGGCTCCGGAAGAGCTAATATAATATTACCGGGAGGAACTATGATTGCTATTGATAAAGCATTATATTCCTCAAAGTCTCGAAGAAATTTATTGAGTTTTAAAGATATCCGACGGAATGGATATCATGTTGAGACTATAGAAGAAAATGATCATGAATATTGGGTATCACGAAAATGACCTCCGGTAATAAAGTTTTGTTGGAAAAACTACCATCTCTATCATCTGGCTTATATTATGCAAAAATAAATGCTATTGAGGCGCATCATTTAGTAAACCAGAAGTTTACTAATCCCGTTACTTTTAAAGTTTGGCATGACCGTTTGGGTCATCCGGGATCAATTATGATGCGAAAAATTATCAAAACAACGCACGGTCATCCTTTGAAAAATCAAAGGATTTTGACTTCTGATAAACTTTCATGTGCTGCATGTTCCAAAGGGAAATTGATTATAAGACCAGCACCATTGAAAGTAGGAGCTGAAAGTCCTACATTTCTAGAACGGATTCATGGAGATATATGTGGACCGATTAGTCCACCATGTGGGCAATTTAAATATTTTATGGTCTTGATTGATGCATCGACCCGATGGTCGCATGTTTGTTTAATATCAACTCGCAACCTGGCGTTTGCGAGATTACTTGCCCAAATAATTCGCTTAAGAGCGCAATTTCCTGATTATCCTATTAAACGAATCCGTCTAGACAATGCTGGTGAATTTACTTCGCATGCATTTAATTCTTATTGCATGTCGATTGGAATAATTGTTGAACATCCTGTAGCTCATGTTCACGCACAGAATGGTCTAGCTGAATCATTTATTAAAAGACTGCAATTAATTGCAGACCATTATTGATGAAAACGAATCTCCCTACAGCAGCCTGGGGACATGCAATTTTGCGCAGCACTTGTGCGTTTAAGGCCATCGAGTTATCATAAATTTTCTCCCATACAGTTGGCTTTTGGTTCCGAGCCAAATATTTCTTATTTGAGAATTTTTGGGTGTGCTATATATGTTCCAATTGAACCACCCCAACGGACAAAAATGGGTCCGCAAAGAAGATTGGGGATATATGTTGGGTTTGACTCCCCGTCCATTATAAGGTATCTTGAACCTTTGACGGGAGATGTTTTTACAGCAAGATTTGCTGATTGCCATTTTGATGAAAATTTGTTTCCCAAATTAGGGGGAGAGAATAAATGGCATAAAATTGAACTTGCGTGGAAAACTTCTTTGAATCATTTAGATCCACGCACAAATATCAGTGAACTTGAAGTTCAAAAGATTATACATTTGCAACAAATTGCAAATCAACTACCAGATTCTTTTGCTGACTCTAGCAGAGTCACTAAATCGCATATTCCAGCTATAGATGCTCCTATATGAATAGAAGTTCCTGAAGGACAGAAAGTTAATCCTATAGCTATCGAATCAAAAACACGCCAGAAGCGTGGCCGACCCCTTGGTTCCAAAAATAAAAATCTTCGAAAGAAAAGAGGAATAAATGATCTAGAAGATCATATTGATGAAACAGAAAAGGAAAACCAAGGGAGAACTGATGAAAAGATTCCAACTATAAATGATGATGAGAATTCTGAAATATCAATTAATTATTCCAGTTCGAGGGATCAAAAAAACGTTGTTATTGATAATGCTTTTGCATACAACGTAGCCCTTGATATTTTCAAGGATAATGAGGATTTAGATCCTTTATCAGTTGAAGAATGTCGGCATAGAATTGATTGGCCTCAATGGAAAGATGCGATTCAAACGGAGTTAAATTCGCTTGCGAAGCGAGAAGTTTTTGGACCTGTAGTCCAAACGCCAAAGGATGTAAAACCTGTTGGCTATAAATGGGTGTTTGTGCGAAAACGAAATGAGAATAATAAAGTCGTAAAATATAAAGCACGACTCGTCGCACAAGGTTTTTCGCAAAAGCCAGGAATTGATTATGATCAAACTTATTCACCCGTTATTGATGCTATTACACTCCGATATCTAATAAGTATGGCAGTTCATGAAAAGGTGGACATGCGTCTAATGGATGTTATTACAGCTTATCTTTATGGAAGCCTCGAAAATGAAATTTATATGAAAATCCCTGAAGGATTCAAATTACCAAAGGCTTCTAAAGGCCCTCATGAAAATTATTCTATCAAATTACAGAAATCATTATATGGGCTTAAACAGTCTGGACGCATGTGGTACAATCGCCTTAGTGAATTCTTGTTGAATTCAGGATATAAGAATGACCAAATCTGTCCATGTGTTTTTATTAAGAAAACAGATTTTGGTTTTGTGATTCTTGCTATATATGTTGACGATATCAATCTCATAGGAACTCCAGAAGAGCTTCAGAAGCTATAGATTGTTTGAAACGAGAATTTGAAGTCAAAGACTTTGGAAAAACTAAGTTTTGTCTCGGACTTCAAATTGAACATATGAATGATGGAATTTTTGTTCATCAGTCAACATATACAGCAAAAGTATTGAAAAGATTTTTCATGGATAAAGCATATCCATTGAGTATTCCAATGGTCGTGAGGTCGCTAGATATAAATAAAGACATATTTAGACCTCGAGAAAATGATGAAGAACTACTTGGTCCTGAAGTACCATATTTGAGTGCTATTGGTGCACTGATGTATCTTGCAAATAATACTAGACCGGATATAGCATTTGCTATAAATCTATTAGCAAGATTTAGTTCTTCACCAACACGACGACATTGGAATGGTATTAAACACGTCCTTAGATACCTCCAAGGGACAATTGACCTCGGATTATTTTATTCAAATGTAAATGATCCAGAACTGATTGGATATGCAGATGCGGGTTATCTTTCGGATCCGCATAAGGCACGTTCTCAAAATGGCTATTTATTTACATATGGTAATACTGCTATATCATGGCGCTCCACGAAGCAAACAATAGCAGCAACTTCTTCTAATCATGCTGAGATAATAGCCATTCATGAAGCAAGTCGAGAATGTGTATGGTTGAGGTCAATGATACATTATATTAGAGAGAGTTGTGGTTTATCCTCCAGAAGAGAGATTCCAACTCCTCTATATGAAGATAATGCTGCTTGCATAGCTCAATTAAAAGGAGGATATATTAAGGGGGATAGGACGAAACACATTTCACCTAAATTCTTCTTTACTCATGAACTTCAAAAGAACGGTGAAATTGATGTGCTTCAAATTCGATCACGTGATAATCTTGCAGATATATTCACTAAATCTCTTCCGACAGCAACCTTTGAAAAATTGAGATATAAAATTGGTTTGCGTCGATTTAAAGATTTCGAGAAATCATCTCATCAGGGGGGGAAATCTACACATGAAGAATAGTGTACTCTTTTTCCTTCACTAGATTTTTTTTCCCACTGGGTTTTTATCTAGTAAGGTTTTAACGAGGCCTATTCTTTATGTAATGGACATCCAAGGGGGAGTGTTATGAATCCCGGAGATTCATTACATTAATGGATGTCCATCATCCCAGAAAATTACGTAAGGTGTTAAAAGTGGAGCACTCATGATATGGAGCACTTGTGGACATGTGGTTATATATATATATATATATATATATATATATATATATATATATATATATATAGTGGGCACTCATGATATAAGTGGAGCACTCATGATACAAGTGGAGCACTCATGATACAAGTGGAGCACTCATGATATAGAGCACTTGTGATATAAATATATATATGTATATGTATATATAGATGTATATATATAGGTGAGATGGATTCCTATATTGAATGAAGAAACATTTATACTACAATTTTTCATTTTCCATCTTCAATTCCCGAGACTTCTCTTCTCTTCCCAATTCTTTCCCGAGAGCTTCCCTAGCTCCTCTCTCCCTCTCTCTCCCATCAATTATTATATTAATTATATTATACTATATATATACACATATATATATATAGATTATACAATTTCATAACAGGTAGAATATTTAGGCTGGTTTAATTTATTTGGATTTATTTTTTGGGTAATTATTTGGGCTGGAGATAATAATATTGGGCTTATAAATTGGGGTTTTTAATTTTATTTTTTTTGAGTTTAGACTCTATATTAGGCATTAGATTTGGATTTTGGGTAAACTATCTCAGATGTACCTCTTAAAGGTAAAAATCCAACTTTTGCACCTCAAAGATTTTTTTTACATAAAATGCCCCTAACGTTTCAAAACGTCCCACTACATGCACCTCTGTTAAGTCAAACCGTTAATGACTCAATTTTACCGTTAGTCAACCTTTTTTCACTATTTACTATTATTCTAGTTAGCGGCATTTTTGTATCCAACTTTTGCACCTCAAAGATTTTTTTTACATAAAATGCCCCTAACGTTTCAAAACGTCACACTGCATGCACCTCTGTTAAGTCAAACCGTTAATGACTCAATTTTACCGTTAGTCAACATTTTTTCACTATTTACTATTATTCTAGTTAGGGGCATTTTTGTCCAATTTTAAAAAAAAAATTTAATTTTTTTTTCTTTCTTTCTTCTTCCTCTTTTCTCTCTCTTCCTTCTTTCTCTCTCCATTAATATAATTTTTTTTTCTCTCTTCCAATAAGGCCGATATCTCTCCGACGCAGACTCCTACTGCCTCTGGTGGATCGGAGAACGAAATCGCCGTGTCGAAACTGAAGAACGCGGCTGCGATGGGCGTAAACGGTGGTGGTAAGATAAGTAGGAGGAAGCCGAGGGCTTTGAAGAGGACTACTACAACTTTTATAAACTCCGATCCAGCGAATTTCAGGCAGATGGTACAGCAGGCCACCGGAATCAGATTTGGCGTAAACGGACAGATGTCTGTTGCGCCTGTTCTTAAACCTGAGCCACAGCGACCCGTTAATCGGAAATTATATGAATGGAGAGAGAAAGAAGGAAGAGAGAAAAAGAGGAATAAGAAGGAAAGAAAGAAAAATTTAAAAAAAAATTTAAAAAACTGGACAAAAATGCTCCTGATTGGAATAGTATTAAATAGTAAAAAAAGGTTGACTAACGGTTTGACTTAACAGAGGTGCATGTAGTGGGACATTTTGAAACGTTAGGGGCATTCTATATACAAAAAATCTTTGAGGTGCAAAAGCTGGATTTTGATCTTTAAGAGGTGCATCTAGGATAGTTTACCCTTGGATTTTTGTGTAAACTATTTGGGTTTGCCTTTATGGCAGATTATTTAAAATTGGAATCACCAAAAGGAAAAAAAATGTATAAATAAAGACAATTATAGTAATACTTTAATTACGAAAAAAGAAATAATGTCGAATAATTGGTGAGTTTGGTCTCAAACAAATTTAACTTTCGCAAGCTTAGTTCCAAAATATTGTTTTTAACTTTTATGGTCTCAAACTTTTTTGAGTGAACAATAAGATCGTTTTGGAGGGAATCTGTCAAAAACCCTAAAAATTTAACGATTTTTTTGTTTTTAGTTTAATTAAATAAAATGATAAAAAAATTATTATATGTGAAAATAAAGGAATAATAATAATAATAATTTTAAACAAAGAGATAAAAATTTCTTCATAATATATATATATATATATATATATATATATATATTTATTTATTATTTATTATATTATATTTATTTTTTTAAAAATGTTTTCATATTTAAAATTTAAAAAGTATAAAATCTATCAGTGACAATATCAAAAGTATGTCGTCAATCTTTTCTTCTCTGACTAATCTTCTTTTTCTCCGATTATATGTGTTAGCATATTAAAAAGTTTTAGTTGTTAATTTACGTGTTACAAGTTCTTATTAATTTACATTCTATAAACCAATAATAATTATATATGTATTGTAAATGGATAAAGATTTGTTCAACATTCCTGAATTTGATAAGTTTAAACATAATATGATATTGATTCAATCCACATCAATAGAGAATAATTACCTTAGTTCAACATTACCGAATGAAGTAGAAGCAAAAATTGATTTGAGAAAAAATGAAAAAAACATTGATTTAGCTGATAAAATTCTGATTGAAAAATAAGGGAAAGATGTTGAGGTTGAGATTGAGATTAGAAAGAAAGAAGAAAATATTGAAAGAATAATTGAGTATGTTAGTGATGAAGAAATTGAATAGTTATTACAACAAGAATATGATGTACAAAAGAAATATGTTAAAAATGTTGTAAATTCAAAGGAAGATGAGATTAATGTGGACATGGAGACAAAAAATGAACATTAGCCGAAGAAGAAGATTGATATTTTCACTATTGATAAATAATTTTTTTATATATTTTTTTCTTTATTTTCACATGTAATGACTTTTTTATCCTTATCTTTAATTAAATTAAAGATAAAAACCCGTTATATTTTTAAGATTTTTGACAGAATCCGTCCAAAAGGATTTTATTGTTCACTTAAAAAAAATTTAGGACCTTAAAAGTTTAAAAAAATATTTTATAACTAAATTTGCCAAAGTTAAATTTATTTGAAATCAAACTCACAAATTATTCAAATAAACTTAATTAGTAATTCTATCTCATTCATAAGATCATGCGCTTTTTTAAATAATAAATATAAAAAAAAATCACAATTTTTTTTTTTTTGTCTTTTTTAAATGTAATTGGTAGGTAGGGAATAGCACATGGTTGAGGATTTCTTTCTCTAGAAATCTTTTGAAAGTTCCCACAATCTGAAATTTTACCAAATAGATTGCAGAAATGGAAACACAGGCACACGGTTTCAAAATTATATATGCATATATATATATATATGCGAGGAGTCCATAGAATTCCCTTTCGAATTATATTTACAGTATATTCAATTCTTTCTAATTCTAATATATGTATGTATATATATATATATATATATATATGACCTAGTGGCTGAAATTTTTGAAAATAGAAGCAATCAAGTAGGAAAAAAATAATAACTTTTTATGGAATCTCTCAAAGCTTTATCTATTTTAATGTAATAACGAGGCTAGCTAGCTAATAGCCACCACCCACCATCCCATATGGAGAAAAGGACACATTTCGGGTCCGCCTTTTCTTAAAACTTATTATCCTCCTATATATTTTTATTTGATATTGAATATTATATTGTGTAAATGTATAATTGATTAATTTATATTTGTCCTGCATTATATATATATATATATATATATATATATATATATAATATATTTGGTGGTAGAATTTGATAACTAACAACAAAGAACACAACAAAGAAGAATTAGTTAATTAAGTAACAATTGTATTTATTATTTTTTAAAATTATAAATTTAGTTTGGTGGAAATTGATTAATAAGACTCTTAAATGTTTCATTCATATTAAAATGCTTTGCATCAGATTCTAACTCTCGAGTAAGAATCAAATTTTGCAAGCGTTTTCGTAAATTGAATCCGGATTAGTGTCATTGAAAAGATAAGGACACGAGCATCCAAATGAATACTAAAAAAATTATAAATTTAAAATATGATAGAAATTAAAATATATCTAAAATTAAAAAAAATGAAAAACAACATTCTTCTAATATAATATATTTATTTAATGTCAAAAGATATTAGAAATAGTATTACAACAAAAACAAATTTATTTTTTTATATTAATCAATACATTTTCTATGGTGAAAAACGAGTTAAGACTCAAAATAAAGTTATTTTTAAAAAGATTTGAAACTAATGTCAATTTTTATCTAATTCAAAAAATAAGATAAATCTAATTTGTTAAAATAGATCTTCATTTTTTTTTTTAATATTGAAGGTCTATACTTTGTCAAAGTAGACATTTAATATTATATTAAAAAATACTAACTTTTTTTTAATTACTTATAAATTTTAAAATTTTAATATAATTAATTCAGTTGTTAACACATTATTTATGATTTTAAAAAATGTTGAGTTCGAAACATAATAGACATAAAATGTCTCAAACAAAAATTATAAAAATTATTTTATTATTTATTATTTTTCATAATATATAATAACAATAATAATACTTCTTCTCTTAATTTCATTATTATTTTTTAAATTTAGTAGAAAAAATAACATATATTTAAAAATCTTTGTTTATTTTCTATAAGTAATTAATTCAAAGTTTTTTTTATTAATTTAATAAAAATATATTATATATAAATTATTAAATATTGTTATTATATATTTTAACATGTATGAATTAAATTTAATATTATAATACTTATTGAATAATAATTATAAATTTTTTAAAAATTATAATTATAAATTTTTTAAAAATTATAATTATAAATTTTTTAAAAATTATAATTATAATTAATAATAATATAATAAAAAATTTATATTGTAAAAAATTTAAATTATTAGATTAATAGATTAAAATTTATAATTTTTAGAAGAAGAGATAGTAAGCATTTTTTAAAAAATATAATATTGTGGGTTTATATACAAAATAAATTAAAAAAATAATAATGAAATTAAACTTAAAGTAGAGAAAATAAGTATTATTAAATATTATCAAAAATTATAAATAAAAAATAATATTTATAAATTTATTTTGTTAGACGTTCTCTCTATATAATGTCTCTTATTATTTTTTAAATTATAAATAAAAGTATTATAAATTAATTAAAATTATAATTAAAGTTTTATTAATTAAGTATTGATTAAAATTTTAAATTAATATATTAAAAAATAGTATTTTTTAAATATAATATTGAAGGTTTATTTTTAAAAGGTAAATGATCAATGTTTTATTTTTAAAAAATAAAAATCTATTTTATGAAATTAAATTTACCTTATTTTAGAAATTAAGTAAAAAATTACATTAATTTGAGAAATATTTTAAAAATTGCCTTATTTTTGGGTAATAATTCCGTGAAAAACGGGGAGGGCCCGGATGGCACAGAAACCAGAGTCAAAGTGATATGACCAATGGAGTGTTCAAATCTAATCATGGCGCTGCACGTGCATATACGACAAAGCAAAAGGTGAAGTTCCATTCCTTTGAATTTTCCAAATGCAGCATTTCTTTATTTTTCTTTCCAAATCCATCCATATATTTTTTTTAAATAATAAATATTATTACTTTGTAAAATATTATTAGCTTTCCCAGTAATAAGTATCTTTCATTACCAAAAAAAATAAAAATCAGAAGCAGATCTCTTGTAAAGATACATAGTGATTTTTGTAACAAGAATTAAAAAAAAAAAAACAATAATAATGGCGGAATCTCGATTTCCAGCAGCCCCTCTTGTCTGACCGGTCCCCCACCATGTCCAATTGCACTTCTCCTTATCTGAACGTGCTTTTGCACCACAATATATATATATATATATATATATATATATATATATATATATATATTCGTTTCAAGTTGGGAGGCAAACCAACTATATATATAATACTTCGACCCCCAATAAAAAAGCCAGAAATTCATTCGTTTTCGGCCCTCTTTCTAGAACTGACATGGATAATTTCACGTCCAATGTTCTAACCTTAATGTTCTGTCTACTTCTTTCTTATAATAATTATTCATTTCTAACATTAGTCTCCGGAAATGTTCAAACCGATTCGGACATATACATTGTTCATGTTGAATTGCCCGAACATATATCCCATTCGGACATTTCAACATCAAGCTTGACCAATGAAGATTTAGAGAGTTGGTACCGTTCATTTCTACCAACAACGACGGTATCAAATCAAGAATCAGAAGAAAAAATTCTGATATATTCCTACCATAATGTATTCAAAGGATTTGCTGCCAAATTGTCACCCGACCAAGTTCAAGAAATGGAAAAAAAACACGGGTTCATATCTGCACAACGTCAGCAGGTACTTTCCTTGCACACAACTCACAGCCAAAATTTCTTGGGATTACAGCAAAATACTGGAATTTGGAAGCAGTCAAATTATGGTAAAGGAGTAATTATTGGGGTTATTGACACCGGTGTAAATCCGGATCACCCTTCATTTAACGATAAAGGGATGCCACCTCCACCGGCAAAATGGAAGGGAAAATGTCAGTTCAATAATACAAAAGCATGTAACAACAAACTCATCGGTGCAAGATTCTTTGCAAATGGAAACGGATCTCCGATGGATGAAGACGGTCACGGTACTCACACTGCAAGCACAGCTGCCGGTAACTTTGTAACCGGTGCCAACGTGTTCGGTAACGCTAACGGCACTGCCGTCGGTGTTGCCCCACTTGCTCATTTAGCTGTTTACAAAGTGTGTTCTCCGTCTTGCTCCGAGAGTGACATTTTGGCAGCCATGGATGTCGCCATTGACGACGGTGTGGACATCCTTTCTCTATCACTCGGTGGACCGCCGTCAATTCCGTTCTATGCCGATAACATTGCCGTGGGCGCGTATAGTGCAATGTCGAAGGGTATTTTCGTCAGTTGCGCGGCTGGAAATAACGGTCCAAGTAGGGGCACGTTGTCAAATCAGGCACCTTGGATTCTTACCGTTGGTGCTAGTACAATTGATCGATCAATTAGAACAAGTGCAATTTTGGGAAATAAATTGGAATTGCTAGGAGAATCCTTGTTTCAACCAAAAGGGTCCGATTTTCAAAAGAAATTTCCTTTAGTATGGCCTGGGATTAACACAAATGATTCTGATCTTCAATACTGTCCGATTGAATCCATGAATAGTACACAATTTCGTGGAAAGATTGTTTTATGTCTGAATGGTGATAATATACCAAAAATTAGTAAAGGTATACACGTGAAAGCTGCCGGGGCTGTCGGAATGATTCTGATTAACGAGGAAGAACAAGGGTACACAACCTCAGCCGATGCACATGTACTTCCGGCCACACATTTAAGTTACGTTGACGGAATTAAGGTTCAAAATTACGTTTTTAGCTCCAATTCACCTACTGCATCCATCGCATTCAAAGGAACCGTTATCGGTGGTGATGGTAATGACCAATATGCCCCTGTCGTCGCTTCCTTTTCATCTAGAGGACCTAATGAACAAAGTCCGGGAATCTTGAAACCGGATGTGATCGGCCCTGGTGTGAACATTCTAGCAGCTTGGCCTTCTTCCGTGGAAGGGAAAGCAAATGCTAAATCAAATTACTTTAATATTATTTCCGGCACGTCAATGGCTTGTCCGCACCTCAGTGGAATTGTTGCCTTGTTGAAAAGTGTTCATCCAAATTGGTCACCGGCGACTATTAAATCCGCCATCATGACAACAGCTGACGAATTGAATCGTAACAAAAACAACAAAAACAACATGATTTTGGATGAATCTTTACTTCCTGCAAATCCATTCGCCATGGGTTCAGGTCACGTTAATCCAACTAAAGCTAGCAATCCAGGATTGGTGTACGACCTTAGACCAAAAGATTACGTGCCTTATCTATGTGGTCTAAATTACACAATACGAGAAATTGGTAAGATTACACAAGATAAGGTTAATTGTCGTTCGAGAATACTTGACGGACAATTAAATTATCCATCGTTCTCTATTACATTCGGATCAACGGTTCAGACATATACGAGAACAGTTACCAACGTTGGTGATGCTAATTCTTTGTACACGGTTCAAATTGTTCCACCACCTGGGGTGAGTGTGAAGGTGAATCCAAAGATTTTGAAATTCACACAAATGAACCAGAAATTGAGTTATAAGGTTACGTTCGGCCGGTTAACGAATAGTAGTAGTACGATTGATAGTGGAAATTCAATTTCTCATGGATATCTTAGATGGATGTCGGCAAAATACTCTGTTAGAAGCCCAATTGTAGCCGTTACGAGTGAGGCGATTGGGTTACAGTAGGGATCAAATTTGGCAACTGTTTGGAATGATGATAATAATAATAATAAATGTCACTTTTGTTCGGTTGCTTTCTAATAATGAATTTTTGTCGTTCTCTGGGAATATCCTTTCTTTATCCTATAAATTAAAAAAATAAAAATAAAACCTTTTCGTAATTTATAGTGGTTATTTTTTTATTATTATTATTATTATTATTATTATTATTATTATTATTATTATTTGATAAATTTGGTTTCATAATTTAAAGCAATAAATCAATAACTATTACATCGGTTCTTCTGTAGAGGGAAGATTACATGTCTTGATTTGTCTGAGGTACGAGGTACTTGATAAATCTTTGTTGAAAATAATAAGACTAAAATTAGGTGGGTGATAAAACATAGTAAAAGTGGTATTTTCTAGCCGTCTATATTTAGCTAGAAGATCGACTATTGCATTCGCATCATGTTAGACATCTCTAAGTTTGTATTCCTTCAAAGTTTTCAAGAGTAATTTGCAATCATAGATCATAACACTCAAGTTAGGTGATGTTGTGTCTTCATCAATAGTTGTTACAAGAACATGAGAATCGGTTTGAATTTCAATATTTTGTATATTGTGTGATACTGCTATTTTCACTGCATATTTGAGTGCCCACACTTCAGCCTGACTGCTCGAAGTACAGTAAAAATTTGCTGTGAAACCTACAAGCCATTTGCTTGTATGGTCTCTAAACACCCCACATGCACCTCCTTGTTTGTTTGATGAAGTGAAGGATCCATCAATGTTTATTGTGATAAAAGGATGGTTGGGGATGCCACTTTACATAAATATTTGTGGTTTTCTTTAGGTCCGGGGTGAATTGTGTAGTAATGTTGATGAATTCGGTTTTCATACTAAGAATAAAATGAAGAGATGGAGCAAGGGTTGATTCTCTTTTGATTTACCTACGGTTTCTACTTTTCCATAACAGCTAGCAGGAGAAAGTGAAGATAGTGTTCCACAGAATGTTGATGAAGAGCATTATTTTTGCGGTGAGATTTTTGTGTAGCCAGGATTGGAGAGGGTAATTTCCTGATAGTTGCTCAGGTTAGGATAGCAAAACTCACACACTATATCTAGATAAAGAACACGAAGAACAAGAGAGAGAATACGAGGAGAAATATACGTGGTAACACCGGGATGGTAAACTCCACGGCGGTTAAGTATTTTTATTGATGATTTCAGACATATATAGTTGCAGAGAATTACTTCTTCTGCCTTGCCCATTTACCCCTATTTATAGCCATCTAGGGATGAGCAGGGTTCAGAGTCATGCTCACGGGCCACGGACCACGACCCATGCCACTAGGACACCATTAGGGTTCCCTTAGCCATTAAGTAAACTTAACCCATAAGTAAGCATCAGACTCCACAACCTAACAATTCTCCCACTTGGAGACTGATCAGTCACCCAAAAGATTGCATTCTCGAATTTCACCGCACTGCAACATTTGTAGAAACTACTACAAAAGGCCAATCGAGATTTTGCACAACCCCAATTTTCCAACATTAACACATTTAGTCAACATGTCTGCTGGATTCTTTGCACCCTCTATATTCTCCAAGCACATATCACCTTCCTCCACTGCCCTGCGAGTGAAATGATAGCGTCTCCTGATGTGCTTCGTCTTAGAATGATAGACTGGGTTCTTCAACAACAAAATGGCACTCTGGCTATCTGAGTAAAGAATCGTTTCGCCCTGTTTCTTACCCAACTCTTCTAGATAATCTACCAGCCATATCATCTCCTTCCCAGCTTCAGCTATTGCCACATATTCAGCCTCAGTAGATGAAAGAGCAAAGCACTTCTGAAGCCTGGACATCCAACTCGCTGTTGTACCACCTATGGTGTAAACGTAACTAGATGTGCTCTTGCTCGAGTCCACGTCACCACCCAGATCAGCATCCACAAAGCCTTGTAGAATAACTTTGTTTTTCCCAAAACAAAGTGAAGTACTGGATGTACCTCTCAGATATCTTAGAAGTCACTTCATAGCTTCCCAATGCTCTTTCCCCGGATTCGCCACGTACCTGCTAACAACTCCCACTACATGTGCTATATCAGGTCTGATGTAGACCATAACATACATTAAAATTCCAACTGCTGAAGCATATGGAACAAGTGTCTTGGGTAACTGCTCCTTTGACAATTTTATGTGGTTTGCCAATGGAGTAGTCCTGGGTTTAGCATCATTCATCCTGAATCTGGCCAACACTTTCTCAATGTACTGCTCCTGGGATAGATTTAAAGTGCCAGCAGATCTATCCCGAGAAATCTTCATCCCCAGAATCTGCTTCGCTGCACCCAAATCCATCATCTCAAATGCTGAAGACAACCTTGCCTTCAGATTGTTGATCTCCCTCATACTGGATCCTGCGATCAACATATCATCCACATACAAGAGTAGAAAGACATAAGAATCAGTGTACTTCTTGAAGTAACAACACTGATCCTTTTCAGCCTTGTAAAAGCCACTCTTAGTCATGACGGAGTCAAACTTCTTGTACCACTGCTTTGGTGCATGCTTCAGTCCATACAAGCTCCTGTTGAGCTTGCACACCATGTGTTCCTTGCTAGGAACAACAAATCCTTCCGGTTGCTACATATAGATCTCCTTGTCCAGATCGCCATGTAAAAATGCTGTTTTTACATCCATTTGCTCAAGATGCAAATTATCTGATGCAACAATGCTCAACAAAATTCGGATAGAAGTTAACTTCACAACAGGAGAAAATATTTCAGCATAATCAATACCTTTCCTTTGAGACTATCCTTTAACCACTAACCGAGCCTTGAACCTTCTTTTTCCATCTGGTTCAGCTTTGATTCTGAACATCCACTTGTTCAACAAAGCTCTCTTCCCTGCAGACAACTCAGTCAACACCCAAGTGTTGTTCTTCTCAAGTGAGCTCATCTCATCATCCATGGCTTGCTCCCACTTGATTGAATCCTCCACCTGTAGGGCTTCATCAAAAGATTCTGGTTCCCCTTCATCAGTCAACAACAGATAGTGTAATGAAGGTGAATACCTATCTGGTGCTCTGATGGTTCTCGATGATCTCCTCAACACCTGCTCATGTGTCACTTGCTCCACCTCAAGCTCTTCAGCAACAATGTCTGGAGTTGGTTGAGTTTCTGGTGCAACATCTCTGGGTGTACTCTTTTGCAACTCAATCTCAACTTTCACTTGCTTCGTAGTCTCTACAACCTTCTACTCTCTGTCCTTGTGTAGAATAGACTCATCAAATGTCACATCACAATGTCTCAAGATCCTTTTATTCTTGTCATCCCAAAACCTGTAACCGAACATGTCAGAACCATAGTCTATGAAGTAACACTTTACAGCCTTAGCATCAAGCTTGTCCCTCTTCTCTGGATCAAAATGAACATAAGCAGTGCAACCAAAAGTTCTCAAGTGTGAGTACTTGAGTTCCTTTCCTGTCCACACTTCCTCTGAAATCTTGAACCCCAAGGGAACTGATGGTCCCCTATTGATCAAGTATGCGGTTGTGCTCACAGCATCTGCCTAGAACATCTTGGGCAGCCCACAGTGTATCCTCATGCTCCTTGCATGCTCGTTCAATGTTCTGTTCATCATCTCAGCAACTCCATTCTGTCTTGCCTTTCCGGGAACTGTCCTCATCAATCTGATTCCCTCAGCACCACAGAATGCTTTAAATTCTGACTTGTCATATTCTCCCCCATTGTCAGACCTCAAGCATTTGATCTTTAATCCAGTCTGATTCTCAACTTCAGCTTTCCACCTCTTGAAAGTTGTAAACACATCTGATTTATGCTTCAAGAAGTAAACCCATACCTTCCTGCTGAAGTCATCAATGAAGGTGACATAGAACCTGGATCTTCCAAGTGATGAAACTAGAGATGGTCCCCAAACATCTGTATGGACTATTTCCAACCGCACTTTCTTTGGCTCTCTTGGAGTCTTTGTGACGTTAACTCTTTTCTGTTTACCCATAACACAACTCTCACAAAGATCCATATAAACAGACTTTAGGCCCTCTAAAGCACCTTTTGTAACCAGCATCTTCATTCCCTTGGCACTCATATGTCTAAGTCTGTTGTGCCACAGACATGAACCAGAAGCATTTTCGGCAACAACATCCATGTTGATACACCCTGCAGTGGTGTACAAGGTTCCACGAACCTTTCCCAAACTTTACGGCATAGCCCGTGCTATCTAACTGACCAACAGAGATCAGATTCTTCTTGAGCCCGTGAATAAATATGACATCCTCCAATGTCCAATGGTTTCCCGATGGAGTCTTAATGCAGACATCCCCCTTTCCTTCAATCTCCGAGGCTTTGTTATCAGCAAGATACACCTTTCAAAAATTTCCAGATTTGAAATTTTGGAATAATTCCTTGCTTGGAGACGAATGAAAAGATGCACCTGAATCCAAAATCCAAGATTCAACCGGGCTGTCCACACTAAGAATTAGAGCATCCCCAATGTCCTCTGCTGAATTTACAGAATCATTGTCATCTCCAGATCTATGATTCCGCTTCTTCTTTGCTTCTTACAATCTGTCAAAAAATGTTCTTTATCTCCACAGTTCCAACAAGTTATGTTTGATCTGTTCGGAGATTTTCCTCGATTCTTTGATTTTGATCGACCATGTTGATGTTGGCCCTTCGACTTGTTTCTCCCCCTTCGGTCAACGCTAAGAGCACTGCTTGATGAATCTCCCACTTCTCGTTTACGAATACTTTCGCTGAGAACAACATCACAGATTTCATCAAACTTCAGCTTCTCAAATCTACGGGAACTGCTAATTGCAGCAACAACAGTATCCCAAGACTCGGGCAGAGATGACATCAAAATCAACGCTTTATTTCATCTTCGAAGTTAATTTCCACAAAACTCAGTTGACTTACAATCATATTGAAATTGTTTATATGATCAACAACAGAACCACTTTCAGACATCTATAAATTGAACAATCTACGCATCAAATATACCTTGTTCATCGCAAATAGTTTTTCGTACATATTTGATAGAGCCTTTAATAGACCGACTGTAGTCTTCTCTTTCACGATGTTGAATGCCACGTTTCTCGACAAAGTCAACCGGATCATCCACAATGCCTGACGATCCTTGAGCTTCCACTGCTCCTCTGTCATGGAATCCAGCTTCACCCCAGTCAAGGGTTCGTGAAGATCTTTCTGGTACATATAATCTTCGATTTGCATCTTCCAAAAACCGAAATCGGATCCATCAAACATCTCGATCCCTAACTTCAAACTTTCCATCTTTTCAGATCGTGATGAATCTCTCCTAGCTCTGATACCAGTTGTTAGGATAGCAAAACTCACACACTATATCTAGATGAAGAACACGAAGAACAAGAGAGAGAATATGAGGAGAAATATACGTGGTAACACCGGGATGGTAAACTCCACGGTGGCTAGATATTTTTATTGACGATTTCAGGCATATACAGTTGCAGAGAATTACTTCTTTTGCCTTGCCCATCTACCCCTATTTATAGCCATCTAGGGATGAGCAGGGTTCAGAGTCATGCTCACAGGCCACGGGCCACGGCCCATGCCACTAGGGCACCATTAGGGTTCCCTTAGCCATTAAGTAAACTTAACCCATAAGTAAGCATCAGGCTCCACAACCTAACAGCTCATTGATGGAGTCATCAAGATGTGGTGTAAAGGTTCGCCAGACTTCATAAGCCTGGATGCAGTTTCAAAGAATGTGATCCGTGTTTTCTTGTACAGTAGGACAAATTTGGCAGTGTGGATCTATTTTCATTCCTCGGTGTTGGAGAAGTGAATTGGATTTAATTATATTATGCCAGCAAAGCCATAAGAAATAATTTATTTTGTTTGGAACTCTTGTTTTCCAGATCCAGCTAAGATTAGAAATATTTCCTAGAGAATTGAGTGGGGTGTTCCTAGCTACAATTAAGGCATAGTAACAAGAAGATACAGTGAAGACTGCATTAGTAGTTATGCTCCAACAAAGTTTATCTTGGTGTGTTGTGTTTTGAGGATTATGAGGGATGTAGGCTTCGATAATTCGAGATTGAATATCTTTAGGAATGGGGTATGAGAGTTTACTGAAATTCCAGTGACCATTTGATCTTACTTCTTTTAAGTTGAGAGTGAGATCTTGTTTTGTGAGTGCTCCAGATAAGTAATTGGCAAGAGGTTTGAAAATGGTGTTAATCCATGGGTCAAGCCAAAACCTAATTGCAGTTTATCCCCAATTATCCATCTAGAGTAGTTTATCATGGTTTTCCAGCCATGAGTTAGATTTTTCCAAATAAAGGAGCTTTTAGGGTTTAAGGGAGGAACTATAAAAGGGTTGGGTTTAGAGGGATTCTGTGAGGAGAATGTTAAGTACTTTCTATTGAGGATGGACTTCCAGATTTGGTTATTAGTTGGAGAGTGAAATCGCCAAGCAAGAGAGCTAAGGAGGGCAGTGTTTTGGTATTTAGCATATCGGATTTGGAGACCTCCTAATTTCCTTGGAAGAGTAATAATGTTCCAGTGTAAGAGATGGATTCTTCTCCCTTTATCAGATGAGCCCCAAATGAAATCTCGAATAGTTTCATTAATAGAGTTGGTGGTTTTTGTATGGAGATTGTGACATTGCATGATGTGTGTTGGAATTGAGGATAGAACAACCTTAGCAAGGGTAACCTTCCAGCCATCGTTGGGATTTTTGTTTTCCAATTTGTCATTTTGGCGTTAAGAGCCATTAGGATGGGAGAGAAGTTTGAGTGTTTTGGAGCTCGTTGAAGAAGAGGAAAACCTAAGTAATTTTCAAGAGAGGATGTTTGCTTGATTGCCAATATATTTGTGATGTTTGATTGGATGGTATTAAGACAATTTTTAGAAAACAAATTTTTTGATTTTGTGTAGTTGATATGTAAGCCACTATGGTGTGTAAAGTCCTCAAGAACATGAAGGATGACTTTAGTATATTGAGAGATTGCTTCCGCAAAAAGGAAGACATCATCTTCAAAGAGGGTGTGTGAGATGAAAGGATCATGAGAGGTAATTGGGATTGGGGTCCAAAAACCTTTGGTAACTTGGTTGTGAATAAGAAGAGATAGGAATTTCATTCCTACTATAAAGAGGTAGGGGGACAAGGGATCCCATTGTCTTACGCCTCTGGAGGGTTGTAAGTAGTCAGTTGGTTGAATGTTGATTAGGATAGCTAATTAAGAGATTGACAAGCAAGAGAGTATTATGTTTGTGAGTTTTGAAGGGAAATTAACAGCATGTAACATATTCCTAATGAAAGGCCACTCAATTTTAGCAAATGCCTTTTCCAAGTCAAGCTTAATAGCCATATAGGAAGTTTGAGAATTGTTTCTTTTGTGAAAGCAATTGAGGGTTTCCTGAACAATAATGTAATTGTCAGAAGCTCTACGGTTAGGTAGAAAGTTATTTTGCAGAGGATCAATGATATTGTTGAGAAAAGGTCTCAATCTATTGACGATGATTTTTGTGAATATTTTGTATATTGTGTTACATAAGCTGATAGGTCTGTCTTAATGGATGGTTTCAGAGGTTGCTTGTTTTGGAATGAGGCAGATGTATGTTTGATTTATTGTTGATAGCATGATTTCGGTGTGGAAAATCTCAGAGAAGAGAGTATGAATAGCAGATAGTATGTTAGTCAAGAATTTTTTAAAGAAAAAAAGGTGAAAGCCATCAAGTTCAGGGGTTTTGTAAGGTTTGAAGGATTTAATTGAGGAGATGATTTCATCTGTTGAAATAGGACGAATTAGCATGTGATGTTCAACATCAGATATAGCATGTTGGTAAATTGAAAGATTTGGGAAAAGATTGCTGCTAGTTGCTTCAGTATTTTAACAAGAAAGAAAATGATTATGAATATGTTGAGTAAGAAGAGGCATATCAGTGATCCAATTTCCTACTCTATCTCTTATGTTTGTAATTGTATTTCTTCTTCTTCTCTTAATGGTTGAGGTGTTAAAAAAAAAGAAGTGTTTGCATCCCATGATTAAGCCATGTGATCTGAGACTTAACGGTCCAAAATTACCTTTCTTTGATTAGGATAGTGTTTAACTCATTTTGTAAATTTTTTATCCGAGACTTAACAGTCCAAAATTGGCTTTCTTTGATTAGGATAGTGTTTAACTCATTTTGTAAATTTTTTCCAGGGAGAGTAGATTAGGGTTGTGATGGTTATGTAAGTTAGATTGGATGCCCTTGATTCTTTCTAAGAGTCGTATTTTTTTTTATAAAAAATGT
The DNA here is from genome assembly GCA_027405835.1 of Asclepias syriaca. Lineage (NCBI taxonomy): Eukaryota > Viridiplantae > Streptophyta > Magnoliopsida > Gentianales > Apocynaceae > Asclepias > Asclepias syriaca. The sequence goes on along the minus strand of CM049929.1, from coordinate 6,824,689 downwards.
TGCCAAAAGTATTTTTTTTTCCAAGATGATATTTTTTAGGGTGTCAATTGTTTTTATAAAGTTTAAGGATGTAGGCGACTAGGAAGTATGAATAACACCTTCAAAATTAAGGTGAGTTAACCACATCAAGTTCAATCTTAAATAATTTTTTGTTGGTTTTGAGTGAGGAGAAAGAGTTAGTGTTCATAATCAAAGGACAGTAATCAGAGTACATTCTTGAAGATGATGAACTAAAGCTTTAAAATAAAATAAAATAAATATTATACACATGATATCTTAGACTGTTTATAATATTATTTAACCATGTGATGCGTATGTATATATATATATCTTCTTGTCCAATTTCTTTAGTTCTCTTTCCAAGACAGTGTAATGATTCAGATAAAAAATTTCCATAATTTAGAAAAAAAAGGTAAAGATTCGTAGGGATAGTGTGATACATATACTCTCATGCGTGAAAACAAGTCATATGTATCCATACAAGTGACAGCGTATGTGTGTGTGTATATATATATATTATGTGTGTGTGTGAGTCCAGATGGATGAAATTATTGTTACACAGCAAATTGTCTTTATCTTATACATTATATACATATATAATATACGCATGCACTAGCATAAAGTATATACATATAAACATATAAAAAATAGCAAAATGGACAGCCTGTAAGGAAACAGAAAAAAAAAGAAAAAGAAAAAGAAAAGAATTGTGCATAGTCTCTCCAGAACTTTATGTATTTATAATGCCATGTGACCATTAACAATATATATATAATATACGAAAGGGCACTATGCCTGTGTTAATATATATATATATATATATATATATGCAAATTTGTTTGTTTCTGATAGCATTAGCTGGAGAAATTTGTTTGCTTCTGCCTTTGTACCAATTCTTAAACATTCTTAGTAAAGCTACATTATATGTAATGAATATATTATATATATATATATATATATGATTCATGAAGACTAGAAATATTTATGTATTTTCAAATTGTTTTAGATTAAGAGTTTTATGTATTTATTAATTTATATATGAACAAGAACCTAACCCTAATGTGACATATTTGGCTAAAGTATCATAATAGGTGTCATTGGTAATGCAGATGACAACTCTAAATTATTTACTATTTATAGTTGATGTTGATATGCACAAATCATATCATATTTTTAGCATATTTTTAGACACAAATTATGACAATATTAGAATGTATTTGATCTTAATTGAATTAAATTGACATAAAATGTGTAATTTGTAATTTTGGAAGTTTCAAGAATAAATTACATGAAAACAACAAATTTTGGGGCAAACGTATAATTTTTAACCGAGCACAGCTCAGGATGGCTGTCCCTAGGCTTGGGACGCCCACCCTGACCTGGTCAAGGCCAAGGGTGGGTGTCCCAAGCTCAGATTTTTGTCCCACATCAAATTTCCAAGAGAAATTCACTCATTTCACTTGCTATAAATACTCTAGGCCTTCAGCAGTTGAAATCATCCCTCAACACTCAGCACAAGTCATTTAGCAATTTCGAGCATATCATTTTTTCTTATTTTTGAGTGTTTATCTCAATATTCGAGAATTTGATTAAATTAGTATTCAGTTTTCGATATCATAGAATACCAAAATTTCGTTAGAAGATCCTAAGAGAGAGATAGAGCAATCTGTTTAAGCTCGGGGTGTAAAGTAAAATAATTGCTACTGGTCTAAGAAGCATTCTACGAAGGCTCTGCCGAGCAGAGTAGGATCGAGCAATTAGAGGCATACAAGAGTTGCAACACCGGTTGGACTGCATAAAGTGGTGACCACTTTATGATTTTGGGTCCCCTAAACGAGTTTCTATATCTTTATGAATTATTTTACTGGTCTAAGAAGCGTTCTCCGAAGGCTCTGCCGAGCAGAGTAGGATTGAGCAGTTAGAGGCATACAAGAGTTGCAACGCCAGTTGGACTGCATAAAGTGGTGAACACTTTATGATATTGGGTCCCCTAGACGAGTTTCTATATGTTTATGAATTGTTTTATCTGGATATTAATTTCATGCTGGATTTATATATCATACAAGTTTTTCAATTTGAGATGCTATCCATTTTCCTTAGAAGATCATAAAGCTAGAATTATTATTATGAATGTTGAACTGTTGTGTCCTTTTAAATTAAACTAGGGTTATAGACAACTCCTAATCAATGTCTAAATTATAGCTGGTTTAGTTTAACAGACTGTATAAGGTTTGCCAAATTAGGAAGAAATAATAAAACATATCACCATGTTTGTTAGAGTATCCTAATAAAGCTGAGTTTGTATGCTAAGCTAATCCTAGGGTTAAGTGTCATGATACCGAAGTGACATAGAGGACCATTCATGGATACTTTAATCCGACATATGAGAAAGATCATCCTACAGTAGGGGTGAATATACCAGGTAACTTAAGATATGGTAAACAGATGATTATAATTAGCTTAGAGATCAAGATATATCTAAAATATTCGAAGATAAGGTCAACCAAGTTGTAATAAACTAAGCTTAAATTGATGAGTGCATGTCTACTATTGACTGCAATTTGCTTGTTATGTACTATTGTGATAAAATAACTCTCAAAATATTGATAATTGATTGTTTGATTCTATAATAAGATGATTGTTAGGATTAAGTTATAATTACTACTAAACTGTTGCGAGTTTTTTGGGGTCACGATATTATAAAATTAAAATCGTAGATACTTTTCACCAGCTACCTACACGATAAGTACTATGCCTTATGTTCTGATTGATTAAGTGACAACCAATAAATGCTAAAGTGACAATTAATAAATGTTAAAATCCTTAATTATTCATAAGAATAATTAGTGAGTTTGATCCCAAACAAATTTAGCTTTGGCAAGTTAAGTCCCAAAATATTTTTTTTAACTTTTAAGGTCCCAAACTTTTTTTGTAGAGAATAATAAGGTCCTTCTTGATAGATTCTATCAAAATTTATAAAATTTTAATGGTTATTTGTCTTTATTAATTAAAGACAAGGATAAAAAAGTCATTACATGTAAAAATAAATAAATAAATATTTAAACAAGGAATAAAAATGTCTTTACATTTAAAATTTTAAAAATAAAAAATCTATCGGATATAAAAAATTACTTAGCATTATCGACAAACAATCAGAATCTAATCCACGTAGAAGAACAAGGTAGCGAAGAATTGTCTTTACAAATTATTTCAATTGCTTTTCGGCAGCTTCCAAAATGAAAGGCCAGTATGGGGCTTTACCAAGGACAGAACAAATCAGTCCATGAAGAAGGGCAACCACAAAAAACAGAAACATAACATTATATCCCTAAACTGTGAGTTTCAGCAGCCAGAATTAAGATTGGTCTGGGGATGACCCAAACAGAATCTCCTTCACAGTAAACGGCAGATACATAAGTAAATCGAGAGCAAGGGCATGGAGAGCATTGAACCGAACGTAGCGGCTGAAGATAGGATTTAGGGCGACGCCGACGTACAGTGCCAGGAAGGACATGCCAAAGAAATTAAGGAATTTGTAGTGGAGATAAAAGATTGGAGATAGTGGTTTCAGCAGCACGACCAAAATAGGGTATTGGAAGCTGTTGATGAGTGGAAAGAAGTATGATGCGGCGGAGATTACGCGAACCGATTGGAATTGGAGTGGAGGAGGCAGAGATTTTTGTATTCGGAACATGGATTAATCTCACTGCGGGAGGATTGCAAAGAAATGAAGGGAGACGCTGCCAGAATTTGGAGGAGAGTTGTTGGGGACATGCCGGAGACGGATGAGGGAGAAGGACGCCATGTTGTAGCAGAGAAAGGGGCAATGGAAGATGGCATGCAGGTAGAAAGATTTTGATATTAGATAGATTTTTTATTTTTTAAATTTTAAATGTGAGGACATTTTTATTTCTTGTTTAAATATTTCTTTATTTATTTTCACATGTAATGACTTTTTTATTGTTGTCTTTAATTAACTAAAGACAAACAACCGTTAAAATTTTAGAAATTTTGACAGAATCCGTCAAGAAGAACCTTATTATTCTCTATAAAAAAAATTTGGGACCTTAAAAGTTAAAAAAAATATTTTGGGACTCAACTTGTCAAAGCTAAATTTGTTTGGGATCAAACTCACCAATTATTCTTATTCATAATCAATATAGATAAATAAACTCTAGATTTTAGCATATCGATGGAAACGCATTAGATGTACACTTTTTATTCTTAAATTTAAAATATTACAAAATTTAATTTATTTTATTCACTGTTCAAAATATTTCACCATATATATATTTCTCAAAAAGAACGGAACTTTCTCTTGTTGTTACATCTAAATCACTAACACTCATATTTATACACCGCAAAGTTGTTAAAGAGTTTTGTAGAAATCAAGAATCTTTAAAAATTTTGCTAATTCTTATACAATTTTGTATTTAATTCTCAATGAATTAAGTTGTGTGTATACATACATACATACATACATATATATATATATATATATATATATATATATACATTTATAATAATGTTAAAGCGAGGAAGTGCTGCTTTTTATGAATCTAATTGCATGTGTCCAAAACAAAAGGTGAAGTTAGGGTTTCTTAAAAAAAAATTTCTTAAAGGAATCTAATCTAGTGCTTCACTACTTTGTTTTCCAAATGCAAAAACTTTACGGTAAATATATATAAAACATGTCGCACCTGGAGTCTATTATATAAATTAAATATTAATAACCATCATTATAAACCCAGAAAAACATAATCAGATATATATATATTAATAGGAATTAAATAAATCAATAAAATTTGATACAGATTTCTAAACAGTCTGTTTTTATACTATCCACGTGGTTAAGCATCAAACAACTACAAAATGTTCTTTTGAAATTCTTCATCGGTCACCACCCTATTTCTTCCATTTATATATATATATATATATATATTTTAAATTTGAATATTTTCGCTTATGCTTTATTTCAAACTCATAATTTTTAAAATATATATTCACATCGAACATTCATTCTCCGAGTTCACTATATTCAGCATCCAATTGACACAAAATACCATAGTTTCGTTTTCCCTCTTCCTAGATAGTTTGAGCGACATGGATATTTTCATGTCCAACATTCTTACGTTAATTTGTGTCCTACTTTCTTACAATACATTATTAACAGTTTCTGCAAATTATGTGCAAAGCAATTCCCAGATATACATCGTTCATGTCAAATTACCCGATAACCAATTTTCAACTTCAAGCTTGAATATTAGTACTCGTGAAGATTTGGAGAGTTGGTACCGTTCCTTTCTACCAACTAATTTTATCACTGATATTGAAAGCTCAAACGAGGCACCGACTTTGATATATTCTTACCATAATATATTCAAAGGGTTTGCTGCAAAATTAACACCCGAGCAAATTCAAGAAATGGAAAAAAAGCCCGATTTTTTATCTGCTCAACCTCAAAAGGTGTTGACTTTACATACAACTCACAGTCAAACCTTTTTAGGGTTACAGCAAAACACCGGACTTTGGAAGGATTCTAGTTATGGTAAAGGGGTAATTATTGGAGTTTTGGATTCCGGGGTAAATCCCGACCATCCATCATTTGGTGATAAAGGGATGCCACCTCCACCGGCAAAATGGAAGGGAAAATGTCAATTCAATAATAGTACAAAAGGATGTAATAACAAACTTATCGGTGCGAGATTCTTTGAAAATGGAAACGGATCTCCTATGGATGAAGACGGTCACGGTACTCACACTGCAAGTACAGCTGCCGGTAACTTTGTCACCGGTGCAAACGTGTTCGGTAATGCTAAAGGCACAGCTGTGGGTGCTGCACCTTTAGCTCATTTAGCTATTTACAAAGTTTGTGCCACATTTTGCTCCGAGAGTGACCTTTTGGCAGCTATGGATGTCGCCATTGACGACGGTGTGGACATCCTTTCCCTATCACTGGGTGGACCGTCAGTTCCGTTCCATTTGGACAACATTGCTTTAGGTGCATTTAGTGCAATGGAAAAGGGTATTTTCGTCAGTTGCGCAGCTGGAAATGACGGTCCAAGTAAGAGCACATTGTCAAACGAGGCACCATGGATTCTTACCGTGGGTGCTAGTACAATTGACAGGTCAATAAGGGCAAGTTTGGTTCTTGGAAATAAAGAGGAATTAAACGGGGAATCCCTTTATCAACCAAAAAATTTTCCTTCAAAGAAATTTCCTTTGGTCTACCCCGGGATTTATAAACTAAACGATACTAGTATTTTTAGTAGTCTTGAATATTGCCCGTTGGAATTGGTGAATATCAGCACCGAAATTCGGGGGAAAATAGTAGTTTGTGTTAGCGGCGGCGGCGTACCACGTGCTAGTAAAGGAGAATACGTGAAAGCCGCCGGTGGTGTTGGTATGATTATTATTAACAACGAGGAATACGGGTACACAATCTCCGCCGAAGCTCACGTGCTTCCGGCGACGCATTTGAGTTACGTCGACGGACTTAAAGTCTTGAATTACATCAATTCAACCAAATCACCGGTGGCGTCCATTTTATTCAAAGGAACAATTACCGGTGAAGATCGTTACGCTCCTGCGGTGGCTGGATTTTCATCGAGAGGACCAAGTCAAACAAGTCCAGGAATATTGAAACCGGATGTAATTGGTCCAGGTGTCAACATTCTAGCAGCTTGGCCTTTTTCCGTGGAAAATGTTACCAGCCCGAAATCAAATTACTTCAATGTAATTTCGGGCACGTCAATGGCTTGTCCACACCTTACTGGAATTGCTGCACTGTTAAAAAGCGTTCATCCCAATTGGTCACCTGCAGCTATTAAATCTGCTATCATGACAACAGCTGACGAATTGAATCGTGCCAGCTGGCGTAACAACAACAATCAGTACAACGTTATTGTGGATGAATCTTTACTTCCTGCAGATCCATTCGCTATGGGTTCAGGTCACGTTAATCCAGCTAAAGCTAGTAATCCGGGATTAGTGTACGACATAAAATCAAAAGATTACGTACCTTATTTATGTGGTCTAAATTATACAGCTCGAGAAATGGGTAAGATTTTACAGAAAAAATTTAGTTGTGGTTCGAGAATACCGGAGGCACAATTAAACTATCCTTCATTTTCTATTACATTTGGATCCAAGGTTCAGACATATTCAAGAACTGTCACTAACGTTGGTAGTGCTACTTCATCGTACGTAGTTAAGGTTGTTCCGCCACCTGATGTTGATGTGAAGGTGAATCCAAAGATCTTGAAATTCTCAAAATTAAACCAGAAATTAACGTATAAAGTTACGTTTCGCCGGTTAACGAATAGTAGTAGTACGGTTGATAGTGAGAATTCTGTTTCTCATGGATACCTTAAATGGATATCGGAAAACTATACTGTGAGAAGCCCCATTGTTGCAGTGATGAGTGTGACGATTGGATTGGATTAGAATAGGGCGCTTGAACTCTGATATTTTTCTTTTTGTTGTTGTTTTCATCACTTTGCTTTGATCATTAAGCTTTGGATGGAATATTACTTTCCAATAATAAAATTATTTTATCCTCGGCCCATGATTTATAATGGCTTAGTAAGTATATACGATTATAACAAATATTTATTTTTAATAATATTAAGAGTAAATTATTCTATTAACCTTTTAATTTTTTTAAAATTTATTTTTTTATTTTTCTCCTAATTAGAGCTACTTATTTTTTTTTTATTATTATTCACTCTCAATCTTTTTTTATAATATTTATTTGAAGGCTTCTGTTTTGTTTTTATTATCTTAGATATATAATAGTATCACAGTCAACATTCCACTAGGACAAACTTCAGGTGCTTTTTATCCATTACAACCCAAAGTGGCCAATTTCAACAAAAGCAATACCACATAATTTTCTAGTTTATTTATATATATTTGCAAAGATTGGATTCATTTGCATATTTGATCAAACCCTTTCGGATAAGATTTTCATTTCAAATACTTTTCCCACTTTCTTCTTGTTAGATAGAAAGAATCCCTCATCATATATATCTCATATTATATATAATTTTGAGTTCAATTTTTATATACCAAGAAGAAGAAATTAGGATTATGTTAAACTTTTTTTCCGAAAAGAATTCTACACAATTCAATTTTGAATTAATTAGAATTTAAAAAAATTACTGAATATAAAAAAGATTAAATTAATACTATGTATATATATATATATATATATATATATATATAAATCAAACATTTTCCCCGAAAGTGTAAGGTTAATTTTTGTATTAAATTATACAATATAAAAATAGTTAAATATATGATAATTTTTTCAAAGAAAAGGTTAGGAAGTGACAAATAAAGTAAATGTAGTGATGGTGGAATAGTAAATAAACAAATCCACAATATCATATTAATTAATCATTGGTCCCTTTCCTTAGCTTGCATGATATATATGTATAGCGGCAATTGTACTCTATTACCATCATTTTCAAGTAGAACTTATCTTTTAAAATATTATATATAATTTGATATTAAATTTAAGTAACAAGTCATATTTAAAAATCTTGTATAAAATTTATAATTAGTTTATTATTTAAAATTTTTTAAAGATATTTTATCTTTACTGTATTTTAAATTTATAATCTTTCAAATTTACAAGTAAGAGTGTTACTAAAGTTTTTTGGTGAAATACAATTAAGGGTAAATTATCTTAATAACACTTGAACATTTCAAAAATCCAGCTTTTGCATTTGTATTTATTTTTACTTTGAACTGACACTTTAACTATAAAATATCACTTCTTTTGCCATTCGGTCCAAAATTTCTATTATATTTCATTTTTTGTCCAATTTTAGGGGCATTTTCATCTTTTTAAATCATTAAAGTTTTATTTTCATGGGTAATTTTGTCATTTCACTTAATTATTAAAAATCTAAAAAATATTTTGTTATTGCAAAGATTTGAACCTACAACCAAGCACTAACTAAACGATGTTTACCCACTCGGATAACTGTAAATATATTAATTAATGTAGAACTTATATTTTATATTGTAATTACACAAATAATAAATACGGCATTTTATATTGTAATTATATTTTATATTTTAAATATAAATTATATTAAATATAAACATTTTCAAAACAAAATTATCAAATGCCACAATTCAAACCACAAGTTTTTATTGTTGTCACCTTCTTCAAACCTTACTGAAGCTCTTCTTCAATTCTTTCGTTTCAAATTCGTCACTTTCTTCAAACCACGCGACTAACTAAACCATGAATTTTGAGTTGTTTTTTAATATAATGTCATTGTTGACACTAATTCATGTTTTGCGACGAATTCGAAATGACAGAGTTGAAGAACAGCTTTAGTGCAAGGTTTGAATAATGTGACAACAACAAAAACTTGTGGTTGGATTTGTGTCATTTGAAAATATTTTTTTGATAATGTTTATATTCAATATAATTTATATTTTAAATATAAAATGTAATTGCATGATGAAATGCGTATTTATTATTTGTGTAATTATAATATAAAATATAAGTTTTATATAAATTAACATATCTATAGTTGTCCTAGTAGGTAGACATGGTTTAATTAATTGTGTGGTTGTAGGATCAAAAATCTTTGCAATAACAAAATATTTTTCAGATTTTTAATAATTAAGTGAAATGACAAAATTACTCATGAAAATAAAACCTTAATAATTTAAAAATATTAATGATTTAAAAAGACGAAAGTGAAATGACAAAATTACCCATTAAAATAAAACTTTAATAATTTAAAAATATTAATAATTTAAAAAGGCGAAAATACCCCTAAAAATTGGATGAAAAATGAAATATAACAGAAATTTTGGACGGAAGGGCAAAAGAAGTGATATTTTATAGTTGAAGTGTCAGTTCAAAGCAAAAATAAATACAGGTGCAAAAGCTGGATTTTTGAAAAGTTCAAGTGTTACTAGGATAATTTACCCTTAATGACAAATATCCACCGTCTTTCAATTAACAATTGAAGTATGTGACATTATCTCATCACTCGACACTCCGATTGGATGTACTAAAGAAATCATCACAAACATCAAGTATAGTTACTTATTGGAAATCATACTTCGACATGATCTATATCCACACTAAAACCACGAAGCATCAAAGTACCACGTACACTCATGATCGTTACTTTCTTGAAAGATTTTGAATGTTACAGAAAGTAATGATTAGTTAGATAACATATGTTAAAATTCTAAAACCACGAAGCATCGAAGTACCATGCACACTCATGATCGTTTCTTTCTTGAAAAATCTTGAATGTTCCAGAAAGCAATGATTAGTTAGATAACGAATGTCAAAATTCTAATTGAACTAGAATCAGTGTCACTTAATGATGCATACGTGTCAATTGTTTAACCCTCTCAACCGACAAGTTTTCAGGACGACTCATTAAATGTGGGTAAACATATATTTACCTCCATACCATAAATTAGGTAAGTTTTCTTACTATAAATACAAGTAAGAAGTGGAAAGAATGATCTTTTTGCCCAATCTTACATTCTCATACATACTTACATTTTCATTCACTCTCATATACACTTATATTTTTATACAATCTTCTAACAAAATTATCGGAGGGTCATCTTCGGTACCCTATCGTTGTGTGACTTTCTTTCTTTTACAGATAGATGATTCCAACTCAATTTCTCACATTTACGCAGAGGAGTACATATCGATAGAAATTATCAAATCAGTTTGGTTCCGCTACCGAGAAATTAAAATTAAAGTTTTTCTTACTACAGATATCCAGAAAATAGTGAAAGCCAAAATGAATACTCAGAAGTCACTTCAATCAACATCTAAAGCCGTGTCCAAGGTAGCATCAGCTTCGAGACCTCAAAAATCAAGATCTGATTTGAGAGAGTTCTTAAATGAGAAAAGAACTCAAGAATCACTCGTTCCTGAGGTATCAATGAATGCTGCACCAATATCCAATGAAGTGCAGCGCCTCCAATTGGAGGTTGAAAGATTACAAAAATGTCAGAAGTTGATGGATTATAACAAGAAGCAATTAACATAGGCGAAACACTACCGCCTATCTGTTTCAGATCATACCACCCGCTCACGAGCATGCACGCTCACAAATGGCACAAAGTGCGATGAGGAATCCACCCATACAATCTCATGGATTCTAGAGGGATGCTCAAAATATGATGCATGTTAATCCAGCATCATATAGGGTGAGGGGAGAAACTTCACGGGCAGAGAAGTGAAGTTGGAGAATCACATCAACATGCCTAGAATGAAGTAAGGAGACCGCGTGCGAGATTGTCACCTAGTTACTCTCAAAAGTCGAGAACCAAAGAACACTAGAATATCAGATGTCAGTCGCTAAGTCCTTGGCCAAGTCAATACCAAGGCAGACTCCAGGACAGAAATCGGTGAAAAGAGGAGTAGAGATGATTCGCAAAGCTTTCGAAATGGGGCCTTTTGAAAAATGGATCAGAGATATTTTTCTGGACACCAACTTGAAGTTACCACAGTTCATCTTGTATAATGGAAGAACACAACTACAAGAACACGTTTGTAGATACAAGTCAGCCATGAGTTTGGCTTCAAGTGATGAAGCAATACTGTGCAAAGGTTTTCCCCGTACTTTGACTGAGAAACCTTTGACATGGTTCACTTCTTTGAAAACTAATAATATTGATTCTTGTTATACTTTGGAGAAAAAGTTTTTGGATAAATTTAGCAAGACTGGCGAACTTCCAAAAATAAGAGGAGACTTAACAAATGTCAAGCAAAAAGACAATGAACCACTTCTGGAGTATTTGGAAAGATTCAAGAGAATCTATGATGAGATTGAAGGTTTGAGCCAAGATACAATTATCACCTGTTTTGAAGGAGGATTGAGATCTCACGCACTCAATATAGAGTTCAGACTCTGACATCCCCGAACAATTGGAGAATTGTTCAAAACGGCGAAGCACGTTGCCTTGGCCATCAAACAACCAAATAGAAATTCAACTATGCTGAAAGACGTGGTGGACGTTAATAAGGGTGGTAAACCCAAGTTCGAGGCACAAAAAGGAGCTCTTGATAAAGGGAAGTCATTTACTTCGAGAAATAGACCGAGTAATAAACCAAGTTTCAACTCTGGCGAGAAAAATTGGATTCGGAAGACGGAGAAACCTTTTGAATTAAACATACCAGTTGAAAATGTGGTTGTTGTCTTAAAAGAGAAGTACGGAGTGAAGGATCCACCCCCATTGAACCCACACAATGAAGGAGTGCGAGATTGAAGTAGATATTATAACTTCCACTAAAATTATGGTCATAATACAGAGTACTGTTATCAATTGAAAAAAATTATTGAATCTCTAAAGAGGAAAGGGCTACTGGCGGAGTTCATAAAAGATGAACCACAGCAAGAACAACCTTCGTTGAAAGGCAAAGAAAAAGTGATTGATGTGATCCTGAATGAAGCACAATCAATGGCACAGCTTAAACGGTAAATCCACCTTTTAAAAGAGTCTTATATTGCTCCAAAGAGTTTGGAGAAAGAGGATATTATTTCTTTTACAAGGGCGGAGTTGGCACTAACAAATGGAAAAAAGTTGAATCATGTGATTTTGGATGTATCAATGACTCACCCTAATTTTCAATATTTTTTGGTGAGAAGAGTTCTGATGGATTCGAGAGCATCATCGAATACTTTGTATTATCAATGTTTTCGAGACATGGGGTTGGGAGAAGAAATGTTGAGACCTACCTCAATAAAATTAGAGGGTTTTACAACCCACAAGGTGCCGACCAAAGTGATCATGGTTTTAAATGTAACACTTGGCACCGATTTGATGAGTCAAACTGAAGAAGTGGAATTTTACGTCGTAGATGTACAGTCAGTCTACAACGCCATAATGGGTACACCGGCTCAAGCTGCATTTGATGTGGTAATTTCGATTCCGCACCCGCGAGTTAAATTCCCAACTAAAAAAGGAATTGGTATGAAATTAAGTAACCCAAAAGGTATGTTGGATTACTTAGTAAGGAATAAAAAGGCCAACCCCGAGGTAGAGGGCACTTCAACTCAAGTAGCGGTTGTAGATGAAGTAGGAAGTACTTCGATACTGGACACTTCAACTCAACTAGAAGGAAGAACAGAAAATCCTCAACCACAACAATATGAGGAGGTCATCATGCATCCATCATATTCAGAACAGAAAGTCAAGATTGGCCAAAGTTTATCAAGAGAGGAGATGGAGCAATTAAAAGAATTCTTAATTCAGCATAAAGACAATTTTGCATGGTGCACTTCAGATATGCCTGGGATCGATTCAAAAATTGTGGAGCATAAATTAAATATTGACCCCACAATTATCCCAGTACAACAGAAACTACGGAGTTTCAAAGATGAGAAAGAGATTGCTATAAAGGAAGAAGTTGAAAAACTTCTTCAAGCTAAGTTCATACGAGAAATAGCCTACCCTTCTTGGTTGGCTAATGTTGTGATGGTTCAGAAGGCTAGTGGAAAGTGGAGAATGTGTGTAAACCTCACTGATCTAAATAAGACTTGTTCGAAAGATTGCTATCCACTCCCAAAGTTGTAAATTTGCGAGGTGCAGGAATTTGGATAATTCTTAAGTCACCTAGCGAAGATCAAGTGCAGAGCAAAAGTGTTCGCCTTAACTTTCCAGTATCTAATAATCAAGCTGAATATGAATTTCTTATTCAAGGTTTGATTTGGGCAGCTGAAGTTGGGATACAATCACTCCTTATTTACAGTGACTCGCAAGTGGTGGTTCGACAATTAAACGAAGATTATGTAGTCAATTCAGAAAACTTGAAGAAGTATATGGAAAAAGCATCACGATTAAAAATTTCTTTTGAATATTTTCAATTGGAGAAAATAGACCGTCAAAAAAATTAAGAAGCATATCAACTCTCCAGGGTTGCTTCAGGCGACATTCTGAACAACTTTTTCATTGAAGTCAAAGTACAGTTGACTCATTAGATTGGCGAAGAAAGTTCAATGATGGTTATCGCCCTAAGTGAAAATACTTGGATTAATGATATAAATAATTATATCGAGAGAGATATACTTCCAGAGGAACCAAATGAGGCCAAAAGAATTCAAAGACAAAGTACACGATACATAGTCCATGAAGGGTTATTATACAGAAGATCATTTACCAAACCATTACTTCGATGCATACCTCCGAATATGACTCATTCTATCCTTTAAGAAATACATGAAGGAATTTGTGGGGGACATCCTAGAGCAAGGACTCTAGCTACTAGAGTCATTCATCAAGGTTATTATTGGTCAACCCCTCAATATGATTCTTTGGACTTCGTAAAAAAATGTCGAACTTGTCAAATCTTTGGTAATGTACCACGATTGCCTTCTATACAACAAACTACAGTAACTTTGACCTGACCTTTTGATATGTGGGGAATAGACCTTATGGGTAAATTTCCAAAATCCTAAAGTGGATTTGAGCATTTGGTGGTAGCAATCAATTACTTCTCCAAATGGATAGAAGTCAATTACTTCTCCAAATGGATAGAAGCTAGAGCACTAGCCAATCCTACCGAAGAAAATGTTTTGAACTTTTTCCATGATTCGATCCTATGTAGATTCAGAGTACCACGAGCAGTAGTGACAGATCATGGAACACAATTCTCCACAAGATGTACATCGGAGTGCGAACGGCTACATATAAGACATTGGAAATCATCAATCGCACATCCTCAAGGAAATGGTCAAGCAGATGCCGCTAATAAACTCGTACTTCAAGCTTTGAAGAAGAATCTTGAAGGAACCTCGAAGAAGTGGGCTGATGAACTACATTCCACACTGTGGTCAGTTCAAACTTCGGCTCGGGGGCCAACAGGTGAAACCTCCTTTTTCTCTCGTATACGAAAGTGGAGTTGTAGAACCAGTCGAACTCGCACTCCCCACACACCGAGTTTTGACATACGACGTCACCTAAAAATGACTAGAATTGATTGTATGATCTTGATCTATTAGATGAAAAACGTATAGCTGCACGACTTCGCATGGAAATATACAAAGAAAAAACCAGACTGCATCACGATAAAAAAGTCATACAATGACCTTTACATATTGGAGATTGAGTACTCCAAAAAATCAAAGGAATAGCCAGAACGATTGAAGCAGACAAATTAACTCCGAATTGGGAAGGCCCATACAGAATACAAAGCAAAGTTAAAAAAGGTACATATCGCTTGATTAATGAGGAAGGAATTTTACTTCCAAATCCTTAGCACTCAGATCATTTGAAGAAATATTATGTGTAACTATCGTGTGCATATTTTACTCAAATGTTTATATTTTTTAGTTAAACTTAAAACTTGGTGTTGAAATTCAAGTTTTTATACTTGATCGTTAATGAGACAAGTTAATAAGTTTTATTTATAATCTTCAAGTTATTTACTTGTTCAGATTATTTAAAGTTTTTACACTTCAAAATTTGCTTAAAGTTTGTTCTTGTTAAATATATTGAACACTCTTTAGTATTTGTCAAATGATCGAACTTAAAAAACTTATGATAAAAAGGAATTTGATCATAAAAAAGTAATACTTTATTATTCAAAAGAAATTCTACATATTACATTTAGTTACCTTCTATGAGATTTTCATTCGAAGTCTGTCCAACTTCGTTTGATTGATTCTCCACAGAAGGGTTCATTGGTGACTCAATTGTCCTAATCCTCCTAACCCTAATGAGTAAATCCTCCAAATTAGTCGAGATTGGTGGAGGCGGATTCCAGTGTCTACCCTCACTTTGATCCACATCATAAATTCCCTTAATCTCATTTTCAGTGTATGGCACAAAATCACAACCATTTCTGAAGTTTGGATTAGTGTAGTTGGAATCATAAACTCTGCACATCAAAGTCTTGTCTGGAATATACTAATAAAATGCACGAAGTATATGCGCACAACCATGGTCAAAAAAACCATTACATCTAGAAAATAATTCTTCTTCGTACTCCGGGGTGCCACTATACACATCAACTACTTTGGTGGTGTACTCGGTTGATTCGTCGTAATTGATTTTGTCAACAACAGTCTTGTACTTTGTCTCTGACTCTTTCAATTTTTTATCAAGATCCCGAAGTTGGCTCTTGAGATCTTCATTCGCGCCTTTGTAAGAAGTCAGCTCCTCGGACTGCTTATCTTTCTGATAAATAACCAAAGCCATATTCTCCTCCATACACTTCAGTTTCTCTTCAGCGGAGTCTAACGACTTTGATTTTTCAGAAACATGACTTTCCAGCGCAGTACATTTCCTTTCAAGACTATGTTGCACAGTTCTCGAAGTGTTGGTTGAGGAAGCCATCTGGCCAAGGTGAGTTATGTAAGCTTGGGCCTAACCAAAAGAAAACAAAGCGAAGTTAGAAAACTTGGAAAAATTTATTTAAAAACATTATGAGTTTGTGTTTTCTTCACATACCTGGGAAAGATGAGCTCCTATCTTACTAGCTGTCTCTTCGACTCTGATAGAACGCTTCCTAGCAAAAGCATAAGTATCGGAGTCCATGCCATGAGACAGTACGACACCACCAAAAAATTTCCCAACCTTAGGCTCAAAGAGCATTAAGTTGGTTAATGACAGAGTAGCCTTTTGAATTTCTCGAGAGAGCTTCTCCAACTCCTTCCTTGAAGAGGGCCCTGCGAAGTCTTCTTTCTAGAAGCCTCTACTTCGCTTACCTCCCAGTCCCTATTAGTTTTTGAAGTTGGAGGAGAAACTTCCTTTCCTTTGGACTTGCTTGATTTCTTGGACTTTTGGGTTGGAACCTCCGCAGGAATGCTAACAAATGGATTGGTCCTGGTGTCTTCTGATGAAACAGGAACATGGGCCAACAGAGCCTTTTTAGTTGCCCTAGATGGGTTCGGTTCTATGCTCCTGATGGCGGTTTCCCTATCCACTCGAGGAGCTTCACAATGCTTTGAGAAGTTTACAACCATTTCTACCAATTATAAGAAAAGAATCAGTAGTCAAGTAAAGCTAAAAGTATTCGAATTACATAAAGTTGCCTTTTTCTACCCTCATATGGGAGACACCCTTGACTACGTGGATTATTGCACTCCAGACACTCATTTGAAAAAACCCTATTAGGGTGCAATCTCCATAAGGGGTAATCTTCATTGACTTCGAGTCTCAACTCTCTTCGACGAGCGTTGACTGACAATCCCCCTATTCCACAGAATTCCCTACTAGATTTTTCTATTAACTCACCAGTTGAAAAAACCTTGGTTTGAGTTCTAGGGTTGTCTTCTAACTCACTTCGTACATAATCCAAAATATTCTTATCTGAGTCAGAATACTTAGTTCTTTTATGGACTCAACTCAATGGAAGAAGGGCTTTGCATTTTGGATAAAAAGGAAAACCCGAAGTAGATTCTACGCAAATCCATCTTTCTCTCCAAAGACCAATTTTCTTGGGTGCGGGTTCAAAAAGAGTCACTACGTTTTTACAAGGGCGAAGTGAGAAAGTCAAATTATTCATGCGAAGCATGGAAAAGAAAGTGCGAAGTATAAGGTCAGAAATTTCTACACCTATGCGTCTACATAAAATGGTAAGTGCAAAAAGTAACTAAACCCATTCGAATGGACATGGACAGGCTGGGAACGAATTGTGTTAAAAAATCACAAAAAGCAGGATCTAAAGGTAAGTCAAGACCAGAGAGAAAATGATCAATTGGAATTGGAATAAAATAGTTAGACATCGAAGGACAAGTTGGCATATAAAAAATCCTAAACTTTGTCCTATCCATATCCATTTGAAGAACACCCATCTCGACACTTACGGTATTCTTCTTTAAAACAAAATCCTCATGTAATTATCTTTTGGTTTTGGAGACATTATCAAAATCACCAGTTTCCTTACTTAGGATTTTAGGGTCTGGGATGTCCCTAATGGTAAGACCTGTATCTGTAACTCCGGTATACGTAGTTTTTGGGATCTTAGGGTCTAAAGGAATTGCTACGGGAATAGTCAAATCGACGTAAGATACACTCGTCGAAGTCTGAGCAACTGTCTCCATAAAAACATCATCTTTTATTTGCGGAGTATTTTCCTCCCTTCTATTTCCTACACTCTCTTCACTCGAAGTATCATTGTCTTCTTCAAACATCCTTTCAATTGAAGTAGATGTTGATAGATAAGATTCCACTTCGACAATCTTAGGAACTGAATTCTCATAATTTTCAAAGTGTGACATGATAACCTGAGAATAAGTATTTTTTAAAAAAAATTAGTTAAAGTTTTAGTACATACTTCGTCTAAAAATACTAATTTCTCTAAAAAAACACTTCAATTCCATAGATTTATCCTAAATATACAAACAAAATATATATGTATATATACATACATAAATTGTTTTTGGAGTTCTTTTTTCTTCCTTTCCATGAACTTGTTCCTCAACTCATAAATTCCTACCTTCTCTACCCAGAAAGAAGACCTCTGACAACCTTAACAAAATATTTTCTCCTTTTTGAATTCCTAATCCAACGACCCAGTATGATTAAACTGAAACATAAATAAAGATAGAAAATACGTTCTATCTAAATACCTGTTTTGCTCATAGAAATGAGGATGAAGAACTTTGTTGAAGGCACACAAGCTCAAGAAAAAAAGAAAGAAGAAGATCAAAAAGGACTTCAAACAAAAAGGAGAAGACTTTAAGAAATCTTGAAGACCAAATCTGTTGAAGAACACAAAGGAATAATGCAAAGGTACTTTGAAGATTCGAAGATTTTCGTAAAAGGTAAAGAGAAAAAACTTTACGTTATTTATAGGCGAAGAATCAAATTTTTCTCACACAACTTCCATGATATTATTTTAATATTAAAAGAGGAAGTGTATTAAAGAAGTTTGGCCGAATTAAAATTTTTTGAGATTCTAAATCACACTAACAATCCGATCAGTAACTTCGTGTCCCCAAATTTTGTCCAATTCAACGTCATTATTGCCTCGATAACCCCAACACAATGATAAAAATATTTATACTCTTCTCTCCTAATTTATGGATAACAGTTGTTATTATGAGAAATTTGAAAAGTTCCCGAAACTGTCAAACTACCCTCTGATTTTTCGCAATTCTGTAACAAACTTCTGATGCGATTCCGGTTGACGTGCTAAATAGGTGTTATTTTACCCTATGCTGATTATGAGTAATTAAGGATTGTGATTGACTAATTGTCACATTTAGTCTCTATGGTGTAACTTAATCAGCCAGAACCTAAGGCAGAGTACCTATCGTGTAGCTAGTCTGTTGGAAAGTATCTACGATTTTATTAAGTTAATTATCGTACTCCCAGGGAAGTGGCAACGACTTAGTAGTAACTAGCCTTTTATCCTAACTCCTATCTTATGGTCCAGTTATGCAATCTTCATCAAATACTTTGATGAGAGGGTGATTCATTCTCCACTAGGTTTAAGTCTAATTAATCCTAAAAGTGTTTTATAGATGAGTCCTGATTCTATGTTATACTGTTCCTATACGTTGATTGACCTATATTCGAGTATTTTAGACATGTCTTGGCCTGGATTGCAACTATGTTCTGTGTCTAAAGGTTACCACATCTGAGTCTCTATGCTACCGCCCCATCGCCAAGGTAAACGGCCCTACTCACGGCTCGGACTAAAGTCAACAATGAACGCCCTATGTCACTTTGGGGATCATACCGCTCGTCTCATAACCGCCTGCATAAAACTCTACTCAGCCTACCTAGACTACTTTCAACCAACAGGGTGTTCCGCAGATTATTTTATCTAGTATGGTAGACACCAATACTAATTGATGTCTGTTAAACTAAACAGGTTATGAATAGACCGTGGTTAGGAATTGTCTATAACCTTAAATTCAGTTTAAAAGAACGGCAATAGACATGCAGACATAATGGATATTTAAGCAGGTGGCCATTTCTAGAAAAACATAATATCTTCAACATATATCACAAATATTCATAAAAACATAATCTAGTATTCAAATCAGTATTTGGACAAACACAGTAACAACATATAAAGAGAGGGACATGGGGACTGATGCCATAAAGAAATCACCCTTTACGTAGTTACGCTGTTGGAGCGTACTGCTATATATGCCTTACTACTTGACCTGACTCTGCTCGTCAGAACCTTCAGAGGACGCTTCCTCAGCCTAGTAAATGGGCTTTACTTAACAACCCGGCTTAAGCCCAGCCCTGTGGACTGACTCTTCGAACGCCTCGAGCTCTCTTAGGATCTCCTAATGAAATCCCGGGTATTCTATGAATACCAAAAATGAACCTATCTATGTAATCCTAAGATCTGAGACTATTTCTCAAAAACTAAAACAAAACACTAATAAGAAAGAAAACTGAGATCCGAGTCTCTGAGTGAGTTGTGTACTAGAGAAGTGTACACTGGAAACCACTTAATGACTCAGATCGAGTGGAGAGGAATGAATTCAACTACTGGAGGCCTGGGGTATTTATAGCAGCTTCCCGGGGTGATCTTTCATCAAAAATTCGATGTGGGACTGGTTCTGGGGGTTTGGGACGCCCGTCCTGATCTGTTGACCAGGTCGGGACACCCGTCCCAGCGGTTTGACTGGGTCGGACGCCCGTCCTGACCCTTTGACCAAGTCAATATTTCCAAAAATTGCGTTTTTACCCCAAAATTTGCTGTTTTCGTCTACTTTTCACCTGACACTTCCAAAATCATAAAAACCGTGAAATTGAGTAAATAACAAACAATTAAGATCAATTTTCCCTCAATTTCACCCGAAATCATACATATAAACATGCTAAAAAAGTGATATGATTTTCGCGTATGATATAACCCCACACTTAGCTTTTTGCTTGTCCTCAAGCAAAGTCTACCTGAGGTTAGTGATTCTAAACCGTAGTGCAGTCACTTAAATTCCTAGTCATGTTTTTATTCCAAAAATTCTTCAGACAAGTCTTAACACAGGTCCGACTGGTTAGGTTGCTATGATAAGGTCTCAGATGTTTTTAGTAGCTTGTTATGATCAGGCAGAAAACAAATCAACAACTAGGTTGAACTTTTTTCTTAGTCACAGGGTCTTCCTGATGTGTAGTGTGTGTACTAGTCTAGACCAGATAGTCAACACAATGTACTCTTGTCTTAACTACTACCAGATAACACTTCGACCCATCGCTAGACATATTAACAGCAGCCAACTTTTTGAGTTCTGAGGGTGATCAGATTTTTAATGTTTTAGCATTTAGTTATTTTCTTTATAGATTCAGGGTATTTTGAGTCTGCTTAGGACACGTTAACTTCAACTACCCATGTAGCGAGTCCCACTCCGATGACTCCCAGATCTACACGACCTTAGGGCATCAAGCTTTAAATTCCCCGAAGGAGTGGTGCTCGAGTAGCGAAGGCCGCTGGCAAACTACCCTTATTTGATTAACTTCCTTTTGTTTCTTTTCACTTTTAGCTCAGAGTCTCATCTAGTCATTCTAACTGCCAATATATCCACAACTGGTCTAATTATATCTAGTTAAGTCTCGAACAGGCAATTGGCTGAGGTCTCTAATCCAGACAATGTTGTGCTTAGTTATCAAGAATTCCCTATTCCTAATCAATTAGTTCAGCAGTAGTCATCAATTATTTCCTACTAACCATAACATACTACCTACATATCAGAGACGTATGTAATTGTTTAACCAAGCATACTGCATTTAGAAGTCTGAAAGACGGAAAAATTTTGAAAATTTTTGGAAGGGTTTGAAAATACGGGTAAAACAAGCAAAATCATGCAAAAATTTTCAAACTGCTACAGTGCACCGTGCACTACTACCCCACACTTAATTCTGGCACTGTCCTCAGTGGTCATGCATATCTAATTACCCCACACTTATTTGAAAACAAGACATAAAACACAAAGAAAAGAAGCTTACCTATACTATGGGTAAGAAAGACATAAAAGCAAAATAATGCGAACAAATCTGTATGTCATATAAATCAATTTTTGTACATAGATTCATACGTCATACAGCCCAGACATGTTTATACACATAGAACCAGAAAAACAAAAACAAAAGAAAGGAAAGAAGGAGAGAGAGACTAAGAACCCGGCGGATCGTCGTCCAGTGGACCGAGTTCTGCTGTAAAGTCAAACTCGAAGTTTTCCGCCACTCGGGAAGTCTGCTGACGTATCTCCTCAATCCTGCTGGTGTTCATGGCGATCCTGTCATCCATCATCGCCAGCCGTCTGTCAATCCTGTCTTCCATCATCGTCAGCCGTCTGTCAATCATGTCCATGTCTCGACTGTATCGGGCCGATAGTTCTGCCAATCCGTGCGACATGTGTCGTTCGAAGGCAGTACGTGGCACGAACGTCTCGGACGGAGGGATGTGCACTGGGAATGCTTCCGATGCCGATGCCTGTCCTGGCTGATCCATGTGGATGGTGTAGCGGCCATTCGCATCCCGGACAACCATTCCCATGTTCCGTAGAATAGTAAGATCAGCGGGAATGGTGGTCGGGGCGACCATGGTCAGCTCCGAGCCCTCTATGTCCAACTCCAGGTAGCGGGCTAGCCTGGTGATGTACGGTCCGAGCCCCAGACACTGTTTCCTGGTGTCTGTAGCGAATCCTCGCATGACGACCGTGATGAGTCTAGCCATCTCTACAGTAGATCCCATGTGCATGTTGGCTAGAAGGAATGTCTCCATCTGGGTGACAGTTCCGGGAGCCGTCCATCGTCCTGACAATGTATGTGCAATGATAGCGTGCAGGTAACGAAGAGTAGGATAAATACCTGTGGCTTTTGCAAAGCCATGCTAGTATGGGATACCCGTCATGCAGATCTGAGCCCAAGCAGTGGAGACATCTGCAGTCGTGAAGTCTCGAACTGCTGTGGTGTATGCGGGCGTATCCAGCTCATCTCTCTGCCAGATACCTAGGGCGACGCCGAACTCGTCCAAACTCATTGACCGATCTATTCCGCCCAAGCGGAATGTGATCTGCTCCTGGTGGCATGCAAAAGACGCATAGAACTCACATACTAGCTCCAGGTATCTGGGCTCTGTGACGATGAATACTCGACTATAAGGTGGCACGTCGAGTATGCGTCTGACTTCCGGCTCTACTCCTAGCGTCTGTACTCCTGCCCAATCCAACGTTCTGCCCGTCAGTATCGTACGTCCGATGTACCCAGTGCATCTTTCTTGGTATGCTGTGCTGGAGGGAAACAACATAAAAGGATGTGCCACTGAGGTAACTGTCATGGTAGATGTGGTACGAGCACGTTTGGGAGCCATTGAAAACGTACGAGAGAGTTTAGGTGGGAAAGAAAACTTTAAACTCAAATTCTGAAGGTGAATTTGAATTCAGAAGGATGAAATTAGGTTAGGGAAGGATTTTGAATTTTTGGCGGGAAAATCGAATTTTTGGGTGAAGTTTAAAATTCAAATTTTGGAGGGAAACTCGAATTTTTAAACTTTGGAGAGTTTGCCAAAAATTTGTAGAGAGAAGGTAGAGAGAAATATTTTTAGAGAGATGAATTTTTGGTTGTAGATTTGAGAGAAAATGAAAAAAAAAAATTGAATTTTTATAGAAGGGGTGGCCTTCGGGACGCCCGTCCCGATGGACGCCCGTCCAGAAGCGGGACGCACGTCCCGGGTTACTTCGGGACGCATGCCAATTCCGAGAGAAATTTTTTTTTTCGTAATTCCCTGAAAATCTCAAGATACCAAAAATAATCATAATTTTTAACAAGGCTTCATGTTTATCCAATTAAATTCAGAAGTTGTTAAAAACTCTATGCAAAAATTCCTCAGTCTCTCTTTTTTTTCCGAAAATCATGACTACCCTAATTTTATCCCAACTTAAATTCAGCAAGAATTTCAGAAAAACAAAAAACTGAGTTTGTACAATTTAATTAGTGAAAAATAAACTGTATTTGCAAAACTTTTGTTTTTCATAGAAATTTGAAATAAAATGTCTGAAGAAAATTGTTGAATATAAAGGACCCTTTAAAAAAGAATTTGAAAAATAGAAAAAAATATGGGTCAATTATTCAGGTTTAGTTCAAACGAATTATTTGCTAAGAATAAAAGTAAAAGAATCTTCCCCCTTTTTTTTAACGACCTTTATCTCTGATCTCCTGTAGCTCCGCCTGAATGTTTCGCATCTCTTGCAGTTCTGCTTGTATGTTGCGCATTTCCTCCTGCTGGTTCCTTTGTTCCTTTAAGATTTCCATCATCTCTCGAAGTAATTGCACATTCTGGCATTCTATTGTGGTTCTGAGTTGGGTTACTTCAGAACTTAAGGTTAGAACAGCCTGATATGATCGTCTTAGTCCGCCCGGTAT
The DNA here is from genome assembly GCA_027405835.1 of Asclepias syriaca. Lineage (NCBI taxonomy): Eukaryota > Viridiplantae > Streptophyta > Magnoliopsida > Gentianales > Apocynaceae > Asclepias > Asclepias syriaca. Next base: position 6,800,350 of record CM049929.1, on the reverse strand, counting down.
TGTCTGAGTCATAGCGCTTATCCTGTGAGATATAACATCAACCCGGGCAGCCAAGGCTGATTGAGAACTGTCAGTGCTATCCTCTGATGAAGGTGGTTGGTCGTTAGGTGCGGGGGATGCAGGAGTATATTCAGGAGATTTCGGGGTGTACTCGGGAGATTTAGGAGTATATTCCGGAGAAGCAGGAGTATATTCGGGAGAAGCAAGAGTGTATTCGGGAGAAGCAGGAGTATATTCGGGAGAAGAAGGAATTGTTTGGATTTCTGGGGAAGTGTTATGTTCTACTTCGTCCAGAATATCCTGGGCTCTTGTTCCCTTCATCTCTGAGTGCAAAGTCTGGTTAGAAATAACAAATAACAAAAAAAATAGGAAAGTAAAATAAGAAAGCAAGAAAAATATTTTTAGGGATTTTAAATTTTAATCAGAAAGCAGGTAAATTTCCTCAATATTTTTTTAGAATAATTTTCTAAAATTTGATTATCCTAAGTGTCTTAATTTCAGATATTATCTAAAATTAATTAGTTATGATAATCCTATATTTAGGAAAGTGATTGTCTAACTAGTATAAGATAAGTGTAATTCAAAAGTCTAGGTTACTACCGTTACCTATCATAAGTCTCTAGAATTGTGGCCAATAATCCTAAATTCATTATGATATTTCCCCGGCAACGGCGCCAAAAATCTGATGCGATTCCGATTGGCGTGCTAAATAGGTGTTATTTTACCCTATGTTGATTATGAGTAATTAAGGACTGTGATTGACTAATTGTCACATTTAGTCTCTATGGTGTCACTTAATCAGCCAGAACCTAAGGCAGAGTACCTATCGTGTAGCTAGTCTGTTGGAAAGTATCTACGATTTTATTAAGTTAATTATCGTACTCCCAGGGAAGTGGCAACGGCTTAGTAGTAACTAGCCTTTTATCCTAACTCCTATCTTATGGTCCAGTTATGCAATATTCATCAAATACTTTGATGAGAGGGTGATTCATTCTCCACTAGGTTTAAGTCTAATTAATCATAGAAGTGTTTTATAGATGAGTCCTGATTCTATGTTATACTGTTCCTATACGTTGATTGACCTATATTCGAGTATTTTAGACATGTCTTGGCCTGGATTGCAACTATGTTCTGTGTCTAAAGGTTACCACATCTGAGTCTCTATGTTACCGCCCCATCGCCAAGGTAAACGGCCCTACTCACGGCTCGGACTAAAGTCAACAATGAACGCCCTATGTCACTTTGGGGATCATACCGCTCGTCTCATAACCGCCGGCATAAAACTCTACTCAGCCTACCTAGACTACTTTCAACCAACAGGGTGTTCCGCATATTATTTTATCTAGTATGGCAGACATCAATACTAATTGATGTCTGTTAAACTAAACAGGTTATGAATAGACCGTGGTTAGGAATTGTCTATAACCTTAAATTCAGTTTAAAAGAACGGCAATAGACATGCAGACATAATGGATATTTAAGCAGGTGGCCATTTATAGAAAAACATAATATCTTCAACATATATCACAAATATTCATAAAAACATAATCTGGTATTCAAATCAGTATTTGGACAAACACAGTAACAACATATAAAGAGAGGGACATGGGGGACTGATGCCATAAAGAAATCACCCTTTACGTAGTCACGCCGTTGGAGCGTACTGCTATATATGCCTTACTGCTTGACCCGACTCTGCTCGTCAGAACCTTCGGAGGATGCTTCCTCAGCCTAGTAACTGGGCTTTACTTAACAACCCGGCTTAAGCCCAGCCCTGTGGACTGACTCTTCGAACGCCTCGAGCCCTCTTAGGATCTCCTAACGAAATCCCGGGTATTCTATGAATACCAAAAACGAACCTATCTATGTAATCCTAAGATCTGAGACTATTTCTCAGAAACTAAAACAAAACACTAATAAGAAAGAAAACTGAGATCCGAGTCTCTGAGTGAGTTGTGTACTAGAGAAGTGTACACTGGAAACCACTTAATGACTCAGATCGAGTGGAGAGGAATGAATTCAACTGCTGGAGGCCTGGGGTATTTATAGCAGCTTCCCGGGGTGATTTTTCATCAAAAATTCGATGTGGGACTGGTTCTGGGGGTTCGGGACGCCCGTCCCGGATTGGGACACCCGTCCTGATTTGTTGACCAGGTCGGGACGCCCGTCCCAGCGGTTTGACTGGGTCGGGATGCCCGTCCCGGGTTCGGGACGCCCATCCTGACCCTTTGACCAAGTCAACATTTCCAAAAATTGCGTTTTTGCCCCAAAATTTGCTGTTTTCGTCTACTTTTCACCTGACACTTCCAAAATCATAAAAACCGTGAAATTGAGTAAATAACAAACAATTAAGATCAATTTGCCCTCAATTTCACCCGAAATCATACATAAAAACATGCTAAAAAAGTGATACAATTTTCGCGTATCACTTCACACCTCGAATTAACAGATCGAGATAATCAAATTTATTCTCTTAATCTCGGGGACCAGTGAAAGGAAATGAAATCCTATGACTGACCACGTCTTTCAATTAACAATCGAAGTATGGGACATTATCTCATCACCCGACACTCCGATTGGAAGTACTAAAGAAATCATCAGAAACATGAAGTATAGTTACTTGTTGGAAATCATACTTCGACATCACCTATATCCACACTAAACGAAGCATCGAAGTACCACACGCACACTCATGATCGTTACTTTCTTGGAGGATCTTGAATGTCTCAAAAAAGTAATAATTAGTTAGATAATGGGTGTCAAAATCCTAATTGAACTAGGATTAGGTCAGTTAATGATGCATACGTGTCCATTATTTAACCCTCTCAACCGATAGGTGTCCAGGATAACTCATTAAATATTAGTAAAAATATATTTACCTCCATACGGTAAATCAAGTAAGTTTTCTTACTATAAATACAAGTAAGAAGGGGAAAAACATGATTTTTTTGCCCAATCTTACATTCTCATACATACTTACATTTTCATACACTCTCATATACACTTATATTTTTATACACTCTCTAACAAAATCATCAAAAGATCATCTTCGATACCCTACCCTTAGTATGACTTTCTTTCTTTTGCAAATAGTCGATTCCAACTCAATTTCTCACACTTACGCAGAAGAGTACATATTCATAGAAATTTCCCGAATCAATATATATACATATATTCATTATATTAATAAATATAGGAGTTGCCAACTTGCAAGAGTTGACATTTCAATACTCCGTACCACTAAGAAAAATGTAAAAACAAAATCGAAGAAAGTTAACACCAAAATAAAATTTTGACGAAACAACTAATTGAATGAATAGGAAATTAAAAGAAAAAAAAGAATTGAATAGGAAATCATAACAAGAGTAGGGGAGAACATGATAGTTTTGAAGATAAGACATTAAAAAGAAATATATATTTTTTAGACAAATATTTATAGCAGCCAAAATTTAAAATAATAAAGTCAACCAAAAGAAATGAACAAAAACTTTTAATATACTGAAGTAAAAAAGTGTAACAAGTGGTCCAAAGTAATTAATAAAAATTATATATTTAATTTATTTTTTGAATAATATATTTTTTTATGCATTTATTGAAATACATTATAAACAATAAGAAATACATAGTAAATAGCACATAATTTTATAATTTTATAATTTTATATTTTGATTTAAATATTTACATAAGATAAGTCATTGTAAAAAATTATACAAACATAACATGAATAAATCTTATTTATTAATACTTTATAATTTTGATATATTTTTAAATATTTTTATAATAATAACTGATAATAAAAAAATATAAACACAGGTATAAATTAAGTATAAGCATATATTTATTTTCATATGAATAACTCTATTATATTTTGATAAATCTGAATTTGGATATTATTAAATTGTTTTTTAATATTGTGTGATAGAGAAGTTTTTCTATTATTATTCCTCTATTGTAATTAAATAAAATACAATTATCTAATTTTTTTTTAGTTTTTAAGAAATACTTATTAACTTCTAATAACTATGTATATATATATATACTTATTAACTTCTAATAACTATTTATATATATATTACGAAAATTATATTTCTAATTTAAATATAAGATTTTATAAAATAGATTAAAATATTTTAATAAACAGTAAAAATATTTATAGAAATTATAAGTTATTTTGAACATTAATAATTTTTTTAATATATTTTATATTGAATTCATATTTTAAGTAATTTTGAAATAAATTTAAAATTATATTATTCTGAATTAGCAACGTTTTATTGCAAACAAAATATAAAGTAAAATAAAATATTTTAGCGAATGTATAGTTTACAGTACATTTATTATCATTTAAATTATCAAATAAAATATTTATAATTGTAAATTAATGTTTTTAAACAAAAAAAAAATTAGTATAATAATTAATTGTTAAGAAGGGCGTTGCTCAAATACTAAACACCACCACTTAAAAATATTGTAACTTCTGCACATAAATGGCTTCTTCTAAACAAAAACTTCTAATAATCTCTTTATAACTTTTTAACCTAACTGTTAACTTTATACACAAATTTAAAATCCAATTCGAGCAGCCTAATTCATGAAACCGAAAATCTAAGTTACTTAAAACAGATCTCAAGCTTCCACATGATGACACAGCTAGCAGTCAGCCAAGGGAATAAATATATAATAAGAATCAAGAAATTAATGCTAGCTAGAAGCTATATATATATATATATAATATATATATTTTTTTTTTTTTTTTGAAGCTATTTATATATATTTCAGTCATGATTAATATAACGCATTCGATCTGTTTTGGAGATATCACACTAGAATTAATAAAATCATTGATACAGATCTGCATGCACATTCTATTTTGACCTTTCCACGTGATTATGCATGGGAACAAGGTAACTGAGCATATATATATATATATATATATATATATATATATATATATATATATATATATATATATATATATATATATATTATATCATATTCAATTCTTTGCTCCTACCCGGGCTGCAGGCAGTTATTTATTTATATATATATAATATGTATTGTGTTTGATCCAAAACCTAAAACTCCATACACAGCCAAAATTCATAATTCCTCATCCGTTTCTAAAGACATGGGTTTTTTGTCAGTTCTTGCCCTAATTTTTGTGCTGGCAGTAGCTTCTGCAAATGTGCAGACCGATTTAGAAACATATATTGTTCATGTTGAACTACCGGATGATCATTCCCCGTTTTCCACGTCAAGCTTGAGTAATCATGAAGAATTGGAAAGTAGTTTAGAGAGTTGGTATCGTTCTTTTCTACCAACTAATTTTATCACTGAAAGTTCAAATAATGAAGCGCCAACTTTGGTATATTCGTATCGAAATATATTCAAGGGTTTTGCTGCAAAATTATCGGCCGAGCAAATTAAAGAAATGGAAAAAAAACCCGGTTTTGTGTCTGCTCAACCTCAGCAGATATTATTCTTGCACACAACTCGCAGCCAAACTTTCCTTGGATTAATGGGAAATAATAGTACGGTGGGCGGCGGCGGGGGAGGATTCTGGAAACCGTCGAATTATGGTAAAGGCGTAATTATTGGGGTTTTGGACACGGGGATAAATCCTGACCATCCGTCATTTAGCGACGAAGGAGTTCCTCCTCCGCCAGTGAAATGGAAAGGAAAATGTCAATTCAACGCCACGTCAGCGTGCAATAACAAGATTATCGGTGCGAGATTCTTTGCAAGCGGAGACGGGTCGGCGCTGGATGAAAACGGTCACGGTACTCACACTGCCAGCACAGCTGCTGGAAACTTCGTCCAAGGTGCCAACGTGTACGGAAACGGTAACGGCACTGCAGTCGGCGTCGCGCCGCTGGCTCATTTAGCTATTTACAAAGTGTGTTCTTCTTTTTGTTCCGAAAGCGACATATTGGCGGCTATGGATACCGCCATCGACGACGGCGTGGACGTACTTTCCCTCTCCCTCGGCGGATTCTCAGCCCCTTTCCATTCCGACAACATCGCTATGGGTGCGTATAGTGCAACGGAGAAGGGCATTTTCGTCAGTTGCGCGGCTGGAAATAACGGTCCTATTAGTGGTTCTTTATCCAACGAGGCACCTTGGATCCTGACCGTTGGTGCCAGCACGATTGATAGAACTATAAGGGCAAGTGCAGTTCTTGGAAATAAAGTGGAATTACGCGGCGAGTCGATTTATCAACCCAAAAAATTCCCTGCCAAACAATTTCCTTTAGTCTATCCCGGGTTTAACCAATCCGACGTAAATTTTGAATATTGCTCATTTGATGAACTCATGATGATGAATAGTAGGGAAACACTTAAAGGGAAAATTGTCCTATGCATTAATGGCGGTGGCATACCCCGTATCGAAAAAGGTGAAAATGTCAAGAATGCCGGTGGAGTTGGCATGATTCTCATTAACGAGAAAGATTATGGATACACCACTTCCGCCGATGCTCACGTGCTTCCGGCCACCCATCTGAGTTACGTCGACGGACTTAAGGTTCTATATTTGAAAATTTTTAAAATATTTTCAAGTATCTAATAAATTGCTTGTCACTAATTAAATTAATTTATTATTATTTTTTTAATCAGGTTCTTGCTTACATTAACTCCACAAAATCACCAACAGCATCAATTACATTCCAAGGAACTATTATCGGAAAAGATCAGAAGCAGCACGCGCCTGCGGTTGCCGGATTTTCTTCAAGAGGACCAAGTCAGGCAAGTCCGGGAATATTAAAACCGGACATTATCGGCCCGGGTGTGAACATTCTAGCAGCATGGTATTTATCCGTGGAGAATAAAACCGACACAAAATCAAACTTCAACGTAATATCAGGCACGTCCATGGCATGTCCACATTTAAGTGGAATTGTCGCATTACTAAAAAGCGTTCATCCAAATTGGTCACCAGCAGCCATAAAATCCGGCATCATGACAACCGCTGATGTGGTCAATCTTATGGGAAACAAAATCGAGGATGAATCTTTACTTCCAGCAGATCCATTTGCTACGGGTTCGGGCCACGTTAATCCCAGTAAAGCTAGCAATCCGGGTTTAATTTACGACGTGAAACCCAAAGATTACGTGCCATATTTATGCGGTCTAAATTACACGCAAAGAGAAATCGGAAAAATACTTCAAAAAAAGATTACTTGTCGCGCAAGCATACCGGAAGGACAATTAAATTATCCTTCATTTTCTATTACATTTGGAATTGGATCGAATGTAGTTCAGACTTATACAAGAACCGTCACCAACGTTGGAACGGCTCAATCGTCGTACAAAGTTAAGGTTGTTCCGCCGCCAGGCGTGGAAGTTGTAGTAAAGCCGATGACTTTGAAATTCTCGGGTTTAAACCAGAAATTGACGTACAAAGTTACGTTCCGCAGCTTAACCAATAGTAGTAGTAGTACGGAGAATCAGAATACGGCTTCTCATGGGTACCTTAAATGGACATCATCGGATAAGTACGCCGTTAGGAGTCCTATTGTTGTAATTTTCCGTGACAGAATTAGGTTACGATAAATATAACTAACTTAGATAATTGTATCGTATGCAAAGCTTCAATCTTTCGCCTTTCCAATAATATTCCTTCGCTTCATATTTATGCATGCACATGACGGTTCCTTCCCCGACTGCACTTTTCTCTCCAAGAAACATTATTATATTTAAAATAATTTTTGTAAATATTTAACATATTTTCAGTATATTATTATAATCCTTAACAATATTTATTATTATATTTTAATAATTTTAATAATTATACTTAATTTAATTATTTCACAGCTTATATCTTGAGATCTAATTTATTTGCCACTTGGTCCGTTTACTTGTTTATTTTAATTTCCTAAGCCTAGTTGTATAAATGTATATTAATTATATTTATTTTTCTAAAATGATTTAATTTCTTTTTTTTCTTCTTAACTTATAATAGTGCAATATTATACACATGGTATATGATATATATTATATTATGTGGGAGTGACATAGCGATCATTTCTTTCTCCCCAATATAATATTCATTATTTAAAGACAATTTGACATAAATAGTCTTCAAACTATAGAGGTTTGGTGATATTGGTCATCAAAAAAACTCTAAGGGTATTTATGTCACTATATTATATGTAATAATAGGTAGATTGACATAAATAGTCATCAAACTATATTAATATATATATATATATATATATATATAATAATAGGTAGATTGACACCACCAAATATTTATAGTTTAGGGACTATTTATGTCAATATGCTTATTATTACATATATTTAAATAATGTAGTGACATAAATACCTTTGAGTTTTTTTATTTAATGGATGATTTAACGAAATTTTTAACGAAAGGACCAATGTCACAATTTTGTTATAGTTCGGAGACCAATTTTATAAAAAATACTTTATGAAACAATATCACCAAACTTTTATAGTTTGAGGACTATTTATGTCAATTTATCTTATTTAAATTCTAAAAAGTAAAAGAAGATCCATAAAAAAGATAAGTAGAAAATTAATAAGAAAATGCATGATACACATGGAAGCATTTTCTTTTTCATTTTTCACTCCCATATGTGCATTTAGCTGGTTGAGGAAGTTGTAGTTATAGTGATTTGAAATTTTAAAGTATAGAGTTTAGGTTATAGGAAATATTGTTTCTATTCATGTTGTAATTTCTTCTTACATTCATTCATGTTGTAAATTTCCTTGCTAAAGATGGACACTTTTTTCTTTTTCCCTGTAATTTCTTGAAGAGGTCATGTTGTGCATCTTCCTCCAATTCAGGAAGCCTGCTTGCCCAATAAACTTTTGCCAGTGTCTCTTCCAATGGAGCTGGTCATGCTGGTGTGACTATGAGAACAAAATTTTAGTCATGCTGTAAAAGATGCACGTTCTTTTAAAACTTTAAATTCTTCTTCCAATGGAGCTGCTATGACTATGGGAACTCCCTTCACCAGTGGACTGAACCGCATTCAGACTGGCTGGAGCAAAGTAAATGGACTATTATTAGTGAAGAAAAACAAAGTGGATTTTTTTTAAATATATATATATATAATATATAATATATATATATATATTGGGGACCATAGATATGATATACTTGTAAACATACTTGTGTTTGTGGGCTCTGTATCTATGATGTATTCAATTTAAGAAACAAACACACAAATATATATATATATATATATATGGGGAGAGAGATGTAAGTTTTTTTCTCTTTGAATGGAGAACTTGATTGGCATTGTCTCTTTCAATTTTTTTGGCTTTTTTAAACTCCAATTCTTGATTTGTTGGATCTTTTTGTGTGTTCTGTTAGAACATATATATGTATATATATGTAGAGAGAGAATAAGAGATATATAAGAATGTATATATTGAATAAATCAGATTTACAATAACAGAAGCCTCTTTATATAGGCAAACTAAAGACGGTAAAAGACTATAATGCCCCTAGGTATATACATATATTACATTAACACCCCCCCTCAAAGTCAAGGAGGTTTTGCAGAGACCAACTTGAGTTTGGTAATGAGAGTATCAAAACGACCAGGTAGAAGAGACTTGGTGAAAATATCAGCTGTCTGGTCGGCAGATGAAACAGGGAGTAGATGGATCGTACCGCGAACCACATGTTGACGAATAAAGTGACAGTCAATCTCAATATGTTTAGTACGATCATGAAAAACGTCATTATGAGCAATCAAGATGGCGTTTCGATTGTCACAATGAAGCACAGTAGCTCCTGAATGACTAACACCCATATCCTGAAGAAGCCATCGAAGCCAAAGCAGTTCTTGTGTAGTATCAGCCAGAGCACGATATTCAGCTTCAGTGCTAGAGCGAGCAACAAGTGTCTGCTTTTTACTACGCCAAGATATGAGGGAGTCTCCTAAAAAAAGAAACCAGTGGTAGAACGACAATCCGTAGGATCTCCAGCCCAGTCTGCATCAGAATACGCACGAAGCTCCAATGAGGACTTACTGGAGAAATGTAGACCATGAAAGAGGGTGCCCTTCACATACCGGAGAATGCGAAGTACAGCAGCATAGTGGGTGGAGCGAGGGGTAGACATGAACTGACTGACCAGATGAACAGCATGGGCAATGTCAGGACGAGTAACAGTCAGATATATAAGGCTGCCGACGAGCTGTCTATATAAGGTAGCATTAGATAGTAGTTTACCATCAGTAGCGGTAAGATGAAGATTCGCTTCTAAAGGGGTTGATGCGATCTTACTATCAGAAAGACCAGCACGTGTAAGAAGATCCGAGGAATACTTGGCCTGAGTAAGAGAATAACCAGTAGGTCCAGATGAAACCTCAAGGCCAAGAAAGTAGCTCAAGGGGCCAAGATCTTTCATCTCAAAGTGACGATGGAGAAAGTCTTGTAGCTCAGAGATACCTCGAACATCATCACCGGTAATAATCATATCATCAACGTAGAGAAGAAGAAGAACAATGCCACGAGTAGTCTTTCGAATAAAGAGAGCAGAGTCATAATCACTAGCGGAGAAGCCAAGATCCCGGATGGTAGAGCTAAACTTGGCATACCATGCACGTGGAGCTTGTTTGAGACCATAAAGAGCACGACGAAGACGGCACACCTGATGGGAAGAAGATGGAGACCCAGGAGGAAGCTGCATGTAAACTTCTTCAGTCAAATCGCCATTAAGAAAGCATTCTTGACATCCATCTGACACAAAGACCAACCACGAGCCAGCGATAGCAAGAAGACTCCTAATGGATGTGAGTCTGGCAACAGGGGCAAATGTTTCCTCATAATCAATACCATACTCCTGAGTAAAACCCTTAGCCACAAGACGAGCTTTGTATCGCTCGACAGTTCCATCAGATCGGGTCTTAATCTTATAGACCCATCGACATCCAATAACAGATTTTCCAGGAGGAAGATCAACAATATCCCAAGTATGAGTCTTATCAAGAGCCTGTAGTTCCTCAGACATAGCTTGCTGCCAAATAGGATTAGTACATGCCTCACGATAGGAACGAGGCTCATATTGAGCCAATACAGTGGAAAAACAATGATAATCTCGAAGATGAATAGGAGCTTCCCTTACCCGAGTGGAACGACGGACTGGAAAATCCTCAAGATCAGAAGGTGCAACTGGAGGTGCAGGATCAGCAGACGATGACTCTAAGGGATAGGTGGTCATCGGTGGCGTATCATGGATAGTGTCATCAGGAGAAACACCTGGTACATCAACGTCCTCCGGAAAAAGGTCAATGGTGGGATCAGAAATATAAGGAGGGGCAGAAGAAGGGGATACCTGAAAGGAGGATAAAGAAGAGAACATTTTATGTTCCCAAAAGACAACATGTCGAGATACTCGAAGACGACGAGATAAAGGATCCCAACATCGATAGCCTTTATGTTCAATCCCATATCCCAAGAAACAACACATTCGAGCTCTAGGCTCTAATTTGGTTCGCTCATGTGGTTGTAATAAGACAAAACAAACACAACCAAAAACCCGAAGAGAATGATAATCAGGAGGGGAATTATGAAGTCGCTCATATGGAGTAAGATTATTGATGATAGGTGAAGGAACTCGATTAATCGTGTACGCAGCTGTGAGAGCAGCTTCCCCCCAAAAACTTTCGGGACAACCAGAGGAAATAAGTAAGGCACGTGAAGTATCAAGTAAATGACGATGTTTTCGTTCCGCTCTCCCATTTTGTTGGGAGGTACCAGGACAAGATCGGTGCGGAAGAGTGCCTTGTGCTCGTAGGGAGGCAAGAAAGGAGGTATCACAGTATTCTTGAGCATTATCTGAGCGAAAAATTTTGATTACACGAGAAAATTGAGTTTTGATCATACTAGCAAAATCATAGTAGGTCTGTTGTAATTGAGATCGATTTTTTAAGATATAAAGCCAAGTGTATCGAGAGAAATCATCCACAAAAATAACAAAATACCGAGAACCTCCCATAGTAGCTGTGGGAGCAGGCCCCCAAATATCAGAGTGAACTAAATCAAAAGGTGCAGATGTAACAGAAGTACTTTTATGAAAAGATAACGCATGCTGTTTTGCAAGTTGACAAGACTGACAATCAAGATGTTCATTAATAGTAGAACCTAGAACACCTTTAGAAATAAGAAAACGTAATCGACTTAATGAGACATGCCCTAAGCGAGAGTGCCAAATTCCAAAGGGAACTGACGAGGGGATGTAGAGGTGACGGCAGCTGTAGTAATGGGAAGACGAAGATGTATAAGTTGAAATAACTTTCCATGTCTACGGCCTATCCCAAGAGTCTGACGCGTCTGTAGATCCTGCACAACACAACCAGTAGGAAAAAATGTAACAGAGAGACCAAGATCACATAGTTGGCCAACAGATACAAGATTAAACATAAGGTTACGAACATAATAGGTGTTGGGAAGGGACAAAGTAGGAGTAGAGACATGTCCAACATGTTCAACTTTCATAGATGAACCATTAGCAGTAGAGATGGTAGGAAAAAAAGACTCAGATGATTTTGAGGAAAAGATAGATGAATCAGAGGTCATATGATTACTACATCCAGAATCAAAGTACCATGGTGATATACCTGTAGATGCAGAAGCAGATAAGGCGGTAGAAGGATTACCAGAGCCAGACATAATCTGTTGTAGGAGAGCAGAGAGATCATTGACATCAATCAACTTAGATGAAGTAGAAGAGATAGCAGAATCCCCAGCGATAGCAGTAGTAGACTGAGGACGGGTGTCTTGGGGGGAAGACCGTTTTGGACAATCAGACCTATAATGACCAGGACCACGCTTATGACAGTGTTGGCAAATCCGAGTAGGACAAGTCAGCAAGCGATGGTTAGTGGCATGACAGAAAGTGCATTCATTATTCCGAGAGCTAGAGCCTCGAGATCCATTAGAAGATCCACGACCTCTAAAATTAGGGGCAGCGAGAGTAGTATCCATGTGGGTATTCGAGCTCAATCCAAGACGAGTCTCCTCAGATAAGAGCTCAGAGATAGCCTGATCTAGTGTAGGGAGAGGTATACGATGGAGAAGAGAGACACGAACCGGCTCAAAAGCATCTGATAGTCCCATGAGAAATAAAATAAGACGTTGCTGATCTCGATAGGTGGTAAACATAACAGCATCAGCATCACAGTTCCACTTAGGCTCAGATAAAGTCAACTGATCCCATATAGAGTATATCTGAGGCAAGAATGCGCTGATAGACTGTCCAGGTTCTTGACACTGTCGGCACAAGGAAGTCATAAGCTGGTACTGACAAGCCAGATCAGCAGTAGTATATCTTGTGGCCAGAAATTTCCAAAGAGCATGAGCGGAATCAAATCTCCCAAACTGTAGACTAATAGATGGTATAGAAGTATTACGAATCCATGTAATTATCTGGTGATTTTTACTGTCCCAGTCATCAAGTCATAACATAAAATCATTCGATTTCTCATTAGCCTCCTTAACAGGTATCTCAATATCTCCAGTGGCATAACGCCAAAGTTTTCGCCCTTTTAGAAAACTCGACATGGCCTGAGACCATGGTATATAATTCTGACCATCTAAAGTCATTACAATAGGTCTGGAGGACTCAGATCTATCCATAATGATTAATTAAGAACTTCAAGGGTCAATTGCAAAAATCGAATATTTTGAGGGACTATTTTGCAAAAAATCAGTAATTATAGGGACCAAATTGTAGAATTCAGAAGTTTAGGGGTCAATTTGTAAAAATCCAAGAAACCAGGGACCAAAATGAATAGGTCAAAAACTTTCAGGGACTAAGCTGTAATTAATGTACTGCTAGATGAGGTGGCACTGACGTGGCGATGACGTGGCGCTGAGGTGGCGTTGGCGTGGCGCTGACGTGGCGTTGGCGTGGCCATGACGTGGCGATGACTGACAACAAATCAACAAACAGCCGGAGAAAACCCAGAAATCATGGATAAAAAAAAGCATCTATTGCCTCAAAAACACAGAAGAACAACCGGAAGAAAACATGAAGATAGCCATCTTCTCAATCACAGTCTAGATCTCGATCTAAGGATTTCCGGAAAGGAGACAACCAAAGATGAGTATTATTATTATTATTAGTAGTAGTAGTAGCAGTACCAACAAATCAACACAGCCGAAGAAAACCCAGAAATCATGAATCAAAGAGAAGCAGAAGTAAATAAAGGTGCCGTTGTTGGTTTACTTTTCTGAGTTCGGCAGTGGATCAGCAGTGGATCTCGGAAGAGAAGACGCAATTCGACGGCACAATAGAACTTGGCCAGAAAATCAGAAACCTTGCTCTGATACCATGTTAGAACATATATATGTATATATATGTAGAGAGAGAATAAGAGATATATAAGAATGTATATATTGAATAAATCAGATTTACAATAACAGAAGCCTCTTTATATAGGCAAACTAAAGACGGTAAAAGACTATAATGCCCCTAGGTATATACATATATTACATTAACATGTTCCTTGCTACTGCTCCACTTCTTAATTCTCAGTTTCTCATCACTCTTTGTCTGCTTTGATAAAGAAGAAAGAATAAAAGAAAAGTATGGGAATAGATTTGATTTGATTTGATATTTTTTGGTTTTTTGCGCGCAATGAAAATAAAAAAATATTATTGTTAGTTATACATTTTCTCTCTCTACAAAGCGCTACAGGTCATGACAGTCTGAATGGAACTAGTGCCCGTTGACTCCCCGGCGAGACTGGAGGTTCAAGATGTACATCAACGTAGAGTAAAAAAACTAAAGCACTGTGTAGATGAACAACACATACTAGAGGTAATGGACATACAAGACTCAGACACACGTGGCGTATCCGGAGAGGAGGACTCGCCAAAAGTCAATTGGTCCAAAAAATGTTTCCCGATGTCGGTGGAATCAGAGTCTATCTACCCCAGTTTGCTGGTGTAGACAACCTTTTTAAGTACCAGGATGAAGAAGATCCTCCTAAATTTGGCCCCGTGTTGAGATCTCGAAAGAGAAATATATCAGCTTATTCTCGAAATGGCGTGGTGCCTTGATTATTAAGCTCCTTGGGAGGAATATCAGCTATCGCATGCTCGAACAACGGGCTCGAGAAATATGGCAACTACAGAAGGGTTTTGAACTAAGAGATTTGGAGGAAGGTTTCTTCATCGTACGGTTCTATTCTTGTGAGGACTATTTTCATGTTTTGGAGGGGTGGAGCTGTAAACGAGCTGAGTCGAACCAAGTAGGAGATATTTTGAGTTTGTTTGTTTATTATTCGAGCATTGTTCGAGTTCGTTCATTTAGTATTTTTCGAACAAAAATATTTGTTCGAGTTTGTTCGGTTATTTTTTCTATTGTTCAAGTTTGAATTCGAGTTTGCTCATTTAAGTTTAAAAAAAATTTAAATTTGAATTTGAATATTAAATTTTTTTTTTTTAAAACTTCAAATTTATAAAATAATAAATTTTTTATAATTTAAATATTTAACTGTTCAATCCCTAAAAATTTCTAATTTAAATATTATATATTAATTTTAATAATATATATAATATATATAAATATTTATAATTTGTTCGTAAATGCTTGATATGCTTGCGAAAAGTGTTTGAATAAGCTTAAAATTTAATAGAGTTTAAAATTTTGTTTGAGTTTGTTTGTTTGATAAATGAACGAACCCGAACCGAGTATAAACGAGCTCGAACAAGCTTTGTTCGCAAGCAATTTGGTTCGTTTACAGTTCTAGGAGGGGGGTCCCTGGATAATCCTAGGACATTACCTAAGTGTTACTAAATGATGGCTAATGTTTTGACCGTCGGCAGCGACCATCAAATCTACCCTGGTATGGGTACAATTTTTGGGTATACTACCGAAACTCCTGGACGAAGAAATCTTACATTCGATGGGGGAACGACTGGGGAAGAACTATGAAAATCGACCCCATATTGTTGACGGGATTGCATAGTAAGTTTGCAAGGGTGTGTGTTGAAATCAATTTGGCAGCTCTTTTATTACCATCATTGATTGTCTTCGACTTTGCCCAAAAGGTTGAATATGAAGGATTACACTCTAACTACTTCCAATGCGGGATATACGGACATCACATTGATGATTGTCATGTCTTAAATCGAAGGAAAAGGGGACGGAGGACCCAATCAACCGATCGGAAATGTTATGGAATTGGAACATTCCCCTTCCACGTCACCCTACGGACCGTAGATGTTACCTGCTTACCAGAGAAAAAGAGGACCACCGATAAAGAGAATGACCTCTACACCACCAACACCGGTGAAGGCGACGAGGGATAGTTAGGGTGCCCTAAAGGGCTGACAGGGTCATAGGCCCAGCAGTGGACATTTGAACAAGAAAAGTTAACCCTCAACATCAGACCCACTAGAGGGACATGTTGAATCTCCTACCCAACATGGATCTAGAATTTTTGTGCTACATGGGCTAGTGGAGGCCCAGCAGTTGGTGGAAGACCAAGATACTACCATAGCCCAGTTGAAGAAAAAGATTCAGGCCATCCATGGGCACGGGAATAAGAATGGGTCAGGAACACCACACGGTACCAGCAGGCTCAAAGGAAATGTGAAGGCAGGCCTACAGAATAATTCTAACAGGCCTCACCGCCCAACAGCCCAAAACAATCGGGGCAACAGACCACCTACCAGGGTGAAGGAGATCCAAAGCAGCACCGGAGAGGAACAGATCCAATCTAATTTGCTGGACCCGAACCAGATGTAAGTGGAATCATTGGGCATTGCCACAGATCCACCCGACCCAGAATCTCAGTCAACCGGCCTTCAGTCGGATTCCATTACAACCAACTTTGCAGCTCACAATTGACCCCCTACGGTGGAGTCAATGGACAACATGGAGATGGAGGGCCTCCTCGTCCAAGGTAAGTAATGAATCCTCCTAAAATTGTAGCGTGGAACTGCAGGTGGGCAGGCTCAGTAAACACTCTAAGACACCTCCTTTTACTGCTTAAATGTAGAGACCCAGATCGCCTTATTTTGATTAAAACTAGGACTGCTAGTGATTTTATTACTCGTATTCTGGCCAAAACTAGATTCACCAATTTTATTGCTTCATAAGCTATTGGCTTCTCGGGTGGTATTGGGATATTATGGGATGATAATTGCATGATGTTGAAATCTGTTTTTACTGATGATCAAATAATTAATTGCTTTGTACGAATGTCGAACACTAAACCATGACTCTTATCTGTTGTATATGCATCGCCTAGATTCAGTTGTCGACAAAATTAGTGGAATTATCTGGATCAGTTAGGGAGAGTAATTACAATTCCCTGGTTATTGATAAGAGATTTCAACCAAATAGTTCACAGTTTCGAGAAGAAAGGTGGACAACCAGTACATTAGAAAAAACTACAAGCGTTCCAAGATGTTATTTGACATGGAGCTTTGATTGATTTGGGATTTTCAGGCTCGTCCTTCACCTGGTCTAACATGAGGCAAGTTCGAGCAAACATTCAAGAACGTTTGGACTGGGCCATATGTAATCAAGACTGGCTGGATACCTTCCCGAATTATGTGGTTTTACATTTACCACGCAGCAGATTGGACCATCATCCACTTTTGCTGCAGGGGTCTCAGCTGAATAAGAGGGTGGAGAATTAATGACCATTTCAAGCTTTAGAGGCATGGTTTCAACATCTTGATTTTAAGGAATTTCTGGTGGATGTTTGGAATACTACTGCTAATTTAGACCTGCTTCTGAGTTTTAGGAACCTGCGGATGGCACTTCAGCAATGGAACAAAGATGTCGTTGGCAACATCGTCAACCGAAAATATCGATGCCTGGCTAGACTTGATGGAATTCAGTGAACTCTTCAAGGAAACAACTCTACCAGATTGGGGGGGGGGGGGGGGACTTGGAAGATAATCTAAGGGAAGAACTTGACACTATCTTGAGACAAGAAGAGATGTTTTGGAAGCAAAAATCACAAATCACCTGGCTTAAGGAAGGAGAACAAAATACGAGATTCTTCCACACATTTATCCTCATTTGACGGAGAAGAAACAACATTGTAAGGATCAAGATAGATGTGGAGAATTTGTGTGAGGATCAGAGGTTACTTAAAGCTAAAGCAAGGGAGTTTTACCTTCAACTGTATACAGCTGAACTGTGTGGACCATGTTCTGTGGACGATTGGAATATTCCAACCTTAACACATCGGGATAAGATATGGCTCAAAAGACCAGTATTTTGCTTTGGAAGTTAAGGACACAATCTTTCAAATGGGAGCACTAAAAGTCCCCGGACCGGATGGTTTCCCCCATGCATCTTTCATAAATTTTGGCATGTACTGGGAGATAAAATCACTATGGCGGTGCAGTTAATGTTCCAGAGGGGTACCCTTTTGGAGGGACTGAATGAATTGATTATTTGTTTGATACCAAAAGGGGAGACACCAGAACTCTGATACGCGAAAATCGTATCACCTTTTTAGCATGTTTTTATGTATGATTTCGGGTGAAATTGAGGGCAAATTGATCTTAATTGTTTGTTATTTACTCAATTTCACAGTTTTTATGATTTTGGAAGTATCAGGTGAAAAGTGGACGAAAACAGCAAATTTTGGGGCAAAAACGCAATTTTTTGAAATGTTGACTTTGTCAAAAGGTCAGGACGGGCGTCCCGACCCAGTCAAAGCACCGGGACGGGCGTCCAGGACTCGGGACGGGCGTCCTGACCTGGTCAACATATCAGGACGGGCGTCCCCAACCCCCAGAACCAGTCCCACATCGAATTTTTGATGAAAAATCACCCCGGGAAGCTGCTATAAATACCCAGGCCTCCAGCAGTTGAAATCATTCCTCTCCACTCGATTTGAGTCATTTAGTTTTTTCCAGTGTACACTTCTCTAGTACACAACTTACTCAGAGACTCGAATCTCAGTTTCTTTCTTATTAGTGTTTTGTTTTAGTTGTTATGTTTGTTGAAGTTATTATGTTTTTCCGGAAATAACCACCTGCTTAAATATTCATTATGTATGCATGTCTAATGTAGTTTCTTTTAAACTAAAATTAGGGTTATAGACAATTCCTAACCACGGTCTATTCATAACCTGTTTAGTTTAACAGGCATCAATTAGTATTGGTGTCTGCCATACTAGATAAAATAACCTGCGGAACACCCTGTTTGTTAGAGTAGTCTAGGTAGGCTGAGTAGAGTGTTATGCCGGCGGTTATGGGCAAGCGGCATGATTCCCGAAGTGACATAGGGCTTTCATAGCTGTCTTTAGTAGTAGCCGTGAGTAGGGCCATTTACCTTGGCGATGGGGCGGTAGCATAGAGACTCAGATGTGGTACACCTTTAGACACAGAACATAGTTGCAATCCAGGCTAAGATATATCTAAAACACTCGAATATAGGTCAATCAACATATAGGAACAATATAACATAGAATCATGACTCATCTATAAAACACTTCTAGGATTAATTAGACTTAAACCTAGTGGAGAACGAATCACCATCTCATCAAAGTTATTGATGAAGATTGCATAACTGGATTATAAGATAAGAGTTAGGAATAAAGGCTAGTTACTACTAAGTCGTTACCACTTCTCTGGGAGTACGATAATTATGTAATAAAATCGTAGATACTTTCCAACAGACTAGCTACACGATAGGTACTCTGCCTTAGGTTCTGGCTGATTAAGTGACACCATAGAGACTAAATGTGACAATTAGTCAATCACAGTCCTTAATTACTCATAATCAACATAGGGTAAAATAACACCTATTTAGCACATCAACCGGAATCCCATCAGATTTTTGGAGCCGTTGCCGGGGAAATATCATAATGAATTTAGGATTCCTGATCAAAATTCTAGAGACTTATGATAGGTAACGGTAGTAACCTAGACCTTAACCCAACACTTCTCTTATACTAGTTAGACAATCAATTTCCGAAATATAGGGTTATCATAACTAATTAATTTTAGATGTTATCTGGAATTAAGACACTTAGGATAATCAAATTTTAGAAAATCATTCTAAAACCATATTGAGGGAATTTAATAGCTTTCGAAATATTAAAAGAAAAGAAAAAAAATTTAAAAATCTGAAAAAATTGTACTTTTCTTGTTTAATGGTAAGTTGTTCTCTTTTCCCTATCTTTTGTGTTTTCTCCTTTTCATAATTGAATAGTTGTTTTGTTTTGTTCTCTTTTTGTTTTCAAATTTTTAATTTTTCATTTTCCCTGTAACACCACTAACCAGTTTGCTCAGGCTAAAACATGTTCTTCTCTGTAGTTGCATGACTCGATCTTCAGAAGCTAACCTCGAAACACCAGTTGAGAATCCTGAACGAATCATTCGCACAGCTAATAGGCGAAGAACAGAGATGGCTGCTGAAAGACCTACCCTCGAATCCTACATCCAGCCACAGACTATCCCAGTCTCATCCGCCATCCGAATCCCTGGGAACCCTCGCTATGATCTTAAACCGAATGTGATCCAACTGATTATAAATCAGGTTCAGTTTGGAGGAACTGCAGCCGAGAATCCGTTGGAACACCTATCTCATTTCTCTTCTCTCTGCGAAGGCCTCAAGGGAGATCATACTGCAGAAGTAACTAAACTCAACCTTTTTCCCTACTCACTGAGGGAC
Organism: Asclepias syriaca; assembly: GCA_027405835.1. Taxonomy (NCBI): domain Eukaryota; kingdom Viridiplantae; phylum Streptophyta; class Magnoliopsida; order Gentianales; family Apocynaceae; genus Asclepias; species Asclepias syriaca. Next base: position 6,779,718 of record CM049929.1, on the reverse strand, counting down.
AGAGCTAAGAGATGGTTGGCCCAGCTACCTACTAACTCCATCACCTCTTGGGACGAGTTAAGCAAAGCCTTCCTAGAAGAGTACTACTCTGCAGCAAGAGTCCTAGAATATCGAAGGGCTCTGTCTAGTTTCACTCAAGCTGCTGATGAGACAGTGATCGAAGCTTGGGACAGATTCAAAGAGCTACTCAGGCTCTGCCCCCAACATGGACTTACCGAGGCATTGCTATTCAGCAATTTTACGGGGGTATGTCAGACATGGGTAAGCAAATTCTTGATGGACTCAATCCCCAGAGCGGTTTCAATGGAATGAGTGATGTAGATGCTAGAAACGCTCTGGAGATACTCTACAGGAACAGCAAGAATTGGCGCACAAGTGGCCAAGCTAAGAAGCAACTAGTAAATGCAGTTGTTGCTTCCACCGATGATCAATTTGAGGCACTGAAGGCCAGCATTACTAATCAGCTGAATGCTTTCCAACAAGGGAAAAGCATTCAGTCAGTATACCAAATCTGCGAATTTTGCCAAGGACCACATTTCAGTGGGGATTGTTATGGTAATGGGATATTAACTATCCCAGAAGATATGGAACAAGTGGACGCAGTGAATTCTGTTCCTATAGGAAATACCTACAATCCCACTTGGAAGAACCATCCGGGATTTAGCTGGAGAAACAATCCCGGGACTACTAACTTCCAGAAAAGAGTACCTCAGCAACTGCCATATCCGCAGAACCAGCAAGTCGCTCTGCCTGCACCGAGGAACTACATCGTTCCAGCTGATCCCATGCAAGAATTCAGAGACATGCTGAAGAGCATTTCTGACTCTAACAAGGAAATGATAGAGTCCAACAGAAAGATCAGAAGCTCACGCGAAAGAATCCAGCAGAACGAGAATAGACAGAAGCAGACCGAGCAAACAATCAGAAACACAAGCTGCTATACAAACTTTAGAGAGGCAAATGGGTCAGCTATCCACCCATTTCTCTCACAGGTCCCAGGGAACGCTACCAAGCAATACTGAGACCAACCCTCAAACTGAATGCAAGACTATCATTCTAAGATCTGGTAAAATTCTATCTCCATCTCCACCCAAACCATCTGACCCTCCTATTCTTGTGCAGGAACCAGAAGAAGGCTCCAAGGACCCAACGCCGACGGATTCGAAATCGAAGTAGCAAGGAAAGGGAAGACGGAGTTTATTCCTGAGTACCGGCCAAAAGTACCTTACCCTGCCAGACTTATGCACAATAAAGATAAGGAGCAATTTGAAAAGTTTCTTAGAATTTTAGTCAGATTCATGTTAATTTACCTTTACTTGATGTTATTTCTGAAATGCCAAAGTATGCTATGTTTTTAAAAGAAGTTGTTAGTAATAAAAGAAAATTTGACATGGACAAGGTGGTTCTTAATGAAGAATGTTCGGCGGTTCTGTTGAATAAACTACCGTCTAAACAGAAAGATCCTGGTTGTTTTACCTTGCCATGTACAATTGGAAATATTACTAACATGCATGCATTAGCAGACTTAGGAGCTAGTATTAATCTTATGCCATCTAGTTTATTTGATAAATTAGGATTGCATGATTTGAAAACGACTAGGATGTGCATACAACTTGCAGATAGGACAGTCAAAATCCCCAAGGGAATAATTGAAGACCTCTTAGTAAAGGTCGGAAAATTTGTGTTTCCTGTGGATTTGTTGTCATGGACATGAATGGGGAAGGAGGAGTGCCCCTGATCCTAGGTCGACCATTTCTAGCTACCTCAAAAGCATTAATAGACGTCAGTAATGGTCAAATCAAGTTAAGGGTAGGAAATGATGACATCACTTTTGATCTAAATGAGACCCTTAGGTATCCCATGCATTTAGATGATACTTGTTTTTGTGTGGATGCCATGGAACACTTGATTGCAATTAACGTGACAGACCTATGCTCAAACTATCAAGTTCTAAGTGAGGACTCCCTAGAATTAGAGGAGCCTGAACTTAGCTCTTCTGAAAATGAAATCTTCTGATAGTTTCACTGAGATAGGTGATGATGAGATGAAGAAAGAACGAACCTCGTTTGAAGATCCACCAGACTTGGAACTGAAGGAACTACCCACTCATCTGTGCTACGAATTCCTAGATGACAACAAGAAACTTCCCATTATTCTTGCAGCTGATCTGACTGCAGAACAAAGGAAGCTGACTGTGGACATGTGCAGAAAGTAGAAGAGCCTTTGCCTACAAAATTGCAGATATCCCAGGTATTAATCCAAGCTTTTGTTCGCATAAGATTCTTCTAGAAAATGAGTATAAGCCATGTGTGCAACCTCAAAGGAGGTTGAATCCTAATGTGTGTGATGTTGTTAAGAAAGAAGTCATTAAACTGTTAGATGCAGGACTTATCTACCCTATCTCAGATAGTGAGTGGGTAAGCCCGGTGCAGGTAGTACCTAAGAAAGGCGGTATAACAGTTGTTAGGAATGAGCATAATGAACTAATCCCTACAAGAACTGTAACTGGTCATCGTGTATGCATAGACTATAGAAAATAAATACGGCCACACGAAAAGATCACTTTCCCCTTCCTTTTATTGACCAAATGTTAGAAAGATTATCTGGACACATGTTTTATTGCTTTCTTGATGGGTTTTCTGGTTATTTTCAAATTCCTATTTCCCCTGAGGACCAGCATAAAACTACTTCATGCCCTTTTGGAACATTTGCATATAGAAGGATGCCTTTTGGTTTGTGTAATGCACCTGCTACATTTCAACGTTGTATGACTGCTATCTTTGAGGACATGTTAGGAAAATCTATGGAAGTATTTATGGATGACTTTTCTGTTTTTGGTAATTCATTTGAGGTTTGTCTAAAGAACTTGGAGTTAATGTTGAAACGTTGTATAAAATCTAACCTGGTTTTAAATTGGGAAAAATGCCACTTCATGGTAAAAGAGGGAATCGTTTTAGGACATAAGATCTCACACCTAGGTATGGAAGTAGAAAGGCAAAAATTGAAGTTATTTCAAACTACCCCCCCAAAAATGTGAGAGCCGTTAGAAGTTTTTTGGGACACGCTGGCTTTTATCGTAGGTTTATAAAAGATTTTTCATTAATAGCCAGGCCGTTGACCAATTTACTCGGAAAAGATGTTCCATTTGTCTTTGATGAGAAATGTCTAAAAGCTTTTAATAGACTTAAGGAACTCTTAACTACTGCACCTATCATGACATCACCCGACTGGAGTCTACCTTTTGAGCTTATGTGTGATGCTAGTGACTATGCAGTAGGAGTAGTTTTAGGACAAAGACATGATAAGAAATTTCATGTAATATATTATGCTAGTAAAACCTTAACTGATGCTCAGGAAAATTACACTACGACAGAAAAGGAATTATTAGCAGTAGTATATGCATTTGATAAGTTTCGATCTTATCTAGTCCTGTCTAAAACTATTGTTTATACTGATCATTCTGCACTAAAATACTTGTTCAATAAAACCGACGCAAAACCAAGATTGATTAGATGGGTTTTATTGCTTCAAGAATTTGACATAGAAATTCGGGATAAGAAAGGGGCAGAAAACTTAGCCGCAGACCACTTGTCCAGGCTAGAGAATCCGACCCTAGAAGCCATTGATGAAACAATCATATCTGATAAATTTCCGGATGAGAATCTATGTGCATTGTTGCTATTTCTCACCCCCTTGGTTTGCAGATATAGCAAATTACTTGGCAGCCCGGACTCTCCCTAGTGATATCACTGCTCAACAAAGAAAAAATTCTTTGCTGACCTGAAATATTACTATTGGGAAGATCCTTTTCTATTTCGAATATGTGCAGATCAAATGATCAGAAGAGTGTCTCTCAAGAAGAAGGTTTCCAAATCTGGAACATGTCACTGCGGACCAACAGGCGGTCACTTAGCTGCAGCTAATACCGCCCGAAAAGTATTAGAAGCAGGCTTTACTACTGGCCTACCATATTCAAAGATGCCGCAGCATTTACAGGATCGTGCGATGCCTGTCAGAAAGCGGAACCATTCTTCTCGAGACAGTCTACCCCAACAGGTAATTCAAAGTGTAGAAATATTTGACATATGGGGTATAGACTTCATGGGTCCGTTTCCTCCTCTTTTGGTATGAGTACATCATAGTAGCTGTAGAATATTTTTCAAAATGGCCTGAGGCACAGGCCCTACCTACTAATGATGCTAGAGTCGTATGCAATTCCTTAAGCAGATTTTCGCCAGATTTGGATGTCCAAAAGCCCTAATCAGTGATCGAGGTACGCACTTCTGCAATCTCAATTGCAGAAGGTACTTCAGCAGTACGGAGTTCAGCATCGCATTTCCACAGCCTACCATCCCCAAACCAATGGACAGGCTGAGGTAACCAATAGGGGAATAAAGAGAATCTTAGAAAAGACTGTGGATGTTAACCGTAAGGATTGGGCCAATAAGTTGGAGGACGCATTATGGGCCTTCCGTACATCATACAAGACCACTACAGGATTCTCACCCTATCGATTAGTCTATGGAAAAGCATGTCACCTTCCAGTTGAACTTGAACACAAAGCTTATTGGGCGGTACAAAAATGCAACCTCGACGATAATTTAACTAAGGAACGCCGAATTCTACAACTCAATGAATTGGATGAGTGGAGGCTCAAAGCCTATGAAAACTCACACCAATTCAAGATGACAAGTAAACTCCGGCATGATAGGCAACTCAGAACCCAGAAGAATTTTGAACCAGGAGATAAGGTATTGCTATACAACTCACGGTTAAGATTGTTCCCAGGAAAGCTGCGTAGCTGCTGGTCAGGACCATTCACAATCACGAAAGTATCACCTTTCGGAGCATGTGACATCATGGATTCTAACGGCATTATTCAAAAAGTAAACGGACAACGCCTAAAGATTTACAAAGAGCCGTTTGACTTGTCCGAGTAGACTGTGGACTTCACAGACTAAGGGAGTATCTCTTTCATTTTATTTCTTGTTTTGTTATGTTTATGTTCCTTCTTACCCGTAGTTAGTTGAATAAGTGTGGGGTAAGAATCTTTTCTGTTTTATTTCTTGTTTTCAAATAAGTGTGGGGTATTTAGATATGCATGAACACTGAGGACAGTGCCAGACTTAAGTGTGGGGTAGCAGTGCACGGTGCACTGTAGCAGTTTGTAAATTTTTTGCATGCTTTTGCTTGTTTTCCTCGTATTTTCACACCCTTCCAAAAAAATTTCAAAATTTTTCCGTCTTTTAGACTTCTAATTACAGTATGTGATGGGTTTCCGACCGACGTGCTAAATAGGTGTTATTTTACCCTATGTTGATTATGAATAATTAAGGGCTGTGATTGACTAATTGTCACATTTAGTCTCTATGGTGTCAGTTAATCAGCCAGAACCTAAGGCAGAGTACCTATCGTGTAGCTAGTCTGTTGGAAAGTATCTACGATTTTATTAAGTTAAATATCGTACTCCCAGGGAAGTGGCAACGGCTTAGTAGTAACTAGCCTTTTATCCTAACTCCTATCCTATGATCCAGTTATGCAATCTTCATCAAATACTTTGATGAGAGGGTGATTCATTCTCCACTATGTTTAAGTCTAATTAATCCTAGAAGTATTTTATAGATGAGTCCTGATTCTATGTTATATTGTTCCTATATGTTGATTGACCTATATTCGAATATTTTAGACATGTCTTAGCCTGGATTTCAACTATGTTCTGTGTCTAAAGGCGTACCACATCCGAGGTTTCTAATAAACCGCCCTACCTTAATGACGGCCCTACTCACGGTTCGGGACGAAGGCATCCATGAAAGTCCCATGTCACTTAGGGGATCATACCGCTTGCCCTAGCCGTTGGCATAATCGGACTCAGCTCGGCCCCTACCTAGACTACTTTAACATGCAGGGTGTTCAACAGGTTATTTTATCTAGCATGGCAGACACCAATACTAATTGATGCATGTTAAACTAAACAGGTTATGATTAGACCGTGGTTAGGAATTGTCTATAACCCTAACTTTAGCTTAAAAGAGCACATTAAACATGCAGACATAGTGAATGTTAAGCAGGTGGCTATTTCCGGAAACATATAATAACGTCAACATATAAAACAACTATTCATAAAAAATCGTAATCTCCTATTCATAATAGGTATTTAGAACAAAACAATAACAACATATAAGAGAGGGACATGGGGACTGATGCCATAAAGAAATCACCCTTTACGTAGTCTCGCCGACGGAGCGTACTGCTGTATATGTCGTATTGCTCGCCCTGACTCTGCTCGCTAGAACCTTCGGAGGACGCTTCCTCAGCCTAGTAACTGGGCTTTACCTTAATACCCAGCTTAAGCCCAGCCCTATGGACTGATTCTTCGAACGCCTAGAGCCCTCTTAGGATCTCCTAATGAAATCCCGGGTATTCTATGAATACTAGAAACGAACCTATCTATAGAAACCTAAGATCTGAGACTATTTCTCAGAAACTAAAACAAAACACTAATAAGAAAGAAAACTAAGATCCGAGTCTCTAAGTGAGTTGTGTACTGGAGAAGTGTACACTGGAAACCACTTAATGACTCAGATCGAGTGGAGAGGAATGATTTCAACTGCTGGAGGCCTGGGGTATTTATAGTAGCTTCCCGGGGTGATTTTTCATCAAAAATTCGATGCGGGACTGGTTCTGGGGGTTTGGGACACCCGTCCCAGATTGGGACGCCCGTCCTGATCTGTTGACCAGGTCAGGACGCCCGTCCCGAGTCCTGGACGCCCATCCCGGCGGTTTGACTGGGTCGGGACGCCCGTCCTGACCCTTTGACCAAGTCAACATTTCCAAAAATTGCGTTTTTGCCCCAAAATTTGCTATTTTCGTCTACTTTTCACCTGACACTTCCAAAATCATAAAAACCGTGAAATTGAGTAATTAACAAACAATTAAGATCAATTTGCCCTCAATTTCACCCGAAATCATACATAAAAACATGTTAAAAAGGTGATACGATTTTCGCGTATCAGTATACTTGGTTAAACAATTGCTTATGTCTATGATATGTAGGTAGTATGTTATGGTTAGTAGGAGATAATTGATGACTACTGCTGAACTAATTGATTAGGAATAGGGAATTCCTGATAACTGAGCACAACTTTGTCTGGATTAGAGACCTCAGCCAATTGCCTGTTTGAGACTTAACTAGATAAAATTAGACCAGTTGTGGATATATTGGCAGTTAGAATGACTAGATGAGACTCTGAGCTAAAAGTGAAAAGAAACAAAAGAAAGTTAATCAAATGAGGGTAGTTTGCCAGCGGCCTTCGCTACTCGAGCACCACTCCTTCGGGGAACTTAAAGCCTGATGCCCTAAGGTCGTGTAGATTTGGGAGTCATCGGAGTGGGACTCGCTACATGGGTAGTTGAAGTTGACGTGTTCTAAGCAGACTCAAAATACCCTGAATCTATAAAGAAAATAACTAAATGCTAAAACATTAAAAATCTAATCACCGAAGCTCAGAACTCAAAAAGTTGTCTGTTGTTAGTATGTCTAGCGATGGGTCGAAGTGTTATCTGGTAGTAGTTAAGACAAGAGTACATTGTGTTGACTATCTGGTCTAGACTAGTACACACACTACACATCAGGAAGACCCTGTGACTAAGAAAAAGTTCAACCTAGTTGTTGATTTGTTTTCTGCCTGACCCTAACAAACTACTAGAGACATTTGAGACCTTGTCATAGCAACCTAACTAGTCAGACCTGTGTTAAGAATTGTCTGAAGGATTTTTGGAATAAAAACATGACTAGGAATGCACATATGGTTTAGAATCACTAACTTCAGGTGGACTTTGCTTGAGGACAAGCAAAAAGCTAAGTGTAGGGTTATATGATACGCGAAAATCGTATCACCTTTTTAGCATGTTTTTATGTATGATTTCGGGTGAAATTGAGGGCAAATTGATCTTAATTGTTTGTTATTTACTCAATTTCATAGTTTTTATGATTTTGGAAATGTCAGGTGAAAAGTGGACGAAAACAGCAAATTTTGGGGCAAAAACGTAATTTTTGGAAATGTTGACTTCGTCAAAGGGTCAGGACGGGCGTCCCGACCCAGTCAAAGCACCGGGACGGGCGTCCAGGACTCGGGATGAGCGTCCCGACCTGGTCAACAGATCAGGACGGGCGTCCCGAACCCCCAGAACCAGTCCCACATCGAATGTTTGATGAAAAATCACCCCGGGAAGTTGCTATAAATACCCCAGGCCTCCAGCAGTTGAAATCATTCCTCTCCACTCGATTTGAGTCATTTAGTGGTTTCCAGTGTACACTTCTCTAGTACACAACTCACTCAGAGACTCGGATCTCAGTTTCTTTCTTATTAGTGTTTTGTTTTAGTTTCTGAGAAATAGTCTCAGATCTTAGGCTTCTATAGATAGGTTCGTTTCTGATATTCATAGAATACCCGGGGTTTCGTTAGGAGATCCTAAGAGGGCTCTAGGTGTTCGAAGAGTCAGTCCACAGGGCTGGGCTTAAGCTAGGTTGTTAAGTAAAGCCCAGCTACTAGGCTGAGGAAGCGTCCTCCGAAGGTTCTGACGAGCAGAGTCGGGTCAAGCAGTACGACATATATAGCAGTACGCTCCAACGGCGTGACTACGTAAAGGGTGATTTCTTTATGGCATCAGTCCCCCCTGTCCCTCTCTTTATATGTTGTTACTGTGGTTGTCCAAATACTGATTTGAATACAAGATTATGATTACTATGAATATTTGTTATGTTTGTTGAAGTTATTATGTTTTTCCGGAAATAGCCACCTGCTTAAATATTCATTATGTCTGCATGTCTAATGTAGTTTCTTTTAAACTAAATTTAGGGTTATAGACAATTCATAACCACGGTCTATTCATAACCTGTTTAGTTTAACAGGCATCAATTAGTATTGGTGTCTGCCATACTAGATAAAATAACCCGCGGAACACCCTGTTTGTTAGAGTAGTCTAGGTAGGCTGTTATGGGCAAGCGGCATGATTCCCGAAGTGACATAGGGCTTTCATAGCTGTCTTTAGTAGTAGCCGTGAGTAGGGCCATTTACCTTGGCGATGGGACGGTAGCATAGAGACTCAGATGTGGTACACCTTTAGACACAGAACATAGTTGCAATCCAGGCTAAGATATATCTAAAACACTCGAATATAGGTCAATCAACATATAGGAACAATATAACATAGAATCATGACTCATCTATAAAACACTTCTAGGATTAATTAGACTTAAACCTAGTGGAGAACGAATCACCATCTCATCAAAGTTATTGATGAAGATTGCATAACTGGATTATAAGATAAGAGTTAGGAATAAAGGCTAGTTACTACTAAGCTGTTACCACTTCCCTGGGAGTACGATAATTATGTAATAAAATCGTAGATACTTTCCAACAGACTAGCTACACGATAGGTACTCTGCCTTAGGTTCTGGCTGATTAAGTGACACCATAGAGACTAAATGTGACAATTAGTCAATCACAGTCCTTAATTACTCATAATCAACATAGGGTAAAATAACACCTATTTAGCACATCAACCGGAATCCCATCAAACTCCTTAGCCAATTTCAATCAATCTCCTTGTGTAATGTCTTAGTGAAGGTATGATGTGTTTCCGACTGATATGCTAAAATATGTGTTGTTTTACCCTATGTTGATTATGAGTAATTAAGGACTTAGATTGACTAATTGTCACTTTTAGTCTCTATGCTGTCACTTAATCAGTCAGAACCTAAGGCGGAGTACCTATCGTGTAGCTAGTCTGTTGGAAAGTATCTACGATTTTAATTAATTCAAATATCGTACTCCTAGGGAAGTGGTAACGGCTTAGTAGTAACTATCCTCTTACCCTAACTCTTATCTTATGATCCAGTTATGCAATCGTTCATCAATATCTTTGATGAGAGGGTGATTCATTCTCCACTAGGTTTAAGTCTATATAAACATAAAAGTGTTTTATAGATAATGTCCTGATTCTATGTTATACTGTTCTTACATGTTGATTGACCTAACTTCGAGTATTTTAGATATATCTTGGCCTGGATTGCAACTATGTTCTGAGTCTAAAGGTGTACCACATCTGAGTTACCTGATAAACCGCCCCATCGCCATTGACGGCCCTACTCACAGTTCGAGCTAAAGGCATCCATGAAAGCCCTATGTCACTTAGGGGATCATGCCGCTCGCCCTAATGCCGGCATAAACACACAAACTCAGCCTACTTAGACTACTCTATGATGCGTTTCCGACCGATGTGCTAAATAGGTGTTATTTTACCCTATGTTGATTATGAATAATTAAGGACTGTGATTGACTAATTGTCACATTTAGTCTCTATGGTGTCACTTAATCAGCCAGAACCTAAGGCAGAGTACCTATCTTGTCGCTAGTCTGTTGGAAAGTATCTACGATTTTATTAAATAAATATCGTATTCCCAGGGAAGTGGCAACGGCTTAGTAGTAACTAGCATTTCTTCCTAACTCTTATCTTATAATCCAGTTATGCAATCTTCATCAATAATTTTGATGAGAGGGTGATTCATTCTCCACTAGGTTTAAGTCTAGCTAAACCTGAAAGTGTTTTAAAGATTAGATCCTGATTTTATGTTATATTGTTACTATACGTTGATTGACCTGTATTCGAGTGTTTTAGACATGTCTTGGCCTGGATTGCAATTATGTTCTGTGTCTAAAGGCTACCACATCTGAGTTTCTACGCTACCGCCCCATCGTTAAGGGTAACGGCCCTACTCACGGCTTGGACTAAAGTCAGCAATGACCGCCCTATGTCACTTTGGGGATCATACTGCTCGTCGCATAACCGCCGGCATAAAACTCTACTCAGCCTACCTAGACTACTTTCAACCAACGAGGTGTTCCGCAGATTATTTTATCTAGTATGGCAGACATCAATACTAATTGATGCCTGTTAAACTAAACAGGTTATGAATAGACCGTGGTTAGGAATTGTCTATAACCCTAATTTCAGTTTAAAAGAACGACAATAGACATGCAGACATAATGGATATTTAAGCAGGTGGCCATTTCTAGAAAAACATAATACTTCAACATAAATAACAAATATTTATAAAAACATAATCTGGTATTCAAACAGTTATTTGGACAAACACAATAACAACATATAAGAGAGGGACAGGGGGACCGATGCCATAAAGAATTCACCCTTTACGAAGTCTCGCCGATGGAGCGTACTGCTGTATATGCCGTATTGCTTGACCCGACTCTGCTCGCCAGAACCGTCGGAGGACGCTTCCTCAGCCTAGTAACTGGGCTTTACCTTAATACCCAGCTTAAGCCCAGCCCTGTGGACTGACTCTTCGAACGCCTAGAGCCCTCTTAGGATCTCCTAACGAAATCCCGGGTATTCTATGAATACCAGAAACGAACCTATCTATAGAAACCTAAGATCTGAGACTATTTCTCAGAAACTAAAACAAAATACTAACAAGAAAGAAAACTGAGATCCGAGTCTCTGAGTGAGTTGTGCACTAGAGAATTGTACACTGGACACCACTTAATGACTCAGATCGAGTGGAGAGGAATGAATTCAACTGCTGGAGGCCTGGGGTATTTATAGCAGCTTCCTGGAGTGAAAATTTCTGAAAAATTCGATGTGGGACAGCTTCTGGCGGCTCGGGACGCCAGTCCCGGATTGGGATGCACGTCCTGGTGGTCTGACTGGGTCGGGACGCCCGTCCCGAATTAGGGACACCCGTCCCGGACCGTTGACCAAGTCAACATTTCCAAAAATTGCATTTTTACCCCAAAATTTGCTGTTTTCGTCTACTTTTCACCTGACACTTCCAAAATCATAAAAACTGTGAAATTAAGTAAATAACAATCAATTAAGATCGATTTCCTATCAATTTCACCCTAAATCATACATAAAAATATGCTAAAAAAGTGATACGATTTACGCGTATCAAATAACCCCACACTTAGCTTTTTGCTTGTCCTCAAGCAAAGTCTACCTGAAGTTACTTAAATTCCTAGTCATGTTTTTATTCCAAAAATTCTTCAGACAAGTCTTAATACTGGTCTGTCTGGTTGGGTTGCTATGACAAGGTCTCAAATGTCTCTAGTAGCTTGTTATGATCAGGCAGAAAATAAATCAACAACTAGGTTGGACTTTTTTCTTAGTCACAGGGTCTTCCTGATGTGTAGTGTGTGTATTAGTCCAGACCAGATAGTCAACACAATGTACTCTTGTCTTAACTACTACCAGATAACACTTCGACCTATCGCTAGACATATTAACAACAGACAACTTTTTGAGTTCTGAGCTTTGGTGATCAGATTTTTTAATGTTTTAGCATTTAGTTATTTTATAGATTTAGGGTATTTTGAGTCTGCTTAGAACACGTCAACTTCAACTACCCATGTAGCGAGTCCCACTCCGATGACTCCCAAATCTACACGACCTTAGGGCATCAGGCTTTAAATTCCCCGAAGGAGTGGTGCTCAAGTAGCGAAGGCCGCTGGCAAACTACCCTTATTTGATTAACTTTCTTTTGTTTCCTTTCACTTTTAGCTCAGAGCCTCATCTAGTCTTTCTAACTGCCAATATGTCCACAACTGGTCTAATTTTATCTAGTTAAGTCTCGAACAGGTAATTGGTTGAGGTCTCTAATCCAGACAAAGTGGTGCTCAGTTATAAGGAATTCCCTATTCCTAATCAATTAGTCCAAGATAGCTATCAATTATCTTCTACCAACCATAACATACTACGTACATATCATAGACATAAGCAATTGTTTAACCAAGCATACTGCATTTAGAAGTCTGAAAGACGGAAAAATTTTGAAATTTTTTTTGGAATGGTGTGAAAATACGGGGAAAACAAGCAAAAGCATGCGAAAAGTTTTGCAAACTGCTACAGTGCACCGTGCTCTGCTACCCCACACTTAAGTCTGACACTATCCTCAGTGTTCATGCATAGCTAAACTACCCCACACTTATTTGCAAACAAGAAGAAATGAAAACAAAACAAAGAACTCTTACCCCACACTTATTTGACTAATTAAGGGTAAGAGAGAAAATAAAACAAGAAGGATAATGGAAATAACAAAACAGAACACAAAATAAAGAAAACAAAAGTAAAAGATCATGAGGATTAGAAAAACTCCCTTCATGTCACGAGCAGAAGGGTCTTCTCTGATCTGTCAATTGGCTCTTCACCTTAGCCATGTGCTATTGCTGAGGTGTTCTTGACTCTACAAGCTCTAGATACTGGAACGGATGACGTCAGCTTCGATCCTTCATCGTCGAGCTCTAGGTAGTGGACTATTCATTTGATGAATGGCTCGAGCCCCACGGACTGCTTCCTCGAATCATTTGTAAAGTTTCTCGAAATCGTAGCAACGTGTCCAGAAGGAACGTGTCTAGGAATGAGACTTCTTTGGATTGGTGTGCCTACCTGCGAATGTTAGTGAAGGTATGGCATGCAAGTCTCGAATGGAAGAAAAGATACCTGAAGTTTTGGCAAAGCTGTGGTGGTAGGGGCTCCAGTTGTATAGATCTAGGCCCAAGTATTTGAGACTTCCTCGGGGAAGTTTCTCACAGCTGATTGGTATGCAGGGAATGCAAGCTCCTCCATTGCTATGCTCCTGATACAATGCTAAATTCCTCTATATCCTTCGACCGTTCGATACCACTTGGTATATCACTTGCTTGCACTGGTCTGGCTTTAATTGTTGCCAGTATCTCATCTATTGCTTCTGCGAGTAGGGGTTTTGTTGTGGTGGTGTCTTCTGAAAGTTTCCAGCTTCCGAATTACTCCTCAACTAAATCCCGTATGATTCCTCTAGCTGGAATTGTATGCATTTCCCATTGGAGCAGCATTCTGCAGTAACCTGCTCCAACCACTTTTGGAATGGTCAGTCATTCCCATAGAAATCTCTGCTAAAGTGTGGTACTTAGCAGACTTCACAGATTTGATACACAGACTAAACGTTTCTTCCTAAGACATTGGCACTCTGAATCTAGAAAACAACTTCTCATAGAATCTGCACATGACTTTAACATCATTAGTAGGTAATGCCTGTGGTTCAGGCTATTTTCGAAAAGTGTTCCACGACTACTATGATGTAATTATTTTCAAAGGAAAGAAAAATAAAGGATTTAATGAATACCCCCAGATATCAAAAAGATTGTAAAACTTTGTGTACCTTGTTGGGGTAGATGATCTCTGAAGGATGTGTTACCTGTTATTTGGCAAGCATCGCAAGACTGTATCAGAGATACAAAATCCTTGAATATAGTGGGTCAACAAGATCCTGCTTTCAGCACTTTCCGGACAGTGTTGATAGCCATCAATTGGTCTCCCGTAGATTCTTTAGGGTAATGCTCCAAAATCTTGTGTCCTTCATCTTCTGAGACACATCTTCTGATCAACTGATCTGCAAAAATTTGAAATAGAAGAGAAACTGCCCAGTAGTAATATTCCAAATCAGCAAAGAATTTCTTCTTTTGCTGATAAGTCATATCACTTGGAACTTATTCAGTGACTAGATAATTTGCAATAAACCACATATGAGAATTATTATACATAGCAAACAATGCAAATAAGTTTTCATCCAAAAATTTATCAGTATTACACTAGCCTCTAACTCGGGGTTTTCTAATCTAGACCAATGGTTTGCTTTCTAGATTTTCAACCCTTTTTCTTATTCCTTTATTCTATATCAAGTTCAAGTAACAATAAAACTCAACTAAATCAAGTATGGTTCAGTATCAGTTTTATTGAACACAAATATCTCAGATTGATCAGTGTAACCTATTGTTTTTAGACAATACTAGATAAGATTAGGATTTATCATACATGAACTTTCTTATCATGTTTATGTCCTAAAACAATTCTTACTACATCATTACATCACATATTCATTCAAAAAGCATATTTCAATCAGGTGATGCCCTAATGGGTGCAGTAATTCCTTTTGGTTTAAAAGATCTCATGCAATTATCAACATAACAAAAGGAACATCCCTTTTTTTTCATAGAACATTCAAAGGTCTAGCTATTAAGGAAAAATTATTTCATAACTCGTCCTAATAAAGTCGGTATGACTCTAAGAAAATTCTAAATTGGAGTTTTCTTCCCAAAAAATCTAAGCCAAAATTTTACAACTCAGAAGAAAACGTATTTTATCCTCATTTCCATTTTTATTCGAAATTAAATAATAGAAGAAAAACACGAAAAAGAGCAACTAAGAAAAAGAAAGAACAAGAGATGGGGAAAAGTACATTTTTTTTTCGGGTTTTAAATTTTTTTTTTCTTTTTTTTTATTTTTTTCGAAAGCAGTTAAATTTCCTTAATATGGTTTTAGAATCATTTTCTAAAATTTGATTATCCTAAGTGTCTTAATTTCAGATATTATCTAAAATCAATTAGTTATGATAATCCTATATTTCGGAAACTGATTGTCTAACTAGCATAAAACAAGTGTTAGGTCTAAGGTCTAGGTTACTACCGCTACCTATCATATGTATCTAGAATTTTGATCAGTGTCTAGAATTTTGATCAGGAGTCATAAATTCATTATGATATTTCCCCGGCAATGGCGCAAAAAATCTGATGCGTTTCCGACCGATGTGCTAAATAGGTGTTATTTTACCCTATGTTGATTATGAATAATTAACGAATGTGATTGACTAATTGTCACATTTAGTCTCTATGGTGTCACTTAATCAGCCAGAACCTAAGGCAGAGTACCTATCGTGTAGCTAGTCTGTTGGAAAGTATCTACGATTTTATTAAATAAATATCGTATTCCCAGGGAAGTGGCAACGGCTTAGTAGTAACTAGCCTTTCTTCCTAACTCTTATCTTATAATCCAGTTATGCAATCTTCATCAATAATTTTGATGAGAGGGTGATTCATTCTCCACTAGGTTTAAGTCTAGCTAAACCTGAAAGTGTTTTAAAGATTAGATCCTGATTTTATGTTATACTGTTACTATACGTTGATTGACCTGTATTCGAGTGTTTTAGACATGTCTTGGCCTGGATTGCAATTATGTTCTGTGTGTAAAGGCTATCACATCTGAGTTTCTACGCTACCGCCCCATCGTTAAGGATAACGGCCCTACTCACGGCTCGGACTAAAGTCAGCAATGACCGCCCTATGTCACTTTGGGGATCATACTGCTCGTCGCATAACCGCCGGCATAAAACTCTACTCAGCCTACCTAGACTACTTTCAACCAACGAGGTGTTCCGCAGATTATTTTATCTAGTATGGCAGACATCAATACTAATTGATGCCTGTTAAACTAAACAGGTTATGAATAGACCGTGGTTAGGAATTGTCTATAACCCTAATTTCAGTTTAAAAGAACGACAATAGACATGCAGACATAATGGATATTTAAGCAGGTGGCCATTTCTAGAAAAACATAATACTTCAACATAAATAACAAATATTTATAAAAACATAATCTGGTATTCAAACAGTTATTTGGACAAACACAATAACAACATATAAGAGAGGGACAGGGGGACCGATGCCATAAAGAATTCACCCTTTACGAAGTCTCGCCGATGGAGCGTACTGTTGTATATGCCGTATTGCTTGACCCGACTCTGCTCGCCAGAACCGTCGGAGGACGCTTCCTCAGCCTAGTAACTGGGCTTTACCTTAATACCCAGCTTAAGCCCAGCCCTGTGGACTGACTCTTCGAACGCCTAGAGCCCTCTTAGGATCTCCTAACGAAATCCCGGGTATTCTATGAATACCAGAAAAGAACCTATCTATAGAAACCTAAGATCTGAGACTATTTCTCAGAAACTAAAACAAAACACTAACAAGAAAGAAAACTGAGATCCGAGTCTCTGAGTGAGTTGTGCACTAGAGAATTGTACACTGGACACCACTTAATGACTCAGATCGAGTGGAGAGGAATGAATTCAACTGCTGGAGGCCTGGGGTATTTATAGCAGCTTCCTGGAGTGAAAATTTCTGAAAAATTCGATGTGGGACAGCTTTTGGCGGCTCGGGACGCCCGTCCTGGTGGTCTGACTGGGTCGGGACGACCGTCCCAAATTAGGGACGCCCGTCCTGGACCGTTGACCAAGTTAACATTTCCAAAAATTGCATTTTTACCCCAAAATTTGCTGTTTTCGTCTACTTTTCACCTGACACTTCCAAAATCATAAAAACTGTGAAATTGAGTAAATAACAATCAATTAAGATCGATTTCCTATCAATTTCAGCCTAAATCATACATAAAAACATGCTAAAAAAGTGATACGATTTTCGCGTATCACTCTAACAAACAGGGTGATCTCTAGGTTATTTCATCTAATATGGCAGACACCAATGCTTCCAACAGGAAAGTCCTAAATTGATGCCTGTTAAACTAAACAGGTTATGATTAGACTGTGGTTAGGAATTATCTATAACCCTACATTTAGTTTAAAAGAAACTACATTAGATATGCAGACATAATGAATATTAAGCAAGTGGCCATTTTCGGAAAATCATAAGAACTTCAATATGTATAACAAATACTCATAGAATCATAATCTAATAAACATAATTAATATTTGGACGAACACAGTACAGACATATAAAGAGAGGGACAGGGGGACTGATGCCATAAAGAATTCACCCTTTACTTAGTCTCGCCGATGGAGCAACTGCTTGTATATGTTGGACTGCTCTACCCGACTCTGCTCGACAGAACCTTCGAAAGACGCTTCCTTAGCCTAGTAGTTGGACTTTACCTTAATACCCAGCTTAAGCCCAGCATGTGGACTAACTCTTCGAACGCCTAGAGCCCTCTTAGGATCTCCTAACGAAATCCCGGGTATTCTATGAATACCAGAAACGAACCTATCTATCGTATCCTAGGATCTGAGACTAATTCTCAGAAACAAAGAAAACGAGACACTATCTAGAAATAAAAGAAAACTTATACTGAAATCTGAGTCTCTGAGTGACTTGTATACTGGAAAACTGTATACTTGAAGTCACTAAATGCCTCAGATCGAGTGGAAAGGAATGATTTCAACTAAGGAAGGCCTGGGGTATTTATAGCAGCTTCATGGAGTGAATTTCTCCAAAAATTTCGATGTGGGACTTTGACCAGGCATCCGGGACGCCCGTCCTGGATTGGGACGCCCGTCCCGACCTGTTGACCAGGTCAGGACGGCCGTCCCGAGTCCTGGACGCCCGTCCTGGCCTGTTGACCAGGTCAGGACGCCCATCCTGATTCGGGACGCCCACCCCGACGTCTGAATTTCTGAAAATCACATTTTTGCCCCGAAATTTGCCATTTTCTTCTACTTTTCACCTGACACTTCCAAAATCACAAAAACTGTGAAATCGAGTTAATAACAATCAAATAAGACCTATTTACCCTCAATTTCACCCTAAATTATGCCTAAAAATATGTTAAAAATGTGATATGATTTATGCATATCAAGGTAGTATCCCAAATACTTGCTAATCGAATGAAGGCTATTATGGAAAAACTAACAGGGGAACATCAGTCTAGCTTCATACCAGGGAGATCTATGATAGATAACATCATTCAGGCCCAAGAGCTAGTGCACACCCTAATGAAGAAGAAAGGGAAAAATGGGGTTTTGTTCTCAAAGTTGATCTTGAGAAAGCCTACGACATGGTTGACTGGGGCTCTCTAAGGGAAGTTCTTCGAGCTACTGGGTTCAAATCACACATCATCCATCTGATCATGGATTGTGTTACCTCATCATCTTTGGCTGTGTGCTGGAACAGAGAAGTACTTCTAGCTTTCTCCCACTTTCACCATATCTTTTCGTCCTCTGCATGGAGGTACTTAGTCAGAAAATTTGTGGAGCAGTAGATCGCAAGGAATGGACACCCATCCAAGTTAGTCGTGGAGGTCCGAAGATATCCCACATCTTTTTTGCTGACGACCTATTATTATTTGGGGAGACTTCATTCTCAAAAGCAAGGTATATGAAATTCCTACTAGCTCAATTGTGTGACATTTTGGGACAATTAGACAGATTTCATAAGATTTTGTAAGGTATTATAATATCTCTTTTGATATGTTGCATATTTTATAATTTTGTATATCAATTACAATTTTGTAGGATCCCTAAAATATTTCTAAATATTCTCTTTCTATTTATGTAACAATTCAATATTGTATATATTATTATACAAAAAATAAATGAAAGGTCGAGGACCACATTGCTTTAATAATATCATATAAAATTTGTTATGTAGTTCTTACATATTTTCAGTATATTATTATAATTCTTAAAAATATTTATCATTATATTTTAATAATTTTAATAAGAATAATTGGTAAGTTTGGTTCCAAACAAATTTACTCTTGATAAGCTCAATCCTAAAATATTTTTTAAAATTTTTAAAGTCTCAAAATTTTTTATTAATGAAAAATAAAGTCTTTTTTAATGGATTCCTTCAAAAATTTTAAAAATTTAACAGTTTACATTATTTAGTTCATTAAAAAAAAGGGTAAAACAGTCATAAAAATATAAAAATAGAAAAAAATTGTCAGTTATCTGAAATTTTGAACATGAGTTCAAATTGTAGTTCATTCTCTTCTCACCATGGATAGCCACTCGATCTATGATGATTAGTTCATTAAAGAAAGAAGTTCACTTTTTATTGTGCTTCGTATTTAGAAACTTTACCAAAAAATTTAACTTTTAGATTTCTTGTCTAACTCTATGAAAAAATAAATTTAAAACCTGCAATGGGGGTTAATCGATAGAATTCTGTCTGAGAATAGTTGATGGGTTATTGAAAGTTAATTATTGTATGAGAGAGATTATCTAGTATCTCTGTATCATCAACATTTTACTCTTAAAACTAAAGGATTTTAGCAACTTAAAACTAATTCGATAAACCCAATGAAGAAACAAATGCAAATCTCTGAAGAGATAAATGTTAAAGTACGTTCTGATTATTGTTAGAATTGGCAAATCTTGATGAAAATTTATATAAAAATTTCTTAGAGTTCTTTGAGCATTGAATCAATACTGTTACTGCTGAAAATAAGTAGATTTCTATGGTTTATTCTCCTGCTAATCTTTTTAATTATCTTCTTAAATTAATTATTCTTTTAAATTAGAAGAAATAAGAAAGAGAGATTTGAAAAAAATGTACAACCTACTTATAGATTTGTGATTTTGAAAATTATAATTAAATAAAAAAAAATAAAATTAAAAATAATTTGTTTGAAGAAAAAGAAGACACGACCTTCGAGATACAAATCTAGGGTTTTAAATTTTCCTAAATTTCTTTTTTTTTTCTTTATTCTTCTTATGGTCTTTTGACAGAATTTGTTAAAGAAAACTTTATTTATGTTAAATAAAAAAGTTTGAGATATTAAAAATTAAACAAAATATTTTGGGATTGAGCTTAACAAACGTAAATTTGTTTCGAGTCAAACTTTCTAATTATTCATTTTAATAATTATGTAAAAAAATAAAAATAAAAATAAAAAAACTTTCTAATACATTAAAGCGTGAAGCTTCTTTTGGAGGTCCAATTGAGATATAATTTATTTGCCACTTGGTCACGTTTACTTCTTTATTATAATTTCCTAAGCATAGTTGTATAGAATGGACCGTTTCAATTAATTCCCTATGACAATCACCTATTAAAATATAAATGTATATTAATTGTATTCATTTTTCTAAAATGATTTATTTTTTTTTTTCTTAACTTATAATAGTGCAATATTATACACATGGTATATACTTTATATAATATATATATTATATATATATATATTATATTATATTATGTGGGAGTGACATAGAGGTGATTTCTTTCTCCCCAATATAATATTGATTATTTAAATTCTAAAAGCAAAAGAAGATCCAAAGAGGTACGTAGAAAATTAATAAGAAAATGCATGATACACATGGAAGCATTTTCATTTTCATTTTCTACTCCCACATGGTTATGCATAATTGTGGTCTAACATAAATTATTTTTATTTTAATTTACAATTTCAAAAGTATTCATGAATATTTTAAATTTTTTTAACTACATTAAATTATTATTTTCCCTCTTAATATATCTTTACCTAATTTATTCTATCATACATTTGTAGTAAATTAATCATTAAACATACTTTTAAGGTTATATTAGTCATTTTCGTTAGTAATGCATCATAACTAACGTTGAAGTATGATAATAGATTCAACAAAGTCACCAAATAATTTTAGTTTTTTTTTTTTTTTTTTTTTTCCCCCAGTGAAAAGGCTGTGACAAGATAAGCTGAAAAACAAAAGAGCATTATTGTCAAGCTGTAATTTCTATATATATATATAGATATGAATATAGCACGCCTTGGTTCATAATTGAGCTGTCCGGCCACAACAATAATTCCGTATCATTAAGATTCTCCAAATTATTAATGTTCAGTAAGTTTGTACAAAAACCCGAATTTCATAGCCATTTTTCCCAGCATATATCTTGAATTATGGGTTTCAAGCCTATTAATTATCTTGCTCTAATTTGGATCCTCCTTTGTTTATATTTATTTTGGGTTTCCGCAGAAACTTATATAGTTCACGTTAGGTTACCTACTACCGAAACCCAATTTTCCCACGAAAATTTGTACCGTTCTTTTCTACCGGTACCAAGTGATCTTGTTTATTCTTACAAGAATGTTTTCAAAGGTTTTGCAGCCAAATTATCACCGGAACAAATCAAAGAAATGGAAAAGATTCCTGGATTCGTGTCTGCCCGACCCGAGAAGATATTTTCCTTGCACACCACTCATAGTCCAAATTTCTTAGGGTTACTAGAAAATAATAAGGGTATTTGGGAAGAGTCAAATTACGGGAAGGGAATAATAATTGGAGTACTGGATAGTGGAATAAATCCCGATCATCCTTCGTTTAGCGATAAAGGGATTTCCCCACCGCCGGCAAAATGGAAAGGAAAGTGCCAATTCAACGATACTACAAAATGCAACAACAAGTTGATCGGTGCAAGGTATTTCAGAAACGGGAACAGTTCGCCGATGGATGAAAACGGGCACAGTACGCACACAGCAAGCACGGCAGCCGGAAACTTTGTGAAAGGTGCAAACGTGTACGGAAATGCCAACGGTACAGCCGCCGGTATCGCACCGCACGCACATTTATCAATCTACAAAGTGTGTTCAACACGTTGTCCCGAGAGTGTTATATTAGCAGCCATGGATATCGCCATTGATGACGGAGTTGACATTCTTTCTCTCTCTCTTGGTGGAAACCCGGAACCATTTTATTCCGACAGCATTGCTATCGGCGCGTATAGTGCAATTGAAAAAGGTATATTTGTAAGCTGTTCTGGTGGAAATAGCGGTCCTTCTAGCCGTACTTTGTCAAATGAAGCTCCTTGGATTCTCACTGTCGGTGCTAGCACTATTGATAGGAAACTTAAGGTAAATGTAACGTTGGGGAAAACTCAAGAATTCTTGGAAGGTGAGTCAGCTTATCGTAATTTTCCACCGTTGAAATTATTTCCTTTGTTTTTCCCCGGAAATTATAATATCAGTTCAAAATATTGTTCGTTTGAATCACTGACGAGTGACAAAATTATTGATGTCCGAGGAAAAATTGTGGTATGTGTTGTTGGTGGGCACGTGCCACGTACGGAAAAAGGAGTAAACGTGAAGGCTGTCGGTGGTGTGGGTATGATTTTAATTAACGAACAGAATTATGGGTACACGACATTAGCAGAAGCTCACGTGCTTCCGACAAGTCATTTGAACTACATCGACGGACTTAAGGTTTTGTCATACATTAACAGCTCATCGCAGCCGTTGGCTTCTATTTCATACGAAGGGACCGTTATAGGAAAAGATGAACACGCGCCCGCGGTGGCGGGATTTTCATCCAGAGGACCAAGTCAAATAAGTCCTGGAATCTTGAAACCTGATATTATTGGTCCAGGTGTCAACATTTTAGCAGCTTGGCATGTTTCGGTCGAAAACAAGACCGATAAGTACCAATCCAACTTTTTCAACGTAATTTCCGGTACTTCAATGTCTTGTCCGCATTTAAGTGGAATTGCCGCATTATTAAAAAGCGTTCATCCCGATTGGTCACCGGCTGCTATAAAATCAGCCATGATGACGACAGCCGGAGTTGTGAATCTTGGTAAAAACAATATCCAGGACGAAACTCTCCTCCCTGCGGATGCTTTCGCCACCGGTTCAGGCCACGTGGACCCCACAAAAGCTACCGATCCAGGGCTAATCTACGACATTAAACCGGAGGATTACGTACCTTATTTATGCGGTCTGAATTACACGAATCAGCAGGTGGAAACAATTATTCAGCGGAAGGTAATAATTGACTGTAGCTCAAAGAAAATCCCTGAACAAGAATTGAATTACCCTTCATTTTCCATTACATTTGGAGAAGGTAATAATAATATCCAGAAATATACGAGAACCGTTACTAACATCGGCGATGCTAATTCATCTTACACAGTTAAGATTGTACCGCCGTCTGGTGTTCGTGTGACGGTAAATCCTAAAATCCTTATATTCTCCGAATTGAACCAGAAATTGACTTATACCGTGAAGTTTGCCCGGTCAACCGGTGCTCGCGACAACACCACTTCTCAAGGATATCTGACGTGGAGTTCCACAAATTACTCCGTTAGGAGTCCAATTATTGTAACTTTTGGTGCCACGACAAAAGGGTTCATGGTACGAGATTTTGTTGAAACAATGTAACATTTTTTTCTTCTCTAAATGGAAATATTATATAAAAATAAAATAGTATACTAAATAATTAAAATTATTCATGGTAATAGAACAAAACAATAACTTAAATATAGATGGAGATAAAATACTTTACCTAAAACACTTAGGTGGGTAGAAAGTTATTAAACTAAAATCTAAATAAAAAGGAAATAAAACCACAAAAAAAAAATACTGAGAAAAATTTATTTACATATCCAATCTTCCTACGGCTAAACACGAAACTCAATTGTATTGAGAGTTCGAAATCACCTTCTTCCTTCAATAGCAATCTAATCCACCTAGGGGTATTAAAGATTACATAAATTTCATAAGATGCCTGAAAAGAAATAAAAAACTAACAAAGGGTCATATCTAAACGATCAAGTTTAACAATTTTTTCTTCTAAAAGAAGAAAAAATAAACTGATATCTAAATATTAATAAAGAAAAATGTATTTGAGAAGTGAAAGAAAGCAAAAAATTTGAAAAAAAATGAGATAAACAACAACAACAAAAAAACTCAAAAAAACATCACAAAAATTTAAAAAGAAAACAAAAAAATAGTAAAGGAATGATATCTCCTGGCAAAAAGAGACGATGGAGGGAGGTGGCTGCTCTAGGAAGAGATATTTCAATGTAACATTTTTTTTCTTAAAATAAAACTTCTCGAATTAATATTAACCTTAGAAACATCAAAATATATTAATGATTTATTATAGGATGACACACATAATTAATACATAATCAATAAGCAATTGGATAATAAGCTTCCAATGCAATTCCACAACGACCATGTTTAGATTTAGCATCACGTTGAATCTTCATGTATCCCTTTTCTCCCCAATGTTCACCCCACGAGTTCTTGACCAACCAGTATTTGGTTCCATCATTTTGTACACCGTACCCAACTACAGCAACACAGTGATCAAGTTTTGTTCCACAAGGTCCAGAGTAAACCCCAGATGAGTAGGAATCGAAATGTTTATTATTTGCATCAATACATACTGAAACAGGTTGATGAGCCACAGCCTTGAGTAAATCTGCTTCACTGTTCTTAGGAACTCTTTCGTACCCTCTGATTTTGAATTCTTTTTCTTCATTATTATTATTATGGTGATGATGATGATGAGAAGATTTTTTACAAGTCCCGTCTTCTCCGGTGTAAGGATAAGTTTTCTCGGTTGTTATCCCTTTGTTTTTTATTATGAATTTAAATGCATGGTCGATGTATCCACCGTTGCACCCGTCATTCACTCCATCTTTTTTGTCACAATCAACTAGCTCTTGTGCAGATAGTGATATCAGTTTTCCTGTGCTGATTTTTATAATCCCTTCCATGGCTGCAACTGCTGAAAATGCCCAACAACTCCCTGAAAAATTAACCAAAAATAAAATCGTCTTAATACTTGTTACAAAATTATAAAAGATAATGAATGACACAATAAAAAAATTTATTATAAACCCATAAATTTTACGTGAAAATATTAGACAAGAAAAAACATAAAACCCCACTTCTTATATAACGCTTAAATATAGAAAGACTTACCGCAAAAAGAACCTTGATTTTTAATTGGGGTGACAGCACCTTTAGTTCTCCAATCCACATGAGGTGGCACGTTAGTGACATATTTATACTTGAATGACGTGGTTCCGTGGAAAGACAAATTCTGCATGTAAAGTTTCTTATTATAGAATCGTGCAGCCCTAATTTCGTCATCCGTGAGATCTGAAAATGCATTAATGCCGAGCTTATAACTATTGCTTTCGTTCTTGTTAAAAGCTTCAATGAACTCAACATTTTCCATGAATATTTTGAAACGTTCTTCTTTCTCAGCACTGTCTTTATACACACGTCCATGAAAATTCATCCATTGTTCATGTTTCTGCACCATGGAATCTTCGTACAGCGTCCGACCAGTGGTTTCAGCTGCAAATAATATCTCAAGAAGTAGTAGTAGCGCAAGAACAATAGCCATTTTCATTGAAGTGATTAATTGAAGAGTTTGATGAAGTGGTGCTGTTTTGGAAGTATTTATAGCAGTAAAAAAAGTTTTGAAATGTTGAAAACATACTGTTGTTGGTGTTAGATGCGTGGCTAATTTGTTTGTGGTTGATGTGATATTTAGCAAAAAAGAATCCATCTTTGTGAGTGGTCAAAGAAGAATGTAGATGTGAAAGTCTTTTGAAAAAGTTATAATTAAAAACGTTTTTTTTTTCTTTTTACAAACAAACTTAAAAGTGTTTTATAATAATGAATCTTAAAATTTTTTGATATAATACTAAGATGTCGGATAAGAGAGATTTTATGTCTTGGGAAAGTAAATCTTTATTAAAATTTTGTGATAAAACGATAAATAAATTATTTGTGAATAAAGTTATTTGTGCTTATTTATACTTAGTTCAGACTAGTTTATTTATTAAATAAACTTAAACGTGATTAATTTTCAACCTTACTCAAAATATAGTTGGCGAACATAAATCAACAAATTTTAAATATTATATATATTATTTTAAAACTTTTATAATATTTAAATTAGGGAACTATATATATATATATATATTCTCTTTTTTTTATTTTATTTGTAGGATCGGTTCAATATAAATTTTTGTTATTTTATAAATTTGAAGCCTTGAAAATTTTAATATTTTTTGAATAAAATAAATTTAAAACTAACTTGAACTTGAGTAATACAAACAAATAATCAAAAGAATTCGAACAAAATTTTTTGTTCGAAATATTAAATAAGCAAACTCAATTTATGTTCGAAAATGAAACAAATCAAACTCAAACTTTCAATGTCGGTTCGACTCGGCTTTTTTACAACTCTACCTTTACTATGTTTCAAACTCATAAATTCTCTAAATTATAAGTGAAACTGCTAGCATTGTCTACTTCTTGACCCTTAATATTAATTATCTATATATATATATATATATATATATATATATATATAGATCAGTCAAGACATTATAAGTAACTGCTATTGTATAGAGTGTGGTTAATTGCGATGATTCAAAGGCGAGTCGTAAAATCTATCGTAAATAATGATGATTTAGAAGGCAGTTACAATTTACGACAGTCGAAAATTCTATTGCAATTATCAAATAACGAATTAACAATCAGTCGCAAATTCTATTAATCATAAAATCTAATGGTAAATGGCAATGATTTATAAGGCGGTTGTAATTCACGACAGTCGTAAATTTTATTATAATTGTCGAAGAATTAGCAGTTGGTCGCAAATTTTATCACTATTAACTGTCAGCTTGTTTCAATATATTTCTTATTCATCCATAAAGTTACAGAGGTATTGTATACATTTATAGAGATTTTCTACGCTATTTTTTTTGTTGACTCCTATAATCTCTCTGATTTATTCCTGAAATCTTTCTGATTTGGTTGACTCCTATAATCTCTCTGATTTATTCCTGAAATTGACAACTCACGCCAACACTCCCCCTCAAGTGGAAGCATCCAAATTTTCAATGCGCAACTTGTCTAGTGAGTTGTAAAACTCTCTGCTCGATACGGCCTTTGTAAGAATATCCGCCAGTTGATCTTCGCGGAATGGATATTACTCTCTTTTGCTACATAATTGTTTTTTTACATGAAAAATGATTTTTTTATGATTATGACTAAATTTAAAATTTATCTAAGTTGCCTACGTATCCAGCAAAGGAATCAAGTCGAAAATAGTTTAAAATTGTAGTTTAAACTCGTGCATCAAAGGAGTAACAATGCAGTTTTATCTCGTGCGTCAAGGAGCATTTTTTCAATATTGCAGACAGTTTACACTCGTGTCAAGGAGCCTTCATTTCAATTGTAGACATTTTACACTCGTGTCAAGAAGTCTTCACTTCAATTGTAGACAGTTTACACTCGTGTCAAGGAGCCTTCTTTTCAATTGTAGACAGTTTATACTCGTGTCAAAGAGTCTTCACTTCAATTGTAGACAGTTTACACTCATGTCAAGGAGCCTTCATTTCAATTGTAGACAGTTTACACTCATGTCAAGGAGCCTTCATTTCAATTGTAGACAGTTTACACTCATGTCAAGGAGTAACAACGCAGTTTAACCTCGTGCGTCTAGGAGGATTTTTGCTTCATCATTTTATTATGCAGACAGTTTATACTCGTGTCAAGGAGCATTTTCATCAGTTGTAGACAGTTTTGTACTTGTACCAGCAGTGTCTTGTTTCTTCCGAGCTTGGAGTTCATGCCACCAGTCCGGATATCCATGCAATTGGAAGCAATTTTCCCGTGTGTGCTTCATATTACCACAATGAGTGCACTTTAATCCGTCAGATGAGGATCGGCCTTTAGAACCAGATTTTCCAGCATGTTGTGGGTTCGATCCATGGATCCCAAGCTTGAGGCCTCTCGAAGCAAGCACTGCTCCTGGAGGGGGTTCATGGTCACCTGCATTCATCACCTCCTGACGAAGAGCCTCTCTACGGACATGAGCATAAGCTTGCTCTATGGTGGGAAACGGGTGTAGCTGCAGCACGTCACTCCGGATGTTATCCAGCTTGTCGTCAAGGCCATCCAAAAAACGTAGACCCAATCTTCTTGGAGGAGATTATTGTACCTTTGAATATCAGCAGGGCATTCCATTGGATTTGGACGTCGAAAATCAATTTCACGCCAAAGACCTTGCAAGTCAGTGTAATATTTTTTCAGGGATCCACCTGTTTGACGGAGACGTGAAACACTGCGCCGGAGATCATAAACCTGGGAAGTATCACCACCATCAAAATAGGTGGTGGCAGCAGAGTCCCACACCTATTTGGCTGTGGAAAACCGAATAAAGTTTCCAATTAACATCGGATCCATGGAGTTGATAAGCCATCCTTTGACAATGGCATTGTCGGTGCGCCATTTGCGAAAGGATGGGTCGGTCAGGGATGGCGGGGTCAGTTCGCCGTTGATGTAGCCCAACTTGTCTTTACCGAGATGTACATCTCGACAACTTGGGACCACAAGCCATAGTTGGAGCCATCCAACTTGATGCCAATCGGTAGAGCTGCAGGTACTGAGGTCACGGTTGGGGCTTGGGCTTTGGACAGAGCTTCGGCCATCTTGGAGGTGAGTAATTCAAAGAGAATCCGGTCGGTGGTTGATTCCTCTGTCTGGGTTGGTGTTTTGGTGGCTGCCATAGGGAGATAAGAGGCTAAACCCTAGGACTGGGCGTGAACAAGGGACCAGATCGTAACCTGCTCTGATACCATGTCAGTTTGTTTCAATATATTTCTTATTCATCCATAAAGTTACAGACGTATTGTATACATTTATAGAGAGATTTTCTACGCTATTTTTTTTTTGTTGACTCCTATAATCTCTCTGATTTATTCCTGAAATCTTTCTGATTTGGTTGACTCCTATAATCTCTTTGATTTATTCCTGAAATTGACAACTCACACCAACATTAACAACGGTTTTACAACGATTTTAGCATCACAAATATTTATAGCTAAATCCAATTTTTCTAGTATTGTTCTAATTACAAATAATTTAAATTCTTGTTGCATCCATTTTTTATATATACACATACTTAATAAGTTAAAGAGTTCTAAACGTCAATACATTTCTAAAACAATATACATTATTACATGATTCGAGGTACAATAATTTAATTCTATGTGTTATATATATATATATATATATATATATATATATATATATATAATCTTAGTGCAATTCCTTGTTTTCGTCTTATGTTTCATGTTTCTACTTAATTATAGAAATACAAACTACTTTTAAGTATTGGATTAAGTTTTTCATGTATTCTTAATCTTATCAAAGATGCATTATAAGTAAACACCTACGTGTAACAAAAATACCCTTCAGAAGGAGCCACGGATTTTTATGCGAAAAACATTGCAAGCAATGAGTTTGTATTTAAAAATAATAAAAAAAAAAAAAAAGTAATCACTTATTACTTACCAAGAAAGAAAAAGTATATATATATATATGAGATTAGTAATGTATATATGGATTACCTCATTTGGAAGTTGATGGTGATTACTCTAAGTTGGACTCAAACTAGGATCGCATATTATAAGTCACTTTTAAGTTTGAATTCATCCATGTGTTGTTTTTCTCTCTTCTTCTCTCTCTCTCTCTCTCTCTCTCTCTCTCTCTCTCTCTCTCTCTCTCTCTCTCTATATATATATATATATATATATATATATATATATATATATAAACTTTTAATTTCATTCATTCTACTACCAATTAAATTATAAATTTTTTGATTTGAGTCTGTTAATTTATGTACATTTGATTAAATTAGAATAATAATAATAATAATTTAGTTTGTTAAACATATAAAACGATTCTCAAAATTATAACAAAAATTTCTCCAAAAAAAACAAGGTAATATTTTTTTTTTCCCATATGAGTAAAAGTGCACAAATTCAATAGTTATGGACTACTATTTCATCACTCAATTCTCAATTAATTGTTAATTTTTTAAATTTATTTAACCTCAAGTAATCCATTGATTGAATATTGGGGGGGGGGGGGGGGGGGGGGAAGAAAAGGAAAGAAAACTGAGTGTGGTTTCTCTAATGTGAAATTTTCTTCTTGTATATGTGGAAAAAAAAGCAAATTGACATAAATAGTCTCAAATTATAAAGCTTTAGTGACATTAGTCATTAAATTATTTTTTTAATAGAATTACTCTCCGAGCTATATAAAAATTGTGACATTGGTCATTCGGTTAAAAAATCTGTTAAATCATCTGTTAGATAAACAAAGTTTTAAGGGTAGTTATGTTACTACAAGATTTAAATATATTTAATAATATGACAATTGACATAAATAGTCTTCAAACTATAGATGTTTTGTGACATTGGTCCCCAAATATATTTTTTTTTTGGTAAAATTAGTCACCAAACTATAAAAAATTTATGATATTAATCCTTTTTAAAACATTAGTCCTTTCATTAAAAATTTCAAAGTATTTATATTATTATATTATATAAATATATTTAATAATAAATAATATATATACATATAATATCTTTTTTATCTTCTTTTTCATCTTCCTCCTCTTTTTTTCACCACAGTTTCGTTTATTTTTGTGCTTCACTATCCTCCCACTTTCTTTGTTTTCATTTTCTAATAAATAAAAAGTTCGTAGAAACTCATTAGTGCAAATAATAATAAAATTAGATTAAAAAAATTAATCTAAAAAAATATAAATAAATAAAGAATATGTGAGGACCACAATCTCTATTTTATTTCCCACCTTTTCACCTACATAGGATGATGAAGCTAAGAAGATTTCTCTCTACTTTCTAAACAATTAATATTATTCTTTGTTTATACACTCATTATGTGTGTATATGGTAAAGAAATTACAAACTTTTCCTTTCTACGAACAATTTCAGTTTTCATGGACTAATATATATATATATAATCAATTTTGTGATAATTTAACTTTGTTAAAAAAAAAGATATGATATTAAAATATTGTTTGAAGATATATTATATATATAATATATATTATATAATATATATATATATATTATATATTATTAAATATATTTAAATATATTTTAAATTTTTTATTTAATGAAAAAAATTTAATGGAATACTAATCTCATAATTTTTTATGATTCCAAGACTCATTTGACAAAAAATAATTTGGGTCCAATATCACCCAAACATCTATAATTTAGGGACTATTTGTCAATCTACTTATTATTAAATATATTTAAATAGTATAGTGACATAAATACTCTTGAAGACTTTTTTGCTTAAAAGAATGATTTAATGAAATTTTTAACGAAAATACTAATGTCACAATTTTTTAATAGTTCGAAAACCAATTCTACTAAAAAAATAATTTGAAGATCAATGTCATCAAACTTTTATAATTTAGGAACTGTTTATGCCAATTTGTTAAAAAAAAAAAAAAAAAAAAAGAGAGTAAACATAATTTTGAACTCATAAGTTCTTTACATGATTATAAATCTAACATCATTCACTAAATTAATTATTTGATATTGTCATTACTTTATCAAAAAATACTTCAAATTAACTATAAGTATTTAAGTTTATTCTTATATAATGAGTGGGGAAGGTGCACGAATTCCTTCTTAGAGTTCATTCAAAATAAACTTCTATTTTTGTCCACATAAAAGTATCAATTTCCTTTTCATTCTCATTCCCGTAACATTATCTGAAACAGAAAGAAGGTTAGTGCATTAGTCAAAAAAGGATAAATTTTGTGTTCTCAAACTGCTTCCTTAGTCAAAAAAAGAGAAAGATTTTCTGAGTGGTTAATGATATGATAACCTTCGCGCACACACACACGTGAAGCACAAAAAGGAATCTTCTTTTCTTTCTTCTTCATCATTTTGTGCATCTTCTTCTTTCGTGACTCCGATTTCCATTATTATTAAATTTTTTTTTGTCCAAAAATGTATTTCCATTAATTTTCCTTTTATGGGTTGTAATTTCTTAAGTATTCAAATCATCTTGTGTGGATATATATAGTAGTAGTAGATGTATATAAGTGTATTAGGTTATTATGTTAGGATAAAGTTGACGACAAGAAAGTTTAAGGTTTCAAAAATGGAGTTTTTTTACATAAAAGATAATGCTTGGTACTTCTAAAATCTCCTAAAATTAAATATATTATCTAAAAACTTCTTGTCTTTTTTTTCTCTTTTACAAATTATTTGTATTGTTAGAATTCCATTCACCCACCCCATATCATATGTAATCTTTTAAGAAAAATATGAGTTTTTTCTTTTTACACACAATTTCTCATTTAATGGCATTAAATTATGTATGAAAAAGTAAAGCCGTGTAGACCTTAGATGACTTAAGCAGCTGTTTTTAGTCTCCACGATAGAAGAAACTATCATTTTCCAAATTATATATATATAATATTAGTTTTTAACAAATTAATTTTTTAAAAATTAAATAAAATATTAATATAAAAAATTATTTTCTAAATTAAATATTTTGGTCAAAAGAATTTATTTTAATTAATAAAATATTCTTTATAATTTTGATAATTTTGAGAGATCATGATTGTAAAAAATTAATAATTATATATCATTATCTATTGAAAATATCTTGAAGTCTCTAAAATTAGTATGGTTCTGGGGTATGTAGTTTGGACTGCTGATATCAGATGAGATAATGACAATGTTGATTCCTTCAACCCTAATTAGTCCTTAATTAATAATATATATTTTTTAAATATGTAACTTTGTATTAGAAGGTGCAAATTGAAATAATTTTCCCATTTACCTAAGAGTATTCGGCCATCAATTTTTGGTATCAACACTAGCTTGGCGATATTCCCAATTTATTTTAATTTTTTTTTTGTGAAATAGTTATAGATTTGGAGTTTTTCGGCATCTAATGATTGAAGAAGCCAGAGTCTTTAATGTTATCCAAGAGCCGGCCATTGGAATCAACTATTTCTATTCATCTTTATTCACGTTTTTTTGTTTAATTTCCAGCTTCAAGAAAATGCAGTATATAAATGGTTGTGTTTTTTGGGATTTAATTACTCAAATCAAAATTGTTCTAGCTAGTAACATTCTTCCACAATTATGGAGGGCAGGATGATTAACGGGCTGATCCCTATTATGCTCATTTTCTCTTTTGTATGCATCCTTAGTTTCACTTCAGTTAATGCTGATCAAGGAGAAATCCCGATGCAGAAAAATTTGGAAACTTACATAGTTCGTGTCAGTTCCCCAATTGGCAAACAAGACTCTGATCAAGCAGCACAAGACCTTGATAGCTGGTATAAGTCATTTTTGCCAACAACGTCTGCAGCAGACCTGAATGAGGAGCCATCCCGGTTGGTGCACACTTATCGTCGTGTTACCACTGGTTTTGCAGCCAGATTATCACCTGAAGAAGTAAAAGAAATGGAAAAGAAACAAGGGTTTTTATCTGCCAAGCCTCAGAAACGGTTGGCTTTGCATACAACCCATAGTCCTTCATTCTTGGGACTGCATCAGAGCTTTGGTGCTTGGCCAGGCTCTGGATTTGGAAAAGGTGTGATTATTGGTGTTTTAGACACTGGGATTACACCAGGCCATCCATCGTTCAATGATCAAGGTGTGCCACCTCCTCCAGCTAAATGGAAGGGGAAATGTGAATTGAATGCCACAGCATGTAACAACAAGCTTATCGGTGCCAGGAATTTCGTCAGTAACACGACAGGACCACCTATTGATGAAGAAGGACATGGTACTCACACTGCAAGCACAGCTGCTGGAAACAATGTTCCTGGTGCCAATGTATTCGGTATGGCCAACGGTACAGCTGTTGGGATGGCGCCTCTCGCTCACTTGGCAGTTTATCGAGTTTGTTCTGAAGATGGATGTTTCGATGCTGATATCTTAGCTGCAATGGATGCTGCTGTAGAGGACGGTGTTGATGTTCTGTCCCTTTCTCTTGGAGGAGCTTCAGAACCTTTCTTTGATGACAGCATTGCCGTTGGAGCTTTTGGCGCAATACAAA
The DNA here is from genome assembly GCA_027405835.1 of Asclepias syriaca. NCBI lineage: Eukaryota > Viridiplantae > Streptophyta > Magnoliopsida > Gentianales > Apocynaceae > Asclepias > Asclepias syriaca. The sequence goes on along the minus strand of CM049929.1, from coordinate 6,745,455 downwards.
ATGGAGTTTTCATGAGCTGTTCTGCAGGGAATTCAGGACCGTTTAATGCTTCTTTGGCTAATGAAGCTCCTTGGATTCTCACCGTTGGTGCAAGCACCATTGACAGAAAGATAAAAGCAACAGCAATACTAGGAAACATGGGTGAATACGACGGGGAGTCACTATTCCAGCCCAAAGATTTCTCAACAACACTGATGCCTTTAGTTTATGCAGGGGCATATGGCGATGAAAACGCTGTATTTTGTGCGCCAGGGTCATTGAACAACACTGACCTTACTGGCAAGATCGTACTGTGCGAGAGAGGTGGTGAAATAGCAAGAATTGATAAAGGACAAACTGTTAAGGATGCTGGTGGCGCTGCCATGATTCTCATGAACCAGGAGATTGATGGCTATAGTACATTAGCGGATGCCCATGTTCTTCCAGCAACTCATGTCAGTTATGCAGCTGGATCAGAAATCAAAAGATACATAAATTCTACAACAACACCTACAGCTACCATTATTTTCAGAGGAACCATTATCGGTGACAAGACTGCTCCTGCTGTCACATCCTTCTCATCAAGAGGCCCCAGTTTGGCAAGTCCAGGCATTTTGAAACCCGATATTATTGGTCCTGGTGTTAGCATTCTTGCTGCATGGTCTGTTCCAGTGGACAACATCACCACAAAATCAATTTTCAATATAATTTCCGGCACCTCAATGTCATGCCCTCATCTCAGCGGCATTGCAGCACTAGTCAAAAGTGCACACCCAGATTGGTCACCGGCTGCTATTAAATCTGCTATCATGACAACTGCCAACTTCTTGAATCTTGATCTTGGTGAAATCCTTGATGAAAATATGGTCCCTGCTAATGTATTTGCAACTGGTGCTGGCCACGTAAACCCACCAAGAGTCAATAGCCCTGGACTTATATATGACATCCAACCCAATGATTACATTCCTTATTTATGCGGTTTAGGCTACTCAGACAAAGAAGTCACATCAATCGTACAACAAACTATTACCTGCTCTACTGTTAAAAGCATACCCGAAGCTCAGCTGAATTATCCTTCATTTGCAATTCAACTTGGTTCAAGTCCTCAGACATACACAAGAACCGTGACAAACGTTGGTGAAGCTTCATCAGTCTACTATGCCAACATTGTGCCGGTTCCTGGAGTTGCAGTGCAAGTCAGACCTTCAGTGCTCAGCTTCACAGAGACAAATGAGAAGATAACCTATGAAATAGAATTTAGCAGATCTGCTACTCACACAAATGCTACATATGTGGAAGGAACACTTACATGGACAGCTAATGATAATAGGCACAATGTTAGAAGCCCTATCTCTGTTAAATTGTAAGAACAGAGAAGCTGCAGGTCCTAAAGAGGATAGAATTAGAATACACCTGAGTGTGCTTGAAGTTCGATTATGTTCCAGTCTTTAAAATGTTTTCAATAACTGATCATCTGAATACCTGAGGTCTTTCATTTCAAACTTGTAATGATCAAGTTCATTAATGTTTTCTAAGGTCATTCCAAATATAGCATCCTAAATTTCCTTTCCTAGAGGTACTTTGCCTGATATTATATATTTAAAAGAAGATTCGTTCCTAGGACAGCAGCATTATGACAACACTATTGATCCAGAAAAATAATAAAAGTGATTAATATTCTCATTTTTGCTAAATTATCAAATTCGCTTCTACAAAATTTTGACATCAGAGTACTAGTGAAGTGTGTAAAAATTAGAAGACTTTCGTGTTCAAACCATGGCTTCCGGAATGGCATCTACTACCTGGAATTATTTGGCAGTAGCTTCATATAGTAAGAAGATGATCTTGAGATTGACAAGTATCAATCTTGAAATTCCCCACATACTCAATCCACAATAAGAAATTCTTCATGAATGTAAGGCTGGATTATGACAGTCAACCAAATCCTGGAGGTACATCAGGATCATCATCACTGCCATCATCTGATTGCTTCTGACCTACAACTTCAGAAGTTTCAGGTTGTGGATTATTCACTCTATTAGGTTCTGATCCTTCTCTGGATTGATAGGTCTCTTGCATAGGTTCTTCTCTTGGTTTACCAATGTGAGACCTAGAGTTTTTCTGGCCCTCTTTGGGATTGTTCTCAATGTGTGTGTTGTTCTGACATTGACCATGCATACTAAACCCCGGTGGTTCAGTTGGTTCACCATCAGTGAATCTTTGATCAACTTCACTGGTTGATGCTGGGAGAGATCCATTTTTCTCATGTTCCTTCTGTACCGGTAATAAGATAGCACGAGAAGACGATTCACCACATTCATTGAGTTCTGGATTTACAAGCTTACTGTAAACTGATTGAACAGTTTCTGTTATTTCAGCTTTCATTCCATCACCAGATATAATAATTTTCCAGACACTGTCAGATATTTGGCTTGTGACTCCACTCCTAGAACAGGAAAAACCAAAAACAGGTCAGGATTTTATATGAAGGATAATTTGACAAATTTTGCATGACTAATAATGATCAGCATCAGTACCTGTAAGAAAACATAGAAACTAATACAGAACAAGTTAATAGTGTTTTCTTTGCAGTACTAACTATAGCCTAGTAAAAGTAAAATCTTGGAAGACTAAATTGCACCAAATTATAAGCAAAACACACCCTATTTCTTGCTGTATAGCATCAGAGAGTTGTCGAGGTTTCATATTTTCAGCACCAGGACGGTTAAGTGCAGATGATTGCTTCACTACTGATATTATATTGTTCCGCAGTTCTCCCTGCAAGAAATTGCCACATTGAGAAAAACTAGAGAGCAATTCCAGTGAACATGTAGAAACAGAAAGAACACTTCTTCTATTTCGTGACAGATAGAAAGAAATGGAGAACAAATTCATACTAGCACATTCATGCTCCAAGACCAGATATTTTGAACTATTACGAAAATTGCTTAGAGGATCTGAATACAACATATTTTTCTCTACACTCTCAAGATAGTAATGGAGGCATAACACGTGATGATTCTGTCTGAAATTATTTAAAAGATAAAGAATAAAAGGGAATTTGATTACTTAAAAGATTAAGGTCTCAAAAGATAATAGATTGTTTTATCTATAGAAGCCAATCAAATAAGCAAAGTAGCCCTTAAGACAATATGCACATGATTTTCTGATATTCAGTGTTGGGGAATTCACTAACTGAGAGAACTGATATTGAAGCCAACATTTTTAGAGTCAAACTAGTATATTGCACTGAAAACACAAGCGTGTAACAGCCCTAGCCACAACTATTTAAAATTGTCATCATGTTATAATATAGCCTCTAACACACAGGCATTAAAAATTCACATCAAACAGAACTCTTATCATTACCATGTTTGGTCCAAGAATAAGGAACAGGCCATCCCAATTCGCAAATTGGGAATTTTAGGGTGTTAAAGATGAAAATTGAGAGCGAAATTCAATTTGGACAAGACTAATTTCCTTTGAAGATCAGGTTAACAGCTAATGTGCATAACTTTTTACCAATATCAAGATCCTAACATACTCTATAAAGACTGAATGAATTATTACAGTAAGAACATAACTTTTTAGGAGGCTCAATCCATCAAACCATGAGGATAGTATCTTTTGCAATACAATCCAACTCCATAATGCTCCTAAAAGGTAATTCTTTTTCTTCATCTAAAGATAATAGGTTATAAAGGAAACTACATGCTTTTGTGAATATCAATCCAAGTCTAACAATGACAAGCATGTAGCACCCATGCTCCATTAAATTCGGCTGTAATTCAGATAGTTCCACACAGACAAAAAACAGAATATATTATTACTGTTGGAAGATTCAGGCACTAGTTACCCTCATCCTTTACACTTTTCCCTCTGAAACTGTAACTTTCATATTCCAAATCGCCTCACGGAAAACAAGCACAAGTCTAAAAACATGAAACTGAAAAAATAAAAAACTAAGAACTGAAAATGACAAATCTTTAAGCAAAAAATTAATCCAGTAAAGCTTGAATTCGAACAGACTTACATCATCTTTAAGCCGACGAATGATCTTCACACGGAGCTTATCGAAATCGCCGTCGTCCTTGAGTTTCGTTAACACCTCTTCCCCACTGATTTTCCTCTTGTTTACACCACTGGAACTACCGTTTTCCATCAATCTGTTACAAATTCTTCTATAATTCTATCAACATTGTTCAGATGATTGATTCGAACTCATATGAAACTGTAGGGTTTTTTCCCTTTTTTCTTATTCTTTTTTTTTTTTTTTTTCTTACTCAAAGGCAAAACGTCGAACAAAAAACACCCCCACCAAGACCAATAATCTAGAGTAACAATTGGTTTTGAAATGATTATAATATATTATACTATATATATATATTTAAATATAACGTATTTAAATAAATGTAATTTTGAAATAATAATATATTAAATAATATTTTTATTTTATATTTTCTTAAAGATATATTAAATAATATTAAATGTTATCCATAAAGTTTTTAAGGAAAACTAAAATTGCTAAAATCTATCCTTAAAATTTATTTTTAAATAATAATAATAATTTATTACACTGATTAGCAAAAGAGAATGTTTGATTCTTTTCAAAAATCAATGAATCCAACAAAATTAGCCATAGTAAAAACAGGAAACTCAAAGTCAACCAAAAATTCAATAATAAATAACCTTCCTGCCAAAGTGTCATCGTCATCAATCAAAACTAACAACTCTGCTCGGGCAGTTTCAACCACATTATCAGCCTAAAATATCCATCTGTAAAACAAAAAATTTATACAGATGGACATTTTTCTATAACCCCTGTACAACACACAGACACACAACAGCTTTTTGGAGAAAGCATGAAGAGAAGATGAACTTAAGACATTTATCTACTGTACATGTTACCACCATTGAAAAAATATACAATGAATTGTTGTTGTAGCCTAGGGAAATTATATTTGTATTTTAAAAATGACACCTACAGAGCACAACTTGTAATTTAGCTCCAGGAAATTAAAACAAGTAACTTCACAGGCAATGCCACTTTGAGAAAAACAAAGGGAGTTTTCCCCAGCTTTTATAGTACATTGTAACTATAGGCTGCTAATTCTATAGCTTCTTCTAGGCGATGTGTCGACGTCTTTTCTTTGATCTGCAGCCCAACTCCCTGTAAAAAGAATATCACTTGATCAGATGACATAGATCATTTATCTGTGCACTGAGTTATGAAGCAGAACAAAATACTCGTAGACATACGATTCATCAGAATTTGCTTTGCTAGTTGATGATGACAATTGAATGTTGGATGATGGTCCAACTGCCTGTCAAATAAAGCATTATTTCATGAAAAATGTAGAAGAAATAAATAACTGGAACTTCTAAGTTTGTCCATAAAAGGCTCAGAAGTAAAAGGGGAAATTGATGAAATAGCATCTATCAATTCAAATTATTATTATTATTATGAAAGAGGAGAACAATGTCTTGGCAGCGACATTCATCACTATGTTGGCTCAAATCTATGACTTATAGTCATAGGTGACAGCGCTTACCACTAAGCTGCACCTGGTCCACCCCCATTAGCAGACATTTGAATAGTACTTCTATACATTTATGATAGAAATCACTTTTTCATATATAAGGTAAATGAGTCCCTTTTTATGTTAAAAAAAAAAATACAGCATTTTCAATGTTAAAACAAAGAAATGAGGGAGAGGGACAAATGACTAAATTTTGTTGATATACTAAGATTTCTTACAGATTGGTATGGTTTCTTGTTCAATCTACTATGAGCTTCCAAGTATTCTTCATAACTCTGCAAATTCAAATAAAAACCAAGCAATTTATCAGGAAAACAAAATTGAAGCACATCATAACTTGTTCTTTAAGATTACTGGAGAAAAGTAATGTACATTAGACATGGAGTATGAAAGCATAACTAATATCTAGCATCATCTCTTCATGCATAAGAATAAATTTTAAGTTAGATGCTAACGAAAAATCACAGCTGAGAAATGCTTTTTAAGTGCCTACGCTAATATTCTTCTGGAAATATAACAATTACCCTAATCTCAACAACATGAAAAGAATGACATATTCAGCCAAGCCTCAAATTCTCAACATCCTAATGTTCTTGTGTGCTCCTCCGCCTCTAGAATAAGCATACCAAGGGTAATAATTAACAAGAATTCCTATATTGTTAAAAACCTCCACAAAACTGCTCAGTAGGCCAAATCATAACTCATTTCAATAATAATTATAATAATATCTTTTTACCTTCCAATCACAAATAAAGAGTATCATCTACAATAAAAACAAGAGAGGAAGTACACATACTCAATTAACAAATGATCCAAATTACTTTGGAAGCTCAAAAGAAAAAATGCAAAGATTCTGCCATAGTTTTGCATGGAACAACCCAACATATGGTACCCTATCTATGGTAGCTACTGTAGCTATTTCTCCTTTTTAATGACTACTTGAAATTCTTACCATAAAGCACTAAAATAATGTGTTTAAAAGATAATAGATTAAGGACCCTAAACAAGAATCACACAAAGGGAAAAACAATAGAGGGAAGAAAGGTAAGCAAGGAAAAAAAAAGTATTACCAGTTTCTTTCAGAAAAAGGAAGATCCTAATATTACTAATAGGTCTCTAATCGGCAAAGGAAACAGAATGAATTAATGTAAGGAAGAAATATTTACTACAGTTCTCAGTTGAATTCAGTAACAGATTCTTCAATATTAAAGGCTACTGTTGTTATCACAAATAGGCACATTGACAATGTATAAGGAGCAAATATTCATCTAGAATGCACCTTCAGAGGCATCATGAAATGTAAACAAAGCCAAATCCACAAGTCATGTATCCCTTAAATAACAGAAGTAGCTGATATTACTCCCAAGAATCCAACAAGTTCTCATTCACATTTTTACCCAATAAAAGCTATGTCAATATGTAAGAAATGGAAACCTTTTTTCTTGAAAGGGTATGAGTATGTAATTCAATCCAAGGTGTGCCTATGACAGATCCAACACCCAACCCAAACAGCTAATAAAAGAAACTAGAACTGGATGAAAATCTACAAGAACAAAAAGGTTTCATTTTACAAACTTTACCATATACTCATTGAGATTGAGTTTTGAGGCTCCTTAACTATTTTTCATGTCTTTTCAATTGAAAAAATTTTGAAACCATTAAGAAATGTTTATAGACACCAGTGACAGAGGTGTAAAACTCAATAACCAATAAAATGAAGACTAGAAGTGATATTTTCCAGGCAAGATTCGTTGACATTAGATACCCCAAGAGAAACTGACAGTACCTCACATGTAGAAAAACTAATTACAATGAATCCAATTGCATTTCCAGGCCAAGCAAAAAGATCTTAATCTCTCCATTTTTCCATTTCCTTGAAAAAATAAATTAAATATATATATATATATATAATTGGAGTCTAGTAACCCCTCACCACCTCATTTTGGTGTGCAAAAGAGTAGACATTAGGAGCAGGTCCAGAACCAGTAAGAGAGAGCATAAGCAAAAAAGTTAATTCTTTCAAATGCATTGCTTGGGCAGATATATCCAAATAATCCAAAATTTTCCAGTTTTTGTTTTTTAATATTTTTTAAGATTTTAGAAAGACAACTATACCATTTCAAGAATATCATCATCAGTGAGAGTACTAGTTATGGGGCTCCTTTGAGCTGACAGACCCCAAGCATCAAATTGAGCTGATGCATCTCTGTCCATAGGAATACTACCCAGACTTGCACCTATAACAAGATTATTCAACTTTACTTTTTTGTGCCCCAGAAGCAATGAACCAATTCTCAGGAGAAAATATACCAGTTGGTCCCCAATGTCCATGATGAAATCTACTTGCATCAGCTTGATGTTGGTATACAGGTGGATAAAATGTGGGTGCCAAATGCATAGGTGGTGCAAAATCTTCAACTGGAAAGCAACTAGAGGGCTTCACATGAGGCCTCCTTGAAAGATCTCTGGAAATTTCAGCCCTACATAATTTTCCAGACAGTACATAAACTCGATAACAGTCAGAGTTTATTTCATTTTTTCAGATCAGAAATTTAATGAAAATGTTAACCTTTTCACACTGACATCCATACCATCCTTTCCGTCAAGGAGATTACAGAGAGCTTCACCAATATCCTCAGTTAACTCCTGGAAGTATTGCAACAATCAAGTCATATAACCAGAGAATTTCAGCTGTCCAAAACAGCAACACTTGGACTAAGACTATTTTCATTCTTTTGGTTTTTTCCACCTTCTATGCATGTGGGAGGACGTAGAAAGAGAAATACATAATTAGTACCTGGCAATCTCTACTAATTTTAACAGGTTTATATTGATTTAGTGGATTTTTCAAATGGAGAGTCTTTTGAAAAGGCAAATCATGTAATTGCAGCCATTTTATTTTAAAACTGCGTCCCCAAGGATTATTTCCACCAGTTCCTTCACTCCAGACATCATCTTGTCTCCATCCAACGGATGACATCATCTGAGCATACCCTTGGAAGAACCCGCTTGTGTTTACACTGAATATCAAAATCACTTTACCAGAATTCTGCAAAGGTAAGTAAGTCAAGAGGTATAACAATTGACAGAATGTTGGTGAGCATATCCAGGTAGACTAAAAGAATTCTTACATGAAAGGCTTCTTCCAAAGTAGGCTCATTCATAACTTGAGTAGCCCATATTCCCTTCTTAATTGATAACTGAAGATTTTGGTGATTCAAACTCTTGATAATGAAATATCTTGTATTATGAGGTTTGCTCTTTCTGTTTTCAGTAGAAGCATAACAGTTCTCAAATGAATACTTATTCCCTTTTGGTTCCATTTGGTGTGCTTCTCCATAACCTCTATTGACAGGGCTCTCTGATGATAAAGGAAAAGAAAAATTATCACACTACAGCTGACATACTTGGTCCAAATAGAAGGTGAAGGCCTAGATAACTAAAAAGGCAATGAAATGAATAATGTAGGGTGTGCATTTGGTTGCCCAGTTTGTTTTCAGCTCAATATTCAATGTCGGTTAAGTTTTCCCAAATTTTTAGAAAACTAAACTAAATCAAACAAAAATTTCTATGAAACAAAAGAAAACCAGACAGAATTTTAATCAAATTAAACCAAAATTTTGAGAACCATACTGGAATAACTGAAATGTTACATTATATATAAATGAATAAGTAATGAGTAATATTAATTTTATTTTTTTGGATTAAAAATTTATAACTTTGATTTCAGTTTCCCAAACAGAATTTCAGTAAACTGAACCAAAGCCAAAGTTTTGTAAAATCTGGTTCTGCTTTTTGGTAATAGAAGATGGCATTGACCAAAAGTTTACCTACATTCATATTAGACAATAATGTAACATTAACAGCGAAAATTCTATTATGATCATTTCCAGGGTTAACCAAAAGAGAAACTATTTAAAACCAAAATTAACCAGATAAAAATATTAGATCTCGTTGCTTTCAGGTAAAAACATGGTCATTTTGAACCCAATCTCACTTTCCCAGTCTAGGCTTCCAAAAAGTATGGTATCCTTCTTTTACATAGATGTCTCCTTCAATTGTCAAGGTCATAAATAAAATATTCCCACCATTTTGAATTCCTTTATTTGACTTTTTTTAGCATTGTCATCTAGGAACAGATAGAAAAACCAGTTGTAAAAGAACTCATGGAAACTTCTAGAATAAAGCAATAAGCCTAATACTGGAATTTTAATATTTTGCTTAAAGTCAAAAAGGAAAGAAACTGTAACCCAAAATATAGATGTTCTCTACTTAGTAGTTTTGCCAGCGCCCAAGCATAAAGCAAGTGCTCACATGTACCTTGGTCTTCCCTAAGTGACTCACTATTGCCCAAAAGCTGAATCTAATGAACAACATACTCAACAAAAGATGTATATCAGTATGACATCACAAGGAAATCCAACATCTTCCCATAAGAAATGAAAACAAAATACAAAACTGAACTGAAAAAAAAAAGACAATTTGAATATAGAAAGGATGTCTAATTTTAGCCATAAAGCATCACCCTCATGTCACAACTATGAACCACTTGAAGAGACTATATCTATTTACAATTGACTTCTTGCAATCAAATCTTTATTAAGCACCACATGAAATTTTGAGAAACCAATAAAATAAAAAAGAGTAGTTCAATGACTGCAACCTCCATGAAAATTATCAGTAATTATTCAGGGGAAAGAATAGAAGATGAAATGTAATGCATCAATCATCAGCCGAGTACAACAGCTTCTGTAGTAAAGACCATTCAACGAAAGCACGTGCATGAACACAAAAAACTTAAAAGGAAAAATCCAGCTAATATTTGCATTAAGAAGACATGAACTGTAAAAACAATGGCATTACCAGGACCATCCAAATACCCAGTGTCATTTTTCCATTCAGTCAGTGAAGAATCAACTACAGACACGTTCTCTTTGGTAGTATCAGATGACATGTCTTGTTAACAACCTGACTTAAAATATTAAAAGAGAAAAAAAAATAAAAGGACCACAGAAAAGGGAAAGTGAATATAATAATTATATGGCATATAGGTAGAGAGATAAGCTACAGAGGACAAGGTCTTGAAGGAGGTACCAAAGGAACAAAATTTAAAAAGAACAGAAGAATGATATTTCTTTCACTCTATTAATAGGATATGCAAGCAAAGTATCAAATGTAGATAGGCAGAATTACTTTTACCAAGTCAGTTCAGTTGGTTTGAGTGGTGTGCAAACTGTTGTCTGAACCAAGAAACTGATTTAAACCAAGTTAATCAAGTTTCCTTGGTTTTTGTCCAGTTAGCTTTCATATTAAAAGCTAGGTTCAGTATTTTGAAATTTGACTCAGCATGTTCCCAAGGGCTATTCTTGCATAGTTCCCTCATACTTCATAGAAAAAATAGTTAAAGTAATATCCAAAGTTTCGAAATTTCAGGTCCAAGAGATGTTTTAGGTTTATTTCTTTTTGGGGGGGGAATGAATACCTATATGCTTGGTACAAGACATCAGCATAAATCAAACAGAAACATGTTTGGTTTTAAACTGGCCAAATTTTATTCAAATCATACTTTTAGAACCAAAATAACCAATGATTACATGAACACTAATAGACAATCTTAAAAACTCTATAACCAAATCAACATTATTAGAAACAGGAGAAGCACTAATGAAGACTTAGCTGACGCTAAAACTTAAAGCAAATTGCATCCAGGGTAAAGAAATGCCAAACACCTGAAAGTTTCCTTTTTCTTTTTTCCCCTAATTCCTCAAAGTATTTTGTTGACTACATTAATTTTGCACAAGAAATCAATAAATTAGTAAAAGAATTGCCTTGATTCAAAAAAAAAAAAAAAAAAGTTAATACCAGCCATCAAACCATGCCTAAAACATCACAAGGCATCAATAGACTATAACCAACAAACTAAATTCTAATACACTCGAAAATATAAGAAAAATACTCACAATGAGCTTCTAAAGTAACACTATCCAGCATTGAAGCTCTTGTCTGACTTAGATTATGATTATGATTCCTTCCATCAAAAAGTGAGTGTTATAATTTCTATTTTGATCCATTCCAAACTATGAGTCCTAATTCCATTACATTCTTATGCACAAATTTATCCTTATTCAAACCCCATACTTCAATAACTAAATACTTATCAAGATTGGAAGTACCACGTGTGATGGATTCCCCATGTTTAACTTTTTGTTTTAATAAGAAAGCCAAATCATTTCAAAACATTACTACCTCTGGATAGGAAGAATGTGCTAGAGGAGAGTTAAAAATGAGAGAGAATAGGACAAAAACATAGAGTAGAGGTTTTTGAGAATATTCAATTAGGGTGTGATAGTTGAAAATACTTTTGGGCAAAGGGAATAGTTGAAAATTGATTCCTTGAAGAGATTATTGGATCATCGAACTATCTTAATGCTTATTTTAAGTTTATTTAATAGCAGTATTAACCTATTAAACTTATAAAGTATATATGTCTGTGAATGTAGGTACCTTACTTTTCTTGGACAAGTGCCTATATGCACCTTGCACATAGGCTCTAAGAGGACCCTAAGCTCTTGGATAAACTTATAGCCCCTGCAAAACCAGAAAATTAATAATAAGAAAATCAGAGGGACAAAACCGCAAGGCAACTCATTGTTTTGTTGGAATGAGAAATGCAGCACAAACAAAATTAGAGAAGATATTACTCCCACTCCACATCAAGTAAATATGTTGAGAAATTGCAATGTTAATGATAAAAGTAGAAAAAGATGGCAAAAGAAAGTTCTGGAAATAGATCATTCCTACTAGTATGATTATATTTGAATTGGACTAACCTGTTCCACATACCCAAATAACATTTAAACAAATGATATGGTTCAATTATTAACATACTACCGTAAACACTACCAAATGAATATCAATGCAAGCATGATGAATACTAACTCTCAGTCATTAGATTAAAAAATTTCCCACCAATCCTGGGTCTAAATACTTTGAGAGGATGATCAAACTAATGCATATTGTAGAGGATTATGTGCAGAATAGAAACAGCCCCTCACTTCTAGTCAATAAAGGAAGTCTCCAATCATCCATTTCCAGCATTCTCCCCAGTTACCAATCCCCATAATTTCCTTCAACTCCCTGACCGTGTATAATTACAGACTCACTCGCCACTACTGATACTTGCCACTCTCCAAGTCCATTCTTAAAATCATTAAAAAAGAATCCAAAAGAGAAATAACACATTTCTAAAATAAATATCCAAAATACAATTTTAACAAATTCCCAACTTATAGAACCCACCGAAAACATTCATAACAAGGAAAACGCCTCGGAAAAGGAAGAAACAACGAAACGAAACCAGGGATACCAAAATGGATAACAACAGAAAACGAAGAATACCTTTAAACAATGGTGAATGAAAGAAACCAAAAGGGGAAATTTGGTGTAGAAGAAGAGCAACTGTGTGCGTATCTAGCTACTGTTGATTAAAAGCTGTGCCCTAGTTTTCCTGCAGTTACCCTTTTCTGAGCCAATGGTTGTTACTTTTGAATTCTTTCTGCACTTTGTTCAAGCAAGACAAGTTTTCTTTTATACTTCATTTCTAATCTTCACGGCATTATTAAAAACATGTACTGTTGGAAACCTTAAAAGGGGGAAAATCTCCGTAATTTTCTTTTTTTTTTTTCAATAATTGTAAATTATATTTCTTTAAATAAGTCATAAATTTCAAAGTCAATATTGAATTTTTTCAATATATATAAATAAGTCGATTAAGATTATAAAATATAATTAACTATTATCTATAAATGTTTAAAATATTTTTATATTTTATATATTTATAAAAAAAAAATCTAATATAAAAATACAATCATATATATTATTTATATTAAGTGAATCAAAAGAAAATTTTAAATAAATTCAATCTAATTGTACATTTGTTTAAATTTGAGGTGATTTTGTTTTTACCGAAATAAAACAGTTACCAATTCACCTACATTTTTTTATAATCCAATAATAAATAAAATAAATTTTATATAAAAAATTAAAAAATGTTAAAAAAATTAAAAAAACAAACTTTATATATATATATATATATATATATATATATATATTATATAACAAACTAATTTATTTTAGTTGATTACTCTAAGAAAAGACAAAAGGCTAATCAGAAGTAAGATTTTCCACCAATAATGGGATTAATTCTGTCTGCAATAGAATCTTTGAAAATCGATTAATTGAATATTATGGTAATGGTAATGATATTTAATAATTAATTTATTAGCATTAATTATCTACAAATAGACTAATTCCACTATAATCTCGTTGCAAATTTCAACCATCAAACCAGCGACAGGAGTAAACCGGAAGAAAGCAAAAGGAAAGCTATGGTTTAACTATTAAGAATTTTGTAAAACACTAAATCCGCCATGGTTACCTTGTTAATTTCTTTAATTTCTTATATTTGCACCTTTTCAGTATATCTAAAAGTAAGGAACCAACATCATTATAATTTTTCCCAATTAATTTTCCATTATAATTCTATTACTACTCTTTTTTCTTTTCCTTCAATCTCACATGTCAAAATATATATATTCTCAAATACAATATACCAATCTTTCATACACAATATAAACATGATAATATTATATTATGTAGAGATAGTATAAACAATTAAAAGTGTTACAATAGACTCGAATACATTGTTCATGTTCAATCTATACAAAAAAAAATTTTCACGGGTAAGTCAGAAAGCATATCAAATATATTTTAACACGAATCATTATCATACAATTCATTAGAGCGCCCTCCAAATGAATAGATCATTTCATTTTCTCCAAGATCTTGCATGAAAAACCGCTTGAATATGTGTGGTCCCCTTCTAGATTTTCTACTCCTGCTAAATATAGTTCGCAAATGTGTATATATATATAAAAGAGGCAGTAATATATAAGAGAAGTTATATAAAGATATCCTTAGAAAGAATTCTCCACAACCTCTATATATATATATATATACTAGATAATTGGAGTTATACATAATGTTTTCTCAATGGTTAAGTGATGAGGATGAACTTCTGAAGTTCGTTTGGGGTGGTCACCATGATCAGCATAATCATGATAACCAGGAAAATGATGAAATTGTGGTTACCCCTTCTCCAGCTAATTCTGTTTTACCATCTTTGATAGATAATAATAATAATAATATTACAGAGAAAAATAATAAGAAACCAAGACAGGGTCGTGGAAGGAAGACATCATCAACTGATTTCGACGATACCGATGAAACTCCGGCCGAATATCTGAGAAAGATCATTCATAGAGATGTTGAACGACAGAGAAGGCAAGAAATGACTGGTCTTTATCAGTCTCTTCGCTCAAAAATTCCTCCTCAATTTCTTCAGGTACGTAATATTTAGTCACAGGTGTCACTTGTATTGTATAATATAATTTTACAATATTGGGATTTTTCAGGGGAAGAAGTCTATATCTGAGCATATACATGGGACAATTAGATACATAAGATATATGCAAAAAAGGACAGAGGAATTGAAGAGCAAAAGAGATAGACTTAAAGAATTGATGAGCCCTTGTAATACTTCATCAAAATCTGCAGTATCATCAAGTTCATCTTCATCATCATTGTTATCAAAAAGATTTGATCAAACCAATATAGAAGTTAAAGCTAGTAAGACAGGAATGGAAATCACTTTCAGTACTGTCCTAAAATCCGGTCTCCCTCTTTCTACGGTTCTTAATGTTCTTGATTTAGAAGGCATGTCTGTCAAAAGCTGCATTTCTGCTCCAGCCCATCAGAAAATGGTCCACATTATTCAGATAGATCAGGTAATAAAAGAATTTTTTTGAATTTCTTAATTTCTCACTTAAAAATAACTTCATATATATATATATATATTATATTAATGCAGGTGAATGAGGAGAGAAGGATGGATCCTTGCCAACTGGAGGGGAAATTGATGAGCTTAGTTGGCAGTCAATGATTCTTGATTTTTTAAAATCTGGATATATATATATATATATTCTATCATGGATGCATGGTGAGACATGCAGTAGCAAAGTGTGTGTTTTCTTGAATTTGTTTGGTTGTTGAGAATTTGGAAGTACTGTCTGCTGTGTCAGTTGTACTGTGGTACAGTGTTATATACAATAAAAAGATTTCAGACAATGAAATTTGAGACAAATTTTGTCTCTAAATTTTAGAATAACATATGTTAAAATGTCATCATTCTATTATTACAAAAGTATATACATGAAAAAAATTCTGAATTTGTATGTACATATGTGTATATTATACACAATATAAAAGCAAGGAAGAAAAAAAAATTTCAAAAGATCTTTAATGTCTCCTTCCAAATTAAACAATACCATGTTGATTGGTATAAACAAATTAAATCTTAGTTTTGGTTGCAACTACTTAGTTTTTTTAAATAAGTTGCTTTCTTTCAAATATGATATAACTTAGTTTTTTTAAATAAGTTGCTTTCTTTCAAATATGATATATATATATATATATATATATATATATATATATATGACATAAGTTAACTAATTAAAGAATCAATCACAAAAATTGTGAATTTATTATAGGTTTTGTCAAATTTATTTTCTTTTCTTTGATCTAAATACTAAAAAAGGGATCATAAAATTTTACCACTTTCAACTTCTCCCCCATTATGAAAAGATAGATATTTTGATCGATGTTGGCATGTTTATATTATAATAATAAGAATAATGCAGTTGTACCTATGGTACCCAAATCAGCTATAGTTTCAGAAATAGCAATGATTGGATATAAAATTTAATCAATCATCGTTCATTAAACTTTTTACATAAAAATTATATATTGATTCGTAAAAAATTGGTACAAAGAATTCAAGGGTTATAATTGTAAATTTGTATCGAAGTAATTCTGGGAATGTCGAAGTGTGGATTGAGATTCAGTGTATATCGGACACTCTGCCTGAGGAAGCTCTATTTCTCCCTTCCCGAAGTATAGAAGACCTGCAAAATAAGATAAGTTCGGTGGAGATGTTTTCCCCGTGAACTCTCCGACGCTCAAGTCAAATTAGGGTATGATAAGTATTTTTGGATATCTGGACTTGTTCTTACCTCTCATTTGCTTTCTTTTTTATATGCATTTCTCTGAGGAAGACATCGATATTAAAGAGTTTTTCATTGAAACGGTTAGATAGTGCCGTTTCCTTCCGTTACTGGGAACGGACTTTAAATGGGGAGATTAAATGAAGGGAGAGAGTCCACGGTCGTGGTCATAAATTCTGTTCTTAAACCATGATTACTGGTTTATGGTCAATAATCATGGCTTTATTGAACATACGGTGTGCAGGGCGGTTACTTGTGAGATTCAATTACGTTTTTGCCCTTGACGTATTTTCTGGGGTGCTCAGTGGCCTCTCAGCGAAGTGCCATTTTAATTATATGCGAACTTCGCTGGTTAGTGGGAGCTTGATAATTCGTGGTTCACAAGACTTCGTATGACGAAAAGAAAGGGTTTTCGATGTTGACATGTTGTCTCTTCATCTTCTGACTCTGTCATTAATGGCAGGATGTTAGCTGACAGAAAAAACTTTTTCACCTTCCCCGATGCGTTGATCCTGGCAAACAATCATAGAATTGTAAGTCTTTTTACGATCGTTTGAAGCTTCTATTATATATGCATAACTTCCATTTTTTATAATATCTTTCTTGTTTTCTTCTTCTTCCATTACTGCCTCTACGTTTTTCTGAAGATTCTTCCCCCTTTGTTTTTGTTGTGCGCTCAGTTCCGTTCCACGTTTTCCAGACATTCATTCCAACTATTTTATAAAGAAAAGGTATGTTCTGTCCTCTTCTTGATGACTGGTTTTTCATTTTTCTGCCATTGTTAACCTGCGTTAGCTTTGGGTTTTCACCTTGCTTCCTGCCTCTGTGGTCATTTGAGGAAAATATATCTTTGTTTTTGTTTTCTTTGCGGGAAATGGTCATAAGGGTGATATTTTGGTGTATACCTTCTGGATGTTTATATGTTTGAGTTTTGTTTGTGGTCTGGGGTATGGTGGAGCTAGTTGTAGGTATCTTTTTCCACGGTATTTTTAGGGCTTGGTTGATGGTATTGACATTTAGGAATGATTTTAGGCTTTTTCTGGGTAGCTTTTTGAATGAGGTTCTAAACATTGGACTTCCGTTCGTAGGTAGGAAATGGCAGCTCAGGAAGAGAATGTTAGGGGGTTGAGGATCTCTTGGCTGAGGGATTTGGAGATCCTCAACCTGATCAACAAACAACTGTCGAAGTTACAGTAGCAGTTAGGGATGGTCAAGTTGAGGTTCTCTTGGGCGTCCCTTCCAGCCTCCTATGCATGAACCCCTTGCTACAGATTTTTCTTTCTGGCGGAGTAGAATTACTCGGGAACAGGCTGAATCTTTTGCTCGTAGCTATAGTATAGACCCTCAGATATATAGAATTTTTGTAGTTCCTGAGGCAGGTAGAATGTCACTTCGCCATATCCCACTTCCCTTAGCACATTTAGAAGTAGGTCTTAGGCTTCCGATGGATCCTGCCTTTGTAGATTTTTTAGTCTTTGCCCGAGTTCAGCCTGGGCAAATACATCCAAATGTTGTTCGTACTCTTTTTTGTCTGATTTACCTTTGTCGTAGGTTAGGATTTGAACTTTCGATGAACATCCTAAGGATGTTTTTTTCTTCACTTCGGATGTCGAACAATACTCTTTCACTTTGCTCGCGTCGGAATAAAGTCCAACTCTTCGACTCTCCACCAAATAAAATAGACTTTAAAAGGAGGTGGGTGATGGTAGAATCCAAAGTAGGTTTCCCTTTTCGCCCGAGTGTTAGTGAGGATTATCAGTAGTCTCAGATCCAACATTCTACTTCTCTTAACAACTCTGAGAGATCCTTCTTAGAGATTATTACTCGGGACTTAGGAGATAGCCGCCAACATCAGTCCCGAGTGTATTCTTCTGCCGATTTGCTGAGTGAGGCTAGTCTGAGGTGGTATGGCATAGGGGCTGGCCTGGATACTCGTAAAAGGGAGTTAGGCTTTGAGGCGGAGTCTCCTAACCATGACTGGACTATACACCCAGGGGGGGGGGGGTATTTTCAACTCATTGTGAGTCGTGTACTTCGACTATGCGGGGTTGTCTCACTGGTCGGGGTACATACTTACAAAAATTCTTTTTTTTCGTTTTTTTTAACAAGTTTTTCCTTGCAGGACCCACCATGTTTGGAATTGCCTGGGGAAGTCGCGAGGAGGGCAGGAATGTGAGGCAATCTCATCTTGACTCCCTACCTCATTTTCCCCCTAGCCTGGTAGATCGGGGAGCCTCGGGCGATAATCTTCTTTCCTATCCCTCCTCTGCCGATCAAACGTCATGACGAGGTAGGAATCCTCGATGCCCCAGGGATAGAGGGTCAAGGGTTAGGACTCCCCAGTCTGCTCCTATTGAATATCGGAGGGAGTGACCGTTGACCCTGTTGAAGTTGAGGACGAAGAGGAGCAACTTCGTCCTCGTCAGAGGAGAAGAACTTCACCTCGTCGTCCTTCTACTTCGACGGAGGTTTTTGTGGCTGAATCTTCCCCCGTACTTTCTGATGAAGCTCCCGAGAAGAATTTGGCCATTGAGATTCAAGAAGAGGTACCACCTGCTCCGCCAGTTGAAGTTGGGGACGAAGTCCCCTCGGACGGGTTTGGGCCTTCGTGACTACAATCGGGTTTCGAGATGTCGCTTGAGGAGGAGGCTCTAAGGAATTTAGCTTCTAAAATTTCAACTAGGACTCCTCCGCTGAACAACATTCGCTTCACCAACAGATATGCGGCTTCGTGCATTGGTGGTGCAGTCTTGAACCGGGCTGCTGATGTGGAGTCTTTATCTACAATGGGGAAATGGGGGTAGATGAGGCTACCAATCGGGTTGGAGCCCTTCTTGCTCGGGTAAGCTTTTCTGTAGAGGTTTTTTCTCTAAGTGTTCTCTTTTCCTTTTTAACATTTCTTTCTTGGCAGCTTTCTTCCTATGTTCTTTATATTTCCAAATCCCGTTCCGCTGAGTCAGACGAGCGAGCTGCCGTTGATGTAGAGTGGCGAGCCGTAAACGAACCTCGGATTGCTGCCTTAGAAGCTACAGTTGCTGATCAGAGCGTTCATATGGATTTGGCTCATTCTGAAAAGACCTAGATGACCAGCGAGATGGCTGATTTAAAGGAAAAATCGATCAAGGTAGAGGAGAAAGTCGTAGAGCTGCAGGCTGCTAACGTAGAGTTGAACACAGCTCGGGATGAGGCTATTGCTAGCCGAATCTCCATTCAAGAAGAGTTGAAATACTATAAGTCGGATAATTTCAAGAAAAACATCATCGACAACTTCAAGAGCTCGACTGCATTTCATGAGGAGATAGGCTGCGAAGCCGGGTCCTTCTTGGATAAAGGTTGTGTTCACATTATCCGCCAACTCCATCCTTATTTTGAAGATAAGTCTGTTCTTCTGCGGGCGTTCCAATCAAATTTTGATAACGAAGTTTGTAGATGCGGTGCGGACTTCATTCCTTTCACCGCATAAGAATTAGATGCACTTCGTGAACGGGATGAGAAGAGGGGGAAACCATTCTGGAATCCTCCTCAACCTTCCGGACCTACTTTTTGGGAGTTGTTGGATAGATCCAGCTCTGCTCCTTAATCCTGTACTTTTCCTTTTTGTATTTGAAACATTTTGCTTTATAGTCTTGTTTCGATATTATTCAAGTACCTTTTATACTTCGTGATTCGTATTATTCACTTAGTATTTTTCTAAGTATTGGCGCTTCAGAATTTATAACTCGATACTTCGAACCTTTACAAGAAAAATCTTTTTAATTTGAAACTTCGGGGCTGAAAGCATAAAATATTTTCCCAAGTTTTACTCGATACTTTTTAACCACAAGATTTGACTTAATGGTAATTTTTATATTTTTCCCAAGTTTAACTCGGTACTTTGGAACCACGAGATTAACTTCATGGTAATTTTTATATTTTCCCAAGTTTAACTCGGTACTTTGGAACCACGAGATTAACTCCATGGTAATTTTCATATTTTTCCCAAGTTTAACTCGGTACTTTTTTAACCACAAATCTTATCGTGTGGTAGTTTGATGATTTTGCCAAGTTTAACTTGGTACTTTGAGTCACAAGATTAATTTGAAATGTAAATCAATATCTCCCGAGGTTAAATCAATACTTTTTATTCTACAACTGAACAAAAATCTTTCCAACGATAATTTTTGGATACTAGTCTATACATAGTACTTTTTCAGGTGATTTGTGTGCCATGGGTTTGGAAGGAGGACCCCATATTTGTTCATGAGTTTATACGTATCGGGTCTCAATTCGTCCTTGACGAGGTATGAGCCTTCCCAATTCGGGGTTAATTTATTTACTTTTATATGCCTTGTTGTACCTTCAATTTTTCAGAGTACCCAGTCTCCGACCTTGACTGGTCTTTTGAACACTATTTTTTATCATGGGCCCTCTTTGTTCTTTCCTTGAATGATTGTGACCTTAAGCGACTTGCAATTCTCCGTTCTTCTAGCAAATCTAAATCCATGTTTCTTTTTCCTCTGTTAATATCTGCATCATACATTGACACTCTTGCTGTGGGCAGTGCCACTTCAGCTGGTGCTACTGCCTCAGAGCCGTATACGAGTACGTATGCCTTTCTCTGGTGGGGCCCCTAGTCAAAGTTCGAACTGCCCACAAAACGGTGTTTAATTCCTCAGCCCACTTATTAGACTTTCCTTCTAGATTTTTTCATAGGGCAAGTAATACTAACTTGTTTACTGCTTCTGCCTGTCCGTTACCCTGAGGATGTGCTACTGAGGATTTCCAATGCCTGATATGTAACCATTGGCATTCTGATGTAAATTTGACTGAAATTTGAACTCTATGGTCGGTAATTACCGCTCTAGGAACACCAAAACGGCATAAAATATTTTCTCAGAAGAACTTAGAGACATTTTCCTCTGTGGGGTGCGTTAGAGCTTTAGCTTCGATCTATTTCAAAAAGTAGTCAACTGCCACTACTAAGTATTAGTAGTCATTTCTTGTTTTTGGGAATTTTCCCATTAAATCCATTCCCCACATGTCGAACGACCAAGCTGCTACGATTGGAGTCTGTTCTATGGACGGTAATTGCGATATATTCCCAAAAATTTGGCACGTATCACAACTTCTGACATATTGTCGAGCGTCTTCCCTTAATGTTGGCCAATAATATCCTTGATTAATCACCCTTTCAACCAATGTTCGAGCTCCCGGGTGTCCCCCACATACGCATTCGTGCATTTCAACGAGTAATTCTTTCACTTGAGATGGTGGAATGCATCGGAGTAATGGTCTGGAGAATGAGCGCTGGTATAAAATGTCATCGTGGATTATGTATCGAGCTGACCGTCGGCGTAATTGTCTGGCTCATGTGGGATCGTTCAGCAAAATCCCTTCTTGGATGAATTTTACTATCTCTTCAACCCAGTCCACCGGTGCAGGCTGTAAAGGTTGGATTAAGCTAGTTTCTTTTGAGGATAGGGTAGCGACTTCCACTGGGATTCCCTCCTCATTTGGAGTTTCTCCGGAGGTAATTTTTACGAGCTTGTCTGCCAACTGATTCTCCTTTCGACTAACCAAAGATAAAGTGAAATGTTTGAACTTTTCTTTCCATTGTCTCGCCTTGTCTACGTACATTTGAAGTCCTTCTGAATGTACTGCGTAGGTACCTTGGACTTGATTTACTACTAGTTGCGAATCACTGTAAACCTTCAAAGCTGTGATATTCGCTTGATGCACCCATTCCATCCCTATGAGTAACGCTTCGTACTCCGTCTGGTTGTTTGAAAGGTTGGATTCTAATTTGATGGCTCGCATTTTGTTGTATTGTTCGTTGGGAGAAGTTAGAACCATTCCCACACCCATTCTACTGGAATTCACTGCACCATCTATCCTTAACTCCCAGGGTTCCATCAAATGCTTGTCCACGTCCTAAATTGATTCTGTAAATGACCCTTCTGCTAGAAAATTGGCGAGGGCTTGTGCTTTGATTGCAGTT
This sequence comes from Asclepias syriaca, assembly GCA_027405835.1. NCBI lineage: Eukaryota > Viridiplantae > Streptophyta > Magnoliopsida > Gentianales > Apocynaceae > Asclepias > Asclepias syriaca. The sequence continues at coordinate 6,722,839 of CM049929.1, read as the reverse complement.
CGTGGTTTGAAGGTTACGTCTTGTCCACACAGCTCGATGGACCATCTAAGCATCCTTCCAGACTGGTCCAATTTGTGGAAAATTTGTCGTAGGGGAGCGTCGGTGTATACGACAACGGGATGAGATTCAAAATATGGCTTGAGTTTTTGTGCCGAGATTACTAGCGTGTATGCTAGTTTTTCAATATTCGAGTACCGAGATTCGGCATCGTTTAAGACTTTACTTACAAAGTACACGAGGTACTATTTTGATCCTTCTTCCTTTATTAATACCGAGGCTACCGTTAAATCAGAGAAAGAAAGATATAAGTGAAGTGTTTCACCTGTGTTTGGAGATCGCAGCAAAGGGAGTCTCGATAAATGGGTTTTTAGGTTTCTCCACGCTTCGCTGCATTCTGGAGTCCATTTGAAATTGTTCTTAGAATTTCTCAAGGCCCTGAAGAATGGTAGATATTTTTCTGTTGATTTAGAAACAAAATGCCCTAACGCCGCAATACATCCATTTAGACGTTGGACGTCTTTGATACATCGAGGCTCAGTTAGTCGGGTTGTGGCTTCCAATTTTTCCTGGGTTGGCTTCGATTCCCCTCTCAGATGTCATGAAACCAAGGATTTTTCTAGATTTCATCCCAAATGTGCACTTCGTCGGATTCAGCTTGAGGTTAAACTTCGCCAAATTTGAGAAGGTTTCCTCCAGATCGTCTAAATGTGATACTCCGCGTTTGGTTTTGACAACCATATCATCCACATAGGCTTCTATATTTCTTCCTATTTGGCTTCGGAGGATATGGTTCATCATCCATTGATAAGTGACCCCTATATTCTTCAAACCGAATGGCATAACATTGTAGTAATATATGGCCTCTGCAGCTCGGAATGAAGTATGTACTTGGTCACTTGACTTCATTTTTATTTGATGGTAACCCGAGAAAGCGTCCATGAAGCTTAAAAATTCATATCCCGCGGTTGAATCCACTAGCGCGTTAATCCGAGGTAGCGGGTAACAATCTTTGGGATAAGATTTGTTGAGGTCAGTGTAATCAACGCACATCCTCCATTTTCCATTGGATTTCTTGACCATCACAACATTAGCTAGCCATGTCGGGTATTTAACTTTGCGAATGAACCCCGCTTTTAGCAATTTCTCTACTTCTTCTTTCATGCCTTGTATCTTGTCTTCTCCGAACTGTCTGGACTTTTGTTTTATTGGGTGGCATGTCGGGCTTATATTCAGCGTGTGTTCGGCTATGGCCGTGTTGATGCTTGGCATGTCCTCTGTGCACCAAGCGAAACTACTTTGGTGGTCCTTCAGAAATTTGATGATACCATGTTTGAGTGTTTCTGGCATTTCTCTTCTAATTTTGACACACTGCAGAGGATGTTCTGGATTTATAACTACTTCGTCAAATTCACTTTCCCGCAACACTTCGATGACCAAGTCACAGATTTGTTTCTCCAGTATCCTCTGTATCCTCAGGTCGTCGTCAACTGTTATAGAGTTAATGTAACCAACTTCGGTGGATGATTCCCTTTTCCTCTTTATTTTCATAATTTGTCCCAACAAACTCCGGGGACTACTCTTCACAAAACTGACACCTCGCAAGGTGTTGAACTTCACTTGTTGGTGAGATGTGGATATCACAAGATCAAAGGCTGCATGAAAAGGTGTCCCCAATATGACGTTATAAGGAGACTCCAAATCCACGACATAAAATTTTATCTCCTCTGTTCTTACTCTGTCTCCTTCGCCAAGGGTGACTTGCACCTTCACCGTTCCTTTAACTAGCACTTTGTGTGGTGTAAACCCTTCCAGTACCATTTTACTTGCCTGAGATGCTCGCTTTTCAAGCCCATCTCATTGAAACATCGAAAGTACATGATATTTTTCATGGCTCCGGTATCAACCAAAGCCTTTTTACCGTGCACTTGTCGATTCCATCTCTGGTCATACAAATTTCGAGGATAATAGGAGTGATCTTGGCCTCTTCATTGTGCTCTAATTCCTCATTTGTAAAGGAAATGACCTCCGACTGTTCGAATTCATACTTTAAAACGAGGTATGACTTGGTGAGGTTGTATATTCTCTTTTTGATCTTTTTGACGGAGGTCAACTTTGGATTTATCATGTTGATCACCCTTTCACCTTTATCCTTCTGTTGTTGTATGTCAGCTACATATTCCTTCAAACACCCTTCTCGGATAAGTCTTTCAATCGCTCTTTTCAATTGGATGCAATCTTCTTTGGTGTGTCCATAATCCCTGTGAAACCCACAGAACTTTATTTTATCCCGCGTAGGGAATGACTGAGGTCTCATCGGAGCGGGATCGCTCACTCCATACTTATCCTTTATCACTGCTACCAAACTTTCCTTTGGGACGTTTAGGGGTGTAAACGTCTCGAATGTTTTACTTCGATTTGTGTCTCTTCGCTCTGGGAAATTTGAAGAGACATCTTTCTGATGTTCATGTTGTTTGTCTTTCTTTTTAGCGGTGGACTCTAGTGCACTGCTTTCCGCCAATGCCACTTTTCGAGCAACATTGAACATTTCTCCGATGGTTTCCAACTTCCTTAGTTGTAGCTCTATGTATAACATTCTAGACCGGAACCCTCCTTCGAAGCAAGTGATGACCATGTCTTGGCTGATCCCCTCGATGTCATCATAAGTTTTTTTGAATCGTTCCAAGAAAGATAGCAAAGTCTCGTCCTCTCGTTGTTTGATGTTTGCTAGATCCCCTCTTGTTTTTTGTATGGTTCCTGCCGTACTGAATTTATCTAGAAACATCTTTTCTAGAGTGTACCAGGAATCAATTGTACCTGCCCTGAGAGACATAAACCATGTTAAGGCTTTATCGGATAAAGTGCTTGGGAATGCTTTGCACAAAATGACTTCATCATTTGTGACTAATCCCATGACTGATTTGTAACGGCATACATGCTCGAGGGGCCAAGTTTGCCTGGAGTAGAGGACGAACTATGGAATCTTGAGGCTCAGGTCGGGGGCGGCACTTTGGATTCATTTGGCGAATGGACCCAATTCAATTGATCTCGTCCTTTGGACTTTAGTTGCGTTTTTTACTTTTTCAGGGCTATATTCGGAGTACCACTTTTTGGCTCCACGCTTCGGAACAGGTTTCGAAGTATGGTGACTTTCGCCTACTTCGTTGATCGTTTGACATTGTTTTCCGCCTGTTCGCGTTCCTCGCTTTTCATCTTTTTTAGTGGCTAGGGTCTGCGTTCGTTGCGGAAGTTGTTCAGAAGGATCATCTAGGAATCTCGGGGGTGGTAGCTCTGCCCCTACCTTCCGAAATTCAGCCCTTAATTTCAACCATTGTCTTGAGAGCTCTTGCTCTTGCTCTTGCTTTAGCTGCTCATTTTCCTTTTCTAACCTTTGTAATTCTTTTTTTACGTCGTCTATCCTTTTGGAGTTGATTTGTTCTCTCAAGTCTCGAGAGCGCCTTGAAGTCTCAGGTTGCGGTCCTAGTCCTTCGGCAGCTGGACGGTGGCTGGAAATGGGGGGAGCCGAAGATTGTGACAATCTCATCGCTGTTTCACGAAGTGACGCCTGGCGCACAGTGCGACCTTCTCCTAAATACCGAGACATGATGATTGTTTCGGAAAAATTTTCGTTTCCGGTAACGAAACCAAACTGATTCGTCAAAAATTGGTACAAAGAATTCAAGGGTTATAATTGTAAATTTGTATCGAAGTAATTCCGGGAATGTCGAAGTGTGGATTGAGATTCAGTGTATATCAGACACTTTGCCTGAGGAAGCTCTATTTCTCCCTTCCCGAAGTATGGAAGACCTGCAAAATAAGATAAGTTCGGTGGGGATGTTTTCCCCATAAACTCTCCGACGCTCAAGTCAAATTAGGGTATGATAAGTATTTTTGGATATCTGAACTTGTTCTTACCTCTCCTTTGCTTTCTTTTTTATAGGCGTTTCTCTGAGGAAGACATCGATATTAAAGAGTTTTTTGTTGAAATGGTCAAATAGTGCCGTTTCCTTCCGTTACTGAGAACAAACTTTAAATGGGGAGATTAAATGAAGGGAGAGAGTCCACGGTCGTGGTCATAAATTCTGTTCTTAAACCATGATTACTGGTTTATGGTCAATAATCATGGCTTTATTGAGCAGACGGTGTGCAAGGCGGTTACTTGTGAGATTCAATTACGTTTTTGCCTTTGACGTATTTTTTGGGGTGCTCAATATATATATATTATATATATATATATATATAATATATATATAACTGTCACATTAATCCCCTAACAGTCATGTATAAAAATTAATTGCACTGGTTAAATTATATTATCATATTTATAATTATTAGTTAAAGATGGAAAATTGATGAGTGTAATTTTCATTTATTCTTTTTAAAGAAGCTAGCCAGAAACAAAAATGGATTCTTGATGGCAACTGCATTTACCAAGGAATCTGAAATTTTCATTTTACAAGCTACATATACGTATATATTATATATATATATATGAATATGGACCCAATTAAGAAAACAGCAAGATATATATATATATTATATATATATATATATATATACACAAAATTTCAACAAAATCTTGATGTACAAACGTTGTTCACTGTTTTTGTTCGTCTATTTTAATGTCGATAAATAGAAAATGTTGTTAAAACGAAAAAAAAAAAAGAATTTAATACAAGTAGACTAAATATATAAGCAAATAGGTGTCCTTTGATAATGAAAGGAAATGAAAATTATGAAATTATTTAAGATGTATACGTGAGGAAATTTATATATATATATATCACTGATATTGAAATTTTCGCATGTATAATATAAATTAAATTTATTTATATAAACAATTATACTGAAAATTCAATAATAATATGAAACTAATGTTCGGATTGCTCCTTTCTGAGAAGAAGAAATTGAAAAGGAGATGCACTCCATTTTTCAATCCCACATTGGTTTAGGAAGGAAAGGGAGAAGGTTCATTTTCCTATAAAACGAGTATCAACCTCCTTACCTTGTTTCAAAGAGTTTTCACTATAATCTTTATGCATAATACACCTTATTATTAATAAACAATTATATATATATATATATATATTCAGGAAGATTTATTATCATCTTCAGGAGTAATTTCCTCCCCTTCATTAATCTTGAAAATCTTGTACTTAATATGCTGAGCAAACGTACGAGGCGGGAACCGAGCAGGTTCAGTCTCAGACACAGTCTCCGGTAATGGCTTGAGCAAGATTTTCTCCTTTGGTGGCTCACAGAAAACAGCCCAAGAAATTCTTACTTTCTCTTTATTCACTAGACCTCTGTGAAGAATGCTCTTATACTTTCCATTGCTCAGAATCTCAATGGTGTCACCAATATGCATGATAATTGAATTAGGAACGCATTTAGCTGTAACCCATTTGCCCTGGTAGAATAATTGCAGACCTGGCACCATGTTATGGAGGATAAAAGTCAGTGAACTGACATCTGTGTGAGCTTCCACACCTAGGGCTAGTTCTGGTTGTGGACATTTTGGGTAGTAATTGATTTTCATTTGCATAATCAGTTCTTCCATTCCTCCAACTTCTTTTTCTAGTCTGTCTTTCTCTAATCCCAGTCCATTGGAGAGTACAGAGAAAATTTTAGTGGCCAGGCCTCTTAATAGCCTGCTGTACTCTTGTGTCCCTGCACTGAAGAAAAAAAATGCACTAAATTTCATATTAAATTGTCACATATTCTAACAAATTCTTCCAATCAAATAAATAAATATGTCTAATATAACAAATTCTAACTTTTATTATGACACCCAATCACTTTCTCTCGTAATCAAATTGACATTACTCTCGCATAGTTTACAAATAATGTCATACAAATATCTCTATATACATCTAATAAAAATATTTACAAATTTATAAACTATTCTACAAATTATGTAGATCCTTTATAGATCTTTCTAGAAAATTCTATATTCTTCTAACTTTATATAGATGATCTCATAATGTTGTTCTGATATCAAGTTAGATTATGGAATACAAATTTTTATAATAAAATAAGCAATATATATATATATAAGGACAATGACAATGTAAAAATTTTAAAAAAAAAATTTAAAAAAACTTATTGAGCAAGTAGCAATTTAATTCGAGAATTTTTTAATATATATATATATATATATATATATGAAAGTTTGTGAAGTTTAAGGAATTACATGTAATCCTCCGGAATCTTGGGCCAAATGGATAAGTCAACTTTGTGAGCAGGAAAAATAGTATGAAAAAAGTAGTCCTCCCATTCCCGTTGACCACAAGCATTGTTTGCAAGTTTACTACCATAACCCTGAACATTACCTGAACCCTGCTGCAAATCATTTGCATATTTCTCCTTCTCCTCCACCGGAAGATTAAAGAAAGTCTCTCCGGCAACCTTGACACGGTTCAGGATGTCGTCCGGTATGCCGTGATTAACGAGGTGCATGACTCCCCATTCAGTAGCAGCCTTTATAAGCTCATCGTGACATATTCTTTTATTTTCTTCAGAATCATTAACATTAATATCCCTTAAATCAATTACTGGTACCTGTGGACCTTCGTTGCTTTTTTCTTGCTCAAATATATCTCCATTAATGCTTTGTATTTCTTCTTTTGACCGAACGTATTCTTCCGGTATGGACTGAATTCCACTCTTGGATAAACTCTCAACTCTCGCTGCTACTGCTGTCAACATATTGTTTAGAAATATATGTATATATATATACTGTATGTATAGAATTAATCTCTCTGAATTGTTATCTATGCTGTTATGTTAACCTTTGATCAGTGTTCACATATATAGAAATGTTTACTGACATTTCTTTTTTGGACCGACCCGAAACAAAAAAAAAAAAAAAAAAGAAAAAAAGGACACGTGTGTACATTATTTTAGATGAGGGATAGATTAAAAGATGAGGCACGTGATGGTGGTTAGCTGAGGGTAGTCGGCACGAGGGAAATTAATCTAACACTCTTTATATATATATATATATATATATATATATATATATTTTGTCGTCCTTTTTATTTTTCAAAGTAATGGACTGGTTGGACAAGATTAATGTATATTAGGAAAGTATTGATTTTTCTAAATAAAAAATTTATATATATATATATATTTTTTTTTTTTAATTTAAGATATATCTTTATTTTAAAATAAAAATTTTTTAAAATCATAAAAAAAATTGTTGTCAACTAATTTTTAATAAAGTAAATTAGTAAATTTTTATCTATTATCTTTATAATTTTAGTAAATTTTATTATTTTTATTAATTTATTGACGATAATTGTTAATTAAATTTTCTAAAAAATTTAATAATTATATTAAAATGATAACAATGTCAAAATGTCAATCAAATTGGATTTCATACAAATAACCTAAATTTTGGTTTAGTTGGTGTTGTGTTTGTTTTATATATATATATATATATATATATTCAAAGAAATTATTTGTAAAATAAAATTTGTAATTTATAGATTAAATAATATCTTGCTTGCATCTCATTTAAACAACAAAGAAAAATTATTTATATAAAAATTACATTCATTTTATATATAAAATAAAATGTATAAAAATAATTTTTTTAATTAAATCTTAGATGACAGCTAGTGTTGTTGTGCAGATTAAAAACTATTCAATTTCCCAAATTTATTTTTTTTACTTTTAAAATTTTCTTGGCAGTACGAATAAGAAATAAATGAATGAAAGAAGACAAGAAAGAGAAGAAAAATTTATAAATCATAAGAATATGACCCTTAACAAAAAAGGATAAAAAAAAGCAAGGAATAAAAGAAGAAAAAGAAGAAGATTTGAGATGAAAATTTTAGATTATTTATGATATTTTTATCTTTTTAATATAATGATTAAATTTTATTAACAAAAATTGACAGTTAAGTGTCAATATATTAACAAAAAAGATAAAATTTATCAAAATTATAAACATAAAGAATAAATTATCTAAAAATTTAAAAAATAATAAAATTACAAAAATTATATAATTTAAAAATAAAATTTATTAATTTGACTTTTTAATAATTAAATATTAAAAATTTAATTTTCACGTTTAAAGTTTTTTCAAAAAACAAATGTTGATGAAAATTAAAAAATTTTATTTTACAAAATTATGTATATTGGGGAGCCGGATAACCAAGAAAGAAGAAGGACATCACCTGGATCTTCCTGGAAAGTATATAACTACCAAGCGCATGTAACCCAACAACAAATCAGATACCAACACGTGGTGGTTAAAAATAGGAGTTAAACATACACGACATAATACATGAATTAAGTTTTAAACCCTTTAAAATTTTTTTATAAATTAATTATTCTTCTTAAATATATTTATATTTATATAACTTGTTATATAAAAAATATAAAATTTAAATTAATAAATTTATCGGGAAAAAAATTCATATTGTATTTTATTTAATTATATTTTGAAATCTCATTTAAAAAATATGTCTTAAATTGGGTGAATAAGGATATTGGATTAGTTAGAGTGTCACGTAATAGTCAATTTTAACTTTGCCGTGACATAGAATATCAACAAAAATATTTCTATATAAAAAAATGATAACATTTTCCTGACAATTGTTTTTTTTTTAAAAAAAAAATTTAATATATATGTTTTTGTTTTTTTTTTATATTTATGAAATGTATTATAACTATTTAAAACATTAACAAAATAAGGACATTTAGTGATTTTTTTATATCTTTAATAGAACATAAATACAAGGAAAAATCAAGTATATTTATTTAATAAGTTAATAATATATTAATTACCTAATTTTAATAAATATATTTCTTATTTGTCTTAATTCACCTTCAATTCTAAGTTTCTTTTTTTTCTTTTTTTTTGATACATTCAAAAAACTATATATCACCAAAATTATAGATTTAAAATTCGGATAAATTAGTAACTGTATTAATTTTAAGTATTTTTTAAATTTGTAGAAATTATAACTTATAAATGCAAAATTAATATTTAGATGTTTTATTGATATATATATATATATATATATATATATATATATATATATATTAACTAACTGAGTCGAACCGAATATCAGATAATTTAGGTTTATTTGATTATTATTCGAGTACATTTGAGTTTGCTCCTTTAATATTTCGAATAGAAAAAATTGTTTGAATTTGTTTGACTATTTTTTTATTGTTCGAGAAAATTGTTTGAATTTGTTTGACTATTTTTTTATTGTTCAAGAAAATTGTTTGAATTTGTTTGACTATTTTTTTTTATTGTTTGAGTTGGAGCTCGAGTTAGCTCAATTAAGTTTAAAAAAATTTCAAATTTTAATAATATTTTTTTTATAAAAAATTTCAAATTTATAAAAAAAATATAAAATTTAAATATTTATCTATTTAATAATAATAATAATAATAATAAAAGATTCTTTTAAATGATAAATCTAAATATAATGATTAAAATGATTAAATTTTAAATTAAGATAAAAAAATTAATATTCATTGTATAATCAGGGAATCAGGTGATAATTATTTGCTTCTTGTTCATTGCGATCAATGCATAATCAGGATTTTCCCCGCTCTAAAATAATTGTAGAATTTGTAATCTAAAAAACAGATGTTATCGAGGAAGAAGTAAAAATGGTGGTGACGGGTAGAGCTGTAAACGAATTAAACGGTTCGCGAACAAAGTTCCTTTGAGATCGTTTATACTCGATTCGAGCTCGTTTATTTATTAAACAAACAAACACGAATAAAATTTTATGCTCGATTAAATTTTAAGCTTATTCAAATATTGTTCGCAAACATACCGAGCGTTTGTGAACAAATTATAAATATTTATATATATTATTAAAAATAATATTTAATATTTAAATTAGAGATTTTTTTTCCTAATTTCTAGAGATGATTCAATTTTCTCAACGTTTTGTTTCTCTCGAAACCATAAAAAAACTTTTGAGTTCTAATTAAACTCAATTAACTTTCTTTCTATTTAAACCCTAAAAAGTTGACCGTTCTCCTTTCCTTACCTTCTCAAATCCAGACTCAACTGAAAAATTAAGTTTATCCTTCTCTTACCTTCTTTAATATTTTTTATATATTTAACATTTTTTTTTTGCAGACAGTGATGATAATCTATCTTTTGAAGAAATTGTTTTATTTTAATTTGAAATTTAATCATTTTAATTATTATAGGTAGATTTATCATTTAAAAGAATCTTTTATTATTATTATTATCATTATTATTATTATTATTATTAAATAGTTAAATATTTAAATTTAATTTTTTTTATAAATTTGAAAATTTAAAAAAAAATTAATATTTACATTTGAAATTTTTTTAAACTTAATCGAACGAACTCGAGCTCGAATTCCAACAATGAAAAAAAATAGTCAAACAAATTCAAAATTTTTTTTCTGAAACAAATTCAAAAACTTTTTCTGTTCGAATTATTAAACGAACGAATTCAAATATATTCAAATAATAATTAAATAAATTCAAATTATTTGATGTTCGGTTTAACTCGGTTCGTTAAGAGCTCTAGTGAGGGGGGAAGTGTAAGTGACGTGACAGATGGGAAATGGAGAGTGGAGTAACATATTTTCTTGAAATCAAAGAGAAAGGGAATGAGCAATTCCCTCCACATACTCTTTCTTGCCTTATCTTTGATCTGTCCCCTTTTGCCACCAAATTCCAAATGACTTCCAAATTTTTTCACAACCTCATAAAATTAAACTATGAATTCAGTTTCTGAACTTAGCTCTTACCAAATTCACCTTCACCTTCAACTTCAAGAACAATGGCCACCAGACTTGGCTTCACTATAACAATCCCTCGTCTCTACTCTGCCCCTTCCAGAAAACCATTCATTTCTTCTTCTTCTTCTTCTTCTTCTCCTTCTCCATCTTGTTCCTTTTTGCAGTCTTCTGCTTCCAGGGTTCATCCAGTTTGTTTTCATGGAGGAAAGCTACCTGTTCAGAGGAAGCTGTTGTTTCTTTCCCCCAAGGCTACTACTGATCAGCCAGGTTTTTGTTCGTTTGTTTCCTCAACTATTTTGTACTCTTTCTATGATTCCCTATCTTTGTGGCTAAAGCAATCTAAGGAATGCTTATCTGAACATCAGTGATATGAAATTAATTTGTTCTTAATCTTTTTTTTTTTTTTTTTTTCTGAAAATTCTGTTGATTCTCTCAGGTCAGATTAAAGATGATGAAGTTCAGGACAGTAATATTGTGCCCTATTGCAGCATAGATAATAAGAAGGAAAAGAAATCACTGGGGGAAATGGAACAGGAATTCCTTCAAGCACTTCAAGTATGATAGAGGGATTTCTTTAAATTTCCTTGTTCTGACTTGAAATGTAGTCTAGAATATAATTGTTTATTTGTTTCCTCAATATATATGAAATTTATGATTGCTTTTGCTAAAATCACTACTTAGCCTCTTTTCTAAGACAAAATCTGTTTTCTTCCTTTTATTTTGTATTACAGTCATTCTATTATGAAGGAAAGGCTATAATGTCAAATGAAGAATTTGATAACCTCAAGGAAGAATTGATGTGGGAAGGGAGCAGTGTAGTCATGCTAAGTAAGCATACGTTATGCATAATGAATCTCATCCTACACACTTTAGAGCATAGCTTTGCAATGAATTATTATTCAACTTCTAGAATTTCAATAATTATGCCTGGATTTTTTTTTATTGATACAGCTGCTGATGAACAGAGATTTCTTGAAGCTTCTATGGCTTATGTATCAGGAACTCCAATACTGTCAGATGAAGAATTCGACAAGTTGAAGTTGAAACTTAAGGTGTGTACAATGGTCTTGTTATTCATGAATGTGAAGCAGCACATATCATTAAAGAACACTTGTTTGGAAGAAGTTATACAGAGTCTTCTCTCTCTGACTCTATTTTGTACCAGTTACCACAATTACTTATAAACTTGGAAGCTACAAAACATTGTTATGGCATGCAAGACCAATAGTTGCGCTTTGAATGACAATGTAGCATATAGCTAGTTCTTTCTGATGTATAGTCCTCTCTAAGCATGCATATTAATGTTGTTTGGTTGCCATTTTCTTATATATGCTACGGTGTTTCGTTGCTTTTACTGTTTATTACTGCTTCTCTATTATCTTTCTAACATTTTACTGAATTGTAGATGGACGGCAGTGATATTGTGGTTGAGGGTCCACGTTGCAGTCTCCGTAGTAGAAAGGTTTGTTGTAATTTTCTTTAGTTCCTTCTCCATAGTAGAATACTTGCTAAAGCATATTAGTTTTCATGATTTTCTGAGCTGTTTTACATAACTGAACTACTTAGCATACTAGTTCTGGATTGGTACAAGTTGTACTTATTTCCCCCACTGCCGTTACTATCTAATTTTGTCATTATTACTTTGAAGATATTGCTAGTTCAATACACATGCTGATTAGCGTTCCTCCTTTCAGGTTTACAGTGATCTCTCTGTCGATTATCTCAAGATGTTCCTCTTGAACGTACCTGCAGCTGTTGTTGCATTGGGATTGTAAGTGGGCTGCTTTTTCTCTATTTACTCACCCACTTGAATCCAAAATCTCTTAAAAGTGTATATATAAATTCAAGAAAAATGCAAAATTGAACAAACTAGAAAACTAATGTGTGTCAATACATATAATACATAACTTAAATTTATATCTTGAATATATTAACCTTATGTTAAATTATTGATCCCACTTAGTGATTTCAGGAACATAGTTTTGCTTCGATGTTGTTGTCTGTGGTGCCTTGTGAATCTTTTCTTCTAAGAGCTAATTTTACTTGTCAATTTATCTGATATTATAGTGGGAATACATCTATGGTTCTTTTGTGTCCAAAATTACTATGCTAATTAATTTCATTAACCAATGTTATGACAGGTTCTTCTTCCTTGACGATTTGACTGGATTTGAAATCACATATCTTTTAGAGGTAAAAAAATCTCATTCTTTTTTTTTCTTTCAGCTACTTACTTTTGTGAATTACCTGGTGATTGAATGGAAAGCAAATCTGTAGTTCAGATGACCAATAAGATTATTCTTCTTGTCTCAAAACTAATCTTATTCTGAGTAAGTTACCGGGTGAAAATGAATCCAGTAGCTGTAGGTTTGGTATTACTTACATCCATATGAGCTACATTAAACTAGGTACTGGAAGGGGAGTAGCCAGAAAGTGGGTAAAAGTAGTACAAGATATTTCAACACGATAGAATTGGTAGTTGCCTACTTCAGTTATCCGTAGTCTTCTACAGAATGTGTAGTGGATCCATCCATATTTCTCATGTTAGCTTTGATTAATATGGTTTGTTGATTGAACTGGACCATTTTAACTTATATCTCAAATTACTTTATCATATTGGTTTTGTAGCATCATTATATTTAATTAACTCAACAAAAATTTGCAGCTTCCAGAGCCTTTCAGTTTCATTTTCACATGGTTTGCTGCCATTCCCCTCATATTATGGTTATCTTTTACTCTTACAAGGATTGTTGTGAAAGACTTTTTGATCCTAAAGGTAAATATTTCATTATAGATTATCATCATTTTTTGAATAAAAAACTAAAGATTATTCTTTTAGGGCCCTTGTCCCAACTGTGGCACAGAAAACACTTCCTTCTTCGGAACCATTCTTTCAGTATCTAATGGCGGTTCCAGTAACTCAGTGAAATGCATAAAGTAAGTTGATAAATAACTGTCTGATTCACTTCATACTTTCTTGTCATTGACCATTTGGAAAATCTTTCTCAGTTGTGGTACAGATATGGTATACAATTCATCCACTCGCTTGATTACATTGCCTGAGTAAAAGGTAAATGTATCTCTATTGTAAAGTTCTTGAGTAAAGATCAGAACGGTGTCTCGAACATTATATTAGTCATCATTCCTGTGGTTGCAACTAGGTTTGCTTTCTCCTTTTCTGCAATGCATCTAGAAGATGAACTAAGAGGGTGGATGATGGGGATGGGGGCAGCTGAATGTTTATGAACTAAAATTGTATGTACAATTTCAGCTCAGATGTGGAATTCAGGAAATGCAAGACAATTACCTGCTTTTTTGCTACTTAGAATGCATCATTTTTTTCTGAATTCCCTTGAATGCATGTGAAGATTTGGTTAGTTAGAGGATGTAAGTAACTAAAGTTTTGATGATGCAGGATGGAACTTTTTACCTCAGAGATCAGCAAATAATGCTCAGAACTAACATGAGTTTTGCATCAAGGTGTATGCCTTTGAAGCCCTAGAAGTGGAATGAAGGTTACAAACCTTGAATTTGAAGCTTCTCAGCAGTTTTTATTGTACATGTGATTGGTTCCTGTATATGCCCTAAAATTATATATGTAAGATTACACTTAGTGTGCTACACCTTCATAAACTCAATATTTTTGGATATGAAAAAAAAAAAAACCTTTGTTTTTTGTGTGTATATGTATTCACACTTACATTATGGAAATTAATCATAAATAAAAAATAAATAATACTTTTGGTATCCCAAGAAAAACAAAAATGTAGTTGACGTAATAATTCAACCATTAGTGTCTAATTTCAAATTAAACATTAAATTCCTAAATAAGATTTAATAATAACTAACCATTTTTAATTATCTTAACAAATTTGAAGATTCGAATTTTAATTCATATATAAAATTTAGGTAGTTTTAAAGATTCTTATATTTAGAATTCATTGAAAATTTTAACAATTTATATATATATATATATATATATAATTCGAATCTTAATTCATATATAAAATTTAGGTGGTTTAAAAGAATCTTATATTTAGAATTTAATTTATTGAAAATTTCAAGAACTTTATATATATATATATATATATATATATAATTCGAATCTTAATTCATATATAAAATTTAGGTCGTTTGAAAGGATCCTAATATTTAGAATTCATTAAAAGTTTCAACAACTTATATATATATATATATATATTAATATATATATATAATATATATATATAAAACTATTTAAAATTTCGGTCCAAAATTTTTATCAATTCATTCTTATAATTTGAAATGTATAAAAAATATATTATATAAAATAAAAATAAATAAATTCCAATAATATTAAAAAGAACATTCACACGTCAAGTAGGCATTTTCTAATAATAAACACATTCTCAAGAGTCATGAGTTTGAGAGAGGATAAAAAAAAAAATTACATAAGAATTTAAATAAAAAAAAGGAAAAAAAAAAACACACACACACACACATATATATATATATATATATATATATATATAAACTTATTGGTGACACGTGTTGAATTCAGGATAATAATGCTTAACATGTTTACTCACTTATCAAGTCTTTAGCGGGAAAAACATAAAATCAGCAAATTCTATATATATATATATATATAATACAACGTAGAATCAGCAAATTTTGACACGTCATCCGACCACCACCCGGGAAGAAAAAAAAACTATAGAATGAAAATAAATAAATAAATAAAAGTCGTGTAATTTAATAAATAATCTGTTATTTCTCAAATATATATATATACAGGAAAGGAGGAGGACGAATTCAGTGCAACCAACTAAATAAGGGGCGGCAGAGAGAGCAAACATATATATATATAACCTGCCCGCACGTTTTGAAGAAACATTGGAACATTCTCTTTCGAACTATACGTGGTTACTAACTACAAACACAAATATAATTAATTACAATTATTACATTATAATAGTAATATTAATAATTAGATTATCCTGATTTAAGTTTTAATTAATAATATAAAATCTCCTTTTGACTTTAATTAAAATAATGTTCGTGAGGATCACGAAGGCGTCGAGAAACTATATATATATATTATATATAAATAAGCTCCAATGCATGAAACAATCAATCAATCAAGAAAGAAAGAAAGAAAGAAAGAAAGAGGAATTAAGGTAGAAACAATGGCTTCTCCTGTTCAATCACTCATGATCAGCTGTCTACGACGTCGTCTCTTCCTTTCTACTCTATTCTTCATCATGCTGCAGTGTTGTTTCATTTTTAAAGCCTCTGCAGCTGGCTACTATGCACCCCCAGCTACATTTAGGCCCATGCCATGGCAAGATGCCTTTGCCACCTTCTATGGTGACGAGACTGCCTCCGAAACCATGGGTACCCTATTCCACACCTCATATATTCATTGTAATACTTGTCCTATTCATTACAATAGATTTAGATATTTATAGTAATATTTTTGTATAATAAGAATAATACTAAGTAATTGATTGTATTTTTTTAAGTGCAGGAGGGGCATGTGGATATGGAAATTTATTTGTGAATGGTTACGGAACAGCTACAGCAGCATTGAGTTCAGTGCTATTTAACAATGGATATGCATGCGGGCAATGCTACCAGATTCTATGCGTGAACTCAAAATGGTGTTACACCGGTTACCCAATGACCACCATTACCGCTACCAATCTTTGCCCACCAAACTGGGGTCAGGATTCCAACAATGGTGGATGGTGCAACCCTCCTCGTAAACACTTTGACATGTCCAAACCTGCTTTCATGAAAATCGCTCAATGGAAAGGCGGTATCGTCCCCGTCAAGTACCGGAGGTACGTACGTGCACATAATTTTCATTTAAAATATTTATGTTATAAAATAATTGTGACATTTGGTTTGTGGTTGTTAATTATGGGCAGAGTCCCATGCATTAGGAAAGGAGGAATTCGATTGAGTTTCCAAGGAAATGGATACTGGTTGTTGGTGTACGTAATGAATGTTGGTGGTGCGGGTGATATTTCAAGTATGGCAGTAAAGGGAACAAAAACAGGATGGATAAATATGAGCCATAACTGGGGTGCTTCTTACCAAGCTTTCTCAACACTTGGAGGACAACCACTTTCTTTCAAGTTAACTTCTTACACTACAAAACAGACCATTATTGCATACAACGTTGCCCCTTCAAACTGGCATGTAGGAATGACTTATCAAGCCAACGTCAATTTCCGCTAATCTTTTCACTTAATATATACTTTTTTTTTTTTACTTTACTTTCTTCTCGTTAAATCAGTAATTTCTTTATATATATATATTGTAAAAGTTCATTTCTAATGAATATATACTGTAAAGGAGGAATATTTTTTAATGAGAAAGATGAGTGAGATCGAAAATTTTAATATGTTCTAATTAATGAGCAATAAATATATGGTCTAGTTTTTTTTCTTTCAAATTATTAAAAAAGTTCTATATGTTTATCCAATATATATAATCATATATATATAATATATATATATATATATATATATAGACAAACAAGTACCATACAATTTATGAAATGTAATCAAAATGTGTCTAAAGTTACAAACAGCTAAAAGCAACTTGTACACAAATGAAATTCAGTCCATGGCAACATATTATGAGGAATGGATTGCACCAATCTTTACCCCCATTGCTGAAAAGGGTAAATGCAAATTCTAAAAGTTTTGACAGTGAAAAAAAGAAATTTTTGTACAGGTGTTCTTTAGGTTTAATTTAAACTTCAAAGTTTAACTTTTATTTAAAACATAATTTTGAATAAAAAACTTCAAAGTTTAACTTTTATTTAAAACATAATTTTGAATAAAAAAAGTCCAACTAAAACTTGATATAGTATTTACATGAAGGCTTTATATCAAAGAAGTGATACAAGGATTACTTTTATATATATATATATATATATATATATATAAGCATACTTTACAGTACATACTGATCTGCAACATGAAAAAAAGGCACCCCCCAAACCCCACCACCACCCTCTAAAGAGAGAGACAGGAATTGTGATCCATGCTAGATTAGCTAACTTGAACCCACGAGTAGTTGGAGTGGGAAACATGTTATCAAAAACAATCACCACACTGATGAGACCTCCATTATTAACAAGACTAGCCTTCATTCTATTTCTTAAGCACGCCATGTTTTCATTTCTTTTCTTTTTTTTCTGTTCTCTTTTGACTTGGATATATATATATATATATATATATATATTAATATATCATGATCACCCCCACGCTGCAAACAAATCATTCCTCCCAACCTTTCCCACCTGATTTTGGCCCTTTAATTACCTCATTTATTTACATTAAAAGGCAAGCAAATTCATGGACGCACAAACCTCTCTTCCTAGACTGAGGCTTCATAGAGAGTGATCGTTGTAATCATTATATATATATTATATATATATATGTATATATAATCTTAAGTTTACTTGTAAATTCATGGATCACCCCACTAATTAATTCACTTCTTTCTCCCCAGCCCACCAACTTTCGAAAGGAAAAGTTCCTTTCTTTCTTTCTTTTTTAATGAATTAGAGGGTACTAAAACCTTTTTCCTTATCCTCTTTTTTTGTTGACCAAATGTACTACTTTTTTCTTGATCGGTTTAAAGGTAAAACCTTTAATTTCTCTGCCGAATTAAAGTACTCAAATGACAGTAGTTTCTCAATCCCTCTTCTCTCCAAGAATGTGTTTCTTGATTCTCCCAAAGTTTGCATTTTTTTTCTCTTAAAAAGTTCTAAATCCAGGTTTTCTTTCTACTTTTTCCACCTCCTAAACACCAGCAAAAAAGATTGTCATGCTATTAACCATCAAATCTCTTCTTCTAAACAGCAGCAAAAAGGAAAGGTCTAGAATTCTTTTTTAACACTTTTGTCAAAAGCAGACATCCTGTGTATTAAAAGGTTTGTTTCTTCAGCAGTAACCATTTCTTCCCTCTTTGCAATCCTCCCAAGTCCATCTTTCTTTAGGTTTTCGAACAAATTATCACTTTCCTCACATTTCTTGATCTTGTAATTTTAATGTTCAAGTTAGCAGAGAAAGAGCAGAAATCATACCCATTTTCCTGACATGGGATCTTTGATTTTTCCTATAATAATCACTTTGATACTATTATTTCTTTCATTTTCGTCATCTTTATCAGCCTTGAATCTTGATCCTCAAGGAATCAAATCTGCCCGTCTTCTTGATCTTGTCATTAGAGATTACACATTCCAACAATCATATGGAAAAAACATTAGGACAGGTAAATTACACTCTGTAGACTTACCAGCAAACCTCTCCGGCATAAAAGTTGATACAATCAGATTCCGATGTGGTAGTCTTAGAAGATACGGTGCAAAAGTGAAGGAATTTCATCTGGGAATCGGTTTGATTATTCATCCATGTGTTGAAAGAGTGCTTTTAGTCACACAAAATCTTGGATCTAACTGGTCTTCTATATACTATGATAACTATGAATTATCAGGTTATCAGTTAATTTCCCCTGTTTTAGGCCTATTAGCTTATAATGCTGGCGATAGTATCAATTACAGTACTCCATTTGAACTTGGAATTCAAGCAGGTTCAAGTAAAGAAGCAATCAAGATTGATTTTACAAATACTACTACAAAGATCATAAACGATACGGCCGGGTTGATCCCTTTATGTGCTAGCTTTGAAAGGGATGGGAAAGTGACACTGGCAAATCAAGCTGCTCCAAATGTTTGTTTGTCAAACAGATATGGTCATTTTGGTTTGGTAATTGAATCGCCATTGATTCCGATCAGAAAGAAGGTAAGTGGATGGAAGATAGCTGTAGGAAGCTCAATTGGAGCTGCATTAGGTGCTTTTCTGTTAACTTTATTATTTATAGCATTGTTTGTGAAAGTTAAGAAGAAAGCAAGAATGGAAGAAATGGAAAGAAGGGCTTATGAAGAAGAAGCTCTCCAAGTTTCCATGGTTGGACATATCAGAGCTCCTACTGCATCTGTTACTCGAACTGTTCCCATCATTGAACATGAGTATATACCTCCACCTCATTGAAATTTTGAAATTAATCTTTTTTTCTTTTTCTTTTTCTTTTCTTAATTTATGTTAATGAAGATCAATATTCTTTATGTAAGATTATTAATTTCAGACATCTTTAGGGTTGTTCTGTAGTATGAAAAAGTTAGCTTGATTAATTTTTGCAGGGTTTCTTGAAATTGAAAAAATTGTAGTGCTGATGTATCTTGTATGTAATTCTTTAAATCTGACTAATCTTTTTGCTGTTGTATGTACCATTTAGGCACATATATAATTTTGATTGTAAGTGATAAAATTACTAGTGGTGATTTCTTTTGGGAAACATGGTTACATTCACTTGATATTGTTTTTATTGTATCATATGACGATTTTTTAATTCATCCTACATATGACTAATTAGTTCACCAATTTTTTACCGAATTTAAAAAGATAAATTTGGTTGTGGATTAAACAAAAATAAAAAAGAAAAAAAAATGCAACCCTAAGTTCAACTAAAGCAATAAAATTGAACTGGAAAGTTGAAAACTCTAAATTTTGAGTTCTTGATTTGGCATTGTGAGAAAACGCATTGTAAATGCTACAAAAAGTTGTGAACACTAAATAAGAATCATAGTAAGACATTCATCTGAGTAAGAGGTAAATTCGTGTATTGTTCTCACCTACGGTGAAACTCACTGATTCGGACCTGACCTGCAAAGGTCAGATTAGATATATATTTATATATATATATATATATATTATATATATATATATATATATATATATAACATGGTTATTGCTGTTCAAGATCAAGGATCAAAGAATGTACGTGTCCTCACCTATAGTGAGACTCAATGATTCGGACCTGACCTACAAAGGTCTTGATATATATATATACATTTCCTGGTTATTGCTGCTCAAGATCAAAGATCAAAGATTGTACGATGTCCTCACCTATAATGAGACTCACTGATTCAGACTTGACCTGCAAAGGTCTTGATATATATATATATATATATATATATATATATATATATATATATATATACTTACCTGGTTATTGCTCCTCAATATCAAAGATCAAAGAATATACATGTCCTCACCTATAGTGAGACTCACTGATTCGGACCTGACCTACAAAGGTCTTGATATATATATACCTTGCTTGGTTATTGCTGCTCAAGATCAAAGATCAAAGAATGTACAATGTCCTCATCTATACTGAGACTCACTGATTCGGACCTGACCTACAAAGGTCTTGATATATATACCTTACCTGGTTATTGCTGCTCAAGATCAAAGATCAAAGAATGTATGTGATAGTCATTTGGATTCCAGTTAAATCAAATTTGAGCCGTGTTGGATTCTTATTGAGGAAAATTCTTCATACACGGTTAGAACTCAAAATTTTACAAACACCTTTGGCTTGGACCAACAAAGTTATTAAGGAGATTTGTTATTTTCACATTACCTTTTCTTAAGAGAAAAAACGTGAAATATAAAGAAGGGGTTGGTCCAAATCTACGACCAGCCAATTCTTGTTGGACTGTGAGCTGTGGGCTACAGCCATGTATGCCCACTTCCGAGGAAAAAAACAGCTATCCATTGCTAATTAAGCAGTACATAATCTGGACGGATCTACAAAAGTGGACGTATATTTATATACACATTTAATGGTAGAAAATTTAGTTAGATTTAAAATGATTATTAAATTTAATACCATAAAAAGCGTTTAATAAGTCACTCTCCAAATATAAAACTAGTAAGGCATGACCAAAGAAATGAGCTTAATTAATTAGGCATATTATTAGGTTATTGCCTAAAATGGTCGTCTTGTTTTTCCCAAAATTCCCACATGTTATAACTCTTCTATCTTTCTTACATGCGTTTTTATTACACAAAATGTGTGTGTGTGTGTTTTTTTTAATTCTTAAATTTACTGGTGTCTCGAACACATAAGTACTATGAATTTATATTTTTCTTAACCAAATGTATGTTTTTAAGAATTTTTATTTTACAAATAAAAAATATCATATGCATATTAAAAATGTATATGCTAATGTTTAGTTTGGGAATTTAATTTTTTATATATATATATATAAAATTAACGTAAGTATACAAAACTTAAAAAAATTAAAAAGTTTTAACTATGAAAATTTAAATAGAAAGATGAAAGTTGTCAAAATTTTATGGTATTTCTCATTGTTTAATTTTTATAAATACTTGAATAGTATCTTTGATCAGGTAAGTGAATTTGGACCCCTTCTTCGACTTAATTCTTTTATTTGTTTTAATTCTATTTTATGGAGAGGAGAAAAATGTCGACATCCATCAATGGCCAAAACATTAAGGCCATTTCAAGTAATAAACCACATAATGTTGGAAGAAGTATTATGTACTTAATTGTATTGATTAATTGGAAGGTAATGATGGCAAACTTATATATATATATATATATATATATATATACACATATATATAACATGTGAAGAAGTTTCTTGGAGTGGAAGAATGGAAGAAATTAAGAACGTTGGAATGGAGTGCTGTCAATTTGAGTACTAAACTCATAAGATCTCTCTCTCTCTCTCTCTCTCTCTCTCTCTCTATATATATATAATATATATATATATATATATATATATATATATAAAACTTGCTTCAATAGCAAGCATATAAAGCTTGTACAGTGCAAATAATGGATTCTTGGCCCAAGTTGAGATCTGTTGGTCATCTCATTTTATAGTGAAGCTGATTCATGACATAGTCTAACCTTCCATTTGAATTTATATTTATATATATATATATATAATATATATATATATAGATATAACACAATTAGGAGCTAATAACAAATAATAGTAAATTATTTTAATTTTATCAATCAAATTTTTAAAACTATTTGAATTATTATGGATCCAACATCTTGAATGATTATATGCTAATTTATCAAAAAATAATAATAATTAATTGGGCAGACCATACATACCAATAAAATCAATTAGATCTTGATTTCAATTAAATCAAATAAAATCAATAATCTATTCTTTTGACCAAAGCTAAAAACTTTCTTTAAAAAAAAAAAAAGAAGAAAAAGTAATTACTAAAAAAAAAATACAACCTAAAAATATTTTAAAGATTTTTCGGAAGATTTTAAATTCCTGAAATTGTTGGATTACCAAAACTTGATTACTCTATTTTTTAGAATTTTCTCTCAATTTTGACCTATTTATTTGTTCCGGTTTATATATATATATATATTAATTTTATTTTCAGGATAATGAATAGGGTGAGAGAGGAAACTTAATTAAAAATCCACCTAAAAAAATGATGATACCATGTGTTTACAGCGGTGAAATTAATCCATTTGTTTACAATAACTACCCCCACTGATAAATAATTATTGTATTTATCAAATACACTTTTTTTTTCTTTTTTTTTCTTGGTGTAATTTTGAATTATTATTTAAAGAAAAAAAAGCTTGACTTTAGAACAGAAAAACCGTCATGTGAAGGTTTCAATTATTTAAAATACGAACATTGACAGCAAATGATTAACTGATTTCTTTACTACATAATATTAGATCCCACATTGCATTTGGTTTCGGAATCTCCAAAATTTTGTCCCACCCCATAATTTTTTCCAAATATAATTTTATTTTAAAAATATAATTTGGATCGATTAATTTGACGTTGTAACCAAAATTTTGTCTCCATTTGTCTTGTCAAAAACATTCAATTTTATTTATATAAAAAAAAGGAAATTAAAAATTGGAATAATTGAGGAAGAAACACGATGATTTGCAACACCTAATAATAGTCTTGAACGAACATGCTGCTTGTGCCCTCATCTACTGCCAGTTTTTCTCAAACAATTGAGAATCATTAATGTATATATATATATATATATATGTATGTATGTGTGTATCTATATCTATATATATATATATAGATCTCTTCCTAAGCATCCAGTCAAGGAATTCCAGATTGGAAATTTGACAAATTCTTCTTTTTCTCTCTCTTAATTAAAAGAGAGAAAAATTTAAGCATGCACTAATAAGAAATTAAAGTAGTAAAAGATAAAAAATGTTAACTCAGTCAATCGAATTATAATGTATAAAGATAATGAATAAATACGTGTCTAACAAATTAATAAAAATAGTGTTTATTATGAAAAATAATAAATTGGATATATTATAAAAATATTTTTGAGAAAAATAAGATTTAAAGTTGGGGATAAATCTTGATTTAGTAAATTCGATATATTATAAAAATATTTTGAGAAAAATAAGATTTAAAGTTGGGGATAAATCTTGATTTGGTAAATTCGATATATTATAAAAATATTTTGAGAAAAATAAGATTTAAAGTTGGGGATAAATCTTGATTTGGTAAATTCCTAAAGAGTAAGAATAGAATTAGTAATGGGCAAATCCTGAATTTTCCCGCAAAACCTGAGATCTGGTACTGTTATTTCCCGGGAAATTTGACAGCCTCCCTCGTGAAATTACTTCTTCACTACTCAGCAACAAAAATCCACCTAAATACAACCCAACAACAAAAACCTCTCCAAGCTTTAATCTTCTTCTTCCTTAGGGCTCTTTTCTTCTCTATTCTCTGCTAGAGATGGATTCCAACAAGCCATCTCCGACCGACAATCAACGGCCGTCGACCTCTTCCACCTCCTCCCCGAGCGACAATCTTGAGCCCACGATTCAAGTAAAACCCCACCTAATCCCAACACTCAACTCCTACCATCCTTCTCCTTCACGCACTATCTACAGTGACCGTTTCATTCCCAGTCGATCTTCCTCTAATTTTGCCCTATTGCATCTCTCTTCCCCTTCACAGTCTTCAAACTCCGACGATTCCACCAATGCCTATGCTGCCCTTCTC
Organism: Asclepias syriaca; assembly: GCA_027405835.1. NCBI lineage: Eukaryota > Viridiplantae > Streptophyta > Magnoliopsida > Gentianales > Apocynaceae > Asclepias > Asclepias syriaca. Next base: position 6,698,181 of record CM049929.1, on the reverse strand, counting down.
CGTACAGCTCTATTTGGGCCCGACTCTGCGGGCGTGGTATCCCCTGTCACCCCTGAAAAATTGGTCGGAACTAGTGCCAAGAATCTTCAAATTACTTCTCCTAATTGTAACATTTTCAAGTATAAGACTGAGACTAGGACATCTTTGCACTCTTTGTCGCCTTTTGGTTTCGACGATCAGCTCCCTGGAGTATCTCATAGCCCTGTTAAGACTCCGAGAAAGGTTCCCCGCTCACCTTACAAGGTAATTTCTTTTCATTTTCTAATGTAGAATACAGATCGTTTCTTGATTTGTTCCCTGGGTTTCTTGAATTTTGTAAATTGCAGAGGGTAGAATCGAATATTAGCTAATCTAGGGGGTTGCCAATCTGGGTTTGTTTTTCATTCGGTTAATGTCTTACATTCTTTCATACGATTTCTTTGGTCAGAAGTAATTTCACATTTTGTTTAATTGTTGGGATTTCATTGTATACTCGGCTAGGTTTTGGACGCACCAGCATTGCAAGATGATTTTTATCTAAATCTTGTCGATTGGTCTTCGCATAATGTCTTGGCTGTCGGATTGGGAAATTGTGTTTACCTCTGGCACGCTTCTAGTAGCAAGGTGAGATTTTTATTTTGTTCATTAGCATCCTTGTTTTGAATGATGGGTTTTCTCTTCATCAGTCCGCCTGTGTTTGATCCATTCAGTTCAACTTTTTACTGGAATGCTTTGTACAGGTAGTGAAGTTGTGTGACTTGGGGATTGATGATAGTGTTTGTTCAGTTGGCTGGGCACAGCGCGGTACCCATCTTGCTGTTGGTACGAGCAATGGGAAACTCCAGGTATTACATACTTCATTATTATGCAGAAAGCATTAAATGTCTTACCTGCATCTTTTGTCTGGTGAGATACATGACTTTTGAGGCATCCTTTTGGATTTTCTTTTGTAAAGCTTAAGTGTTCCACAGGCTTCTTTTCATACCCGTAGTGGCATTGCTGTGAATTCTAATCAAGCCTTAGAAACCATGTCGTAGTCCAATGCTTTCCATGTATTGCTGGGAAGAACCCTTAGAAACCATCATCATATTCTCTTAAAAGAAGTTATTTTGATAATGTTTAAGATAGATACTAAGGATTTGTAATTCAGAAGGTAATGCCTAAAGATAACATAATCATGAAACTTTCTGGCACTAACTGAAGATACAGACTTTTCAAATTCGCACTCCTCAAATACGAACTATTTTCTCGTATGCATTTTATTTTCTGATTCGTCTATGTAATCTATGGAAGGCATTTCCTCTCAATCATCACCTTGTTTGTGATTTGGGACTTGTCAAAACCTATTTGTTTCTCTTATTCTTTCATCTGCCCCTTTATGTATCAGTTTTCCTGTATATACAGCAGTTGTAGGAAGTAATGGCATATAAAAATAACAGTAAGAAATTAGAGTGCTTGACAAATATAAAATGTGAGCGAGTCCAAAGATAGAGAAAACAACTATTTGAATCCAGATCTAACCAAGAAACCATCTTTGATTGTTCTATTCTCTCGAATTTTGGATATTCATTACTTCTAAAATGTTCAGTACATTTCTTCTATATATGAAGAAAAGGAAAACGTTTTGCTAGTGTCCTTAGTTTTGCACAAATCTTCATTCTGATACTGGGTTTCAGGGAAGGTTACCCAGTGTCACTCGGGAACCCTCCTTGCATTTCTTATATGACATAAACAAGTAGCATAATCCCCGGTACATTGCCAGATATATAATAATATCATTTATATTATGTACTTCAAATAGGATAAGTAAAGATGGAAATCTTGAATGCAAACTCAGATTACAGAAATAATTACTTATTATTTTGAAATTGTTCCTTCAAGATATGGGATGCCTCTCGTTGTAAGAGATTAAGGACTATGGAGGGCCATCGTCTACGAGTTGGTGCACTGGCCTGGAGTTCATCATTGTTGTCTTCAGGAAGCCGTGACAAAAGTATTCTTCAACGCGATATACGAGCTCAAGACGATTTTGTTAGTAAACTAAGTGGTCATAAATCTGAGGTTAGGTTCATTCCTTGCTTTGCACTATGATAGTTTTGGTTTCTAGTGCCTCAAATTTTTAACATTGGTGTTGTTCATTTTGATTTAGGTTTGTGGTCTCAAGTGGTCTTATGATAATCGTGAATTGGCATCCGGTGGAAATGATAATCGGGTATGTGCTTGTTTTTTCTCTTCTATATATTTCCTTCCAATACTTTGTGACATATAATGCTAAATGTCTTTTTGCTGCACACAGCTATTTGTTTGGAACCAGCATTCCACCCAACCAGTGTTGAAATACTGCGAGCACACTGCCGCTGTAAAAGCAATCTCATGGTCCCCACATATGCAGGGACTTCTTGCTTCTGGTGGCGGCACAGCTGACAGATGCATCCGCTTCTGGAACACGACCACTAACTCACACTTGAGTTGCATGGATACTGGTAGTCAGGTATACTATATTTGTTTTTTTTCTGCCTCAGTGATAAAATTAGATTCTCTTTTTCATTTTACAAAAGTTATATATACCTGTGCATCCTTTTTGTGTGGCAGGTGTGCAATCTTGTGTGGTCTAAAAATGTCAATGAACTAGTCAGCACCCATGGATACTCTCAGAACCAAATAATAGTCTGGAGATATCCTACCATGTCCAAGGTACACTCTGAAGTTTAAATTTTGCGCCATAAAAGAAAGAGAGAGAAGGAAAAACCTTTCTTATGCAAACTAACTTCATCTGCTACTGATGCAGTTGGCTACTCTCACTGGGCATACTTACAGAGTACTTTACCTTGCTATCTCACCAGATGGACAGGTATGCATGATTTCCAATTTGTCGATTCAATTTTTTGCAATTATCATGTGCTAATTTCATTCTTCTATATATTCAGACAATTGTCACAGGAGCCGGAGATGAAACACTGAGGTTCTGGAATGTTTTTCCTTCCCCAAAATCTCAGGTAAGCATTCTTCCTAGGACTAACTTTGGTCGTTTTCTTGGCTCATGCCAATCATTATTCATCTCATTGCAGAACACAGAGAGTGAAATCGGATCATCATCTTTGGGAAGAACCCAGATTCGGTGATAGTTGCTTATCTTGTTTAAAAGAATTTATTTATTCATTAACACACAATTGTAGCGATATGAAGAAAGAAAGTGATGTAGAGAGGTTTTTTACTGCTAATTGAAGGCAGTTGTTGTTTATGTGGAGGGGTTATGAACTGAACTAATCTGTCTTCTCGCAGATTTCTTTCATTTGGGATCCCGAAATTGTATAGTGGGAGAGATGTTATTTTATAATCGATAACATGCTCCCTTGCATTTCTGTAAACTTAAAATGTAGCCAGATTCATCTATTTCCTTGTAAATAAACCATGTCTCTCTCTCTCTCTCTCTCTCTCTCTCTCTCTCTCTCTCTATATATCTAACTATCTATCTATCTCTATATATATATATATATGTATATTTGGAACAACTACACATGCACCTGGAATTGATGTAAAATATTATTGGAAATGTTCGTTGGAGAGTTCAGATCTGATATATATATATATATATATATATATATATATAAGCGTTGGTCAACCACCCAAATAGTAAATGGCTCTGGGTCATCTGCCAAACTGGCATGAATGGACTATATAGGATGCCTGAGAAGGACTTATGGTGTTCAGACAAAAGACAAAACCAACCTAATCCGACAAATTATCCAAATTCCACGCAAAACATGCACCGATTCTTTAACAATCAATACTGAATACAAATTAAGGATCAAATCACTGTTCCATATGGAGAACAAAGAAGTTGACCAATTAGCAGCTTTCCCTTCTCTAAGTTCTCCCCTTCTGGGACAGTCCCAATTAGTATTTGAGAATATTGATGATTTTTGTAATTATCAAGAAGCTCAAATATAAGCAATTTAACTCCTTATCATCAAACAATTGAACAAAAACTCTAGAAAGAACAGTTATTTATTTACACCATATCAGCTGAGCTATTACAAATCCAAGATCAATTAAAGAAGATAACATGAATTCCCACCACCTAATTAAAGAACAATTAGATCTTACAATTGACAAAAATGAAATCTTGATTAACATTTGATTGAATAAAGAAAGAAAACTATATAGACTCATATCTTGAATTTGAAAAGCTTTAATCTTTATAAATTTTGAGAATTCTAATAACATTTGGAAAAATAGACTCCCTCCACAAGAAAATGTTAAAATTGAAATCTTTTGAATCAAAATTAAAAAAAGTTAATTAGTATTAGGGTTTAAAACATAAATGAAAGGGAATTGTGAGGGGAAAAAAAAGAAGTAGAAATGGAGGGAGTTTAAGATTTTACAATTTTCAACATCTTCAACTTCTGAGGAATCCTGAAAGACTCTGTTTGATTAGGACTCTCCTATTTGAGAATCTCCAACTTTGACTGCTCCAATTGGAACACAAAACACAAACTTATACCTACAAAACATACAACAAGAAATTAAGCTAAAAATAAAAAATATACAAAAAGATTGAAAATATATATATATATATACTCAACAGAGCTTATCAACCACCAACACTAAGTTGATAGTTTCTAAGCACAATCAAATAAGTGTGTCATCACAAGACAAGATTTTTAGATTTGCTGCAAACTCTGTGTCCCTCTGATGCCTTGGCTCCATCATTTTGAGGAGAAACTTTGAGACCAAGGGATAGAGCTCATTGCTGGGAAGCAACAATTACAGCTATCCTGGCATGGTTGAGGTATGGTTACTATATTTCCAATTTTGTCTTTGTGGCCTCTGCTTGAAGGGGATGCCGCCACCTTCAGAGAGCCCCAGCATTCTACCTTGTTGAACTCTGGGATATTGGAATGGAAATGAACTAATACCAAAGCTTCAAGTAATTCTGGATAGTTATTCAGCAGGTTCAAATCACCATGAACGAAAGCCTTCAGTGCCTGATGATCCATCATGATCATAGTAGTAATTAGAATAGAGATGTAATCGAATTTTTTATTTTTCGGTTAGATTTTTTGTTTACCAGAGGGAGTTCTTTGCAGAAGATGCAATATCTGAGTCTGGCACACAAGTCTAGTAGAAAATGACCACCACTTATGTGACAATGAACATGAAGATACATCTTTTCCTTCACTTTCTTCCACTCTGCTACAACTTCGTCTCTTTGGAATCTATTGTACCATCCTTGTAACTGCAAGATAATCCCCAAAAATTATTCTTTTTCACTTAAAAACAATAACTCATTTCGAATTACGATTATACCAGCCAAGACAAGATAAAGGGTCTCTTTCTTTTGTATCTTTAGCCCAGTTCTTGATTGAATGTTCCCTTTTTTTTTCTTATGTTCTGTTTCTGAACTATTCATTAGCACCCATGACCCTCATGATTGGTTCTATTAATCTTTATATATATATATATATATACAGGGATTCTTCTATTGAGAGATGAAATTGAATTAATTACCTGAGAATGGTTTATTTGGTGAGAGATAGCCAAAGTGAGTTTAGAGGTTATGTCACTGTGTGTTAGTGTGTATGTTCTTGGAAGCTTCCCTGGATGCTTCATATCATCCACTCCCAAGTAAAAAACTTGAAGCTTGGAAGCTTCAAAAATAGCTGGTCCAAATAATCCTGCAACCTGATCCAATTCCCAACCTCATACATCAATAATAAACCAATGAAATCCAGAATCTTCGATTAAGAGATTAAGCAGCATTCAAGAAGATCACTGAACAAAAATAAAGATTTCTCAGGATTCTTGAACGTTATTTTATACAAACATAATAACATTTTAAAAAAGAAGAGTGGATTACCGGGACAAAGAATGGGTTCCTCTTGAATTTCCTTCTCAATGTATATTCAAAAAAGGATCTTTGCTGTTGAGTAAGCCAAGAAAAATCCATCTTCGAGGGTAGAAAAGGGGAAGCAGTTAAAGTTCCCATTTCTAGGACTGGCTAAGAACAAACAGCCCAGAAAGAGCAAGAATTGGATTCTCCCTGCCCTTGAAGCTTCACTCACACAATGGACAACACAAATACAGTTGCAGAAAGGAAAAATTGAATCTTTAAGGGAGAAAAAAAATTTCCCCAAATCAAAACGAGTAGTAGGCTTTCTTAGCTTTTCCTTGCTTTGATTAGATGCCTCTTCAACTTCAATTAACAACGTTAAAGAATTGCTCCACTTCTCGGACAAAGAACACAGAATGCAGCACCAAACAATGTTAGAAAAAAAACAAAAATTGGAAAAAAGAAACGAAAGAATCAAGAAAACCCTCTCAGAATGTCGTAAGGGGATGACGATGGTTCTTCCGTTCATGTACAGATGAGATACTCAGAAATCCGGAAAATGATAGAATCTGAATCCATGGCGATCTTTCTTTACTGGTGCCGTTAAAAATCAGACTAAACGCTCCGTGGCTAACCCCGCTCCACGTTTGTTTTCTTCCGACAGTTTACTGTCAGTTAATTCTTTTTTTAACCTTTTACCTTAAAAAAATGGCCCGTGAATTTTAAGATTTTCATTTTCTCAAAAAAAAGAAAAAAAAAGGTTAGAATTAAAGTAAGCAAACAAACATATGCCACTCAATTACTGTAAAGAACAATCCCAACTCTGGACTCCTACCACCCATCCCCTTCACGCAATATCTACAGTCCAAAATTTTCAGCATTTCCGACTCCGAGGATTCCCGCTGGTGCGAAAAAATAGCCACGATTTTCAAATTGCAATACCCTGTTTCTGTCGCCTTACGAGGTTTCTTTTTCTTTTTTGTCTTTTGTTTCTAAGAAAGAAAATAGATAGATTGTTGATTTTAGTTCATTGGATTTCTTGAATTTTGTGATGCTTCGGTAATCAGGGTTTGTGTTAAAGGTTGTTAACAATGTCTCTCATATATTGTATTTGTTTGGTCATTGGGCTCCCTCTTCCATTCTAATGGAACTCATCTGCATTTTAGAAAATTAGAACTAAATTAGGTTAACATTTTCAATTCTAGTTTAGTGGGGAGAGATTCTTGGAAAAAGGATATTCATAACTGAATTTGGTATTATTACATAATCCTTAACAAACACAAATATCTAATCCATGAATTTTTTGATATTTACATCTTCAACAAATTCTTATACTACTACTACAACTGTAAATTTTAGCCCTAAAACAGAATACTCCTTTATTAGCTTTGCTGCTGTAAACCCTGTTCTTCTGATGATGCCTTGGCTTCATTATCATTCTGAGAGTAGAACCTTTGTGACCAAGGGATCAAGCTCATTGCAGGGAAGCAACAATTACAGCTATCCTGGCATGGTTGAGGTATAGTCCCTTTGTTTCCAACTTTGTCCTTGTGGTTGTGGGAACCTCCAGAAGGTGAGGCAGCCTCCTTGAGAGGACCCCAACATTCTACCTTGTTGAATTCCTGGATGTTAGAATGGAAGTATACCCATACCATAGCTTCCTGTAAATCTGGATAGTTGTTCAGTAGGTTCACATCACCATGAATGAAAGCCTTCAGGACCTGATCCCATCATCATCATCATCATCATATTCATATTAGTAATTCATTAGAAGAGGTTTAGTTGAAATTTTGTTGTTAGGTTTTGATTAGGAAGGGAAGTTTTACCACGGGAAGTTCTTTGCAGAAGATGTAAAATCTGAGTCTGGCACACAAGTCTAGTAGAAAATGACCTCCACTTATGTGACAATGAACATGGAGAGACATCTTTTCCTTCACTTTCTTCCACTCTGCTACAACTTCATCCCTTTGTAACCTGTTGTACCATCCTTGTAACTGCAAGACACCAAAAGTTGTCTTTTTTTTAACTTAATTTCTCACAAAATTAGTAATTAACTAGATCAAAATAAAAGGGTCTCTTTCTTTTTGTGTCTTTCTTTAGCCCAGTTAGTTCTTGATTTCTTGTTCCCCTGTTTTGCTCTGTTTCATGAAAGATACATTGAAAGGTGAAATTGAATCAATTACCTGGGAATTGTTTATGCTTTGAGAGATGGCCAAAGTGAGTTTAGAGGTTATATCACTATGTGTAAGTGTGTATGTTCTGGGAAGCTTCCCCGGATGCTTCTTCTCATCCACTCCTAAGAAAAGAACTTGAAGTTTGGAAGCTTCAAATATAGCCGGTCCAAATAATCTTGCAACCTGATCCAATTCTCAACCTCGTACCATCAGTATCATATTCACCCCATGTATTAATAAAAGATCACTCTACCAAAAACAAAACAAAACAAACAAGGAAAGATTTCATGGGGAGTTGGTTGCTTCTTACTTACCGGGACAAATAATTGATTTTTCTTGAGTTTCTTTCTCCTTGTATACAGAAAAAGAGAGCTTTGCTGCTTAGTGAGGGAAGAAATCTCCACTTTGGATGGCAGAAAAGGGGAAGTAGCAGTCAAAGTTCCCATTCCAAGAACTGAGATAGAACTCAGAAAGAAAGAAAGAATTGGACGACTCTCCTCCAACTTGGCTAGCAGAAATAAAAAGATGAAAACTTGGAACTTGGAAGAAGATGGGCTCTCTTTTTTCTTTCTTTCTTTTGCTGTTTTCCTATGCTTAGCTTAGATGCCTTCACCTTTAGTAACGTAGAAGGATGGTATCCCTTTTCGTATACCTAAATGATGACAGAAAATTGGAAGGAAACGAAAGAATCAAATCAGAAAGCCCTCTTACATGGGGTTGGGTAGGCTGATGCTTGGTTTTATGTGTCTTAATGAAAATAGTGAAAGAAACGTGTAGAAATTGCGTCTAAGGCAAAATCTGTATATTGGCGCCGTTAAAAAGGTCAGACGGTGGTTGCTTCTGGAATCGTAAAACTAAGAAAATCTTGGGAGTCAGATCATCGGACACGCTGCATGGCGAATACTGTTCCACGCCTGTCTTTTTTGCAATTTCTTTGCCCGGTTATTGTCAATTACTCTTCGAATACAACCGGGTTTTGCCGTTTCTTTGTTCTTTTGTCTGAATTTTTTCTCGGCCTATCTTTATCTCGTTTATTTTATGATAAGAATGTTAATTTTTAGAATTTTTCTTTTTATTTGTTAATAATATATATATATATATATATCAAAAGGCAAAGGTTTGGATAAGTTTGTAGTTTTAAAAATTTTATTGGTTAATGAATTTTGTTTTTTTTAATTTAATGTATTTTTTGCTTTTACTGTTTTTTTTAAATTATTTTAAAAAAATTATAAGTGAAATTATTAAACAAATTAGTTAAATAGTCTCTAAATTATAGAGATTTGGTGATATTGGTTTTAATTATTCTTTTAATGATTTCTAAATTATAAAAAAAATATGATTAAAAATTCTGTTAAATCATCTAAGTAAAAAAATTCGAATAGTATATTTTGTTATTATACTATTTAAATATATTTAATAATAAATATTTTGGCATAAATAGTCTTTAAATTATAAATATTTGGTGAGATTAGTCCCAAATTATATATATATATATAAATTGTGATATTGATTTTTTAAATTAAAATTTTAAGTTATTTATATTATTATATTATTTAAATATATTTAATAATATATTTAATACATCATTTTTAATTTTAGGATCAATATCACTATTTTTTTATAATTAATAGATTAATTTTATTAAAAAAATAATTTATAAATTAATATCACCAAAATTTTATAATTTATGAATTGTTTATGCTAATTTGTCTAATTACAGACTAAATTAGGTATTCGACAGTTAATTATGATAATTGAAAAGGAAAAATTACCTTAACAATTATAAAAATATATGAAAATAAAGTACTTATCAACTATGACCGTTTTTATTTTTAAGGAGACGATTCTTCTACCTTCCTGATTTGTCTAGTACCATTGAGATTGTCACAACACATAAAGAAGTCAAATAATACAGTTGTTTAAAAATGGAAAAAATAAATAAATAAATAAATATATATATATATATATATATATATATATATTGACTAATAATTATGAATTTGAAGGATTAACAATTTAATTTCATAAATTTATTATTTTTTTTACATAAGAAAAATAAAATTCTTTTTCATCAATTCTTTCAAAATGTTTTAAAAGTTTAACACTTTATATGAAAAAGATAAAAATATTTATGATTTTAAAAAAAATTGTTAAATGAAAATAATTTTAATGGTTCCTTTTTTTTTTTTAAATGGACAAAATTGACCTCCTTCACACAAGTAATTTTTTTTCACCCCTATAGCACGTCAATTATTATAGTTGTTATTTAAAATATTAATTAATATTGATTTAAATTAATACATATTTTAATATTTAAAATCGAAAGCAAAAACCACTGTTTAGTCAAATTTGGAAAGTTTTTAAAAAATTTCTCTCTTTCTTTGCTTGCTTCTTCAACCTTCTTTCTTCTTTTCATTCTTAAAATGGATACTTAAACAGTGAGAGAGACGTGCAAAATAATCTCAGACAGACCCAATAAATGATGAAATTTAATTAATAACTAATTTAATTGATAATAATCTAATTTATAAATTTTAAAAAATATAAATTTAAAATATGATATAAATAAAAATATTTTAATTTTTCAATAATATATATATATATATATGGCGAAATGGATTTTCTTGTAAGTTCTGTCAACTTTATGGTGCAATTGAAAATTGACCATCTCCAATATTTTCGGGGGATACACTAATAAAATATGGCAAATTGAGTCCTCAAACTATGTACTTTTATTGTAATTGGTCCTTATATTATTATCATTCCATCTCTTTTTAAAAATTATATATAAAGTCATTTATATTATTATACTATATTAATATACAATATATATATATATATATATATATTATATATATATATGAAAAGGGTTGATAAGGCGAAGATACAATACAAAAAAATTATTGAAGTCTAATAATAGAAATATATGAAAAGGGTTGATAAGGCGAAGATACAATACAAAAAAATTATTGAAGTCTAATAATAGAAAGTATAAACTAAAAAAATATATATATATTCATTCAAAAACTAAAAACAATGGATATTTCTTAGACACTTGTCTTACAAATATAACCCTAATGCCAGCTTCTGCTTCTCTGCCTGTTTTTTAGGCAACAGAGCTGCTTTGTCCCTTCCCTCAATTTTCCAAATTTGGAAAGGGTATCCCCGAGTCGCTTCCAAATTTGGAAAGGATATCCCCGAGTCGCTTTTACTTGTTAAGTCCCGAATAATTTTACGTTAATATAATATTGACCATTTTTATCTTACGTTCTCACAAATAACTACTCATAAAGTATGAGAGTTAGTGAATTTTTATATATTAATAAATTTTAACATTATTTTTAGATGTAGAATTTTAGTTAAAACTCCAACACTATTCACTAAATATAAATTAATTTTGATGCAATCAATGATAATAGATAAAATATATATATATATATATATATATATATATAGATATAGATATAGAATCTAAATTAATAATGAAAGAAAAAGGAATACTTCAAAAGCCTCAAATCTACAAAGTCTTCCTTTGATATTATTATACACTTAAAAAATATACATCAATTTATAAACTATTTCCAAATCTTATTTTTTAACAATTAGTACAACAACAACAATAACTCCTCTTTTGTTTTTGTTTTTCTCATTTTTCCATTTTTTTCCCCCATTTTTTCTTTTCTGCCAACACCAAAAACAAACACAAACAATTGAAAAGGAGAAAAAAAAAAGGAAAAATGATGGAAGAGAAAACATAACATAGCTGAAAATGAAAGAGTTTCATCTTTCATCTTTCAGGAGGTCCTATAAACAATTGTGTTTCTATCTCCATCATTTGTCTCAGTGGTTGCATTGTCTTCTGGGGTGTGATTGATAACTCCAGACTTTGCATCTCACACTCCTGCATGCATGCATGAATGGATCACATTTTTACACTAACCGTGATTCTTTCATAATTTTCATAATACATACATATATATTGCTGAAGAGAAGAAAAAAAAAACACACACACACCTTTTTCCTCAATTCTGAATTTTCTTTAGCCAGAAGTTTCTCCTGAATTTTGTCATTTGAAAGAAAGATTTATTTAGACAAGATGTCCCCATGTACCAACTCAAAGATTACAATAACACTACATATATATATATATATATATATATATATTAACTTAATATATCATCGTCAAAATGTAATAATATTTAACAGATCTTCTGTTATATTTTTCTATACACTTCTTTGTTATGATACGAATATGATAAAAAATTCCTAAACAACAAAAATGGAAATAATAGAAGAGTTGAGATGTTATTTTACCTCTTCTCTCAGTCTTTCAACTTGTTCCTTCAGCAATAAGTTCTGAAATTACACAAAATTTATATATAGCTCTGTCATGTTGGACTTTTACTTTTCTAAAGCCTTTTTTTTTTTTTTTACAGGAATATCAATTAAAAACGTTGACACACACACACACACACGGATATATATATATATATATATATATATATTATATATACCTTTCTTGCTCGAATGTTGGTAACACTTTTCTCCAACTGAGTTTCTATAAGTTGTAATTCGTGAAGGGAAGAAGAATCCAATCCCTCTCCTAAAAGCTTCCTGCATTAATGAACAGGAATAAAATATATGCGAACATTACAAAAAAAAAAAATAAAAAAATTAGGGCAACAAACCGTTTAGAATCTTCAATAAAATGAATCCTTTTCCTCAAGTTGACAACCTCTTCCTCGTACTGCTGCAGAGATTAAGAAAACATTCTCAGCAAGAACACCAGAATCTTGAATCTAAATTACATATGCCAGACATGAATCTTTAATCTTTTTCTTTTTTAGGTTTAAGAAATCAATAAGCTGAAAAGCCATTAAGTAGAATATTTAGTTAAGAAGGCTTAGTTAGTTGATAGCAGACTCGTAATTTTAAAAGTTGATGATGAATTCGAAACACAGTATAGAGAAATAAGTCTCAAATTTACATGCAAAATTAACAAAAACAATGCTGACCTCTACGTCATCTTGGATGGTTCTTTTGGTAAGAGTATTAATGTGTTTCGTGTTCTTCTGATATCTCTCTATTGTTTTTGCTGTGCTGAAATCATTTCAAGAAATATTAGTTACAGTTGATACAAAAGTTAATGCTAGCTTTGATATGATATGTCTTTTTATGTAAAAAATTAAATCATCTTTTGACTTTTCATTCTTACATAAATGAGTATTATACCATTAGTTGTAAGGTACTGACAAATTAATTGTATTCATAGGACAGTTTTTGTATTAATTTTTAAGAAATGTTGCAATCCTATTTCTTACAATCTTTTTGACCCAGACCCTCGAGCTCGTGCCGCAACTATGGGCCTGACAATACCCATAATCAACTACTTGGTATTGCCATCACTATACCACCCAGACCCTCGAGCCCGTGCCGCAATTATGGGCCTGACAATACCCATAATCAACTATTTGATATTGTCCTCACTATACCAAAAGGGATACTTCCATTACTTCACTTATCGATGTGGGATGGGGTATCACATTCACCCCCCCTTAAGGTCTAGCGTCTTCGTTAGGGTCCACTCGAATATAATAGGCTCGGCCCAAAATCAACCAATGGACGTCCGGGATTTAGAGGTGGCTCCTACCCTTGAGTGTAGCACTTAGTTCCCATACGCTAGGCCCACTCGAATATAATAGGCCTCGGCCCAAGATCAATCAGTGGACGTCCGAGATTTAGAGGTAGCTCCTACCCTTGAGTGTAGCACTTAGTTCTCATACGCTAGGCCCACTCAAATATAATAGGCTTCGGCCCAAGATCAACCAGTGGACGTCCGGGATTTAGAGGTGGCTCCTCCTACCCTTGAGTGTAGCACTTAGTTCCCATAGTCCGGGTTGGTTACCTGCTCTGATACCAATTGTCACGACCCAGACCCTCGAACCCGTGCCGCAACTATGGGTCTGGCAATACTCATAATCAACTACTTGGTATTGTCCTCACTATACCAAAAGGAATACTCCAAGTTGACTATGAATACCTAGACTCATTATTATATACCATTGCATAGTTACTTCACTTATCGATATGGACGGGTATCACACTTTCTATGTATGTATGTATATAAATTTGTAATAAAAATGCTTTTATAATATATAAGGGAAAGAGGGAAGACAAAGAGTAGTGAATGAATAAGAGAATATATAAGGGGGGGGGGGGGGGGGTTTAATTAGATTAAAACTTTAATCTTTCAATAATGAACAAGAAGTTTCCTATTATTAGGACAATCTTTTGATAATTCCTTTGGAAGATTTAGTTTTGTTGTATACTAAATGACGAATTATTTTCTTTATAACATAAATATTATATTTTTCTAAAAAATTATATTACAAACACTATTCAATATATCATCAGGCTTCACTAGCAAACTTAAAATGTTAAGATGAAGTCTCAACTTGAAATCCTTTAACCAAATATCTCTAGAAATCCATATCTCCTAGAGGACTAATATTTTAGAATATGATTATTTTTTAAGACTATCTTTCTTCGTTCATCCATTTATAAAGTTTATGATTGTGCTCAACAAGATCACTATTCTTGAAAGTTATATTATATAGGTCATTCTTTTTAAACTCTTGAATCAATAGTAAAAATACATTAAAAGAACTTAAACTTCACATGGAAATAGGATCTTGTAATATTACTCCAAGATTTCTGGATTTTCCTTTGCCAAGTTATAATCAGAGAATTATAGGCATTTAGACATTATTAATTATCCTTATAGTGACCCTAATTAAGTCCCCCCCCCCCCCCCCACCATTTCCTGAGCCATAGGATATGATACTAATTAAATACACATGGCAGTAATCAGTAATCAGTAATCATATATATATATAGAGAGAGAGAGAGTCCTTAGGAAAAAGGTGCTAAAAATCCTTAATGACATCAAAATAATAACAAGGTTTGTTTTTCCTCCTCCTTCAAGACTCTTGTCTTGACTGATCCGATTTTATATATATATATATATAGAGATAAGTTTTCCCTTATCTTTTTCTTTCTGGGACAAAAGACTTATAATCAAGAAAAGAAGCCCTCAATTCACTGTGATCTGCTAGCTACCACTTTGAAGCCCTAATTTATTATGCCTCTAATTATACACATCATCAGGAAAATCCTTGTAAGGAACAATCCAAATCAATGCCCTAAAAATATAACTAGGGGGAGAACAATGAAAGCATATATATATATATATACACACTAATTGCAGCAGCTAGGACAAGAATTGAACAGTTTATGCAGCAGAAGAGACATGATATGTACATATATTACATTATATATCCAAATTAATTAACTGAAAAACCCCTGGGATCATACCTTTCATTTGGCATAAAATATCAAGGCAGCAGTCCAAAGACTTGGTCTTTTTCCAAATACAACATTATTTTTAAAAAGAACAATCAAAATTAAAGATTAGTCCTAGGTTTTAGCATATGTTAAAGAAAGAAATTTTCTTTAACATATCCCTCTCAGTAGTTTCAATATTTGGGGAAATTTTCCTTGTAATATAATACAATGAGAGATTTCTCCACCAAATTTTACCCCTTTTCCTGGAGATTGTACCATGAATCAGTAATTATATCTCATGTCATAGTAACATTAGGATAAATTTTTTTTTCATCTTTTTGAGGCCATCTTCCACATTACCTGCTGCAATGACCAATCACTGTGTACTATATCTATATATATATATATATATATATATATATATATATATAAGATTCTACTCCACTTTGAACAAGAAAAATTTTCCATGTTTTCCTGATCATTTCTACAAATTTTAATCTCTGGATAAGGGAGCCCTTTCATTCATTCAGACAAAAGCCTGAATCCTATTGTACTTGGAACTTTTAAAGAGAGTAATCTATGGATCTATCTATCTATATATCCACGAAAGATTTAGGTACATATTTTTTCTCCCTTGTGAAGCAACTTGCAACTTGCAACTTGCAAGTACATTTTACAGCTAAAAATATGTCAATTATTTTAAGGGTACCCTATGTTTTGATTTTGATGCAGAAAAAAGTTCACGGGGTTGGGTAAGAAGTAAGAAGTAAGAAAGAGAGTTGTGTTTATAACCTGGAACTTGAGAATTCATAAAGTTTGCCCTTTGGAGAGAAGATGATTAGAGCAACTTCTGCATCACAGAGAACTGAGAGCTCAAAGGCTTTCTTGAGAAGCCCACTTCTCCTCTTTGAAAATGTCACTTGTCTGCTCGTTGCATTTTCTATCCTCTTCATCTGAGTCTTCCCTCTCACCATTTTTTTTTCTTTTTTTCTTCCAGAGACTTCAAGAAAAGTATCCTGATTAATTTGTGTGGAGGAAAAGAAGAAGGGGAAAAATTAAACAGAAATATCCACCTGATCAAGAAAATAGGAAGAAGAAAAAAAACTCATGAGCAAGAAGTTTCCTAAAACAGAAATATTCAAGAAAGAATAGGATTGATCGACAACCGCCCCAAAAATGGAAAAACCAGACAGAACTTTTTGTTGGTGTGTGTCTATCAGATCTGGATGAATGGAAATTGGTTGGTGAGATAGCACTCGAAACCCTAAAGATTATGCTGAAGCAGAAACAAGACTGAAAAAAATTTCCATTTGTGAGTACATAAAATCTTTCCCTTTTATTATTATTATTTGTTTTTCCTTTTTTCTTGATGAGTTTGTGCAACAGAATATATACAAACATAAACTGACTATTATTGATTAAGGAAAGACCAGAGATGACCAAAAAATCCTCAACCCTTTTCTTCTTTTGGTAAATACAAAAGAAGCCCGAAAGTGACTATATATTTAGGGAATATTTATATATATATATATATATATATAATATATATTAGAATTATTATTATTAAAGATGCCTTGCGGACACGAATATATTTTCATGCCATTGCTTTTGTTAACCGACAGATAACCAAACTCAAACCTTCCCTATTCATTAGTGCCCACCCTACCCCACCCCCACCACTAGCACGTACATACATTCATACATATATATATATATATATGTGTGTATGTATTACTTGTTTCCTTTCTTTTCATTTTTCAAGGATTCTTGCGAAAATTAAGGTTAACATTTGGATAACCTATAATGGTGTTTTGTTTGTTTAAGTAAATCAAGTAATTGTCTTCCTTGGTTTTTACAACAAGGTTGATTTGACTTTGACTTTTTTTTCCCCTATTAGTGTGAATATGGTAGATTAAGATAAAATTGTTATGCAAATAAAAAATTTAAAAAAAAAAAAAAAAGGTTGAGCTTTTGGTGGTTAAGAAGGTCTGCTTTCTTCTTTTTATTCTTTTCTTCATTTTCCTTGAGGTTCTTTTAAGTAGTGAGAATGATAGATAGGGAAAGGATAAGGATGTTGCAAGTAGGCACATGAAGATGTCTTAATGTGCAAGTGGAATAAAGAAGAAAAAAAACATGTGAGAAATTTTTACACGTTAGGTGACAAGACGATATTCTTGCATAAAAAATAAATATATAAAAAATAAACCAATACATTTACGACACGACGTATAAACGATAATGTGGATATGAAAAGAGTATAAAGAATATTTATATAGTGAGAACGACATGATTCGAGTAAAATTTAGTTTTTGAAAGGAAAAAAATGTATTGAGTAGATAAAAATGTGATTTTTATAATACTAAACCTTAATTTTGGTTAAGGTTTCTTTCTTTCCTTCCTTAACCACTCTTTCCCTAAGAGTTTATATCTTCCCCTCCCCTCTCCCCCACCAGCCAACCTACAACTACAAGTGTGGAGCAAATATCTTTAGTTCTCAACAAAATCCCCAACATATCTAATGGAAATTTATGTGATTCACGTTGTATGTGAACATGTTACGAACACGTGAACTGTTTGTTTAAAGTATATACCTAACATTTTCATATCCTTTAATTGTATTTTTTACTTAAAATTTATAATACTAAAATGTAACTCTCTCGATTTTTTTATTAATTTATAATTCTCTCAAAACTGTTATCGATTAAACACGTAATAACCCTTTTCTTTTCTATCTTTCTTATTTCATCAAAATATGATTCTTGATAAACAAGGAAGCACCATTTCTATCATCATTATCATGAAATGTAGTCTTGCCATTTTCTGCTTTCGGATGAATAAAAAGCACACTTTGGATTACCAAAAATAGAGCATTAAAAACATCTTTTGTACATGATTAATTTAATAATATCTATATATCTATATATATATATATATATATGTATGTATGTATGTATGGATTGAAGCAAACAGAAACAACAGCAGCAGATAACGTTTTGTGGATCACATTCTTGTCTGTCGGCACTTGGCATCCTTGTAATAGAGAGAGAGGGAGAATAGTGAGTGGGTATAGTGAGAGTAGTATCAAAAGTTGGAGCCCGGGTTATCCGTACATTGTTAGTCAGACGTTAATATCGTTCCGTACGATTGCGTAAGCATGAAGGCCAATCATATCTCGCCAAGTCAGCCTAGTTCACGCTCCTTCACGTGGCTCTTCTTTATTCCTCCGGTGGTGGTGGCTCCTCATTACTACGATTGAGACGATCACCCCCGGGGCCCTACAATATTTTGTGGTGAGCATCCTTTTTTATTTATAAGTAGAATCTCTTCACGTTTTTTCTTTTTAAAAATAATTATAATTATTTTATTTATATTATTAATACTAAATTTTTAAAAATATATATTTTTGCAATTTTTTGTTTTTATTGATGAATCCGTAAATTTGCGAGGTGCAGGAATTGGAATAGTCATAAAATCTCTTGGCGAAGAACAATTGGAGTGCAATAGTGTTCACCTTGATTACCCTGTGTCCAATAATTAGGCCGAATATGAAGCTTTTATTCAAGGTTTACTTTGGACAACAGAAGTCGGAATAAAATCAATACTTGTTTATAGTGACTCGCAAGTGGTGGTTCGACAGATGAATGAAGATTATGCAGTCAATTCCGACAACTTGAAGAGATATATGGAGAAAGTCTTTCAACTAAAAAAATACATTCGATTATCTTCGGTTGGAAAAGATAGATCGACAACAAAACCAAGAAGCAAAACATCTTTCCCGAATAGCATCAGGAGATATTCCAAATAATCTTCTTATCAATATCGACGTACACACTTCTCCTTCAGTTGACCACAAAATTTTAACAATGGTCACTGATGTAAGTGAAAATACTTGGATAGATGAAATCAAAAATTATATTGAGAGGGATATGCTTCCAGACGACCGAAATGAATCTAAACGAATTAAGAGGAAAAGTGCAAGATATATAATTCATGAAGGGATCTTGTATAGAAGATCATTTACTAAGCCTCTACTTCGATGCATACCCCCAAACATGGTACAACCCATTCTCGAAGAAATTCACGAAGGAACTTGTGGAGGTCACCACGGAGCAAGAGCATTAGCTGCAAGGATACTTCATCAAGGATATTATTGGTCAACTCTTCAACAAGACTCTTTACACTTCGTCAAAAAATGTCAAACATGCCAAGTCTTCGGTGATATGCCACGTCTACCATCAATACAACATACCCCAGTAACAATCACATGGCCATTTGATATGTGGGGAATGGATCTCATAGGAGAATTTCTAAAATCCTGAAGTGGATTTGAATACTTGGTAGTGACCGTGGATTACTTCTCTAAATGAATTGAAACAAAATCATTGGTCAATCCTACTGAAGAAAATGTCCTCAATTTAAAAGTTTCCTAAAATGCTCGAAATACTTTCGACTCTTCACACTCCTCTAGAACTCCGAACGCTACAGATTGAGAAAATTTAAACCAATCTTCTCAATTTGGGGGAGCCACTGAAAAAAAAAGAAATTCTACAAATAGTCACGTCATCAGCTAATGATCGGAGTGTGAATGATTAAGATACTATGCTGCACTTTGATCAGAGGAATATACGAAAGATATCGAGGACACCTAGAAGGGTTATCATTTGGGGAGCCACACTTCGACTTCCCTCCATTCCGAAAGCAAAGTGTCGAACTACTCAACACCACAATCGTCATTATCCTAATCATATCCTAATTAAGGATCTTAAATATTTTTAAGGATAATGACGAGTTAATAATGGATGTCAAGTTTTAAATTGATTCAGGATTAGTATCCATGAATAGTTACACGTGTATGTAACTGAAGCATTGTGACCGACAGATGTCCAGGATAATTCATCAATTAAAGGTAACTAATTATTTACTTCATATAGTAAATCAGGTAATTTTTCTACTATAAATATAAGGAAGAAAGGAGGAGAATGATCTTTTTCTCTCTTCTTCTCCCCAAAATCTTACATTTTCTAAGTTATTCATATTTACTTGTATAATTCAAAAAGACTTTTCTAATAAAATCATCGGATGATCATTTTCGATAACACACGGATGATCATTTTTGATAACACACCGTTAACTTAATGAATCATTTTAATACAACATTAAATTAAAAACAAATTTTAAGAATAATTGAATCATCATTGTCAAGTTCATGAAAAAGGTTAACTTGTTTAGGGTTTGTGGAATATATATATATATATTATATATATATATATATATATATAATATATATATATATAAGGTTAATTTGTGTAGGATTAAAAAAGAAAGATCCCAGGAAAAAAAAACCAAGGATATTTTTTTTCCCAATAATACCAGAAAAGGAAAAGGAAAAAGGAATCTAGGAAGAAAAGGGACGTGGGGGTAATAATTAATGACGTGATGTTACTCCAAAAAGACTTCCGTTCTTGACTCACGAGCCCCTAATAAAAGCACTTGTTGTCCTTTGGATACTGTTCATGATCTGGACTCTGAATTTGAAATAAACCACACAATGCAACTCTCCGTCCTTTTTAACTATTAATCTCTCATTTATTTTTTTATTTTTTATTATAAATTTAAGATAGGGTAAAAGTAAAATATCTTAAATTTTAAATTTATGTTTAATTATATTAAAAAATTATAATTTTTATTTTTTATTAAAAAATATTAATTATAAGAGTACAAACAAATATCAATAATATTATGACTTAAATTATTTATTTTAAAAATTTTGAACTGTTATTAAATAGGTAATAAATTTTTTTAATTTTTTTTAAAACTCATTTAAAGTAGGTCAAATTTTATCTTACATTAATAAGCTTTTACATTTATCTATTATTATAAAAAAATACTTATGTACATTAAATTTTGAAGTAATTTAAATTAATGAGCAAAAGTAAAAAGGAATATCAAAGTATAAGAACACATATAATTAATACAGGTCACAATGCACCTCGTGCATGGTGATTGCTATATTAAGTGAGAAAGCGTATGTAATGAAAAAGATATTTATTATTGTTATCGGTGATAGATATCTTATTTACTAAATTAAAAACAGAAAAATGTAAATAATTTTGTATAAACAAGTGAAGTTAGCTTTTTGACTAGTGTGTGTGATAGGTATAAATGTAAAAGTTACTAGTATATGATAACTAGGACAATAACAAGGGCTCCATCTTCCTCAAAGTCGAATAAAATCAATGTAACTAATAATCAAGAAATCCACGCTCCAACAGTTGAACCACAAAACAAAGTTGCCCTACTTTTCATTTATGATATCTATAGATCGAAGTAGGTGCGTGCATTTTAATTTTCCTACTTGATTCATCCCATCTACCAATACAAACCATGTGTTCTATATATATATATATGAAAATACAAAACTATTGCCACTTTCACAATTCAACTCATTTTTTCCTTGTCTCTCTATTTATTTTTAAAATCAAAATTATTTGATTGAATATAATAAAATGGTAAAATATGGTATTAAATTTATTCTCTTAATAAAAATGATATTTTTTTAAATAATGAAACAAAAATAAGAAGGTGATAGAATACAAATGTATTTGGTATATATATAGTGTACATCTTTTTATTTAAAGGTAGGAGATTTATATTATTATGTAACTTATAAATATTCTCTTCTTTGATAAAATAGAGGAGATAGGTTTTGGGATTCAACAGTCTTAGGAATAGTTATGAGGAAAATAATTTAAAAAATCTCTAATCCGACAATATCAATATTGTATATGTTCTTTAGCCTAATCCCAAAAGATCAGTATGTCAAATTATTAAAAATAATAAAAACTAAATTACAAAACGTATTTGATTTAATCTTATATCACTTAAGAATTCTAAAAGACATTTTTCGTCAAAAACAGATAATGATCTTTCAAGAGATCTATTGGAGTTAAGATTTTGTTTTACTGACTAGATATAGAATAGACACTCTTATTATTGATGCATATAATCATAATAAATTTAATTAGATCACTTTAATAGACATTAATAAAATATGATAACTTTAAATGTATATTTATAAATTCACGTAATTTATTAAAATAAATTTAAGGGAGGGAAATGATAAATAAATGAAGTTCGGGGAGATTGATGATTGGATCTGAACCAGATCACATTGGACAACAACCATAAATTTATCAAAAAAAATTAAAAAATAAAAAGAAAGAAAAAAAGTGGACTTTCTTTCTTATGGTATTTGTCATTCGGTACAGTAAGTGTAGCCCCCCAATCCAGGCTGGAACACTGGAATAAACCGGGAAATAGGTTATTTATTTATTCATTAGTCCTTACAGTTTCAACTGTTTCAGTTGTTCCCTCATTCTCTCCTCGAACAAAGCAAACTGATTCTTTTCTTCTTCTTTTTTTTCTTTGGTATATTGTATACAATGTTTTTTTTTTTCACCCACTGGAGGTCCTGGTGTCCTCACTGTTAATAAAACTAATTTAAACTTAACTAGCTAATGACAAAGTTCGTTTTTTTTTTAAGGTGAAAGTTTGATCTAAACTTTTAACATATACCTAATCATTCTAAGAAAAATTTAAATTTTCGATTATTTTAGAAGAAATATTTAAGAGTATGCTTAGTAACTCGTCCAAACTACCGTATACGATGTTTCTCTTTGTCTATTCCTTCTTTTTTAGGGCAGATGTGTCCACCGCACCATCCCTTAATTCTACCATTAAAGACTCTTTCCCATGGAAACCCTAGGTTACTCCTACCTTTTTTTCTCTCTTTTATATATATATATATATTCTTAAAGTGACATTACACATATACAATAATCAATAAATTGAGCAATAATATTTATTTGAATTCAGAATTTTTTGTTTTAATATTATGTTAAAATAGAATCAAATTTTCATAATGATTGAGATAGAATAAATTTAATTTTCTTTAAAAAAAAAGTACACTTCTCGCAGAATCCATGTATGAAAAATCAAACTCGGCATATTGTGAATAAGAAATCAACTCTTTCCACTTATTTTCTCGGATGAGTATCTATAACAATAATAAGCCCAATATGTTTATAAAGCCCATAATTTGTAATAGCTCAGATTCCTATAAAAGTAGTATTATTTAACCAATACTTCTTGATCAAATAAAGTTTGATTTTCCATTAACAAAATTTTGAGTTTAAACTTTATTTATGAAAAAAAAAAGGTGTAGAAAAAGATTTTATATAATAGAAATTTAATGCGATTCAAATCTAATTTAGTTGGGTCTATTTTAAAGTGATTATCGAGCACGGATAAAATAAAAAAAAATAATATTAGTAGTTGTAATAATGGGCGCAAGATTTTTTTAAAACATGTTTAAAATACTAAGAAAAGGTATATTACTTTAATTCTTGGACTTTGACTTATTTATTCAACTTAAAGATCTCCACCACCGTGTTGTAAATAATGTTTCCCTCTTTTCGGGTCTAATAATTGGTTTGGATCACACAACAATTTCACTTTATTTGGGCCTATTTTTGTTACAAAAAAGTACCCGTACTGAAACAGCTTAACTGTGTCCATAATATCAATACCTTTTCTTTAACTCAAACACAAACATCTCAGTTTTATTTTTCCTTATAAAAGAATATATATAATGTTTTGTATGTCTATACCTCCAGTTACTTTTATTATCTCAATATAACTCTCATTACTTCTATTATCTCAATATATCTTTTATGAAATTCTATTTGTAATATATGTATACATTTATATTAGTGTGTATATGGGTATGTAGGTTACACATATATATATATTTATAAATATGTGGTAATTTTATATATTTTGTTATAAGAATAATATATACACAAGTTTTATACTATTTTGATTTGTATTTCTTTAATATTGTTTCATCGTTATAAATATTTTATAATTTTTATTTGTTTTTTTTTATAATTTATTTAAAATATTTATTAATTTTGTTGAAAAGTAAATGTCATTTCTTCTTTCTTAAACAATCACCTAAATATACCCAAAAGTATTATATAAAATTTAAAATAAAATTTCCTTTTAAAATATAATAGTTGAAAATTTTAATTAAATATAGATACATAATTAATTTCGTTCTTGTATGATCATTAGATTATTATGCACCTAGAATAATAAATAATAATATATAATATATATATATAATATATATAATCAAATGAATACCAGCTGCTCCCATTTTTATTTGATTAGTTGGTGGCTATGAAGTGGATCTTATTCTTAGTGGATGCAAATATATAAAATATCGCATTATTCACAACAAAATTTATTGTTTTAAACGCATTCTTTTACTATTAATAAAATTTAATTAATAATAATTTTATTTATAATTATAAGATATTATAAATTTAAAATATAATAAAAAATTTGAGATATAAAATTTAATTAATAATAATTTTATTTATAATTATAAGATATTATAAATTTAAAATATAATAAAAAGTTTGAGATAAAATACAGAATTAATATAAAATTAAAATTTTAGAAATTAAAATTATTTAAATGAGAATTAGTTTAAATATATATATATATACAATGAGAGAGACAAAAGACAAATATAGTAAACGATAATGCTTCAATTACCGGTAGAAAAACAAGAATCTTAACGCTTCCGGGTCGTCGTTGCACCTCAGCAAAATTCTCTTCCCCCGGCTTTCTCCTCCAATATATATTGTACAATCGCATCACGTTAGTTCCTTTCTCTGAAAAAATTTCCCCTCTGCCCTTACTTTCTCTCTCTGATTTCATTTTCCTACCGCGTCTCTCTCTCTCTCTCTCTCTCTCTCTCTCTCTCTCTAAATTTTTAATTTTCCAGGACATGTGTGTATATGTAAAAATAGAGATACATACATAGATACATACTGCTCAGTGGATTTGCAATTGGTGAAAAGGAGAATTTTTAATTTGTGGATTTGTAAAGATCAGAAATGGAATCATCACCTGAACCTACATCAACGACAGGAACGGCAGCGGCGGTTTCGCCGACCGAAGAGAGAAAACGCGACAAAGAAATGGTCCACAAGACCAAAATTATTCAATTCTTTGGCCGGACCACTCCAATCATTCTCCAGAATGACAATGGCCCCTGTCCTCTCCTTGCTATCTGTATGTCTTCACTTTGTTTTACTAATTTCCTTTTGTCATTTTATCTATCCTGCTACCTTCGTCTTAGGGTTTTAGACACATGCTCATACTCAAGCATGTATTTGGTTGGAGCATTATACGTTATAATCTCTTGAGTTTTTCTCTTCTTTTTTTTCCCTTTTTCTTCTATATATATATATATATTTTTTTTTTAAATTTCGAATTGCATGTTTAGTTATTATTCTGAGAGAAGAGCAAGAAATTGATACTCGAATAATGTTTTCAGCAACTTTATCTTGAATGTCTACAATATTGCATAATGCTAACTTACTTAAGCGCTGAACCGAGGTAATTAGTGTCTCTTGGATAATGAATATATGTTGTATCTTAGTTGGATATATATACATATTTGAAATTCACTTATGTATTATCTATCTTAAGTAATGCATGGTGCTATCCTTGGACGAGTATAGCTATAATTAGACAACTAATGAATATTATATTTACAGTCCTGAAATATTTAATATTGCTCTGCAAAGATTTGTATCTGCCGCTGATTACATTTTTGACTGTGTAATCTGCATATTATGTTGGGTAAACTCATCTGAAGAATAAAACCATTGGTATTCCTGATTCAGTTATATGGAAATTAGTGTTTGTGTCATTACTTTGAAAAATGTGGCTATTATGTTTTGTGATTGTAAAGTTCTTACAACTTTTCTACTTTTTACATGTTGAAATTACTAACAGTCATGAGATTTGCTTCCCCCTTTTGGTTGATATATTTGTGTCGTCCTTGGCAGGTAACGTTCTTTTATTAAAGAACCACTTGAATTTGAGTCCAGATATTCCAGAGGTTTCACAGGAGAAATTGCTTTCACTTGTTGCTGAGAGATTGATTGACTCAAATAGTAATGTCAATGTAATCCCTTCCTGCTTTCTTATTATGCATTACCTACAAAAGATTACTTTCACTGGAAGGCAAAAAAAAAAAAAAAAAAACAAAGAAAGAAGTTCTGTTTACTTGTTTTCCTCTCATTCTGTTTCTTCATGCTTATAAAAAGAAAGTGGAAAAAAAAAAAAAACAGTATGCGAAATATGAGATTGTCTATGTTGGTTTCAGTTAATTCTATTTCTCAACTTTGGTACAGAACAAAGATGCAGGATATATTGAAAATCAGCAGCAGAACATTGCGGATGCCATTGACTTGCTTCCCAGACTTACAACAGGGATTGATGTAAATATAAAATTCAGGAGGTAGGAGATTACTTTTACTTTTGTAAAATTCAACTTTGATTATGATTAACATGCTTTGGGGTGAACTTTGGACTTGTAGTCATCCTTAACGATTGAAAACACAACATGTTGTTGCAGAATTGATGATTTTGAATTTACTCCAGAATGTGCAATATTTGATCTGCTGGATATTCCACTTTACCATGGTTGGATAGTTGACCCTCAGGTATGAGTTGTTTTAATTTCAGAGGAAGTTCATTTTATATTGATTATGAAAAAAATGGATATTTAATGTACTCTAAATAGTTTTCTCATTGTCCATGCATAGAGTGTTTGCTGAATTGTATGACTGCGGAATGCAACTTTCGTTAATGCATTAAAAAGTAAATCTGACAATCTGATTAAATAGATAATAAGAGATATTTCATAGTAATGCAACTGTAGCTGGTAAGTGAATGAACAATAGTGGCTTTCTTATGAAAGTTAAAAGAAGTGATTTCATCATTGCTTGGTGCAATTAGATCTTGATGTTTATATAGATTTTCAATATTGCCTTTTCCATTGTACAATTCCTTCCTCCATTTGCCCAAAGGAAGTTTATGCCTATCTGAGAAGATGTAAAAGTTATGTGACTTCTGTAGATAAGAACTAAATGCTCTCCTAAGTTTTTTGAGTATTAGATATGTCTAACTGATTTATGGAATACATTTTTACCTCTCTTTTTATTTTATTTTTAATTTTTTAAAATTTAATTTCCCCTTTATATAAAAGAGGCTAGTAATTCTGATGAGAAAAAAGAAATAAATTGTTACTTGATTTCCTAAGATTTTGAGTGCTCATGGACAAAAAAAAAAGCTCCATTCTGCATCAAGTATTTGAAAATGGAGGGAGTATTATTCCTAGTACCAACATATTTATGCTTGTCAATCTGTGTCAATTTTCTAAATTTTCTCTTGTTTCGATGATCCTTTCTAGTGCTCCTTTATAAATGCTATTCACAATTCAGCTATAGATGTGTAACTGACATAAACTTATTACGGTGGCTAAAAATATGGCAGGATCGTGATACTACCGAGGCAATTGGTTCAAAATCATATAATACTCTTATGGGAGAGCTTGTTGCGCTTGAAAGTCGAAATACTGATAATGAATGTGGAAAAACTCCTGAGGATGATTATGTTGATTTCGTTGCTGCTACAACAGCTGCTCTAGGTGTACCTTCTCCATGCCTTTCAAGAGGTAGATCATTTGAAGATTCTTCTGTATCTCCCGTGAATCACCAAACAACAAGAAAAGGTGACATTGAAGAAACAGCAGAGCTATTGAGAGTCTTGGAGTTGTCTAAATCTGAAACGCCATCTTTGCTTCCTGTTGATACATTTAATGACTTTGGTGCTTCTGCAAGTCCTGATGACACTGCATGTCTCAAAAGTTCTGAACTACCTGATGTTGTGGAGAAACTTGAAGTAAATGGTTCTGATGAAAATCAGAACTCATGTCTGCGGGAAGAATCAACATCTGATAACTGCGAGACCTTAATCAATCACAATATTGCCCCAAAAAGTTCTGAAACTGTCTTTCAAGAAGCTATTCCTCTGTCTGCAAAGATGGAGCTGGGGAACTCTTCCACCCAATCAACACGTGAAGAATCCACAAACCTTTTTAACTGTAAAGATGATGAGAGTAGTAGTTTTGATGCTCTGGGTCATTCTGGTAGCCCATGCACTGAGTCTTCTCTACACCCTTCTGCTGAAAGCCATTTGTGTGTGTCTGGAAAGGATGAACACAATCAGAATCCCACAGTGTCTTCATTGGATGTTCAAGATAAAGAAAATAAGCAAAATGGTGATGAAATTATAGACTCATCCAATACTCTGATACCTGCTCCAGATTCTGATTCATCAAAGGAAAGAAGACATTACATAGATGAATCTGAAAGTTTTACCGGTGTTGATGGCAGTGAACCTATTTATGAAGGAGAGGATAGTATATTGGAGTCAGGAGCGACTGCCAATCAAAATCGAGAGCCCATGTATGAGGGTGAGGTGATTCTTGCTCAGCAAGGGGAAAAAGGATGTATAGAAGCCCATAAAACAAAAAAGGATGAGATTTCTCCAAGGGAAGGTGAAAATTTTAATTGTATTGTTCTGCGTGCCCCCAACTCAATTCAGTTTTCTTCTGTGCAGCTTGACTTTGCTTTGCAGTTCTGTTTTCATGACTTCATGTTAATTTTAATTAGGGGAATTGGTACGGAATTTTCTGAAGAGCAGCGCTAGTCAATTAACCATTTGTGGGTAGGTTACTTCTCATTATCTTTTTTCTCTGAAGGAAGTGATCCACTTTATTTCACTAATCTTCAGAAAGAGGTCCTATAATATGTCTTTTTGTTGCAGTCTGTTTCGCTTGCAAGATGATTTGAAAGAACGTGAGCTATGTGTGTTTTTCAGAAATAATCACTTCAATACCATGTTTAAGGTCAGTCTATGTTTTCTTACTCTCTGTGTTTACTAGGAATTACAACACTTCGGGCCTGCTGCCACATTTCTTCTGGCTGAAAGTAGATAAAGGTTTGTGCTTGACTTTAAGTTTTCTGATGTAAGTATCTCTGCAGTTTGAAGGTGAATTATACATCTTGGCTACCGACCAAGGTTACTTAAATCAGCCTGATTTAGTGTGGGAAAAGTTGAATGAGGTAATGAATGAGAATATGGCATTCTTGTGTCTTTATGTATGATATGGATTGTTATGAACAAGAAAAAGTTTAATATTGAAATTTATTCTTTCAACAATTATATGTGAATTATGTTATTCTGATTTTTGATACTTGGGTAACCATCTGTAACCCCAAATAAACATCTCATGTTGTCAAGTTTCATTTGTTCTAAAAGACATATCTAAAACTAGGCCTCTTCAGTGATTTCTGATATCTTTTGTTAGATGGTTGATGCACCACTTGTCTAGCCCTATGGTCCTGTGCAGTTATTTTCCTAATGTTGGTCTGATTTTAAATTTTTAGTGCATGGTATAGAACGCATATTGGCTCACTATGAAGATTCACTTAGAGGATTAAGAAGTAACCTCACTTCTAGAATTCACTTTAGATATTTGCAAATTTATTATTTTTTTTTACAAACATGGATTTTTTCAAGATCTTATTATAATCATAAGTGAATTAATTTACTGTCCCTTCCCTTATGGAAAAGGAACATCTTTGATTACTTGCACATAAGCTGCTAGATAGCCTTGGTTATTACAACGTTTTACTGTTGTAAATGACTTAATTTACTGGGCTAAAAAGCTTCAGATGCTGGACTTGACTGAAAATTGTATGTTCAAATACTTTGCCTCATGGGTTGGATCTGTACAATTTTTTACTGTATGTGCCAATACGTGTACAGATGATGGTTACTGGTGGCCAGGAGAATTGCATAGGAGAGACCCTCTGCTCCCAGACCCTGATAAAATTAAACATTTGGTGCTTGGGGGAAGGGGGTGGGAGGGAGGATACCTAGCTTGCTTTAGTTCATTACAATATACACATGTATAACCTTTAAGATGCAAATTTATAATGGAACCAGTTAAAAGCTCAATCAGTGTCAAGTCCAGGATGATTCATTAGGAAGTACTTCCAGAAAGACAGTCATTTGTGGCCGTTTAGCACAGAAAACATCATTTTGGAAGATAAAATGTACATTTTAAATTGTGGTGGGAAACTCAAATTTGCTTTTAGTTTTATTTTTAATTTGAGCTTTTGAATTTGAAATGTATGTTATCAATTAAAAGAAAAAAAAAAACTAAAATTCATACGTTGAAATTTCTTTCAATATGAGCATTAAAGTTGGTCAAATTTTTTTGAAAAAGAATTTTTTTTGGTGATAAAAAGTTACTGGCCAAATGTACGCGATTTTCAGATTTGGTATTTGCTTGTAAGACTTACATTTTTCTTGTACATAGGTGAATGGGGATACAGTGTATATGACTGGTAGCTTCAAGGAATTCAAGGTGGAAAATCAGGGCAGCAATACATGGGATGAGCAGAAAGCCGTTGCTAGTACTGCTGTATGTAGTGTTGATTTATTTAATTTTTTTGTTTCTATTAAATTATTTTCATTACATTTTTGGGGCTTCATTCCACTTTTGTCCCTGTGATGGCTGTGTGTAAATGCACTCCCTTATTTTCAAAAAAGAACTTTATAAACTCAACCTTGATTCTGTTCTGCAGGACTATCTAGCAAATATTGACCACTCAGCAGATGTGGATCCAAATATGAAGTAAGCACTTTATATTTCTTGAAACTCTTTGTCCTGAACTTGACTTTTGTTTGGTGGGAAATCGTACAGACCTCCCCCATATGTGCAGATGCATTGGTGTATGGGTAGTGTTTTAACTTGCTCTGGTATCTGGTTGAATCAACATTATTGCAACCCATTTCCCTCCTCTTATGTTTTGGTGGTTTTATGGATTGGGAAATATTCTGAGCTTTAATTTTTATTATTCCATTGAGTTCTTTTTCAAATTTTTTGGATGCTGATATTGAGATATTATGGAACGTCTATTATCTAGTTATAACCAATTGAACATTTGATAAGTGACATACATCCATTTTTTTTAACACTTCAAGGAACAGCATGTGGTGTTTCTTTTGCAATTTCTGGAACATGTTTGCCTGAAATTCTGTCAATCACTTTGGTTAACTATTTTTTATTGTTACTCTAATTATATCCATGTGATCCTAATTCTAAGCTTTTTTTTTTTTTTTTTTTTAATTTATTGTTTCGGGGCAGTTCTGATTGGCAACTGGCAATGGCCCTTCAACAACAGGAATTTGAGCAACAACCACCTCAGCGGCAAAGTGAATCTAGTGGTTCAAGGCTTGTTACTGGTCCTCAGGTAATCCCTAAAATTTTTCCATGACAGTAAATGCCTTGGGATGCAATTATTTGGCATGATTTCTGGTTACTCATTGGTGAAATGAATACAATTACCGAAGGTTTACATTTTCAAGGAAATGTTTTTTTTTTTTTTTGGAATGTGTCTTCGTTGTTGCTTCCTGGTTCCTTGGAAATGCAAACAAGGTATGCTGTATTTGAGATCATGTTGATTCATGCTTCCTTCACAGTTGTGATTTGACTAGCTTATTTTCTCTAAGTCAATATCACAATTCAATTGAATACAGTGGTTAGGGTTTCATAAAATTGAGTAATAAATTATAAGAGAGAAACAATAATATACTAGGCAAATAATGTAAAAAGACTATTTTACCCTACGAGGAATAATGAATAACAAAACTAATATATACTCATCCTCCTCAAACTCAAACTCACAATGTGGTTGTAAGGAACACTGAGAGTTTGTCAACAAAGCGAAATTGGGGGTAGTGTGAGACTTTTTGAAAAGGTCATCTAACTGCTTGATGGAAGATACAAAAGTTATATAATTGTTCCACATTGTAGCGCTGGTCAAGTAATGTGACAATCAAATTAAATGTACTTAATGTGTTCATGAAAGGTTGAATTTCGAGCAATGTGAATAACACTTGTTGCCACAATAAAGCGGAGTAGAAGTAATAATAGGGATTGCCATATTTGTTAAAAGCTTACACAAAAAAAAAAAAAATTCTGATTCATGGTAGTAGCAATTGCATGATGCTTATTGTCACGAAGTCCCTCTCCCTGGTACGGCCACTAGTTCACGACACTCCGCGCGCAAGCATAAGTACACGCAGTGGACAGATAATCACAAGTAAAGGGGTAAGCCAATAATAATTACAGGCAACTCGCCCAACCTTTCTATATCATTTAATAGCAAGGAATTACAATGGATTCGCAACTATGCACAAAGTTGCACGGCCACACATGCCTACAAGATAGAACAACCCTAGTCTATCTATGCTATCCTCGATTACTCTATCTCTCTGGCTACCTCTTCTCTCTTTGGCTGCCTCACTGACTCGCTGCCTTTTTCTCCGCTGCCCAACTATCCCTATTTATAGCCATCTAGGGATGGGTAGGATTTAGAGTCATCCACATGGGCCACGACCCATGCCACTAGGGCACCCTTAGGGTTCCCAACACTTTCGGTCTGGTGCCTCGGCCCATGCACACCAGTCCTCTATAAAAAGGGGCACACATCCAAACTCTAAATCACTTGCTGTTTGCACACTTGCGCAGCTGCTGCCGGAGCTGCCCCGCACCATCGGGACAAAGGGTCTCACACTTATCATCTATGGAGGATTGAGAAACATCTTGTTGTTTCTTATTTAGATGGGTAGAGATTACAGATAATCTTCTGATGAAGAATAGATTACAAATGTTTCTAAACGAAATTTATTTATAAATAGATTTTGAGGATTGCCTCAATCCTAATCAACTTAGAAGATAATATTCTGATCAAAATAGGAGATGATATTTTAGTAAGGAGATAATTATGCTTGGAAATCGGAGATAATTATCCTTTAAAATAGGAGATAACTTATCCTTGAAGATAGGAAGTTTTTCGAAATATAGTTGATTCAAAGACATTACTAACAAATCTCCACCTTGACTTGAATCTTCAATATAAACAAATGTAGTAGATACAGATGCGTAATAATAATATTGGATGTAAAATTACATCTTGACCCCTTAACTTCCACCTTCACTTGAATCCTCAAGAATAAATAAATGTACCAGATGTACTATAATAGTGTCCGAGTTTAGAATAAGCATATGTACGAGATGTACTATATAGTGACAGAGTTCAGAATAAGCAAATATACCAAATATATTATATAGTGTTAGAGTTCAGAATAGGCAAATATACCAAATATATTATATAGTGTTAGAGTTCATAATAAGCAAATGTACCAGATGTACTATATACAAGATGCATTATATGATAATATCAGATGTTTTGAATAAACAAACGTACCATGATTGTGTCAAATGTACATAATTAATAGATGTGTCAAATGTACATAATTAATAGATGTACCAAATGCACCATAACAATGCTAGATGTATCAGATGCGCCATGGCTATGCTAAATGTATCAGATGCTCAATTACAATGTCAGAATAAACCGATATATCAAATGTACCAAGATAATTCCATACATATAGAATAAACAGATATATCAGATGCACCATGATAGTGTCAGATGTATGGAATAAACAGATGTACCAGATGCACCATTACAGTGATAGATATGAACAAATATATCAGATGCACCATGATAGTGTCAGATGCATTATGATAGTGCCAGATGTATAAACAGATGTATCAAATGCATCATGACAGTGCTCGATTTATAACTCTCTTTTGTTAATAGTTTGGTCATATCATCTATCTGAACCTCATATAACATAACATCAGCATAATCTGCTATGGTACAACCTTGCAAAATATACACACTACATTGCTGAACACCTTTCAAAGCTACATCAGAACCTTTGCAGACATGTATAATACCATCACCACCTTAAAAATTAAAACCATTATTGTTTAGATCCATTAATGATATTAGATTCTTGGTCATGTGAGAGACATGTCTCACATTGTTTAATGTACAGAATGTACCATCATGTGTTTGTATCTTAATAGAGCTTATTTCAAACACCTTGCAGACATAGTCATTTGCCATGGAGACATTATCTTTGTCTGCCTGCTCGTAAGTTGTGAATCATTCTTTGTGCATATCTATATGGTAGGATGCCCCAGAATCTAGAATACACACATCATTGTGATGTGTGTGTTCTCTAACCATACATCGTCCTCAGAATTTGTATCTACTTCTACTATAGTTGTAGTATCTGACTGATGTTCAAGCTGTTTCTTCTTCTTCTTTTAGCCGTTATTCTTCAAATGCCCTTTTTCTTTACAATAGTTGCATATATTATTAGGTTTTGGACCCTTGCTAGTTGACTTTCCATAGCTAGCACTTCTACTAGCTACTAACCCAACATCACGATTATCAAAAATTATAACAGTTGCCTTGTGACTTAACTCTCTGGAATGAAGGGATGATCTAATATTTTCTAGAGAAATAGTATATTTTACATCAATAAAAGATTGCACAAAATTCTCATACGATAATGGTAAAGATACTAACAGAATTAGAACTGCATCCTCATCTTCAACCTTAACATCAATATTTCGCAATTCTAATAAAATTGTGTTCAATTGATCTAAGTAATCTATAAGTTGCGTACCTTCATGCATTTGTAGACTAAAAAGACGTTGTTTCAAGAGTAGTTTGTTGGTTAAGGACTTCGTCATATAGAGACTTTCAAGCTTTAATCACATACCAGAAGCAGATTGTTCATCGGTGACTTTAATGATAACTTCATCAACAAGACACAACATGATTGTCGAGTGTGCCTTATCCTCCATATTGGCCATCTCAACGGTTTTGGAACTTGTTGCCTTTCATGTCAACGACACCCACATCCCTGTTGCTTTAACAAGGTTCGCATCTTGATTTACCATAGACTAAAATTATTTCTCCCCGTGAACTTGTCCATCTTAAAGTTTAAAGATGATGGCTTTCTCACCAAAATTATATCCCTAATAGAACGTTGGCTCTGATACTAGTTTGTTATAACAGAAGCATTTTGATAATAATTTGTTATGACAAATGTGAAAAATATAATTAACAGAATAAAAGAATAAAACATACATAATTACGTGGTTAGCTATCGATGAGATAGCTATATCCACGACAAAAAAAAAGTCTTGATTCTTATTCAAATGGGCAGAGATTACATATAATCTTTTGATGAACTGATTACAAATGTTTCTAAATTAAATCTATTTATAAATAGATTTTGAGGATTGCCTCAATCCTATTCAAATTAGGAATTAATGTCCTAATCGACTTAGAAGATAATATTCTAATCAGAATAGAAGATGATATTCTAGTAAGGAGATAATTATGCTTGGAAATATGAGATAATTATCCTTGAAAATAGGAGAGATAACTTTTCCTTGAAGATAGGAAGCTCTTCTGCATGAAATTTTAAGAAAGTATGAAATATAGTTGATTCAAGGCATTACTAACACATAAAAATATTGAAAATCAATTAGCATCGCAATAGGCAGAAAGCTCCAAAGACGAATCTAAGAGAAATAGAAAACTATGATAAATGGTGCTACATAGATAGTGTAAAATACAAAGAACAACAACTCAATGAACTGTGGTGGGAGATGCAACAAACTAACTAACAATGTGGATAACATAAGCAATATCTGGTCGAGCAATAGTGAGATAGATTAAGCTAACAACTAAAGTTTGGTACATAGTAGGATCAAAAAATGGAGTACATATGTAGGATTACAGCATTAAGCTTTAAAGGTGTATCAATAGTTCCAATATCCATCAACTGAGCTTGGTGAAGGATATCCTCTTTGTACATAGACTAAGACAAGATAACCTTTTGAAGAAATAACACCCTTAATACTCAAGAAATAATACAAGGGACTTAAAATTCTTCATGTCAAATTGGTAAGCTGAACTGACTAACAATGTGGGCAACATAAGCAATATCTGGTTAAGTGATAGTGAGATAAATTAAGCCGCCAATCAAAGCCCGATACAAAGTAAGATCATATAATAGAGTGCTATATATAGAACTATATCGAGTATTAAGTTCTAAAGGTGTATCAACAATTTAAGTATCCATTAATCAAGCTTGGTGAGGATATTCGGTTTGTACCTAGATTGAAACAAAAGATAACTTTTTGAAGAAATTACAATCGTAATATTCAAGAAATAATGTAAGAGACCTAAATTCTTCATGGCAAGCTGGTGAGTCAAATTGACTAACAATGTTGACAACATAAACAATATTTGGTCGAGTGATAATGAAATAGATTAAGCTACCAACTGGTATAGAGTAAGATAGATAATGGGTGTAAGACTATATCGACCATTAAGTTGTAAAGGTATATCAACAGTTCAAGTATCCATTAGTCGAGCTTGGCGAAGGATATCCGCTCTGTTGTTGGACAGAGACGAAAGGTAACCTTTTGAAGAAATAGCAATCTTAACACCCAAGAAAATGCAAAAGACTTAAAATCCTTCATGTCAAACGGGTGAGCTAACTTAGCCTTCAATTTTATAATACCAAGAACATCATCACTAGTAATAATTACATCATCAACGCAAAGTGAAAGAAGAATACGACTAATAGATATAAATTTAACAAAAGAGCTAAATTGTGAATCCCAGAGAAGAGAAAAAATTAAGAGAACTAACTACATTAGAAGATCTCTCAAACCAAGCATGATGAGCTTGTTTGAGATCATATAATGCCTAAGTTTGCAAACTTCATTTGGATTATAAAAATACACTAGGAGGATGTATCATATATACTTCTCTTTAAGAGCCCTATTTTAAAATGTATTTTTGACATTTATTTGGGATATAGATCATTGGTGAATAGAAGCAACTGCAATAAGAGCACGTATAATGGTCATCTAAGCAACTGCTACAAAAGTCTCCCCATAGTCTATGTCATTTGTTTGAACATAACCCTTTCGCAACTAATCTTGTTTTATAATGCTTCTCTTATCTATTTGACTTTGTTTTGGTCTTATAAATTCAACAACTAATATCACTCTTACTAGAAGGAAGTGACACCAAATCTCAAGTAGCGGTATGATGCTAAGCATGAAGTTCCTATGTCATAGCCTGTTGTCACTTGGGATTAAGAACTGCTTTTGTATAGGAAGTGGGTTCAAAAAAATTAAGAAGATACACTTAAAATAAAGGAAAGGAAAGTGAAAAACAAGAATAAACAAAATTAGGTGATTGAGTAGACTTATGAGTACGCTACGAATAGTGTAATTTGCAATTAGAAGAGGAGTAGGGATGGCCCTAGGAGAAAGGTGAAAGACAATAGATGGTATGTAAATAGTAACTAGGGTTTCATATAATGAATAATAAATTACAAGAGAGAAATAAGAGTATATATAGAAAACATTGTAAAAAGACTTAGAAGACTATTCCACCCTTATGAGAAATAATGAATAACAACAGTAATATATACTCTAACAGCTTCCTCCATACCTAAGTACATTTTTGAGGTATAGGACTGCCCAATAGCTGTTGGTATTTGTTTCATGATAAGTGCCTTTTCCCATATTAGCAGTCCTGGAAACTCTGCCCTACCTTCATTTTAATTTTATCAAGATTAATTTGGCTAACTTTAGCGGAGAGAGTCTCAGATGCTGGTTCCATTCACCAGATAACTACCCAGCATACATTCAATCTCAGTCCTATCTAGTGAGGATGTTGCTTGTCCAGTAATTTTGAATGCTCAAACATGCAGTTCTAGCCTCTGATTATTTTTATCTTCTATCATAAGACACACAAGATTCTGTTATTGCCAGAATTTATTCTATTTTTGATTCTGTGTCGTAAAGCCCAAACTCAAGTAGGTTTGCAAGGGATCTTCTGGAAGTAATTTGTACCCAATCAAACACACAATAAGTTGTTGCAAAATCTAAGTGCAGATTCTGGGTCTCAGAATCACTTGCCCGCCTAGATACACACAATTTAGCCAAGAATTTGGCTTTAAGCCAGGAGAAATTATCATGTCACTAAGCCCGAATGATTTTTACATTTGCCATTAAGTCATGTTTGGCTAAAAAAAGTCAAGAATACCACCTTGAGGACAAAAGTTGGAGATAAATTTTCTGCATTCATTGCCCCTTAGCTGAATGAAGTTGTTACTTCCACGATATTCATGTTTTCAAACAAAAACTTCCATCTGGTAAAATTATATGGTTTCATGATGTCAATGAGTGGGTGGAAATTTATTGGTTGCAGTAATTTCTTCTTCTATTCTATGACAATTTATTTTTTGTGAAATCATAATGAAAACCTTTACTTGAATATTAATTAAAGAGTTCAAACAATGTATTTAGTGGTTTTCTTTATAATAAGGAAAGGGGGAAAATGACGATATTTTAAGGGGCTTTATGTTAAAGCATTATGCCTGAGATCCCAAATCTTTTGTGGACTGCTATTAGTTTATAACTGGCACTTTTTGTGTGAATTCACAGAGATGACTTATAGGAAAAGGCCAATTTTCCTATTTTGTATTCTTTTTCAGCTTACAAGCAGTAGTGGATGCTGCCTACTATGCAGTTTTCCTATTTTTACTTCGGAAAAGTGCTTCATGCCTAGAAAGAAATATATAGTTGGTTGACGTGTTCTAGTAACAAGTAACAAATGTGCAATACTGTTTATTGCTCCTCTTGGGCTGATCTATTTTACATAAATGTAAATAATCTAGGATATGTTCAAGGAAACTCCCAAGTGATGCTCTTTGATTTTGTTTTATTATGAAAAACACAAAAGGATGAGTAAGTTAATTAAATTTTGTTGTCTAAATTTTATTAGCAATAATAGATATCAATGGATTCAATGGTATTTTGCAGGTATCAAGGAACAGTGGCAGACAGATGCCTCACCCTACCAAACCGGAGCCAAAATCATCGAAAGACAAATGTAGCCTGATGTGAATTGTACATGCGAGGAACGTGGCAACCTTTAATGTGA
Organism: Asclepias syriaca; assembly: GCA_027405835.1. NCBI lineage: Eukaryota > Viridiplantae > Streptophyta > Magnoliopsida > Gentianales > Apocynaceae > Asclepias > Asclepias syriaca. The sequence continues at coordinate 6,658,945 of CM049929.1, read as the reverse complement.
ATATTGTTAACCATATCTTGCTCGGTTAAGAGTCTAAATACCATGTATTATCCAGGTTCAAATTATATCCTCCATTACCTATGTAAATATATGGTATATTTCACACTAAGGACACCTCTACATTATAATGTTTTTTTCCTCACTTTTCTATTTATTTCTGCACCTTTGCAAACTTACTAATAGAAAATCTTGGCAGAATTAGATTGAAGCATAACCTTGTTGCAATTTATGCTTTACAGATTCTTTTGGGACATTTCTTCTGTATTTATGTGAATTCATGAGCTTTTAGTATAGGTGAAGCATGTCATATCTTTGCTTGATAAAAGATGTGATTTATGAACATCAGTACTTGTACAACTGACTCTGGGTATTCTTTAGCATGCATGCAGGTTACACCATTTTTTCCCCCTTATCCTTTTCTTTTCCTTGCATTTCTATAATTTTGCTACCATTTCTAGCATTAACTGAACCCTTGTCCATGTTTTAGAGGTTTTATGTATAGGTATATATATTTTACTTATGCCAGGGGGGGGGGGGGGGATATCATTTTTAGTGTCAACAACATCTCCTTATTCTTTGACTCCATTTGTATTTGCATGCAAGCCTTGTTCATAGAAGTAACCAGACAGACATGGAATTTGTAATTCCACTGTGGATTTTCTAACTCTTAATTTCTTGGGGTATGTAATAATGTAGTGAATGAATGGTATGGAAAAACATGTAAATTTGTCCTAGTTTCCTTTCCCCCCCATCCCTTCTTAAACTTCCCAACAGTTGAAGTGTCCTTGAACTAAACATCTGAAGTGCTGAACCATTGATGATCAATTATTGAAGTAGCAGGTGAAAGACAATCCATTGTCAAAATCATGGGAACAATAGGATCTTATTTGGATTGGATGTGTTTTAACTGTGATTGGAAGGTCTATTTTGACTTGAGTGAATGTATTTGAAATAGAGAAGAAAGAAGAGGAAAGCAGAGAGGAGGGAAGAAAAGTAATAGAAGAGAGAAAAGTCAGGGGTGGTGTAGGTGTGAAAGGGACAGCACCTCTATTACTTGTTTCTTTTATCTTCTCATTGGACTGCGGTTCTCTCAATTTTCTGTAGCTCTTATATCAGCAGGGACCGCTCTATTATAATATAATATATCTCCAGTCTCCATTTATCTTTGGACTCCGAGCAGATGTGACAATCCTACAGCTGTTTCTTCTTTGCCCCCACCGCTCTAAAATAGGGCTTTGTTTGGCTTAGTTCCAAGCTTCACTTTTGAAAGTCCTTTCAACATTATTTTAAATTTAAGGGAAAAGATGTATGTGGGGACGTGGACTCGGGAAATCTCTTATTCCCTTAATTCACAATTGAAGAAGCTTTTTCTTTTTCACTGGATGAGGTGTGATTTGGCCAATTGAATATCTTTATTTGCTTCCTTTACCATGTGTGTGTGTATATATATATATATATATATATATATATATAAGTGAAATTTGCATAATAAATGAATTAAGTGAAAGATAGGATACAATACATCCAGGTTAATATATGCATTAGGTGAGATAAAATATTTCATTTGGTAAATTTATTAATTTAGATTTTATTAAAAATTTATTTCATTTACAATCTTGAAGGAAAATTTTAATCATTCTTAAAACTACATTAAAAAAACCCTAAAAATTTGTTGGAAAGAAAAACAATTTTTTAAGTGACGGGTGTCAATCTTATCTGAATTAGCAAATGATTTTCTAGGTAACAACAGAATATCATTTGGGTATAATGGCGACGGCAAAACACATTATTGGGAACCACAACAATAATAATAATAATATTAATGAAAAATATTTGGTATAATGGGGAGGCAAAACACATTAATGGGAACTACAATAATAATAATAATATTAATAAAAAAGATTGGGATATAAAGAAGATGTGGCATATAATAATTCTCATCTTCACGGGATTTTGTTACTTTGATTTTATTTCATTTATTTATTTTTCTCATCTCCTTTTTTGTTTTTTCATTTTTAAATCTCAAATTTTTTTACCCAAAAAATTATTACTAATCTACAAAATATTATAAAAAGAGTAAATATAAATATATATATATATATATATATATATATATATATTAAATAACTTCAATTACTCTTTATTTTTATTTAACTAACTATATAGACTTTAAAATTTTTAAAAATTTTGACTAAAAATTTTATTGTAAAATAATTTAAAACTTTAAATGTAAACAAAATATTTTAAAACTTAATTTATTAAATATAAATTTATTTGAGATTAAATTCACGAATCTCTTTTTATATATATATATATATATATATATATATATATATATATATATATAAATGCTCATTTTTTTGTCATTTAAAAATATCAAAATACATTTATTGATATGATTCTGTTTAATACCCTTACCAACTCATTAGTTATTTTAATTGGAAAAAAAAATGAAGTGAAATAATATTTTAGTACAAAACACATTTTCAATATAATATTAAATTGTGTGTTTTCTTGTTATATTAAAGTTAATAATAGGTTAATTAATTTCATACATAATAAATGTTATTTAAAGGAAAATGGTTAAATATCCTAATCAACACAAACGCTCTTTAAAGGATGGAGAAACATATTTGGTTTAAAAGAAAAAAAAAATATACATTTTATAAATTTCTTTGTATGTCCATTGAACTTCTTCAACTCTCATAATCTCTTTTTCAATAATACCTAATAACACTAATAACCTCCTATTCATGTTGATGTTTAAGAGTTACATGTTTGGGGTAGTACAAAAATAATTGAAAGCTCCGAAAGAGCTATTATAATATTACCCAATGGAACAAAATTGAATATAAACAATGCTTTATTCTCATCTAAGTCTCAAAAGGAATTTGTTAAACTTCAAAGATATTCGTCTTAATGGATATCATGTGGAGACTATCAGTGAATGAAATGATGAATACCTTCATATTACAAGCATTGTTTCGAGTAAGAAAATTGTATTAGAAAAATTGAATATGTTTTCTTCGGGCTTGTACTACACAAGAATAAATGCAATTGAAATACAATCAATAAACCAGAAGTTTATTGATTCAAAAACGTTCACTATTTGGCATGACCGGTTGGGGCATCCCGGTTCAAGTATGATGCGAAATATCATTGAAAATTCGCATGGACACTCATTGAAAAATCTGAAGCTTTTTCAATCGAAAGAATTTTCTTGTGCTGCTTGTTCTAAAGGAAAATTAATTATTAAGTCATCACCAACTAAAGTTAGAATTGAATCTCCAACATTTTTAGAAAGAATTCAGGGTGACATATGTGGATCAATTCACCCTTCATGTAGACAATTTCGATATTTTATGGTTCTAATAGACGCATCGAGCAGATGGTCTCATGTTAGTTTACTATCAACTTGCAACCTGACATTTGCGAGATTGCTCGCTCATATTATTAAATTACGAGCACAATTTTCAAATTATACAATTAAATCAATACGTCTAGAAAATGCTGGTGAGTTTTCATCGCAAGCTTTCAATGATTATTGTAAGTCTATTGGTATGAGTGTTGAACATCCTGTTGCTCATGTTCATACAAAAAATGAGTTAGCTGAATCTTTTATTAAAAGACTTCAATTGATAGCTAGACCTATACTTATGAGAACTAAATTACTCATTTCAGCTTGGGGTCATGCAATTTTGCATACAACAGTACTTGTACGTGTTAGACCAACAAGTTATCATAAATATTCCCCATTGCAATTGGCTTATGGTCGGGAGCCAAATATTTCTCATTTTAGAATTTTTGGATGTGCGGTATATGTTCCTATTGCTCCACCACAACGCACAAAAATGGGTCATCAAAGAAGATTGGAGATATATGTTGATTTTGATTCTCCTTCTATTATAAGATATCTTGAACCTATGACAAGAGATCTTTTTACAGCACGATTTTCCGATTGTCATTTTGATGAATTAATGTTCCAGGGATTAGGGGTAGAAAAAGAAAAACAGCTTGGTAAAAATATTACATGGAATACTTTGCAACGTCTTGATACTCGTACAAATCATTGTGAACTTGAAGTTCAAAAGATAATACATTTGCAAAGTATAGCAAATCAACTGCCAGATGCATTTACCGACCTAAAGAGAGTGACTAAGTCACATATACTAGCTGAAAATGCTCCTATACGGATTGATGTCCCAGAAGGACAATCTGCAAATGAAATAGCAAATTAGTCTATAGCACGCCAGAAGCGTGGTAGACCAATTGGTTCAAAAGATAAAAATCTCTGTAAAAAGAAGGGAGTAAATGTTAATAATGAACACGGGGTTAATACTTCAGAAGAGTCAAGAGACATATTAAATGAAATAACTCCAGAAGAAGTTCAGGTACCTAAAGATATTGAAAATATTGAAAAAATAAATAATGATGAGATCTCAATAAATTATGTCTCAACGGGGAAACGATTGAACCGAGAAGAAATAACTATCGATAGCTTTTTTGTATATAATATAGCATCAACTATTATAAATGAAAATGATTATAATGAGCCTACATCCGTTGACAAATGTCGACGTAGAAGTGATTGGCTGAAATGGAAATATGTAATTCAAGCAGAATTAAACTCACTTGCAAAACGTGAAGTTTTTGGACCCATAGCTCGAACACATGAAGATGTACTTGTAGGGTACAAATGGGTATTTGTACGGAAAAGAAATGAAAAAATGAAATTGTAAGATATAAAGCACACCATGTTGCACAAAATTTTTCTCAAAGACCGAGAATTGACTATGAGGTCACTTATTCTCCTATTGTAGATGCAATTACTTTTCGTTATCTCCTTAGTCTGGCAGTTAATGAGAAACTTGATATGTGTCTTATGGATGTAGTTATAGCCTATTTATATGACTCATTTGGTAGTGATATCTATATGAAAATCCCTGAAGGATTTAAAATGTCTAAAGCACATAAATCAGATTTTCGAGAATTATTTTCAATAAAATTACAAAGATTTTTGTATGGTTTAAAACAGTCTGGACGAATGTGGTACAATCGTCTTAGTGAATATTTATTGAAAGAAGGTTATCAAAATAACCAAATTTGTCCATGTGTATTTATTAAGAAAGAAAATTCAGGGTTTGCTATAATAGTTGTATATGTTGATGATTTAAATATTCTTGGAACCCCTAAACAAATTTTAAAAGCAGTAGATTCTTTGAAGAAAGAATTTGAGATGAAAGATCTCGAAAAAACAAAGTTTTGTCTCGGCCTGCAGATCGAGTATTTAAAAGATGAAATTAGAATTTTTTTCATCAATCAGATTATACTGAAAAGGTCCTTAAAAAATTTTACATGGACAAGGCACATCCATTGAGTAACCCAATGGTTCGATCACTTGATGTGAAAAAGGACATTTTTCGACCTCGTGAGGATAATGAAGAAGTTCTTGGTCCAGAAGTATCATATCTTAGTGCAATAGGTGAAATAATGTATCTTGCTAATAATACAAGACGTGATACATCTTTTGATGTTAATTTGTTAGTAAAGTTTAGTTCATGTCTAACTAGAAGACATTGAAATGGAATTAAACATGTCTTTCGACACCTTCGAGGTACAATTGATATGGGATTGTTATATCCTCATAGTTCTAAACCACAACTTGTTGGTTATGTTGATGCTGGTTACTTGTCTGATCCACATAAAGCCAGATCTCAAACCGGTTATATTTTTACATGTGGAAGAACTACTGTTTCATGGCGTTCTACAAAGCAAACGCTAGTTGCTACTTCTTTGAATCATACAAAAATTATACCCATCCATGAAGCAAGTAGTGAATGTGTTGGGTTAAGATCCATGTCTCAACACATTCGAGAGACATGTGGTTTATCTTCAAGCAAAGAACTTCCTACAATAATTTATGAAGATAGCACTGCATTTATAGCTAAATTACATGAAGGATATATCAAACAAGATCGCATCAAGCAATCTCACCAAAATTTTTCTTTACACATGATTTTCAGAAAAATAGTGATATTGATGTACAACAGATCCGTTCAAGTGATAATTTGACAGTCTTGTTCACAAAAGCATTACCAACTTCAACATTTGAAAGGCTAGTCTATAATATTGGAATGCGCCGGTATAAAGATATTATATAATGATCAAGAGGGAGTATGTAAGGAACGATGCACTCTTTTTTCTTCACTAGGGGTTTTTTCCACTGGATTTTCTCTAGTAAAATTTTAATGAGGCATATTCCTTGTACAATGGACATCCAATGAGGAGTTTTATAAATCTCTTTGTATGTCCATTGAACTTCTTCAACCCCCATAATCCCTTTTTCAATAATACCTAATAACACTAGTAACCTCCTATTTATGTTGAATGTTTAGGAGTTGCATGTTTGTATATATATATTGTATGTATATATATGTTTCTTACTTCATCCCAATAAATAGGGGCTTACATATGTATATTTGGATAGATGAATTATATATATGAGAAAAATATAAAAAACAACTCTCTCTTCTTATTTTCATTAATCTCTATCTCATTTGATCTTATGTAAATTTATTTTGTTAGTTATAGTTTTGTAACAATATATATATATATATATATATATATATATATATTGAGCCGCCACAAAATTCTTCAAAGAATTAATGGAGAATCGTGGGTTAAGAAAACCTCCAGTGACATAAATACCGCTTTATGGGTCTCATAAAGTGGAGACGTTATCTCCTTAATTCTACATTTATGACCCGTTTCTCATAACGGTCATAACGGTCCAAATCCATACGGTACATTCATTATCAGACTCCTATAAAAGAGAGATCTGAAGAGAAGGTAAGGACTTTTTCCTAATTTCCAGATATTCACAAAATACTCTACTGACTTAATCATCGGAGAGTTCACGGGGTACAAACTCCCCATTGAACCTACTTGTTTTGCAGGCTTCCCAGACGCTAAGTGTGTTACCCCGAAGTACCAAGTACGCTCATCGAAGTACTGTCTCCCGAGAGTCATACTTCGCATTCTCAGAAAACAACTTACTTTAACCATTCCATAAAGCCTTCTTAACAAGTCAACCACAAAGCTCTCGTTCCCAGCACTTTAATTTACTTTTTTACCCTTTGACAGATTCGTGCAAAATCAGTTTGGTTCCATTACCGGGAACATCAAATCATTTTACCTTTACACTCATCCACCATTATGTCTCGGTTAGAAGGACACACCGTTCGCCAATCTTCTCTCCGAGGGGAGAGGACGAGATTGTCTGTTTCCTCTGCCTCTCCAAGTTCCGGTCGCCGTCCGATATCAGAAAGGTTGGGGCCACAGCCAGGAACTTCCAGGCGATCCCCGGACTTGCGAGAACAACTCAATTCGAAATGAATAGAGGACACGGAAAGAGAATTGAGGAGATTACAAAGAGAGAACGAACAACTCAGGCAAGATCAAGAGGCAAGGCGGGATCAAGAGCTCTCCCAACAATGGCTGAAATTAAGGGACGAGTTTCGTAAAGCTGGAGCTGAGCTGCCACCCCCGAGGGTCTCAGCAAATCCATCAGAAAATCCACAACGAACTCGGACCACAGCTAAAAGGAATGAAAGATTCGCTCGAACCAGCAAAAAGCAAGTGACTAGCGAGGTTGGAGAGAGCCATCATTCAAGACCCGCTCACAAAGAAAAGACCCGGAAACGCTCTCCAGAACGAAGCCCGGAGGATGGAAAACATACCTCCAAGTCCCGCCAGTCGAGATCAATCGAATTGGGACCCTTCGTCAAATGGATCCAAAACGTCTCCCCGGATCCAAATCTTAAGCTTCCACAGTTCGTTCTATACTCGGGCTCGTCAAAGCCCATTGAGCACATATGTCGGTACAAGTCGGCCATGGGACTAGTCACAAACGACAAGGCTATCCTGTGCAGAGCTTTCCCGACTACTTTATCCGACAAAGCAGTAACTTGGTTTACATATCTTAAAAAGGATACCATCGACTCATGGTATACTTTGGAAAAAATGTTCCTGGACAAGTTCAGTACTGCAGGAACAATCCCAAAAACAAGAGGAGATTTAGCCAACATCAAGCACTGGGAAGGCGAAACATTGCTTTCATTTTTGGAAAGGTTCAAGAAGACCTACGAAGAAATTGAAGGAATCAGTCAAGACACGGTGATTAAGTGTTTTGAAGGAGGATTCAGGTCGCGGATGCTGTATACCGAGCTCCAACTCCGAAAGCCGGAGACAATTGGAGAAATGTTCAACGTAGCCAGGAAAGTAGCCCTGGAGGAAGGCAGCACAACTGAACCAACTTGGAGAAGAAAAGATAAGCAGCCCGAGCAACACAAGGACGTTACTTCGAATTTCTCAAACCGAAAAGACAAAAATCGAGGTAAGAAATTAGAAACATTTACGCCTTTAAATGTTGCTAAGGAGAGTTTGATAACTGTGATCAAGGACAAGTATGGGGTCAAAGATCCTGCCCCAATGAAGTCTCACTCCACGAGAGATAAATCTAAGTTCTGTGGATTCCATCGAGATTATGGGCATACCACCAAAGAATGTTTTCAGCTCAAGAGAGCAATTGAAAAACTAATCCAGGAGGGGTGCCTGAAGGAATACATCGCGGGGGTACAACAACATAAAGAAAAAGGTGAAAGGGTAATCAATATGATTAACCCAGATTCCACGTCCGTTAAAAAACTCAAGAAACAGATATACAATCTCACCAAGTCATACCTCATCCCGAAGTATGAACTTGAGCAGACCGAAGTCATCACTTTCTCTAATGAAGAGTTAGAGAGCAATGAAGAGGCGAAAATCATGCCCATTGTCATGGAAATGCAAATGACGCGAGATGGGATAGACAAATGCACCATGAAAAGGGTGTTGGTCGACACGGGGGCTACTAAGAACATCATGTACCGCTGATGCTTCGAAGAAATGGGGTTAAAAAATGAACACCTCAAAACCAGCAGGATGGTGTTGGAGGGATTTACACCCCATAAAGTCCCGGTCATGGGGATAGTACGAATGCAAGTTACACTAGGCGGAGACAAGAAGCGGACTGAGGAAGTAAAATTCTATGTCGTGGACTTGGAGTCTCCATACAACGTCATCGTCGGAACCCCGTTTCATGCGGCGTTTGACCTTGTCATATCGATGTCTCACCAGCGGGTTAAGTTTCACACTCCGCAAGGTGTGGGGTTTGTGAGAAGCAATCCTCGCAGTCTGCTCGGCCAGATTATGAAAATCAAAAGGAAAAGGGATCCTTCTTCTGAAGTAGGACATATCCGAACACTGACAGAGGATCCCGACCTTAGAATAAAACGGGTGCTGGAAAAGTAGATCTGCGACCTTGTTGTCGAAGTATCAAGAGGTGACGAGTTCGAAGAGGTGTTGGTGAACCCGATGTATCCCGAGCAACTTGTCAAGATCGGGAAGGAGCTGCCAAGTCACCTCCGACATGGTATCATCCAGTTCCTGAAGGAACGCCAAGATAGCTTCGCCTGGTGCACAGAGGATATGCCGGGAATCGACACTACGGTTGCCGAGCATGCTCTGAACATAAATCCGATGTGCAAGTCAATCAAGCAAAAGTCTAGATAATTCGGGGAGGATAAGATGCGAGGAATGAAAGAAGAGGTAAGCAAGCTTTTGAAAGCTGGGTTCATACGCGAAGTAAGGTACCCCATGTGGCTTGCTAATGTAGTGATGGTTAAGATATCCACGAGGAAATGGAGAATGTGCGTGGATTACACCGACCTTAACAAAGCGTGCCCGAAAGATTGTTATCCACTACCTCGGATAGACGCATTGGTAGACTCCACCTTGGGATTTGAATTCTTGAGTTTCATGGACGCTTTCTCAGGGTATCATCAAATAAAGATGAAACCAAGCGACCAGGTACACACTTCATTCCTAGCAGCTGGTGCCATATACTGTTACAATGTTATGCCGTTCGGACTTAAGAACGCAGGCGCAACGTACCAGCGTATGATGAACTATGTCCTCCGAGATCAGATTGGAAGAAATATCGAAGCCTACGTGGATGACATGGTTGTCAAGACCAAACGCGGTACTTCCCACTTGGACGATCTGAAGGAGACATTTGACAATCTGGCGAAGTATAAACTCAAGCTTAATCCGACAAAATGCACATTCGAAGTAAAATCGGGTAAGTTTTTGGGCTTTATGACGTCAGAACGAGGTATCGAGGCCAACCCATAGAAGTTGGAAGCAATAGCTCGACTAACCGAACCTCGGTGTGTCAAAGATATTCAAAGATATTCAAAGATTGAACGGGTGTATCGCAGCTTTGGGGCAATTTGTCTCGAAGTCAGCAGAAATGTGTCTTCCCTTCTTTAAGGCATTAAAAAATTCGAAGAACGCCTTTGCTTGGACCCCGGAGTGCAGCCGTTCCTGGAACGACTTGAAAAATTACATGCTGAACTTACCCTTATTACGGCCTCCTACTGTAGGAGAAACGCTTTTCCTCTACTTATCCTTTTATGATGCAATCGTGGCGTCCGTATTGGTAAAAGATGAAGGAATAAAGCAGCACCCGGTGTACTTTGTCAGTAAAGTCTTGAACGATGCGGAGTCCAGGTACCCAAATATTGAAAAATTAGCATACGCATTGGTAATATCCACACGAAAACTCAAGCCATATTTTGAATCCCATCCTATTGTGGTTTATACTAATGCCCCTCTCAAGCAAATCTTCCATAAGTTAGATCAATCAGGGAGGATGCTAAGGTGGTCCATCGAACTATGTGGACAAGAGATCACTTTCAAGCCGCGAACCGCTATGAAAGCCCAGGCTCTGGAAGATTTCCTAGCAGAAGGGTCCTATACAGATCCTAGTTCAACAACAGAGCCTGCCAAAGAACCATGGGAACTGAAAGTGGATGGTGCAGCCAACTCTAAAGGAGTCAGAGTATGCCTTGTATTAACTTCGCCCAACAAGAAATATGTGGAGATGCGAGCAATCAGGCTTAAACCTCATCTCTCAAACAATCAAGCGGAGTATGAAGCCCTGATAAGAGGGCTAGAATGGGCCCACAGAGCCAACATCAGAGCGCTACAAGTTTACACCGACTCACAACTGGTGGTGAACCAAATCCAAGGGACTTATGCAGTTCAGTCAGAGGGCCTACTGCCATATGTTGAAAAGGCCCAAGTATGGAGAGAAAAATTCCATCCCTTCACTTTATCGTTGCTTAACCGAAACGAAAATCAGCAAGCAGATAGACTAGCGAAGATCGCTTCTGGAGAAACTCTAAATGATGAAGGCATTCACATAGAGGAATTCACAGAAACAGATTTCATCCATTGCCTTCACCCCACCTCGGAGTCTTGGGATAAAGAAATAAAAGATTTCATTCAGAAGGGCGACCTTCCGAACGACGAAGTTCGAGCAAGGTAAGTCAGGCGACAATCAGCTCGGTACACCATGCACGACGATGTACTGTACCGACGATCTTTCACAAGGCCCTTACTTCGATGTATCCCGCCTACCCAAGTCAATGACCTCCTTGCGGAAATTCATGAAGGCATATGCGGGGGACACCCTAGGGCTTGAGCTTTGGCTGAAAGGGTAATCAACCAAGGGTACTATTGGCCAACACTTAGAAAGGATGCAGCGGAGTATGTCAAAAAATGTGAGACTTGCCAGATTTTTGGAACGATACCTCAGCTACCCACCGTTGAACAAACTCCGGTCGTAGCGGCATGGCCATTCGATATGTGGGGCATGGACCTAATGGGAAAATTCCTGAAGACAAGAAATGGATACGAATACTTGGTGGTAGCAGTTGACTATTTCTCAAAATGGGTAGAGGCAAAGGCTCTAACACATCCCACAGAAGAAAATGTCTCAAAAATTTTCAGAGAAAACGTCATTTGCCGCTTCGGAATACCTAGAGTAGTGGTTACAGACCACGGAGTACAATTTTCAGCCAAATTTTCCGCCGAGTGCCAACGATTACATATAAAACACTAGAAGTCGTCAGTAGCTCATCCACAAGGGAATGGCCAAGCGGAAGCTGCTAACAAGAAGGTACTGATGACCCTTAGAAAAAACTTGGAAGGAAAATCAAACAAGTGGGCTGACGAGTTGAATCCAGCACTATGGGCAATCCGTACTTCGACTAGGGGCCCCACCGGTGAATCAGCATACGCACTGGTATACAGTTCTGAAGCAGTAGCACCAACCGAAGTCGCATTACCCACAACAAGGGTGACAATGTACAATGAAGAAGCCAACAAAGAAAGGAGAAGTACAAAATTGGACCTCCTAGAAGAAAGAAGAATAGCAAGTCGCTTGAGATCAGAATCATTCAAGCAAAAAACCAAAAGAGCTCACGACAAAAAAGTATTCAAGCGACCAATAAAAATTGGTGATTGGGTGCTTCGGAAGATAGAGGGTACGTCCAGACATATAATGGCAAACAAACTCACCCCGAACTGGGAAGGACCATACCTCGTAGAACAAGAGATAAGACCTGGTACTTACAAACTTATGAATAAGGACGACGTTCTATTACCAAATCCGTGGCATGCAAACCACTTGAAGAGGTATTATGTATGAATGTCTCCTAGAGAACTTTGTATAAGTACCAAATCTATAAGTCAAAACTGTCGAGTTCTTGAAATTTCACTACGAAGTATTTGGTCTAAATTACACTTGGTAGATTTTATTGCGATGGAGTTATCGTGGGTTCGAAGTATCAAGAATTATACTTGGTAAATTTTATTGCGATGGAGTTATCGTGTGTTCGAAGTATCAAAAATTATACTTGGTAAATTTTATTGTGATGGAGTTATCGTGTGTTTGAAGTATCAAGTTAAGATATACTTGGAGATGAAATGCTCGTAGTTTCGAAGTATTAAAGTGGACAACACTTGGTAAAAATTCAACCGAGTAAAATTTCAGAGTATTAATAGGCAAAAATCAAGATAACATTTCAGCAGTTTTACAAAATCATTACAAATTTATGGGGCAGCAGAACTGGAGCCCGGGGCAGTAGAGCTCGGTCCTTTGCCCAACATATCCCAGAAAGTAGGAGAAGAAGGCTGGGGCGGTGTCCAAAAAGGTTTTCCTCTCTTTTCATCCCTTTCACGAAGTGCTTCTAACTCCTTAGAAGTGAATGGGACGAAGTCAGCTCCTTGGCAGCAAAAATCGTTGTCAAAATTGGATTTGAAGGTTTGAAGGAGAACGGACTTGTCTTCAAAATAGGGATGCAGTTGCCTGATGATATGGATACATCCCTTGTCCAGAAAAGAGCCAGCTTCACGGCCAATCTCTGCATGATACTCAGGAGAGCTTCGAAAGTCGTCAATGATCTTCCTTTTAAAATCTTTCGAGCGACAATACTCAAGCTCCTCCTGTAGGGAAATCTTACTGGCAACAGCTTCATCCCTAGCCGAGTTCAAATCCTTGTTTGCAACTTTAAGTTCGGCGTTCCACTCCTTCATATTGGCCAGCAATTTCCTCACCTCGTCTACCTCGCCAGACAGCTGCAGTTTCTCAGAGTTAAGCGATTCTATATGAGCAGCCTGCTTGGTCACTTCTTGCTCCAAGGAGAGCAGACGAGGTTCATTGACACTTCACCATTCTGCATTTGCCGCCGCCTGCTCAGTCTGCTTCGTTGTTCGGGAGTTAGACACATGAAGGACTAAGGAAGAAACCTACAAAAAATAAAATAAAAAAAATTGAAAACTATCCCAAGGAGAAGCAAAAAGAAAAAAAAAAGAAAAACTCACCCGAGCGAGCAAAGCCCCAATCCGATTGGTAGCTTCTTCAACACCCATCTCGCTTATTCCGGCCAAGCTTTCTGCATCATGAGCCCGCTCCAAAATGGCTCCACCAACCAAAGCCGCGACATAAGGTTTATTGAACCGAAGATTGTTGAGAGGCGGGGTCCTTTCAGAAATCTCCAAGGCCAAGGACTTGAAACCCTCTTCTTCGGTAGGCAGCTCGAACCCCGGTTGGAGCCAAGAAGGACCGGGGATTCTCGAACTCACCTCAGGCTCAGTCGCAGGAGCGGCCCCTACATCGTCAACCGAAGAAGGCTCATCCGGAGTAGACCCAGAGGTCCGACGAGCTGCTAGAGGAACGACATCCATCACGTCTTCGGAAGAGGGCGAGACTGGGGGTGAAGTTAAGTCCTCAACAGGCTGCCGAGGTGAGGTTCTTCGTCTTTGATGCTTCGTCCTCTCCCACCTCCGGGGTAGCCTCCCGACGAGGTTCAGGGGCAGAACGAGGAGTCTTACCCCTTACCTCTTCTCGAGGTCTATGCACTCCCCTACCTTGTTTGGAAGGTTCAACTGAAGAGGGGTAGGTGAGGGGAGTGTCACCAGCGGCACCTCGATCTATGAGACGTGGAGGAAACCGGGGGAGAGAATTTAGGTGAGACTGACGAACATCTCTTTCTTCCTCCCGATTCTCCCACGCCGTGCTAAACATGGTCGGACCTGCAAAACAACAACAAAGTCAATACCGAAGTAAGATAGAACCAAAAGAAAAGAAGTATACAAACTGTACCCTTGCTAGTCTGACAACCCCGAGTAGTAAGAGAACATGAGTCACACTGGAAAGAAAATACACCCCCAGGGTGAATCGTCCAGTCACTATTCGGTTCCTCCTCCGCAAAGCCTAACTCCTTCTTCCTCTCAGATAAACCAGGCCCTATTCCACACCATTTCAAGCTTGACTCACTAAGTAAATCCGTAGAGGAATACACGCGGGTCTGGTTCTGACTGTCCTCTCCTAAGTCTCGAGTGATTATCTCCAAGAAGGACTTCTCAGAGTGGCTAAGGGAAGAAGGATTTTGGACTTGGGACCATTGGAAGTTCTCATTGACAGATGGACGAAAAGGGAAACTAATACGAGACTCTACTAACAGCCATTTCTCCTTAAAATCTACTTTGTTCGGAGGTGAATCGAAGAGCAAAATTTTATTCCTACGGGGACGAATTGAAAGTGTGTTATCCGCCATCCGAAGTGAAGAGAAAAACATCCTAAGGATGTTATCAGTTAATTCAAAGCCCAACCGATGACAAAGACAAATTAGACAAAATATGGTACGGACAGTGTTCGGATGAACTTGCCCAGGTTGTACTCGGGCAAAAGTCAAAAAATCTGCAAAAGCAAGGTCCATATGAAGATGGAACCCCACTTCAAAATGAGCCAAAGGGACAGGAATATGATGAAGAGACATTTTTCCAGCTAAATGGGCGACAAAGACTCTATAAACCCTAGGGTCGAGGCTATATTTACGGGCAAAAGAGACGGTTTGATCCCTAGTAATTCTATTTCTACCTAAGGGAAAGTCAGATGGAGGGGGACCAGACATGGGTGGTTGAAAGGAGACTCCTACTGGAATTTCACCTCGGGCTGCCCTCTTCGCTACGGTAACCTTCCGACGAACAGGCCGAGGATTCCCAAAACCCTCATCCATTAAATCCTCAACTTCCCTATCATTTTCCGTTTGAGCAGCCATATCCTACCTGCGAATGGAAGCTCAATATTTAGAACCCCACTCAAGTATAAAGCTACCCGAAACTAACATCCTAAAACCCTCAAATCCTACAAAAATGCAGAACCAATCCATCCCCCAAAAACAAAACGAACAGTTTAAAACCACACAGTAACAAACCCATAACAGCAAAAAGATAAAACATACCTTTTTAAGCGTCTGAATCTGAGAAGAAAGACCGAAGGAAAGTGATTAAACTATCGAACGAAAAGGAAACAGAGAAATCTTCAGAGTGCGTTAATGGTAGAAGAATTGTGCAAATGAGCGTAAAAGAAAAGGTATAGAAGAAGGAAGAAATTAAATACCCAGAAGAAAAAGTCTTTGAAATGATTACTTACCAGGATCAAGACATTGGGAAGAGAAAAAGTTTTCTGCCGACTGACATTCTGCCATTTATGGCAGAAGAAAGGTGAAAAGACAGCTAGTCTCCATCAGAAACCCTAGATATCCCAACACCAAAACATGCTAAGTGTCGACATTACGCCGAAGCATCTTCCACTTTGCTTCACGATACTTCGATGAGAGGCCACTGAGCCGCCACAAAATTCCTCAAAGAATTAATGGAGAATCGTGGGTTAAGAAAACCCCCAGTGACATAAATACCGCTTTATGGGTCTCATAAAGTGGAGACGTTATCTCCTTAATTCCACATTTATGACCCGTTTCTCATAACGGTCCAAATCCATAACGGTACATTCATTATCAGACTCCTATAAAAGAGAGATCTGAAGAGAAGGTAAGGATTTTTTCCTAATTTCTAGATATCCACAAAATACTCTACTGACTTAATCATCGGAGAGTTCACGGGGTACAAACTCCCCATTGAACCTACTTGTTTTGCAGGCTTCCCAGACGCTAAGTGTGTTACCCCGAAGTACCAAGTACGCCCAGCGAAGTACTGTCTCCCGAGAGTCATACTTCGCATTCTCAGAAAACAACTTACTTTAATCATTCCATAAAGTCTTCTTATCAAGTCAACCACAAAGCTCTCGTTCCCGACACTTTAATTTACTTTTTTACCCTTTGACATATTCGTGCAGAATCAATATATATATATATAATTATGGTTTGGTATGAAAATTGTAAAAGTTGTTGGGAGAAACTCAAAGCTTTATTTCATTGAACTAAATCATAGCTTACTTTCCTTTGTCCAATTAATATGAATAAGGTGTGCAATAATATTAATATCTTCTTTTAGCATAAATTGCAAGAAGAAGGCAATAATGTCATTTCATACATAACTAGCAAACGCAAAAAACTATTTCTTCATATATATATATATATATATATAGAGAGAGAGAGAGAGAGAAAAGAAAAGAAAAGAAAAGGTTGAAATTATTGTTATATGTACTTTGAATATGTAAGTTAAGAAATGATGCCTTCAATCAATCGGGACCCTAGTTATGACTAGTCATTAATTAATTAATTAACTAACTACTTTAGTAATTATGTTTAACACAATTTTTTAATTATTTCAAAATCTTGTCTTAAATAAATTCTTTTTCCTTTATATATATATATATATATATATATATATATGTATGTATGTATATATATTGATATCTTCTTGTGTTATTTTGTTGTATGAATTCTTTTTAATCCTACAAATCAATTTAAATAATAATAATAATTTATTTTAATGAAAAAGATAAGAAGAAAAAAAAAAGAAGAAGAAAATCCTATCTCCTAAGCAATGATTAGATTGATGAATCCATTAAAGCTGAAATCCATTTAGTTTTGGAATCTCATCTAAAGGCCAACAAAAATAATAATACTAATAAATAAACTAAATTTATAAATAAAAAAATAAATTGTAATAATTTAATTTTAAAAAAATTTAACAATGATTTTACATATATATATATATATATATATATATATATATATATTTATTTATTTATAAACGTGTGACTTTAATATTTTGAACATATTTTATTTGTAATAAAAAGAGGGGCCCACATGAGAAATTTGGGTCGAAATGTGGTCCCCACGGAGCTTTGATTAACAACAACCACCATTTCCTAGTTAATGTTAATGAGCATCCATCATTTGTATAAATATATATCAACGACGTCCAAATTTTGTAACTCTTAATTTTATTTATTTATTATTATTATTATTATTATTATTATTTTGAATTGCAAATTATTGGGACAACAAACAATAAATGTAGGGTGATTTGGTAACTCTTCCCACCTCCCTCCCTCTCTCTGTCTCTCTGTCTCTCTCTCTCTATCTATATATATATATATCCAAACTATATTTTTTTCTATGTTACTCTCCAATTCTTAAACATTTTTTGTTCTAATTTTTTTAGGATGAAATTGTGAATATTATATGAGTTCATATTTAAATAAAAGTCTTATTTGAATTTAACAATAAATTTATAAAATGATTCTTATCATATTATTTAAATAGCGTATAAATAAGTTAAATTAAAAATCTTATAATACAAAGACCAAATTTACCAAGAAGACTAAATATGCCAATTTGTATTTAAATAAATAAATATAATATAAATATATATATATATATATATATATATATATATTATTGATACACTTAACTTACTATTGGTAGAAAGTCATTTCATGATCAGTTTCCAAGCAAGGATATATATATATAATGGTATCTTAAATTGGAGAAGAAGAAAATAAAATAATGGCTAACAAACGATTGAATCACTATTTCTTTTCCCCTTTTCTTTTCAATAATAATATAAATATAATACAATTTCTATCTAACTACTAAATAATATTTGTAGTGCCCACAAGATTTTCCAATAGATTCTAATTTCAATACCAATTATTTAAGTTTTAACATAATAATAATAATAATAATAATTTCTGAATTATATTTTTCAGTTAATTAAATTAGGTGCAAATATGAAATTTTTTTATTATTTATTTAAAAAAAAAAGAGGTATTAGGAAAGATGTGTTTTACCCTTTAGGTGGATGGAGAGAAGCATCAGTACCAAACAACAGTTGGTTTGGTTGGTTGTCTTTAGAGGAAAGCCAAACTCCAATTTTAGGTTTCAAACAATGTTTAAATAATCTTATTATTATTATTTATTTTTATTAATAATTCGGTGATTAAATGGAACAATAATTTGTACTGAAAACATCGTTATTATTAATTGTGACAACCATAATCTAGGTATTTGGTTAATGATAAATAGTAACAAATAAATTAATCAAAACCTAAAATAATCCTAAAAAAATACTTATTATTTAAAATTATTAATTTTTTTAAAAAAATAAAATTTATAATACTTTAAAATTATAAGTAAAATTACTATTAATTGAGCTACATATTTTTTAAATTAAAATATTGTTAGATAATAGTAAGAATTAAAGAGAGATGTAATTTCAATTCAAATGATGGTGATTTTCATCTATCAAAAGGAAAAGGGGAGGTGAATGTGACGGGTGAGAGCGAGGAGATTTTTTTTTTTTTAATTTAATTTTCTAAATAAAAAATTTATCGGATAATAAATAGATTCGAAAATGACAAAAAATGTATTTTAAAACATTTAAATAAGAAAAAGAAATCAATTCTCATATGCACCACAATAAAAATAAAATAAAAAAATAAAATTAAGGTGGAGGGGGGAAGAAAAGGAAAGGACTAGTTGCACTTGAAAGGATAAGGAATTATGGCAATGTTTTACTAAAAGATTAACAGTTACATTCCGTGATGAACTTGCCAACCATCTCTAATCAATTTATATCCATATGAATTTCTTTATATATATATATATATATATATTATGAAAAATATTTTAATATTAATATCTTTCTATTTACTATTTATAGAATGTGTAGATCAATTGATAATAATTTTATTTGTAATTTTAAATTGTTATAAGTTAAAAAAAAAATTTAAAAATAAAATGTTTGTGTTTGTGCTTTTTGAATTTTGATGGTGAGTACTTTAATAAAGAGAATAGTATTTTTCTTTTTTTTTATTTTTCAAAGACAAAAGTATTGTAAATAATTAGGAAGTTGAACTCAAATCTTTTATGTATATCTTAAACTTATAAATTACCTTATTTTTTCCTAACATTCTTAATTAGATTTAAATAATATAAAAAAAAGTTAAAATTATATCTTTAATAAATTATTTAGATAAGAAAATTAATATTATCTTATATTAAGACAAGTCATATTTGTATATCTTAAAATTTATTTAGTGGTTCTATATATTGATTGTTGAATGTAAGTTTTTTCATTAAAATTTTATCCAAATAAAGACTAAAATGCACCTTGAATATGAGTATCTTCAAGCCAAAATAAATATATGTATTTTTTAAAGTTTTAATATATATATATATATATATATATATATATATCAAGTTTATAAAAAAATTTCTTTTGTGTGTTGAATATTCATTAATAAAATGAAACATTACATATAAACATTATTTATAATTCATAGTAACAGAAACGAAACAAACATATAATGATAGATACAAAAAAAAAAACTCAACCTAAAAAAATTAAGTGAAATAACTAAAAAAACAAACTATAATGACAACAAAACTATTATATTTATTTATAACATTTTGACTATCGAACACTAATATCATCTATAAGGAGAGTTCGAGTTCATCTTTTTTCTAAAGACAAAGAAAGATTAGTTTTTTTTTCGAAGCAAAAAGAAAGACAATGGTAACGTTTAAAAGAAAAGTTTAGAGCAAAAAATATTTGCTCTTAAATTCAATTGAATTATGTTTGGAAGTATATATATATATATATATATGATAATAATAATAATAATGGGATGGTTGTAAGTATAGGTGAGGCAATAGTAATAGGCAATAGGTAACATAGCTAGTAATCTCTTGGGACACATTTATTGCACAAGAAAATAGAAATATAGTTTGGAATAATAATAATAGGGGGAGAAGGGAGAAGGGAGAAGGGAGAGAAGGGCAAAGTCAAAAAGTCATCATCAAATAAGAAAAAACAGTGATAAATGTAAAACCAAAACAAAAGACTTTCAAGTGTCGGGCATACACAGCAGCTTTATCAATGATCTCTTTTTTACTTTCTTTCTCTCTCTACTCTCCTCCACCCTTATATAGCAATGATTCTACACATCTCTTTCTCTCTCTGAAACTCTTTTTTCGAACAACTGATCAAAAACAGAAACAGAAACAGCAGCAGCAGCAGCAGCAATCAGAGAAAGAAAGAAAGAAAGAAACAGAGAGAGAGAGAGAGAGTTGAAGGGAAGGGAAGGGAAGTTCTTCCATCAAAAATTTTCTTTCTCTTTCTCTTTCATCATCTTTTCTTAGGCTGCAGATTAATTAGAGCATCTTTCTTTCTTTTTTTTCTCTGCGTATGTTAAAATCTGAAACTCTACAGAATAGGTGCAGAAAGTTTTGTGTCTCAGATCCCAATATTAGGAGGCTATCTCCTCCTCTATACACATACCTACCCCCCATCTCACCCCACCCTACCCCAGTTACAACATAAACTGTCTTCTGCTATAAATTTTTTTTTCTTTTACTGCATCATTTTCATCTCTTACTCCTTTTTTCTATACACACACACACACACACACATATATATATATATATATATAATATATATATATATATATCTTTTGCTCTTCTTCCTGCAGCTCTGAATTCTTCCAGTGAATATTTATCATACTGTGTTGTATCAGATTATTTTTCTTCTTCAAGTACTACAGACTGCAGAGCAGAAAAGGAGGAGAGACTCTTTGTGGTCCTAAACCTGACTTCCACTTTTTTTCTTCTTTTTTTTTCTTTTCTTGATAAAGCCATTTTGTTTGTTTAGGTGATATGATGATGTTAATATTTTTTACTGCAAAGTTGCAGTGCTCTTAATTCCAAGAAACCTTTTTTGTTCCTTAAAAAAAAAAAAAAAAAAAAGTTTTCATTTTTTTTTTAAAGAAATTGAATATAAGGGGAGGAAGGTCTAATCTAAATCTAATGCAAGAACAAGGTCTTGGAATGATGGGTTCAGGAGGAGGTGGAGGAAGAGGAATAGGTGATGTTTCGGTGGCAATTCCCGGTGGTGGTGAGCAACAACAACAGCAGTACCGACAAGTAATTAAGGCAGAGATTGCAACTCATCCTCTGTATGAACAGCTTCTTTCAGCACACGTAGCATGTCTTCGTGTTGCTACGCCTATTGATCAGTTACCGCTTATTGATGCTCAACTCTCTCAGTCTCACCATCTAATGCGTTCTTACGCTTCTCAGCAACAACTCACAACCCATCATCCTTTATCACCCCAAGAAAGGCAAGATCTTGACAACTTCTTGGTAAGTCTTTCTAAAGATCCAATTTTTATTTATAAAAAGTGTTTCTTTCTTTTTAATAATTAATGGGTTTTTAAAATGGTAGATATTTATTTGAACAATATTGTTTGTGGGGGTTTTTCTTTTTTGACTTAAATGAAACAGGGACAGTACTTGTTAGTTTTGTGTTCCTTCAAAGAACAGCTTCAGCAACATGTCAGAGTCCACGCTGTTGAAGCAGTCATGGCCTGTCGAGAAATTGAGCAGAACTTACAAGCTTTGACGGGTAAGTAAAAACTAGAGATACCCATCTCAAATACTAATATATCTATATATATAGATAGATAGATGACACCTTTTTATGCATTCCAATCTTCACACACACACACATATATATATATTTTACCTAAACAATGAATTTGCATATATGGATAGTTCTTCCCAAAATTTTCAACAGTAGTAGTAGCCATTAAAATCTTTAAGCAGTCGACCTGCCAAATACAACTCCCAATAAATGGAAATTTCCCTTTTCTTGGGTGTTTGTGTGTTTTGGTTCTTTAATTATTATGTGATTTGTGATTGTTTTGATATCTTCTTTGATAAGTTTGGTAGACAGAAAGACAAGGAAAAACAATAATGCAATATATATATATATATATATATATATATATATATATATATCAAATAGACTGTGTACAACTAAAAGGTAGGTGGTAGTGGGCTCTCACTCACCTTTGAAAAAAACTTTAGTTTATAGGTAGTGTATATATATATGTATATAGTAGTTAGGAAGGTTTAGTAGATTGTCATGGCGCGGGCGGACCACTGGCAACAACCGATAGCTAGCAGTGCACCACCAACCGATTGGAGAGTCTGCTAGCTGCATATACAAGGAATTAATTAACAACACTGTTAGGTTTCTAACATATATATATATATATATATATATATATATATATGTTCTTGCACTTAGTTGGTTGATTCAACCCTTTTTTTATGCAACAATATTCTTAGATTAATATATATATATATATATATATACTATCTTAATTTGCTCACATTATCTTAATGTCCAGAACAAATGACTTAGTTATATTAACCATGAAATTTTTATTTTGACCAAAGTCTTTTTTTAGTTTTGATTGAAAATATTCTTGGAGAACAAATTATGACTTTTCAACCAAGGTATTTGTGTATACACTAATTTGGTGTAAGTAGTTGGAAAAGAAAGAAAATAAAAATAATGAAAATGGGAATATACATAAGCAAGGGAAATGCTTCACCATGCACCAACCTTATGATTGATTGTCTTTTCTTTTTTTGTTGATCAGGAAACATAATAAACAAAAATAGAAAATGGATTATTTACATATTTTGTAGGATTGGTTAGGAATTTTCTCTCCTAAATATGTAATGTATACATGCATGTATACTCAACGTATATGTATGTATCAAGTTTCACAGATCAACTTTAGAATAATATACATATGGAAGAAATATGCTTAATGATAGAAAAAAGATTGTTTCTTGTAATGGATCAAAGAAGGGTTTTTAATCCGTCATTTCTTTTTGTTAACTTTGTTCCATGCATGTTACTATCTTTTTCTGTTTGATGGTCAAAATATAATATATGCTTTGAACCACAAAATTTCACCATATTCTTGGTGTCTGAAAGAAACTTAAACCATTTCTATTTCTAAAATTAAGAAGAATGTCAAAAGATATGATCTTTCTAGCTTGATTCTGAATATATACGTATTTTCTTGCTGAATGATATATATATATATATATATATAACATTAGAGTTTTGCTTCCTGCATGACAAATCTATATATACACTCTCTCATTGGCACATGTTGTAAAAAGCTCTATTGATGCATTATATAATTCCCATGAATGTTTCTTATAAGAGTAAAAAAATCCTTGTTTGATATTACATTATTACATTTAGATTTAGGGGAAAAGACAGAACTGAAAGTAAATATATAAGGGTTGAGGAAATGATTTTGTTTGTCTTATTGCTACTTAGAAAGTACATGTGACTAGGTTGTAAAAAGAGGAAATGGAAACAAGAGTGTGGTTTCCCATGCAGATTAGGGCTCTTAGAAATTAGTTTGTTACCTAATTTCTCTAATGTTAAGCACCTTAAAAGTGCTACAAAAGAATAAAAATGAAATAATTCCATTTTAACTTCTAGATTGGCTTAGTGAATATAAACCTTACAGATTCAAGATGTACGTGAGTGAAATACTTAATATTTTCATAAGAAAATACCACTAGAAAAAGCAAAAACACAGTCTGCAGTAGTTTGCATGGTGGTTTGTAGGGTTGATTATTATTCAAATACTAAATTCAGTACATTTTATGGAATGGTAGTGGTGTTGATTTGTTATTGTTGTTGGTGATGATCGATAATCAGGAGTAGCTCTTGGGGAAGGAACAGGTGCAACAATGTCAGATGATGAAGATGAACTGCAGATGGAATTCTCCTTGGATCAATCAGCTGGTGGAGGTACCGACGGTCATGATTTAATGGGATTTGGTCCACTTCTTCCTACTGAATCTGAAAGATCCCTCATGGAAAGAGTTCGTCAAGAACTCAAACTTGAGCTCAAACAGGTAATAATTTCAAAATTTTTTTTTTTTATATAGTTTCAGTTAGCATGGCATTAATTGAACTGGTACCATTTTTTGTTGCAGGGATTCAGATCAAGAATTGAGGACGTGAGGGAAGAAATATTAAGGAAAAGAAGAGCTGGAAAATTACCAGGTGACACAACTTCAGTTCTCAAGAACTGGTGGCAGCAACACTCTAAGTGGCCTTATCCAACTGTACGTAATTTAATCTCCAATTTTTCAATTTCTTTATTTGCTAATTAAACTTTTTTGCTATTCCTTCCCATATATATATATATATATACATATATATACATATAACACCAATCATCTTTGCAGGAGGATGACAAAGCAAAACTAGTAGAAGAGACAGGGCTGCAGCTGAAACAAATAAACAATTGGTTCATAAACCAAAGGAAACGAAACTGGCACAGCAACTCACAGTCGGTCACATCTCTCAAGTCCAAGCGCAAGAGATAGACAAAAGCAGTCACTTTTTCGTATATAATCAATCATCACTACTTCCTTATATATATATATATATAAATACTGTAATACAGCTTTTGAAAAAAAAAGAAAAACGGCCAACTGATTTGTTAGATTATAAGGGGGTGGATCGGCATGCATGCATGCATGCATATACTTGGTTCACTAAAGATAAGGGTGAGACAGAATGTATTATATGTTATTAATTAGCTTTTGCACACATACGTCATTTTGCTGTCCAAAAAAAAAAAAAAAAACACAATTGAGAAGCTTTCTAACACGGTATTGTTTCTGGATATTTTTAGGGTTCTATTCTTCACTTCCTTTTGGTGAAAATTTATTATTATTATTACTTCTACTCCTTCCGTCTATTTTTCTTTAAATTAATATACTTTTATTGATACTATTTCCTGTCATATTTGTTTGTAAACATGATTCTCGCATATGCAATAAAAAAAACAAACAACATATGAAATTCATAAACAAACTTTTAAATATTTTCGAATCTTCTAAAACTCTTGTTTTCATGTTAAAAGTTTTGGGACATGTTAAAAGTTTTGGGACAGATTTTGTCTTTGTAAAAGAAAGCATAACTTGTGAAGTTTTTAAGATTAAAGATTTTATTAAGTGAAAAATTGTTGGTATCTTGTCGACCAAGTAACTTATAATTGAATGTAAAACATAAAAGATATGACATCTATTATTAAATTAGTTAATTTAGTTTATTGGTAAATTTTTTCACTGAAATCTTTACAAAATTTCAATCCTTATTTTTAATTAAATATGTAAATAAAAATTACTAAATAAATTTTTAAAATTAAATATTTTTATTTTAATTATAATAATAACGGAAAAATATAAAGAAGGGAAAAAGATGGAAGAGAGACTTCGGTCAGTTTTTGCCGAAGCCGGCCTTAAATTCTCCATTTTCGCACGGTCTAATTTTATTGGTCTAAAGACGCGTCTTGAAGAGAAATTTCTTTTCTTGGTCCCTTTGTTTTCCTCTTTTCCTTGTTTTCATAGTACAAAATAAAATCCTTAAACAGATTTTGTCATATCTTAGTAACAGTTTTGGATCTTTAGCTGACTTGTGTAATAAAAGTATGTACACTTTTCCAATTCCAATTCGACTACCTTCTTTTAAAAACAAACGGCAAAAAAGATTAATTTTTGTTGACAATGGAACCAGATTTTGTTTTCCATAAGCTCAATAATGGTAGTGGAGAGAGAGAAAAAGGAGTAATATTTTATATTTAAAGATAGTCCACTTGATTTCTTCGACTGCCAATGGAAGAATGGAGGGTGAAGGATTGTTCTAATTTTTTATTGATGCAATCTTTTGCTTACTAATTCAAAGCCATCTCGTTCAGGTCTCTTTTTTCTTTTTCTTTCTTTCTTCTTGATCCCTATTCTTGTCTGCGCCTGCAGACTTTTACCTTTCAGAAAACCACCCTTTCCAAATTGACGTCTTATTCTTTCTCATAAATCCTCACATTTTATCTGAAAAGTCAGATATCTTGTGAGGATTTATACTGAATTGGAGACGGAATAGAAAGAAAGGAAACATCTTGGCATCTGGGTTGTATCGTTTTGTTCATATTTGCTTCGTCTTGCTGATGATTTGGGGGCTTCTCTTTTGATTCTATCTAATTTGTTTTTATATTTATTCATCGGCGAATTCTGTTTTTTCTTTCGGTGATATATACAATAGGCGTTTTTTCTTTCCTTTGGGTTATTTTTTAGCCATCGATGCCAAAATCAGATTCATTTTGCTGATCACAGCAACTTTTGTAATATCCAGATACTCAGGCTTTCCTCTCGTGCCTTTTTGTGACTTGGGCATTGTTAAGATATCATCTTTTTCATCTGCTTTATACATTGGGATCGTAATTTATACTCTAATTAGTAGCAGAGTAGTGTGGAAGAGAAGTAAGGTAAGGTAAGGTAACATGGCTCATCTGGTTTATTCTAATTCAATGGCTGAAGATGGATCGCAGCACGGCCAAGGGGTACAGATTGTACCCTTCAAGACCACACAGGGATCTCTAAAGGTGTTATTGTTGCACGGTAATTTGGATATTTGTGTCAAAAGTGCCAATAATCTCCCAAATATGGATATGTTTCACAGGAAAATGACAGACATATTTGGAAGATTTGGGAGCAAAGCTGAAGGAGGCAGCATATCAGATAAGAATACAAGTGACCCTTATGTGACAATCTCAGCATCTAATGCAGTGATTGCCAGAACTTTTGTCATTCATAACAATGAAAACCCGATTTGGATGCAGCATTTTGATGTCCCTGTTGCACATTATGCTGCAGAACTGCATTTCGTTGTCAAAGATCATGATGTCGTGGGTTCTCAAATTATGGGGGCTGTTGGGATTCCTGTGGAACAGTTAATCTCTGGATACAAAGTTGAGGGTACTTTCCCAATTCTGAATTCCAGTGGAAAACAATGTAAGCCTGGATCTGTATTGACTTTATCTATTCAGTACATTCCAATGGAGAGGGTTCCTCTTTATCATGGTGGGGTGGGATCAGGTCCAGATTACCAGGGAGTACCTGGTACTTATTTTCCCCTTAGGAAAGGAGGAAAAGTTACCCTTTATCAAGATGCTCATATACATGAAGGTCCAAATTTATTTCTTGAAAATGGAGTGCAATATCAACATGGGAGGTGTTGGCAAGACATTTTCAATGCTATAACTCAGGCTCGTCGTCTGGTTTACATTACTGGTTGGTCTGTCTACCATTTGCTTTCACTTGTTCGAGATAAGGGCAATACAAAAGAGAACATTTTGGGAGACCTTCTTAAAACCAAGTCTCAGGAAGGTGTACGAGTTTTGCTTCTAGTATGGGATGATCCCACTTCTAGGAGCATTTTGGGTTACAGAACTGTAAGAATCTTCTCACTTTTACTGAATTTGTTTATCATATTTCCTGTATAATTGCAAATGATGTGTTTTTCTAGTCTTGCATCTATGTTGTGAATCTTGAACAAGTTTTAATTTTTCAATATTTAGTGAACCATCAAAATATATCATTCTATATGTCAATTAGGATGTTTAACTCAATAAAGTTGGTTGTCTGATGTTTGTTTCTTAGGAAAGTTGAATGGTTTTCTTTTGTACTATTTTTTAGATTCCTTGAGTTCTTTATTTCTTGTTCAAAAACCTTCTAGGAAAATGATCCACTTGAAGCTAAAACATGAAACAGATTTCAGCATTGTTAGGTTGTCTGTCTTGCTGTTCTCATCTGCACAAATTTTTATAGTTTACAAGTACTCACACATGGCCATGGCTTGCAGGATGGTGTCATGGGTACAGGTGACGAAGAAACTCGACGATTCTTCAAACATTCTTCAGTTCAAGTATTACTTTGTCCTCGTGCTGCTGGGAAAGGGCATAGCTGGGCTAAAAAGCAGGTATGATCTGGATAATCTCTTGTATGGGAATAATTGTACTTACTTTTTATCCTGCACCTCTCTGTATAGTCATCGGGAAGTTCTGATCAGTGTTCAAAAAAATTATATCTCACCTGCTTAATTTGGTTTTTGTTTTCAGGAAGTTGGGACAATCTACACTCATCATCAGAAAACTGTTATTGTGGATTCTGATGCAGGAAATTACAGGAGAAAGATCATTGCTTTTATTGGAGGTCTGGACTTAACCACAGGAAGATATGATACTCCAGAACACCCCATTTTTAGAACTCTGAACACTGTTCACAAAGATGACTTTCATAATCCTAATTTCACGGTAATCCTTGAACCTATTCGATGATTCTTCATTTTCTTGGGTACGATCTGAATGTTGGAAAGACAAGATTCATTACAGCATTCAATATGGTGTTACTCTAGATAATGAATTGGTTCTATTCCCGCCCTCTCTCGTTACAGGGTCCAACTTCAGGCTGTCCAAGGGAACCATGGCATGATTTGCATAGTCGAATTGATGGTCCAGCTGCTTACGACATCCTAACCAATTTTGAAGAGCGTTGGTTGAAGGCTTCAAAGCGTCATGGACTTAAGAAAATGAAGACTTCACATGACGACTCGCTGCTCAAGCTTGAAAGAATTCCTGATATCTTAAAAATGGAAGAGGTCTCCTCTCTACACCAAAATGACCCAGAAGACTGGCATGTGCAGGTAAAGACTAAGTTGCAATTCAAGAAAATTTTTGTAGCAAAGAACTTTCCTGATCTCCTCCTATTATGTGCAGATTTTCCGCTCAATTGATTCCAGTTCTGTTAAAGGTTTCCCAAAAGATCCGAAGGATGCCCCATCACGGGTGAGGAAAAATTTGCTCTTAATACATTCTATGATCTATTGAACTTACTTACTAGTTTCTATCCTTGGGGGAAAAAAAAAACTGATTATTTATCTCTGATTGATGACAGAACCTGTTGTGCGGGAAGAATGTTCTCATAGACATGAGCATACATACAGCATATGTAAAAGCAATTCGTGCTGCGCAACATTTCATATATATAGAGAACCAATATTTCCTTGGATCATCATACAATTGGAACAATTATAAAGATCTAGGTAAGTGTTCCCGTTTTCTCTTTTATGGATAAACCAAAACTACTGCCCCAAGCAAGCTTCTCCTATTGCTCGAGTTATTTTCAAACATAATTCCAAAGATACCTCTTCTACTTACAGGCGCAAACAATTTGATTCCAATGGAAATTGCTCTAAAGATTGCAAATAAAATCAGAGCAAAGGAGAGATTTTCAGTGTACGTTGTTCTGCCAATGTGGCCAGAAGGTGTTCCAACCAGTACTCCCACTCAGAGGATCTTATTTTGGCAGGTTATCCTAATATTTAGTTTGCTGTTAGTTAGTCGATTTATGCTAATAAAAACAAAGGGCGCGACCAAATTCTTACGCAACATCACTTACTGATTATGCATCTTTATAGTTGCTCACATTTTAGGTTCTTTCTGCAGAATAACACAATGCAAATGATGTATGAAATTATATACAAAGCTTTAGTAGAGGTTGGACTCGAGACTATGTATGAACCTCAAGATTTCTTGAATTTCTTTTGTCTTGGCAATCGTGAAGCAGATGGAAATGCTGGAAATTCAACTTCTGCCAACACTCCTCAAGTACATCCTCCTCTTTCCTAGTAGTACTTGGTTTCTAGTTGCTTAGTTTTTCCATCCTTTCGATACTTAATATATATTTTATCTCTTAATTAGGCACGTACTCAGAACAACAGACGATTTATGATTTACGTCCACTCAAAAGGAATGATAGTGGATGACGAGTATGTGATTCTTGGATCTGCAAACATTAATCAGCGCTCACTTGAAGGCACCAGAGACACTGAAATCGCAATGGGTGCATATCAACCCCAGTACACTTGGTCAAGAAAACAAACCAGACCTCGTGGCCAGGTAAATAATGAAGTTTTCAACATAACTTTCTCAGGGCCTGGTTTTATATGCCAACAATCACTTTTTTTCTGATACAAATGCGCAATATGCAGATATATGGCTACCGGATGTCTCTGTGGGCTGAGCACTTGGGATTTCTGGAACAAACATTTGAACAACCAGAAAACGTTGAATGTGTAAGACGCGTAAGAGCATTGAGCGAGATGAACTGGTCTCAGTATGCATCAGAGCAAGTATCTGACATGAGAGGGCATTTACTAAAGTATCCAGTGGCAGTAGATAGAACAGGGAAGGTGAGACCTCTTCCTGAATGTCCAACATTTCCAGACATTGGTGGAAACATTGTTGGAACATTCATTGCAATACAAGAAAATCTTACTATTTAATGATGTTTAGGTGAAAAATAGTCTGAATAGGTTGTTGCCATTGTTAGACTACCTTAAAAAGCTTTTTTTCTTTCATTTTGTTGGTTGAGCATTACCATAGGTGGACTGCAGCAGCATAGTCTAGATGGTTTTCTCTTTGTACCAATAAAACCATTTGTAATGTGAAATTTTGTTGTTTTCGTATTGTTCATTTTAACTCTAAATCTTTACGATTTTGTTTTTGGATAAGTATCTAAAAGATTTAGTAAAATTTTTATATACTAGTTAATTTTAATATTATTTTCAAATGTGAGACTTGAGATTATTTTCAAACGTGGAACTTGAGTTAAAACTTTTTAAAAAGTTATAGAATAAAATTTTCTTTAATATGTGTTGAAATCAAATAACTCCCTTTGATAGACTAAGTGACACTCTTCAAAATCAAGCTGCTGACCCGCCCATATCAACGGATCTGGGTCAAATCATTGCATAGCGTGTAAAGTACAACCTTTTTCCCAATATTATTTTAGATTAAATTTCAGAAGGGGCAAGAAAGATTTGGAAACATGATAATATTTCTTATTACCAAATAACTTCACAAATTATCAAAGTCAAAATCAAATTATGTAATTTAATCTATATACTATGTTATCATACATTATTATATATATATATATATATTTGTCAAATCATTTGATATTTAAAATTATTTTATTTAAATAATTTAATTTTTATTTGAAATAAATTTTATTAATATACCCTTGTGTAACATGTACTTGCTTTTTATTTATATTTTATTCAAAATATACTTTATAATGTGTTTTTACAATTCTTTAGAGTTTTTATTATATATATATATATGATTATTTAAAATTTAAAACTAAAACTTTTTCAAGATGAATCCAGTAAATTCTTAAATAATTTGTAAAAAAGTAATACTCACTAGAAAGTAAAAACAATAATGGTGGAGGCTCATGTAGCTAGTGGTGATTATATTAATTTTCAGACAAAAAAGTTGACACTAGATCCAAGGTTCACGTTCAATCTGCATTTATGATGCATCTTTTCTCTCTCTCTCTCTCTCTCTATATATATATAATATATATATTCTACTTTAACTATTCACTGTTTCATAATTGAATAATGGTAGTACAAATCAACTTGTTCCAGTACCAGCAAATATATATATATATATATATATAATTACAAAATTTTCAAAAAATTTTAAAAATTTTGAACATCTATTTATTTTATTTAATTTTTTAAAATTTTGAATCTCAAAATTTTCTTGAACAATATTAAATTAAAGGTGTCTCTTATTATTCGGAATTCCTTCGAGAATCGTAGGTTACATTGGAGGGTGACATTTGGAATTAAGTAAAAATAATATTAAGGTTTTTATTTCGTTATCGTAGGTTACTTTTTAATTAATTTATTTATTTTTGAATGTTTTGATTTGTAAACTCTTTTTGGGTAAAAGATTCATGGGCTTTTGAAAGTATCAAGTAAGCCTATACATTATAATTCTTCCGATCCAAATCACGTGGACCCCACTTTAGCCCCACTCCATCCAAATTCACTGGTCATAATTAAATTACAATGTAAATCCCTATATTTCTATCAAATTACAATGCCTATAATCTTTTCTTCTTTTTTGTTTTTTTAAATTATTTTTTAATTATTTTTCTTTGACCCATAATGACACGATCAAAGTTAGTTTTTTTCTTTTTTATTTAAAAAAATTATTGTTTTTTTCGCTAATAAATAGGGCGATTTATTCATTTGACCATACATGTGTTTTTAAATATGAAATTTTATTTTTTAAAAAATATATTATTATTTATTTTATTAAATACTTAAAATTGAAAATATTTAAGTTTTGACCAAGTTCTTTCCATATCCAAAACAATTTCCCTAAATTAGGGTGCTAAAATTGATAATAGTAAGAAGTTGGATGACCTTTCCTGTAATTTTCAGTGGTAAAAAAAAAAGAAAAGAAGAAAATCGCCTTTAAAAGAAAGGGAATTCATATATATTCCAAGGAGGACCCGTTATACACTCATCATCTTCATTTTCATTTTTGTTTTTGTTTTTGTTTTTCTTCTCTGTCTTCTGCGAAAATGGGATTCCCAGCAAACGGCTCAGCTGAAACCAAGCCATTCAAGTTTCTGATCTATGGCAGAACCGGCTGGATTGGTGGTTTGCTTGGGAAGCTTTGTGAAGCTCAGAAAATTGAGTATGTGTATGGCTCGGGTCGGCTAGAGAATAGGAGCACTTTAGAAGCTGATATCGCTAGTATCAATCCCACGCATGTTTTTAATGCTGCCGGAGTTACTGGTCGGCCTAACGTCGACTGGTGCGAAACTCACAAGGTGGAGACAATCCGGACAAACGTTGTCGGCACGCTGACGTTGGCTGATGTGTGCAGAGAGAAAGGCTTGATTTTGATTAATTATGCTACTGGCTGCATTTTTGAATACGATGCCAACCATACTCTTGGGTCTGGATTTGGTTTCAAGGAAGAGGATACGCCTAATTTCATCGGATCTTTCTATTCCAAGACCAAAGCTATGGTGGATTTTCTTTTCCTCCTCTGTTTCAATATGGTTTCGATAAATAAATTTCCTCGTAATTTGTTGGTTTATTTTAAGGCACACCTGAAAGTAAATGTGGTATTAATCTGTTTATTATTTTGATTATTGATTAGATCGGATTTAATGAGTTATATATACATGTATGGAAATTGTTCTTATGACATTTTGTATTTATTTTGTTTCTTTTGCATGATCTATGCTGGATCTGAGATCTTAATGCTTGGATCTTTAATATGAGATTTAGGTATTCTTTAGTTTATATCTACAGCCTGCCTCAAGACGATGATGATGGTGTTTTATATTATTAAACTGTGACGTGGCTCTCTCTTGGTTCCTTCACTAATAAAAAAAAAAAAATTTGCCTCGAACTGCACCAGAAAAAGAGAAGAAGCAACACTCCCTTTCTCTCTGTTTTGATTTTTGAGTGTATTTCATAATATGTAGAAATATCATAAATGTAGTTGGTGGTGGTGATTTTGATATTGTTCATCTTTGATAGGTTGAAGATTTGCTTCACAACTACGAGAATGTGTGCACATTGCGTGTCCGAATGCCAATCTCCTCTGATCTAGCTAATCCTCGCAATTTTATTACAAAGATCACTCGTTACGAGAAGGTTGTAAATATTCCAAATTCAATGACAATCTTGGATGAACTCCTTCCAATTTCCATTGAGATGGCAAAGAGAAATCTCACTGGCATATGGAACTTCACTAATCCTGGAGTTGTCAGCCACAATGAGATCCTCGAGATGTACAAAGAGTATATTGATCCAACCTTTACGTGGAAGAACTTCAATCTTGAGGAACAGGCAAAGGTAATAGTTGCTCCAAGGAGCAACAATGAGCTTGATGCCTCGAAACTGAAGAAGGAATTCCCAGAAATGTTGTCAATCAAGGAGTCCCTTTTGGAATTTGTGTTCAAGCCAAATAGAAAGACTGCTGCAGCTTGAAACTAGAGGTTTGAACTTTATTTGTGTTTAGGGGGATATATTATTGTTCGATTTTAGTTACTTGCAGTTACTTAAAATGTCATATCTCACACGGCATACATGATTGCCCTTTTCTGTACTGAATGTTGTATTTTTGTTGATTTGATTATATGAATAAATGGGTTTTAGAAAGTTTTTTTAATGATTCCCTTCTTCATTTCCCCCCAAGAAATGTCTTCTGAATAATTTCCTCCCATTGAACATTATACACACACACACACACACACACACACACACACACATATATATATATATATATATATAGGGCCAACCAAGGAGATATAATAAAAATGTAATAAGATTTTGAGGGAACCTACAGTAGACAGCTAGAAGCCTTTTCTGTGTCCAATGTCAATGCACAGATGAGAAATTATTGTTCTTGCCTTCTGCCAGGAAGGCAAATGCAAGAGATGAAAAGTACTCTTATTCTATCTATTTGAAGAATGGCCTTGACTTAGTTAGTGGCTTCGAATAATTTGGCTTTTCTGATACATTGAAGAAGAAGGACCTCTGAAAATGGACTTCTTCTTCTTGTTGGTAGAGTTGTCGGATTCACCTGTGAAAAGAATGTATGGTGCACCTGGGATGTAGTTGTAGATCACTATAGGTGACCTGACTGCTTGGATTTCATTCTTCCATACAATAGCACCTGACATGATCGGCTGCTGTGAAATCTTTGGTCCTCTGACTGTTACTGTGAATGATTGTTTCTCCCCTAAACTAGAGAATGTCAGGGTGTTAGGATTCACTTCCACATTGATGAATTCAGGTGCTTCAAAATGTACATATGCCTCATATGTTGTGTTGGTTGTCTGAGGACCAACGTAAGTCACTGTTCTGGTGAAAACAGCGTTGATCGGCTGTCCATCTAACACATACAAGGAGAATGAAGGGTAGTTGAGATCCCATGGTCTTCCAGGTTCTGTACTGTTACAGGTGCTATTATCCCAAGTTACAAGTCTCAGAGTTGTGGTGTTGTAACCTTGTTTGCATAGAAAGTTGATATAGTCTTCCTCAGAAGCATCATAAACTAGTCCAGGGTTTACTGCATCAACAGGGTTTATATGTCCAGCACCGTAAGAGAACTCCAGATCTTCATGCTTACTTGGATCCATGATATATGCTAAAACAATAAAAAGCATGAATTAACCTGGAAGCCATTGATAAAAGAGTTGTTTTTAACTATACTATTTAGTAGTAGTAGTGAACACCTGATGTCATGAGGGCGGATTTAATTGCAGCAGGAGACCAATCCGGGTGTGCAGCCTTGACATAAGCAGCTGCTCCACTTACATGTGGGCAAGACATGGATGTTCCTGATATTATGTTGTACATGACATGCCTCTTATCCTCTTCATAGACTGATGGTGGTGCAACAGGAGACCAGGCTGCTAGGATGTCCACTCCCGGTGCCGTTATGTCTGGCTATTTATTGAAGGAAATAGGTAGATATATATAAGCAGAAAAATGTAGTGCAGCAACTAGATTGTTGTTAGTGAGTGTTACCTTAAGAATGTCTGGAGTTAGGGGGTTTGGTCCTCTAGAAGAAAAAGAAACCACAGTAGGAGCCATAACGTCCTTGAACTCATCGCTCACCAAAATAGTTGCAGTTGGATTCCTGCAATAAGTTAGGAAGATCCGAGATTATAATACACGATTGAAATACGATACAAGACTCTGTCTGGAACAGTTGTTATGATCATACTCTGTAGTTTTAATGTATTGCAAGACACTTTGACCATCCTGAGTGCTGATCTGTGATAATGGTAAGGGGAAAGTGAAAGCAACATCTGTAATTGAAGAATCAGCAACGATGACACCCACACCATTAGCAATCATAACTTCAGCCCCAGTTGTAAGAATTTCACAGAAGACAATCTTTCCTGCAACTTTCTTGGAATCCAGAGGACCTGCACAGAAGCTTGCTAGTTCTGGATTCATACCAACGGTGTAGTTAGCTGCATCTCCACCCCAGATCAATGGCCATGATGTCCCGTCAAAATCAAAGTTATTCACAGAAATTCCCTTCAAGATCGATCACACAAGAATCTTTAGATAAAGGGTCATCATTTCTGATGATTTGTCTGGAAAATATCAAACTTACATCGAAAACCTGCCCATTACCAAGGACTACTTTGGTAATAAACCTGCGATCAATACTGCTAGCAGCCACAGTTAACGACCAAGGTGCATAATTCGAGACGGTTGCTGGTAAAGGTCCTGAATTTCCAGCTGAATTAGAGGTTAATATACCATGTTTCATGGCATGGAATGAACCAATGGAAACAGGATCTTCAAAATAAGGAATTAAACCATCAGCTCCTAAAGAAACTGAGATAACATCAACTCCATCTGCTATTGCATCATCAAAAGCTTTAAGGATATCAGCATAAAAGCATCCATTGTACCAACACACTTTGTACATGGCAACTCTTGCTCTGCGTGCACCACCTCTTGCCACTCCCTTTGCCAAACCCAAATAGCTTGCTCCGGGGACATCTACTCCGGCAGCAGTGGAGGAAGTATGGCTGCCGTGTCCTTCCGCGTCTCGTGGTGATATAAAGTCAGTTTTGTCAAATATCTTCTCGCTGTTGTAGTATCTTGCTCCAATCAACTTGCTGTTATAAAAAGCGTAACAATTTAACTCGACTTATCTCAAAATATTGTCCATTTAATTAGATTATTGTTCTAATCTTACTTGTTGCAGGTGAAATTTGCACCAGTACAAGTTCCTTTCCATTTAGCGGGCGGAGGTGCAAATCCTGAATCATTGAAGCTTTTGTGCTCAGGCCAAATACCAGTATCAAGAAGTCCAATAATAACATCTCCTTCAATAGAAGGACTAATGGTGTCTTCTGTGAATCCCATGAAATCCCATGATCTTGTTGTATGCAGATTCAGTTTGTGGTTAGGAAACACTGAAACTACTCCTCCCATTCCTGCACCAACATATTTTTCATGGGCTTTCTTTTCTTGATATATACAGTGATATATATATATAATTTAATCTTACGTGAAACCCTTGCAGCTTCTTCCTTTGTTAGTTTTGCAGCAAAGCCATTAAAACTTCTCTCGTAACGGTAAACTAATGATTCTTGAGCAAGTGAAGCACTGAATTTCATCACAAATTATTTCATCACATATATATAGATTGTCCATAGAAGTGTGATAGCTCTAATATTTTATTAAATACAAGAGATACATATTGTATTGACTGTATGCGTTGTCATATTGTTTGTATATATATATATATATATATATATATATATATTATGTGAGGAATGCTCCATGTTTGAGATTCAGAGATTAATTAGCAAGATTAAGAATATATGTATACGATACTTGTTATTAAAATGAGCTTGTAGTTGTATAAACCACCTTCCAAGAACATTTGTTAGCATGGAATGGTGCACCGAAGCTTGTGATACATCCGATGTAGGCTTTTCTCCCATGTACACAATATGAACCTGCAATGCAAAACCATTAGGACTATGGCAAAACATCTGTCGGAAAATATATATATATGTATATGTACGTATACCTTTCTTTCATGACAATGGCATCTTATGACAAGGGCAAAGAGTAGTAATAGAACATGGAGAAGAGAAGAAACTCCTCCTTCTGCCATTATGGCTCTGTTTTTTCTTTTTTCTTTACAATGCAGAATTCTCAGGATGTGTATGCATATATATATATATATATATATGTATGCATGTATGTATGTATAGGTTAGTTTTACAAACTGTGATTTGAGAAGTCCGCAGATATCCAATGTTGGATTGGCAGTCTGTATTTGATATTGTCGCCTTAATATTATTATTAATATTAGGAAAATTTAGTATTCTATATTATTAGAATTAACATCTCTATATTGTTAAAAATATTTAAAGAGAAATAAAAATAAAATTTGATATTAAATTGATTAAGGTTAACAGATTTAAGAAAGAACAAAATTGTTCATACTAAAAATTTGTACATAAAAAATAAAAATAAAAATGACATTATATTCCCTAGGAATTTTAACCATAAGAATGAGTATCTCTAACTGGTTGAACTTTTCGAGATATGAACGTTGAAAATGCCGCTTCTTTGCAACTCAAAACCGAGAACATAAATTGCCAGCTTTGATTATGAATCAAACAAAGTGTACGGCGGCACCTTTTCGCCTGTACAATGAAATTCGCTTTAAATATATTTTTAAATATAATTAATACAGAGTAATTAGTGTTTTTAGGTTGTGTTATTATATGTATATATACTAAGAGGGATACATTTATAAAGTAGAAAATTATTTTGTCAATTGATATTATGTAATGTGCATAGTGTCTTTTTAACCATTCATTAGAATTAATTTAATGGTACGATATTTGGATGTACTTTACTTCTTGTTACATGTGTAATGCAGCAAGAGAGTTACTATGACATCCACACAAGTTTATCAACCGATTTTACAATCTAATCAACTCAAATATTATTACAATTAATTCATCAAACTAAAAATCAATAATATTGCAGTGAATAAACAACAATAACAAAAAGATTAAACTGTAAAATAACACGCACAATTTATACGTGAAAAAATCTCTTTGATAATATATGAATAGTAGAAAACCATAGGATCGTTTGAGAAGTTCATCCTATTCCTCTCTTATTGATAATTGAGAGTAAAATAAACTCAATTTTATCTACAAAGATTCACACACCCGCCAACAAATTCATGAATTCACCCAAAAAAATGCAGTTCTATCTAGAGATGATTTTGACGAAATCAGAGCACAAAATGACGAACATCAAAATGAAGCCTAGATGTCAGAAATAAGCTATCAAAATTTCAGCCAAATCAAATTTCAGCTAAATCGAACCACATTTGACCCTTAATCATAACTACACACAAAAACTACATTGTCTCTCTAAATAATTATTTACACCAATCATTAACTGAGTAAAAACTTTCTTATATTTATAGTAAAAGATCCTTCTCCTCCTTCTCCTCCTTTATTTCTTATATTTATAGTTAAAAACTTACTTGATTTATCATATAGAGTAAATAAATATTTACCACTAGTTGATGAATCATCCTGGACACCTGTCAGTCACCATGCTTCAATTATGTACAGGTGTAACTATTCAGGGACACTAATCTTGAATCAATTGAAAACTTGACACTCGTTATTAACTCATGATTATCTTTAAGGACATTCAAGATCCTTGATTAGGATAATGGTGACTGAGTTGTACAGTACTTCGACACTTGTTTTTCAGAATGGAGGGAAGTCAAAGTATAGTTCCCAAATGATGACCCTTTTGGGTGTTCTTGGAGTCTTTCGTATTTTCTTCCGATCGGAACATAACATAGTATTATAATTATTCATGCTCAGATCATTAACTAATGATGTGACTATTTATAGAATTCCTTTTCTCTTCAATATATACCAAAATATGTGTGTACAAGGAGTTTTGCCAAGATTTTTGTTGTAATTAGACAATGGAGAGTGTCACAAGAAGTGAGATATACACTGGGTTGAGGATTATATAGTTAAGGGTGTCGTCAAAGTGAAGAAAAGGTTAACATTTATTCTTCAAACATATGTTGAGGTAATTATTATATATCAAATGAAATCATATATATATATATATATTCACTCCTTTTCTTTCCCCTAAAAAAATTAAAAAAGTAATAATTATATATAGTCGTGTGTTTTCTAACGAAGTAAAGAAATCTATATATATATATATATATATATAGATATATATATATATATATATATATAGATATATATATAGCTAATTGCCAAGTGTAAAATGGAAGAAAGTACATAATTACATTTTCTCTAGAATTATGTATCAAACCTGCAACATCATTAAAATACTGGTTACTTTATATGAAGATAAAGTAAAACATACACAGAAGAAACAAGAAGAAAAAGATTCCTAACTATTTATGTTCAAATATTACTTCTCAATTATTTTACTTTTAACATATTATAATAAAAAAAAGAGCAAACTATTCCAA
The DNA here is from genome assembly GCA_027405835.1 of Asclepias syriaca. Classification (NCBI taxonomy): domain Eukaryota; kingdom Viridiplantae; phylum Streptophyta; class Magnoliopsida; order Gentianales; family Apocynaceae; genus Asclepias; species Asclepias syriaca. The sequence goes on along the minus strand of CM049929.1, from coordinate 6,618,657 downwards.
ATACACTTTTTAAATGTTAAAATTCAGCTTTTACACTTCAAATTTTTTTTGTACTTATAGTGTTATTCACGTTTCAAAACGTCCCACTACATGCACATCTGTTAAGTTAAACTGTTAGTAACTCAATTTTGGCGTTAGTCAACATTTTTTCACTGTTGGGCACGTAGGGGCATTTTTGTCCAACATGCACAAAATTTTTTCGAAATATTTTTTATTTTTCCCCAATATCGTTTTACCCTTTTCATTTGTCATTTTCCATCTCAACATCTTTAAAAACGGGTAAAATTTCCAGCCATTTGTTTCTAAAAAAATTTGGAACTTGCTCATTCTACCGGCCGACTAGAACGGTACTGGAAGTAGCAGATTGAATCCAAATCAAGAACAACCATGAACAACAGTCCATTATTACCCGTGTGTAAGTACGGAATTCAAAGTGTATTGAAGACCTCTTGGACAGAGAGAAATCCTTCAAGGCGATTTGCATCTGTGCCGGTGAAGAGGTAAGATTTGAAATGGTTTTCTATCTGATATGGATATGGTTTGTTTGAAGTAATGGGTTACAATTGCTCACACAAAAAGATGGTAAAAGATGCAGGGGGTTTTTGAATGGATAGATCCAGAAATATGCAAATGATCTATTGAGGTTATGCCTGGATTGCTTCGACGAATCCGTGTAATGGAAGAAGAAATTGAAGAACAAAAGGCAACAATTGTCAAATTAAATGACAAGAATTATAGGATGAGATCAAGAAACGAGGTTATTAAGAAACAAAGTGAAAGATTGCACTATTGGTGTTGGATTTTTGGTGTACTGACGGTGTTGAGCTGGAGTTTATGCATATTTACAATGGTGTTTTTGGTGGATTGTAGTGTTAGTGCAAAGGATCTGAAACATTTGCATAGAAATTAAAATTAGGTGTTTTGATTTATTTTATGTAACTGGTATTTGAATTGTATTTTTTGGTAGTTAAAATTAGGAATGTTTTGTTGTGTTTTATGTAAGTGGTAGCAGGTGGAAGTAAATGTACAATTGTTGTAGAAGTAAATGTACTCATGTATGTTAGTTCACTCATTTAATGCAATAATCAATACATTTTCCAAAACATATAGAAGTGCACTCATTTAACATTTTCCAAAACATGTACAATTGCAGTAATTATAGTGTCAATTTAATTGCATTACAACTAGTCAACAAACAATTGCAATAATTAAAGTGCCAATTAAAATGTCATAACAACTCCAATTCCATTACAACTAGTCGACAAAGCAACTGACATAAAGACAAAGCATAGTCCCCACTAAAAATTCCCTCACACAACAACAACATCAATATAGTACAATACTTGTTCACATGTTCCCTACTATACATCAAACTTACCTTCTCCCAATGCTTTCCCCTCTTCCTGTTCCTCTTCTCCCTCTTCCCCTTCCCCTCCATCTTCCATTACTAGATCCACTATCAGCATCAATTGTTTTAATATTTTTCAAATCAACATTTATGCTACTTTCAAATCTAACAAGATTTATTTCTTCTTGGCCATGTACAGGTGCAACAGTAGCAGATGCATCAGTAGGCTCAACAGTAGGTTGAACAGCATATGCTTGACTAGGTTCTTCAATAGGTGTAGCAGTAGGTTCAACAAGTGCTTGATTTGGTTCTTCAGCAGGTGCTTCAGCAGTAGTGGAAGGACCAGCTTGTTCATCCTGTGCATAAACATCCCAAAGAAAACTAGCTGAGATTAAAAAAAAACAAATAGAATAGAATCATTACCACATATAAGTAATAGGTATGGAACTTACAACTCTTCTCCTTTTTCTTTTTTGTTATTGAGGTTGGGAATTCTCATTCCGTAGTTGAGGACAACTTCTTCTGTTGTGCCCAACCTCCTTACAATATCTACAAGTAACCATAAACCTTTTCCTTATTCTTCTTTCGTCCTGGTTTTTTATCAATCTGCCTCTTCCTTGCCTTCTTTGGCCTTCCAGGTTGTTTGTATGAAATAGGAGGGTCAAGCAAAACACCCTCACCTGTAGGCCACATATCCTTGCCGTTGATTGGCATAAGCAAGTTATCATACAAAGTCACGTACGTGTCTACCTTGTAACAACTATCGGTTTTGTGATGAGGATCTAACCTTTTTTTATGCAATGATGCTATGGAATGAACACAAGGGACTCCCGTTAAAGACCAATACTCACAACTACACCAATCTTTTTGTAGATCAACTACAAACTGCTGCAAATTCGGTTCCATGACTTGGAAACCATGACGACCATTCCAAATTGGTTTCCAAGATCTTGAAAAAATCACAGACTCCTCAATTTTACTTCTAATCATTGGGCACACACTACCCCTAGGCTCTCTTCTCATCTTATTTCTCCTCCTAACTATCCTCTCCATCAATGATACCCTAATGCTCTCCATCATGGAAATAATTGGTTTCTGCCTGGCCTCTAATATGAAAGCATTATATGATTCACATAAATTGTTGCACAACATATCTGACCTTACATATTTGGAGAAAAAAGCCTTCACCCAATGCTCCGATTTCGGTTCATTAACAATCCATCTTAAAGCTTCTTCATTATACAACTCCAACTCCCTCAATGCTCTTTCATACAGCTGTCTATTTGTACTTGTTGCAATCTTTCACAACATATCCTTGAGAATCTTTTCTCGGTGTTTCTTCTTGAAGTTGTTGTACATGTGTTGAACACAGTACCCGTGTTAACACATAGGTAACACATCCGCTAGTGTAGCATCTAATCCCTACAAAATCAGTTAAAAGAAATAAAGTCTTAGAATCATACTGTTATTCTGTGCTTGGAAACTTAAAAAAAAACAAATGTACCTTCTGTCTATCTGAAATGAAGGTGTATCCAAAACCTTGGTGACCTTCAATTTCCAAGTCAGATGCTAATAAGTTGAAGAACCATCTCCATTGCTCGGTTGCTTCTTTCTCGACAACTGCCCATGCAATGGGGCACCACCCATTGTTACCATCCATCCCAACAGCTGTAAGCAGCTGGCCTTTATAACAACCTCTAAGGTGGCAGCCATCTATCCCTATGAAGGGTCTACAGTGGTCTAGAAAACTCTTCTTCACGTATGCAGATAAATGTACAACCTCTTAAACCGAGGTTGTCTACCCTCTTCTTTAAAATTTTCATGTTCTATTTCTACCGTGGAACCTGAGTGAGTCTGAAGTAACTCAGCCTGATAGTCCTACAGTCGTTTGTACTGCTCAGAAATATCCCCAATTATCAACTTCTGAGCTATTCTCTTTGCATTGTAAGCTGATGTCCTTGACATCTCTCTGCCTTGTATTCCTCATCAATGTTTTGCCTTATCAATGTTGCAAGCATACTTGGATTAACCTTTATTCTTTCCGCATACTGACTTGCAACTCACTTAGCTGTAATGAACTTGTTTTTCCATTGATGATTAGAGTTATTGTGTGTCAAGTTCATTGTCTTCACTACCAAATCATTGGTATTGGTCAAATGTTTGACGGAAGCAAAAATGAACCACTTGCATTCCTTTGTTCTGCAGACAACCCTTACTCTCTTGGGCTCTGAAGGCCTAAACTTACATACTTTTCCTTCATTAATGCAATAATTTTTGACTGCATCTTGGAACTCAGTCTTCCCATTAAATCTCATCCCGAGTTCAAACGTTGGTCTTTCTATATTCTTTTTAGATTCAAAGTAAACATACCTACATCGCAGTTCATCTCTGTCACTATCTGACTCATTATCACAGGTTTGTAGATTGTCAACCATAACAGTGTCATCAATGTCCTCAACATACCCATCCTCATTTTCATTCTCCCAATTATGCTCTATTTCTAATCCTCCTTCTACAGTTTATTCAGTGGTTCTGTCAAACATGTGAATATTATCAGCAGCATCGACAACAACATCATCATCATCATCATTATCATCAACATCATCATCATCATCATCATCATCATCATCATCATCAACAACAACATTATCATCATCATCATCAGTTAAGTGTTCTTCTTCATAATCAACATCATTATCATCATCATCATCAGTTAAGTGTTCTTCTTCATAATCAACATCATTATCATCATCACTGTCATCACTATGACAATCATCAGTATCATCATTTACAGCAGCCTCCTACACCTCAACATTTTTAGCAGGTGCTTGAGCATCATCTTGGTTTTCTTGTGTTATTACTTATGGGTCCTCTACTTGTGTCATTACACTTCAACCAAAGCTCCCTATTCCACATCATTTTAAGTGCCATGTTCACTTACTGTGTTTACTACAGGTTCATCAACACAATAATCATCTGTGATTTGTGCATGTTCATCAACAGCAGGTTCATCTGTGTTGAGTGATTGTTCGTGAGCAGGTTCTTCAGCAAGTTCATTAGTCGGTTCATGAGCAGCATTATGCACACCAGTGGACATTGCAGGGTGAGCAGCAGTGTCAACATCATCCATTGCTTCAGCAGGTTCATCAGTTGGCTCAACTTCAGCCTGAACATCATTATCATCCCTTTTCCATTCCAATAACAGAGGTTTCCTTGCATTGACTTTCCTCTTTCGTGTTATAACAGAGGTCTTACATGAGGTCTGCACTTCAAGCTCCTCAATCACAACAGTGCTCCTAGATTTTTCAATTATGAACTCAGGCTGCCTTTTCAAAAACTGAACTATAGTTTCTCTGTCTCTTACCTCTGTGTAAAATTCTATGACCATAAACCTATGTATCCATTCACACATGACCACTATATCCTCATCATTAGTAACTAACTCGAGTCATGTTTTAAAATCCCCAACTGGTTCTAGGTAGCAGTAAATCATACAATCTTTAACTCTTTTCAAAAGTTTCAGCATCAAATTAATCTTCAACATGCTCATCTTATCCTTCACAATATAATCCACATACTTCCAAGTCCCATCCTTATAGTTCCTATACCCAATCTCCTCCCTCTGCCATTATGGCTCTGTTTTTTCTTTTTTCTTTACAATGCATAATTCTCAGGATGTGTATGCATATATATATATATATTTTTATATATTGAACAGTCAGAAAAATACCTCAGGGGCAAAACGATAATTTCGTCACACCTTAATTGCCCCTGATCTCACCTGACGTCATAAATACAAATCAATGGGCCTCATCAAGGCCAGACGTTATTTCCTTTAAGGCCACATTTATAACAACGGTCAAAACGGCCCAAATCTCTAATGGTAAATTCATTAACAGACTCCTATAAAAGAGAGATCTGAACATAAGGTAAGGACTTTTTTCCTAATTTCCAGATATCAAAAAATACACTCTACTGACTTAAGCATCGGAGAGTTCACGGGGTACAAACTCCCCATTGAACTTACTTGTTTTGCAGGCTCTCGATAAGCTAAGTAAAGCACCCCGAGGTACACTCTGATCACGCCCAGTGAGGTATCGCCCCCAGGAGTTATACTTCGCCCCTGAGCCGCTACCCAAGATACCATCTTCCTTGACTTTGACCGGCTAAAAAGCTCTCCTTTACAAGTCAACCATAATGTTTTCTGAATTCCCGGCATCCCAATTACCTTTTTATCCCTCGACAGATTCTTGTAGAATCCGTTTGGTTCTGTTACCGGGAACTCAGCCAGAAATTTCATCTCCACAAATCAATATGTCTAGACACTCAGGAGACGGACGCACCGTTCAACAATCCTCAGTACGAGGAACTGGGACGAGAATATCACATTCTTCGTCCTCACCCAGTTCCAGTCGTCGTCCCATCTCAGAAAGATTGGGACCACAGCCGGAGGCTTCCCGACGTTCCCAAGATCTAAGGGAACAACTCAATTCTAAGAGAATTGAGGAAACAGAAAAGGAGTTACAGCGATTGCAGCGAGAGAATGAACAATTGAAACGAGATCAAGAGCTCTCGCAGCAATGGCTAAAGTTGATGGCTGAATTCAGGAAGGCTGGCGCGGATCTTCCCCTACCGAGATTTTCTGGAGATCCCTCGGAGCTTCCACAACGAACACAAACAGCCACAAAAAAAGATGAAAGGCGTGGAACGCGGACGGGCAGGAAACAAGCAGTCAGCGAAGTAGGGGAAAGTCATCATTCCTCTAAGTCTGTTCACAAAAGAGGGGCCAGAAAGCAGTCTCCAGAATATAGCCCGGAGAAGGGAAAGAACCCCACCAAAGTTCATAAATCCAGATCGATCGAACTGGGACCTTTCGCCAAATGGATTCAAAACATCTCCCCTGATCCGAGCCTCAAAATCCCGCAGTTCATCCTATAATCGGGGTCATCCTGACCCCTCGAACACGTATGCCGTTACAAATCGGCCATGGGGCTAGTCACAAATGACGAAGCCATTTTATGCAAGGCGTTCCCGAGCACGCTATCCGACAAAACTCTAACCTGGTTCACATCCCTCAAAGCAGGTACCATTGACTCTTGGCACACACTAGAAAAAATGTTCTTAGATAAGTTCAGCACTGTAGGAACCGTACTAAAAACAAGAGGAGACTTGGCTAATATCAAACAGCGAGAGGATGAAACTCTCCTCTCTTTCTTGGAATAGTTCAAGAAAACCTATGATGACATAGAAGGAATTAACCAAGATACTGTCATCACCTGCTTTGAAGGAGGGTTCAGATCTAGGATGCTGTACACCGAGCTTCAGCTGAGAAAGCCGGAGACCATCGGAGAAATGTTCAGTGTTGCTCGGAAGGCGGCATTAGCGGAGAGCAGTGCACTCGAATCCACCACAAGGAGGAAGGATAAACAATCGGAGCAGCCAAAACATGTGGCCTCAAATTTCTCAGAACGAAGAGACAAAAATCGAGGTAAGAAATTTGAAAGTTTCACACCTTTGAATGTTCCAAAGGAAAGTTTGATTGCAGTGATCAAGGAGAAGTACGGAGTAAGGGATCCCGCTCCGATGAAGGCACAAACGTACGCCACGTGGGATAAGACCAAGTTATGTGGATTCCACAGAGACTACGGTCACACAACGGTGGAATGCTTCCAACTGAAGAGAGCCATTGAAAAGCTCATTCAGGAAGGATGCTTGAAAGAATACATCGCTGGTATGCAACAACAGAAATATAAAGGAGAAAAGGTAATCAATATGATTAACCATGAGTTGAGCTATGTGAAGAGGATTAAGAAGATGATCTACAACCTCACCAAATCATACCTCATCCCGAAGTATGAATTTGAACAAAAGGAAGTTATTACTTTCACCAATGAGGAGCTAGAAAGTAATGAGGAAGCCAAAGTCAGTCCTATTGTTCTCGAGATGCAGATGACCAGAGAAGGGATTGACAAATGTACACTTAAAAGGGTTCTGGTCGATATTGGAGCCACAAGGAACATAATGTATCTGAGATGTTTCGAAGAAATGGGCTTGAAGGAGGAACATCTCAAAACCAGCAAAATGGTACTGGAGGGGTTCACACCTCACAAGGTGCCCGTTAAAGGAACAATAAGAATACAGGACACCCTTGGTGAAGGGGACAAAGTGAGAACTGAAGAGATCAAATTCTACATCGTGGACTTAGAATTCCCCTACAATGTCATTGTAGGGACGCCTTTCCACGCAGCTTTCGACCTAGTCATCCCTACATCCCACCAACAGGTGAAGTTCAACACTTCGCGAGGAGTTGGTTTTGTAAAGAGCAACCCACGGAGTCTGCTGGGACAAATCATGAAAATAAAAAGAAAAAGGGATTCTCCTGACAAAGTCGGAAACATCAATGTGGTAGCAGAAGACCACGACCTGAGGATACAAAGGATTATGGAAAAGCAAATCTGCGACATTGTCATCGAAGTATCGTGATAGAGCGAGTTCGCCGAAGTGTCGATAAACCCGAGATATCCTCAGCAACTTATCAAAATTGGAAGGGAGATGCCAATTCAACTTCGGCAAGATATCATCTAATTTTTAAAAGATCATCAAGATAGCTTTGCCTGGTGTACAGAAGATATGCCAAGCATTGACACCTCCATCGCTGATCATGTGCTGAACATAAGCCCGACTTGCCGCCCGATAAAACAGAAGTCCAGGCAATTCGGTGAGGAAAAAATACAAGGCATGAAAGAGGAGGTAAATAAACTCTTGAAAGTAGGGTTCATCTGCGAGATAAAATATCCCACATGGCTTGCTAACGTGGAAATGGTTAAGAAGTCCACTGGAAAATGGAGAATGTGTGTGAACTATACTGACCTCAATAAAGCCTGCCCCAAAGACTGTTACCCGCTACCCCGAATCGATGCGCTGGTAGATTCAACAGTAGGGTACGAGTACCTAAGCTTCATGGACGCCTTTTCAGGATACCATCAGATAAAAATGAAGCAAAGTGATCAAGTACATACTTCGTTCCGGGTGGCAGGGGCCATTTATTGTTATAATGTTATGCCATTCGGATTAAAGAATGCAGGAGCGACGTACCAACAAATGATGAATCATATCCTCCGAAGCCAAATCGGAAGGAACATAGAAGCGTACGTCGACGATATGGTGTTTAAGACCAAGCATGGCACTTCACACCTGGAGGACTTAGAGGAAACCTTCTCCAACTTGGCGAAGTACAACCTCAAACTCAATCCGACGAAATGCACATTTGGCGTAAATTTTGATAAATTTTTGGGCTTCATGACATCTGAACGGGGAATTGAGGCCAACCCAGAGAAATTAGAAGCTTTAGCTCGACTCACTGAGCCCCGATGTGTCAAAGACATCCAAAGGCTAAACGGTTGTATTGCCGCATTAGGCCGATTCATCTCAAAATCGGCAGAAAGATGCCTCACTTTCTTCAAAGCCTTAAAAAATTCAAAGAATGACTTTGTCTGGACTCCGAAATGCAGCCGCTCATGGAGAAGTTTAAAAGACCATCTTTTAGATCTTCCCTTGCTACGACCTCCGAGCACCGGGGAAACACTCTACCTATACTTGTCATTCTCAGACGTGATCGTAGCATCAGTACTAATAAAGGAGGAAGGAACAAAGCAGCATCCCGTATACTTCGTCAGTAAAGTTCTGAACGATGAGGAGTCCATGTATTCTAATATTGAGAAATTAGCATACGCCTTGGTAATTTCCACACGGAAACTAAGGCCATACTTCGAATCTCATCCTATTGTGGTCTATACCAACGCCCCGTTGAAACAAGTTTTTCATAAACTGGATCAATCCAGAAGAATGTTGCGCTGGTCCATCGAGCTATGCGGGCAAGAAATCACATTTAAACCCCGGACAACAATCAAAGCACATGCTTTGGCAGACTTCCTCGCAGAGGGATCATACACGGAGTCAAGCTTAGAAACTGCTGAGCATACAAAAGAGCCGTGGGAACTGAAAGTCGACGGAGCAGTCAACTCCAGCAGAGTCGGGGCCGGGCTTGTCTTGACTTTGCCTAACAAAGAATACACAGAAATGCGGGCCATTCAGTTAAAACCTAATCTCTCAAATAACCAGGCGGAATATGAGGCATTGTTGAAGGGGTTAGAATGGGCCCATGGGGCAAACATCAGAGCGATAAAGGTATACAACGACTCACAATTGGTGGTAAATCAGGTCCAAGGGACCTATACAGTACAGTCAGAGGGCTTACAACCCTATGTAGACGAGACAAGAAAATGGAGAGACAAATTTTCTCTTTTCTTGCTATCCTTAATTAGCAGAAAGGATAACCAGCAAGCAGACAGGCTGGCAAAAGTCGCCTCAGGAGAAACACCCAACAAGGAGGGCATTCCTATACAAAACAGATGATGTCATGGAACCAGAGTCTATTCAATGTCTACGCCCTACTTCGGAGAATTGGGATGAAGAAATAAAAAACTTCATCCAACATGGAACCTTTCCAGACGATGCTACTCGGGCCCGACAAGTCAAAAGGTAATCTGCGAGGTACATAATCCATGAAGGCATATTGTACATGCGATCCTTTTCCAGACCCTTACTTCGCTGCATCCCCCCATCTCAAGTCGATAATCTGTTAGCTGAGGTACACGAGGGAGTATGTGGAGGACATCTAGGGGCCCGAGCTTTGGCCGAAAGAGTAATCAACCAAGGATATTACTGGCCAACACTCAGAGAGGTTGCCAGAAAATATGTCAAAAAATGAGAGACATGTCAAATTTTTGGAACTATTCCACAATTGCCTTCAGTAGAACAAACCCCGGTATTGGCAGCCTGGCCATTCGACATGTGGGGTATGGATCTAATGGGAAAGTTCCCAAAAACAAGAAATGGATGTGAATACTTGGTAGTGGCAGTGGATTACTTTTCAAAATGGATAGAAGCAAAAGCCCTCACACATCCAACAAAGGAAAATGTTTCTAAATTCTTCCGAGAACATGTCTTATGTCGCTTCAGGATACCTTGAGCAGTCATCACGAACCACGAAGTACAATTTTCAACAAAGTTCACTGCAGAATACCAAAGGTTGCATATCAAGCACTGGAAGTCGTCAGTAGCACACCCTTAGGGAAACGGTCAGGCAGAAGCTGCCAACAAACTGGTGTTGATGGCACTAAGGAAACATTTGGAAGGGAAATCCAACAAATGGGTTGACGAACTAAGCCCAGCTCTATGGGCAGTCCGCACTTCGACTAGGGGCCCCACGGAAGAAACAACTTATCCGCTGGTATACTGTTTTGAGGCAGTAGCACCAGCCGAAGTTGCATTGCCCACAGCCAGAGTAGCAATGTACAGCGAGGATGCCAACAAAGAAAGAAGAAGCATGGAGTTAGATTTGCTAGAGGAAAGGAGGATAGCGAGCCGCCTAAGGTCGCAGTCATTCAAGGAGAAGGCAAAAAGGGCCCACGATAAAAAATTATTCAAGCGGCCAATAAAGATTGGGGACTGGGTACTTCGAAAGATAGAAGGCACGACGGGGCATATAAAAGCAAACAAGCTGACCCCAAACTGGGAAGGACCATACCTCGTAAAACATGAAGTAAGGCTCGGAACCTACAAACTCATGAATAAGGATGGTGTTCTCCTACCAAACCCGTGGCACGTAAATCACCTAAAAAGGTACTATGTATGAAGTACATCTGGTAAACATTGTCTTGAATATCAAGTCGTCATAAAGGCAAGTTGTTGATTCAATTTCTGGAAGTATTCTGCTGAGAAATAAAAGATATTATTCAAGTATAATTTCAAGCACGATCTCGAAAGATATTAAATTACCACGAGAAAGGTCGTGGTTACGAAGTACCAAGTTAAGACTTGGAAAAACCCACGAGAAAGGTCGTGGTTACGAAATACCAAGTTCAGACTTGGAAAATTAAAAACCCACGAGAAAGGTCGTGGTTACAAAATACCAAGTTAAGACTTGGAAAAACCCACGAGAAAGGCCGTGGTTATGAAATACCAAGTTAAGACTTGGAAAATTAAAAATCCACGAGAAAGGTAGTGGTGATGAAATACCAAGCTAAGAGTTGGAAAAAGTCCACGAGAAAGGTCGTGGTTACGAAATACCAGGTTAGGACTTGGAAAATTAAATTACCACGAGAAAGGGCGTGGTTACGAAGCACCAAGTTAAGACTTGGAAAATTAAAGTACCACGAGAAAGGTCGTGGTTACGGAGTACCAAGTTAAAAATATACTTGGAAATTTGAAATACAAGGCAATTCATTGCTACGAGGTATCAAGTTGAAGACTTAAAGAGATTTTCTTGTTATTACGAAGTATGAAGTTAGAAGAATTCAAGATTCAAATAGCCTTGAAGGCGCGAGGTTCATAAGTTAGGAAAATTTCATTGAAGTTCTCAAAGAAGAGGTACAAAGTACAAAAGAATAGTTTACATAAAAAACTAAAGACTAAATACAAAAAATATCTAAGGAGCTGCTGAGCTTGAGCCCCCATCAAGCATATCCCAAAAAGTGGGAGTAGTAAGCCGTGGCAACTTCCAAAAAGGCCTTCCCCTCTTCTCGTTCCTCTCCCAGAGTGCTTCTAGCTCCTCGGTAGTGAAAGGAATAAAGTCCGCTCCTCGCCTGCACAAGTCATTATCAAAGTTCGATCTGAAGGCTTGCAGGAGGATAGACTTGTCTTCGAAGTGGGGATGAAGCTGCCGGATGATGTGGATGCATCCTTTATCCAAGAAAGAACCAGCCTAGCGACCGATGTCTTCATGGTATGCAGGAGAACTCTTGAAGTCGTCGATGATCTTCTTCTTATAATCTTCTGATCGACAGTACTCCAATTCCTCCTGCATGGAGATCCGACTTGCCACAGCTTCATCCCTGGCCGAATTCATATTGGTGTTGGCCGTTTGCAACTCCGAATTCTCCTCTTCTACCTCGGCTAGCCGCTCCTTCAGCTCCGCCAGCTCGTTGGTCATTTAGAGCTTTTCAGAATTGGCTAACTCCAAGCGCGAAGCTTGGCTAGCCACTTTTGACTCCAGAATAGCCAGACGAGGTTCGTTGGCTGCCCGCCACTCAGTGTCCGCCGCTGCTCGCCCGGATTGCTCCGAAGTTTGGCACTTAGAGATGTGCTTAACTAAGGAGGAAACCTTAAAAAAAATAAAAAAATAAAAAAATGAGATGAAGGTTACAAGAGATTTCCTAGGGACTAAGGACAGAAGTAAGAGGAGAAACTCACCCGAGCTATCAAGGCACCGACCCGGTTAGTGGCTTCCTCAACTCCCATCTCCTTCATCCCAACCAAGCTCTCGAGGTCATGAGCTCGATCCAGGACTGCACCCCCAAGCATGATTGCAGCATACTTGTTGTTGAAGCAGAGGTTGTTGAGAGGAGGAGTTCGGGCAGATATCTCAGCAGCCAAGGCCCTCAAGGGCTCCTCCTCGGTTGGCAGCTCGAACCCCAGCTGGAGCCAGAAAGGACCGGAGCTCCCAGAATTTACCTCGGCCTCAGCAGCAGGGTGTTGCGTTGTGTGCGTGTGTCACAAATTGAGAAGATAATAAAATAGAATAAATCAACGCAATCTTAACAAGTGCAAGTATACACCGGTCAACAAGTAATATATGTACCTAAGTACAAGATTATCGATACCACAGAGATTTTGTATGCCAATTATACATGCAAACATGATTTACATTTGGTTAAAAGAATAAAGAATGACGAATATTGGGTGGAGATTCGGAGGTTAAGCTACTGCTAAGCTAGTGCTAAGATACTGCTGCAGCAACAGAAGAAATGATGCAGCAATTCTACCTAACTACTAGCCTACTGGAAATTTACCATAAGAACACAACGGGTAATACAATGCTGTAAAAATCAAGCAAAAAATGCAAACATAAACCAGTAATGAATCCAAGAATGCTAAGCATGCTTTTCGGTTTCCAAATTAACACTACAACGGTCTGGTTCTACCCAGACTACTTAGCCTACTAGTCTAAACCCCCGATAACATCGTCTCATGGAGTACGAAGTACCGTGAACCTAGAACAACACAAGGCAGTGAAATTGGTCGTGTCCCCTGCAATATTGACCGCACGGTCATGCGCCTTAAGCAAGTGCCATGCAATTAACGTGTCAACTAGACCCCTTTCGGTTAGAAAGCCAGATACTAGTTCGATACATAACTTGGACAGTCGTAACCGCAAGTTATTCCTAATCCGTTTAAGTAATTGCATGAATAAACTAAGCATGCCCCATACAAGTATCAATAAAGAAAATGATACACAAAACTTATGCATTCTATTCATCTTATGCCACATTACGTTTTTCCACATGTTTATAATTTGCTAGACTACAGCACCTTCAGGTTATGAATATATATTTTTTTGCTGAAACGAATCATGAAAGACAAGGATTAAAGTAATAGGAAAAAACAGTCCCTAGGTACATAGTGACACCAATCAACGGAGCCAATCCCAAGACAGAAAACATATCTATTCCAAAACATTTTTAATCAATCCTTGAACTCATGTAAACATTCTCATATCACCAAGAATATTCAATTACAAAACAGTAGCAATTTGAAGAATATTCAATTACAAAATAGTAGCAAATTGACGAAATGGAGAGAGGATTACTCTGGGTCAGAGATCACCCTACTGCCCAAATCAAATTTAATCAACGTGCTGCTGCCCTTCGTTCCCTCTGTGTGGTGCTGCTGCCCTCGATCATGAACAGCCCGGAAAATTCCAGCAAAGTCGCCCCAGCTTTCTCAGGTTCGTTTCCACTCGATCTAGACTCTAAAACACACTACCCACTGCCTATATTCTAAGCTGCCCGAAACTAAACACAAACAAACTATCTCTACGGTACTTACAATATTACTCCTCTCTTCCTCTCCCCCCTTTTCTCTACTGTTTTTCTTCTTCTTTTAACCTTCGAATTTATCTTCTTGCTTCCCGAACTTGTTGTGCATTATTGACAGTTGTCCATTACTCTCCCAAAACAACCTACATCTGGCCGGTATTTTTGTGTTGCTGCCGATTTTTCTAGTCGTGAGTCACAACGCCAGCTGGATTTAACTAATTTCTGAATCTAGAAATTCAGAAATTCCAGGATTTCACCGAATGCTTAGCTGCAATATGTATGTATTTTGTCTTATCCTCAGCTGTAATTGATTTGGAGTTTGAGAATATATATATATGTAACAATTGCAGCTGCTTCTTTTCTCCCTCCTGAAAACCCGCCAGAATTGGGTACCTACTGCCATCATCCTTTGTCTTTTTTTTTGTCTTTTGTGCCCACTTGTCAACTTACTCTTTCACAAACACACACACACACACACACACACACACATATATATATATATATATATAAAACACAAAGATTTCAGCATGTGTAATTCCTTCTTGCCGTTTTTGCCACTGTATTCTGTTGGATTTGGTCTGATCACAACCGGCTGGAAAATTAAAACAAATTCAGAAATTAATAAAACAAATGGTCAAATAATTTCAAATTATTCCAGCCTACAATGTCATCAATTGGTCAACTTAAGTCTTTGCATTTGCCACACCACTTTCAGCCAGTAAATCCTTATTCTACCCTCGGTATTTTTAATCAAAAATTGTCATAACCCTCATAAATTTCAGACATGAAAGTAACTGAACACAATTGCACTGATATCTGAAATTTCTTAAATCAAATCGGTTCTTTTGGTATTCAATTCACAAAATTGAGTTGGAGAAAGGAATTAATCAATTTGGTGCATTTTAACTCAAAAACCTATGCACAAGTCGTGAAATTGGGTTCAAATTAAGGGCAAAACATATGTGAATAACTCTATTATTTTAGAGTTATCACACCCCCAAACTTAGTTCATTGCTCGTCCCGAGCAATGCTACAGCAGATGAGATAGATCAATAAAACTCAATCAAACAATACAACAATTCATGTCCAGAATCATCCAACAATCATAGGCAAATTTGGGATCATATTTTCAGATCAAAGATGTGAAACAAAACTCTAATATGTTCATGACCCAAGTTCCTCAAATATCATAACATTAACTAAATCAAGCTCAAAGATCTCCTCCTGTGTGTGTGTGTGTGAATAGTCTTTCCTTTTTCAATCTCTCATTCATAAGTCAACGTATGGTAATCCTAAGATTCATTTTTCATCTTCAAACTCAATCTATTACACCACTCTCCACTAATGTAGCAAATTCAGCAATAAAGATCAAAGATGTCTTAATTTGGTTGTAATGTAGGCTAAGGCTAAGGTAGGAAAAATATAGATAGAAAGTAGGCTCAAAACTTAGTCTTAATCTGCCATGAACTTCAACCCAATGCCATCATTTTTCTCATTTTTTTTCACAACTCAAGGAGCATAAATATTTACACCCTGCTTCAGTAATAAGTGCAGCATTTAACCACAATTAATATATAGCATTTGACCACAAAGAAGCATAATATGTATTTCCGTTTGCTCTTTTTGTTCTCTTTTTTTTTGTTTTTTTTCACACTGAGTCAAAATGCTGCAGCGATGTTAATGCTGCAGCATTCCTTCACACCCTTTTCTCTTTTTTTTTCTTTTTTTTCAACACTCTCTAGTACTGAGAGTTTTTTTTTCTTCTTCTTCTTTTTTAAACACATACCCTCAATACATAGAACATTCAATCATAATTTCATAGAGAAATTAACTACCACCGATCCAGTAAAGATGATATTGCTGTAGCAACACCAATGCTGCAGCATTTCTATGCTCTTTAATACAACATTCTCCGCATACCCCCAAACTTATGTTCAGCAGTTCAACAGTGTTCATAATAGACTAAGATCAAGTTTAGGGAAAACAAAGAATGGATACATGCAAAATATTTAGGATAAGTGGCTATTAAATAAGGGTGTCAAGAAATTAGGCTTAAGCTCAACTTGGTTTAACTAAGGAAATAAAATGCATTAGGGTAAGCTAGAAAGGCTCAAACGATTCAAGAACATGCCTTAATCATTTCTATATTACCAAATCTACTAGGATTTCGCCTCAAGGGATATAACAAATGAGTCTAAAGATTCTGAACCTTCATACCAAAGCTAACTCTTGTTATAAACATGAAATCTCCAAGTAAGACTATGTGCAAAAATTTTGGTGGGAGCAAAAATTTTCACTTAAATCTAGTTAATATCAACATATTCTAAGTACTAAAGGCTCACTACCATACAAGAGTTATGAAATCATATCAACATGAATTATCATCATAAATAATCTTCCCAAATTTACATAATCCTGCTAAAATGATTCACTAGAGTATGATCATGCTAGAGAGATTTAATAGATAATGCAGGAGCAATAACACATTCATTCAGCTCATTCATAAAAACCACAGCAATAAACATATTCATTCACTTTAATAACAAGAAATGCTCTTGAACTGGCAAAATGACATCCTCCCCCAAACTGAAGAGGAGTAATGTCCTCATTGTTGTAGCAACAGGGGGGAAAATGCCATTGGACTGATCATAAAAGGGAAAAACTAGTTCAACACGAAGCACCGGAAATGAACGGAGATAAAAACATAACAATACAAATAAAGTCAGCGGGAAGTAGAGAAAAATAGGATAGAAACCACTCCCACAAGATCATGAGAGTTCATCATTCATCGTTGCCGTCATCCTCCATGTTTTGAGGAGTGTTCACGGAAGGGTCTGGATCAATTCTTTGGTTACAAAAACTCTCCCAATTTAGTCTCCGTATGGCTGCTAGGGTAGCCGAGGGCAGTGGGTATGGTTCCTCGCCAGTTAAAATGAACTCCAAATCAGCTAGCAAGGTCCGCTCACTATACAATTCCTCATATCTTGTTTCAGCATCAAGGGAAGCAAATTTTTCTATAATAACAATCTTTCGTGCAACCTGTTTGATCTTTGGCATCTTTACATTATCCGAACATAAAATATATAAATGCAATGTAGGAGCATGTCAAGAAAATGTAACACAACATCATTAGTGGCACATAAGTTCTCAATTCTCGGGTGAGAAGTGTTGGAGTGTGGTAAAATATCTCGAGGACACGTCGGGGGCGGAGCCCCCGCCCCCCTCGGGGGTAGGGTTCAGGCCCAATGATGTATAGATATTTGTAACTAGGGTTTAGATATCTATATATAGGGATATTAATGTATCGAGATATTGTAGAACCAAGAAATAATAATCTTGAATTCGGTTTGCAGGACGTAGCCCAAATTGGGGTGAACCTGGATAAAATCGTGTGTTCCTATTTGATTATTGTTTTTTCCGTTTTCGTCTATCAAATTCGTATTCTGCATCATAAAATCTTACAATTGGTATCAGAGCCTAGGTTTTTTTTGTCAAAGATGTCAGGAGGGTCGCGAATTGAGATAGAGAAATTCGATGGAAAGCGGTTCGATCTGTGGAAGATGAAGATGGAGGATCTTCTTTGTGATCGAGATCTATGGCCAGCAATCGAATCGGAAAGGCCTGTTGGGGAGGAAATGGGTTCGGCTTCCGAAAAGAGGGTTCAAGACTGGGATCGAATCGATCGGAAGGCAAAGGGTTTGATCCGGCTTTGTCTCGCAGACAACATTCTGACGAACGTGATGAGCGAACCAACGGCCAGGGCTTTATGGCGGAAATTGGAGTCGCTATACCAAAGTAAGTCACTCGTCAATAAACTGTTCTTGAGGAAGAAATTGTATAACCTTAGAATACATGAGGGTGATTCGTTCACCACACATTTGAATGAATTTAATACATTGATTGGTCAACTTGTGTCTATTGGGGTTAAGTTTGAAGATGACGATAAGGCAATAACACTACTTTGTTCACTGCCTGATTCTTGGGATAATCTCATTGTGGTTATTGGTGGTGGGAACAAAGAACTCTCGTATGAAACTGTGTGTGCGGCCTTATTATCAGAGGAGACACGAAGAAGGGGGTCAGGGAATTCCAGTAAAGAGGCTCTTGCAGTAAGGGGTAGACCTACGGAGAAATCTCAAAATTGGAAAGGGTCCCGATCTAAATCTCGTGGGCGATCAAAGAGTAGAGAACGGAAGGTAAAGTGCTGGAGTTGTGAAGAGTGGGGCCATATGAAACGAGACTGTAAGAATAAGGCAGTTCGTAAACGGGAAGAAGATTCATCCTCGGGAAAGGGAATCGAGACGACAGGAGATATGTATGTAGCCACTGCGTGTATGGCGCAGTCAGACAAATACATCTGGTACATCGACACCGGTGCTTCATTCCACATGACACCTCATAGACACTGGTTTTGTGAATATGAGCAGTATGATGGTGGAGACGTCATGCTAGGAGATGATACTGCAGTACAGGTTACTGGGCGTGGTCGCGTGAAGCTGAGGTTGAAAGACGGCACAATAAAGACTCTTCCGAATGTGATGCACATACCTTCTATGAGAAAAAATCTATTATCAGTAGGCATGATGGCAGACTCAGGGGTCAATTTTAGTTGCGATAAGGATTCGTGCAAGATGACGCGAGGTTCCATTGTAATTGCACGAGGAGTCCGTTATGGGACGTTATACAAATTGCTTGCGGAAACAGTCACTCTCAGTGGCAGTTTCGTGTCCGAAAAGGCGAAGGAAGATGAGCATGATACTTCTCTGTTGTGGCATCAGAGGATGGGGCACATTGGAGAAAAGGGTTTATCAACCTTGTTTTCAAGCCGAATGGTGGAGGGAGTACCAGAGTGCTCTATGGGTTTCGGGTTCTGTGAACATTGCATTTATGGAAAACAGAGTCGAGTTAGTTTTCCACAGAATGGTGCAAGGACGTCAGAGCTTCTGGAACTAATCCACAGTGATGTTTTCGGACCTACTCCTACACCATCTATAGGAGGATCCAGGTATTATGTATCTTTCATAGATGACCTGTCACGGTATAGTTGGATTTATTTTCTTAAAAGTAAATCTGAGGTGTTTGAAAAATTTAAAGAGTTTAAGGCTTTGATTGAAAATCAAGTGGGCAGGAAAATCAAAGGAGTTCGCACAGATAACGGAGGTGAATTCTGCTCAAATGAATTTGAGCAGTTTTGTGTGAAAAATGGTATAGCAAGGCAAAAGACGACCCCATATACGCCTCAGCAGAATGGAGTGGCCGAAAGACTAAATCGGACACTCATGGAAAAGGCGAGGAGTATGCTGAGTTGGGCAGGGTTAGGACCTGAATTTTGGGCAGAAGCAGTTGCCACAGCTTGTCACCTGAAGAACAGGTCACCAACCTCATCAGTGAAGAATCGTACACCATACGAGGTAGTGTTTGGGAAGAAGCCAAACCTGTCATACCTTCGCGTGTTTGGGTGTGATGCATACACTCATGTACCGAAGGAGAAGAGGGGGAAACTTGACTACAAGTCCGAGAAGAACATATTCATTGGATACAAGGAAGGGGTCAAAGGCTATAAGTTGTGGAATCCTGAAACAAGATCTATAGTCTACAGCAGGGATGTTATCTTTCGTGAAACTCAATCTCAGGCTGGTACACAGAAGCGGGATGAGCAAAACAAAGCAGTAGTGCTTGAAGAAGACATGAAAGATGAAGCTGAGGAAGTGGTGACACAAGCACATTAGTTGAGAATCATTCTGATTCTGATTCTGACTTTGATTCTGATCAAGTCAGCTTGGTTGATGATGTTGATGAAGCTCCTGATATAGGTAATTCACCGGCTCTCAGGAGATCAACAAGGAACAGACGGGCGCCTCTACGCTACGGGTTCAGTGCTTTGAGTACAGGTGAAGACCCTACCTCTGTAAAAGATGCAAGATCAAGGGATGATGCAAATCAGTGGGAGCTTGCAATGGTAGATGAGATACAGTCGCTTGATAAAAATGAGACATGGAACTTGTGCAAATTGCCTAAGGATAGAAAGGCAATTGGATGTAAATGGGTATTCAAGAGAAAATTGAAACCAGATGGAACCGTGGAGAAATACAAGGCGAGATTGGTTGCAAAGGGGTATTCTCAGATCGAGGGAGTAGACTATGATGAGATCTTCTCACCAGTGGCAAAAGTGACCTCTATACGGTTTGTTCTGTCCATAGCAGCGGCTTATGATCTTGAAGTGGAACAGATGGATGTAAAAACAGCATTCCTCCATGGTGATTTGGAGGAGGAGATTTACATGAGGCAACCAGAAGGGTTTGAAACAAAAGGGAAGGAGAATCTCGTGTGCAGGTTAAAGAAGTCTTTATATGGACTGAAGCAGTCTCCGAGGATGTGGTATCAAAAGTTTGATACGCACATGCTTCAACTTAATTTTGCCCGTTTAAATTCTGATCATTGTGTCTATGTGAAGAGAACAGGTGATGAATTTGTGATTCTTACTCTGTATGTGGATGATATGCTATTAATTGGAAATAGCATGAAGATGATAAAATGGGTGAAGGATCAGTTGGCCAAGAAGTTTGATATGAAAGACTTGGGGCCTGCAAATTTTATTTTGGGCATGCAAATTAAGAGGGATCGTGAGAAACGGAAACTGTGGCTAGGTCAGGAGAAGTATATCAACGAGATTTTGAAGAAATTTGGTATGGCAGACTGCCAACCTGTTGGTACCCCTATGTCTACAGGGACCAAATTGTCTAAAGAACAGTGTCCAAAGACTGATGAGGAAGCTGAGGTGATGGCTCGAGTACCATACGCTAATGCAGTTGGTAGTTTGATGTACGCTATGATATGTACACGTCCAGATATAGCTCATGCAGTGGGAGTCCTAAGTAGGTATATGTCCAATCCAGGTAAAGAGCATTGGACTGCGATCAAGAGAGTTTTCAGGTATCTTCGTGGAACTTCAAAATTGTCCTTGTGTTTTGAAGGAGCAGAAGTTGGAAAAGCTCTTGATATCATCGGGCATGTAGATGCTGATTGGGGTGCAGATACAGAGCGTAGGCGATCTACTAGCGGGTATGTTTTCACACTATTTGGAGGTGCAGTGAGTTGGATGAGTAAGAGACAAAGCGTGGTAGCTCTCTCCTCAACAGAAGCTGAATATATGGCTCTTACTCATGTTGGAAAAGAAGCTATATGGTTACGTCGTTTGTGTATGGAACTTGGTTTCGAGCTAGGAGCTATGGAGGTGAGATGTGACAATCAAGGAGCTATCCATTTAGCTAAGAATCCGGCATTTCACTCAAGAACAAAGCACATTGACATTCAGTATCACTTCATTCGAGAGAAGGTGGAAAAGAAACTGATTCAGCTTACAAAGGTTGACACGATGAAGAATAGTTCAGACTTTCTTACTAAGGCTGTCCCAAGTACAAAGTTTGAATGGTGTTCTGCAGCAATTGGGTTGACAACGAACGACAGCTGGAAGGCTCTCACCTGCTCGATATATTCACCAAGTGGGAGAATGTTGGAGTGTGGTAAAATATCTCGAGGACACGTCGGGGGCGGAGCCCCCGCCCCCCTCGGGGGTAGGGTTCAGGCCCAATGATGTATAGATATTTGTAACTAGGGTTTAGATATCTATATATAGGGATATTAATGTATCGAGATATTGTAGAACCAAGAAATAATAATCTTGAATTCGGTTTGCAGGACGTAGCCCAAATTGGGGTGAACCTGGATAAAATCGTGTGTTCCTATTTGATTATTGTTTTTTCCGTTTTCGTCTATCAAATTCGTATTCTGCATCATAAAATCTTACAAGAAGAAAGCAAATACAAATTTACCAACAATTCAGGCGACATTGTTACGAAGTAAAAACATGAAGACCATTAAGACATGAAATTCATTTTGAATCATAACCATCCTTCTGCCCAACACAATAAACTGAGATACACATCAACTGGCAGATCTGTCATTTCTACAAGCATGCTCACACACAAGAACTCAAGTATAATTAGAACCCTAAATACAACCAATACAATCCTCTATCCATTGGTAATGCAAAAATTGTACTCCATAAATTCTATACATGCTACTCAAGGAATGTATGCTCACATTAAGATAAGAGAAATGAACCAGAATTTTTTTTTCTTGCAAGTACCATACACCAACTCACATTACCGAGAAGAAATAAAAATGTAGAAAAGTGAGTACTAACCTAGAATCTTCTGGTTTGTTGAAGGCTGAAAAGTGTCCTTTAGACAACTCCCCACTTCTTTCTCTTTTTGTCTTTTCAATTCACACACATTCTCCACAAATAAAATATAAAAATTAAACTAACCTTTTTGGTTTCCCAACAAGTTCTAGTTGTATGCCACCCATTGAAAATTTTGAAATTGAAAGGAACGAGGGCTGCTTGCATAAGTAGTCAATTCATGGCAGTCCCTTGTTGAATGGCACCACCTGAATTTTGAAATTGAAATTGGACTAAGGCAGCCTTGAATGGCTTTGTCGGTGTGTGGCAGCCTGTTGTCACAACATTTCTGTCGAGAGGCAGTGGCAAGTCCCATCTCTTTAATAAAATAGCCTTGACTCCTTTTGCTATTTGACCGTAGGCATACCTGTATTAACAAGCAGAAGAGTACCGATAAGAGAGAAAGAGAACGGTAGTGCAATATGAAATTGAAGTCTCAAAACCAATTTTGAAAATTCTGAAAGAATCTTAGGAGTAAACAGCCATTAATCCCGAATTGAAGCACCTAAAAATAAAAGAACAATAATTAAAACAAAATAAGGAAAAGAAATCGAATGCTGAAAAACAAACAAACAAGAAGAAATAAGAAAAACGAAATAAAAAGAAATACAATAAATAATAGATGAAAGTGTTCACTTATAGATTGTGCTCAATTAACTACTTAGCATCGACAAGTATTATAAGTGAAGAGGTTTGCACAATGTCTTCTTTAACCATGAAGTGATACTTCTTCCAATTGAGGACTAGGTTGGTGTCCTCACAACGTTTAAGCACCTTGGCCAAATTCTCTAAGCATTTTTCAAAAGAGTCCCCAAATATGGAGAAGTCATTCATGAAAACCTCTAAATATTGCTCCACCATATCTGTGAAAATGGCCATCATATATCGTTGGAACATTGCTGGAGCATTACACAGTCTGAATGGCATTCTTCTAAATGCTAAAGTACCATAAGGACAAGTGAAGGTCATTTTGTTCTGGTCCTCTGGTGCTACAGCAATCTGATTGTAACCAGAATACCCATCCAGAAAGCAATAAGAATCCCATCCAGCCAACATATCCAACATTTGATCAATGAAAGGTAGTGGGAAGTGGTCGTTTCTTGTGGCTTTGTTTATCTTCTTGTAATCCATGCAAATTCTCCATCCCCAGCGATGTTAGATATAGGATAAATAATGCCAAAATCTAGCCACTTGATAATTTTGTTCCTTTACCACTTCCTTTGTAATTGGATTTAATCATTTCTGCCCTTCTATTAAATTTTTGGAATTGTCTTCCAAAATTATCTTGTGCATGCATAAGGTTAGTCATATACCTTTGATGTAAGCTATGGTCCAGCACATAGCTCGCTTATGCTGCTGCAAAGCTCCAAGTAATTCTCCTCCTGTTTCGCACTCAGCAGTGCTGAAATGATTACTGGCAGTGTAGATTCTGCCCCTAGAAAACCATACTTCAAATGATGCGGCAATTGCTTCAATTCCAGCTGTGTTGGTTCTTCAACTGAAGGTTTTGTTATCTTGAAATCTCGAGAAGATAACTCCAAGGATTCAAATTGCGCGCGAAATTTGAACCTTTGGGGGTTTGCTTCTAACCAAGCTGAATGTGCTTCGGTCTCCACATTGCCATCATTATGTAGACTTTCCTCCGTCAATGCATCCTCTGCATCCTCATCTTGCTCTTCATCTTTTTCTGCACGAGAATCACTTGTGGTGATTCGAAAACACTCCTCACCTTCATCGTGGAATTTCATGGCTTTGATAAGAGTCCTTCACGTAGCACTCTCTGGAATATTGCATTGCTGCAGCATCTCCGCTATTCTGGAATGGTATTTTTCTGCGGCAGTTGCGATGCTGTAGCATTAGGCTGTTCTGGAATACTGTTTTACTGCAGCATTTGGCTCCCCTAATTTTTTTCCAGCTACTGGAATTTCTGCATTCTAGCTAGACCCACTGGTCTTCTCAGTTGCTCCAGACTTCATTTTTAGCTCGTCCAATATTCTGCCACTTCATAGTGTTATCGCTTTGCAATGTTCGTTTCTTCTCTCCTTGGATTCTCTATATCACTCGGAAGTGATCCTTGTGGTCTGTTTCTCATCTCTTGGGCTAACTGCCCCATTTGGCTTTCCAAGTTCCACACAGTAGATGATAGTCCTTGGAGAGTTGTTTCTGTTCTTGCCATGAAGTCTCTCATCATATTTTCTAAAGAGTTTGAAGGTGGTGGTTGTTGTAGAGGTCTTAGGGAGTACGAGAACAATTTCAGCTTCAACACTTCATCTGCTATCCCGTTTGCAACATTTGAAACATCACTGGTTTCAGCTCGAACTAGGCTGCAGTAATCTCTGGTCTTACAATGCTTGGATTCAATTCATTAAACATAGGGATCACATACTGTTGAATAGCATGGTCCCTATCGTCTGCCAACACCACATGATTATAGACAGGTTCATTTTCTACAACACGCTGCTCCGCCATGTCTACCTTGTCATTGGGTTGTTTCTTTTTCCTCAACACCTTGGTGGGTCTCTCAATTTCTGGATCAAGTGGCAGCACTGTAGCTTGAGAGCCCTTGCGCGTTTTACTCATGCAAAATAGCACACGTTAAGGAATGAATAATACACAAGCTGAAATTTAACAACTAATTCAGATCACTAACTCACAAAAACAGTTCAGCCCATGCATATTTATTCGTCCCTCATACATCATTTCAATAATCTCACAAGCTCAAGAATGAGTATAACATAAAACAACAAAAGTAACCAAATGCAAATAATATTTACAAACAATTGACTCCAAAATCCCCGGCAACGGCGCCAAAAACTTGTTGCGTTGTGTGCGTGTGTCACAAATTGAGAAGATAATAAAATAGAATAAATCAACGCAATCTTAACAAGTGCAAGTATACACCGGTCAACAAGTAATATATGTACCTAAGTACAAGATTATCGATCCCACAGAGATTTTGTATGCTAATTATACATGCAAACATGATTTACATTTGGTTAAAAGAATAAAGAATGATGAATATTGGGTGGAGATTCGGAGGTTAAGCTACTGCTAAGATACTGCTGCAGCAACAGAAATGCTGCAGCAATTCTACCTAACTACTACTACAAGATAGCCTACTGGAAATTTACCATAAGAACACAACGGGTAATACAATGCTGTAAAAATCAAGCCAAAAATGCAAACATAAACCAGTAATGAATCCAAGAATGCTAAGCATGCTTTTCGGTTTCCAAATTAACACTACAGCGGTCTGGTTCTACCCAGACTACTTAGCCTACTAGTCTAAACCCCCGATAACATCGTCTCATGGAGTACGAAGTACCGTGAACCTAGAACAACACAAGGCAGTGAAATTGGTCGTGTCCCCTGCAATATTGACCGCACGGTCATGCGCCTTAAGCAAGTGCCATGCAATTAATGTGTCAACTAGACCCCTTTCGGTTAGAAAGCCAGATACTAGTTCGATACATAACTTGGACAGTCGTAACCGCAAGTTATTCCTAATCCGTTTAAGCAATTGCATGAATAAACTAAGCATGCCCCATACAAGTATCAATAAAGAAAACGATACACAAAACTTATGCATTCTATTCATCTTATGCCACATTACGTTTTTCCACATGTTTATAATTTGCTAGACTACAGCACCTTCAGGTTATGAATATATTTTTTTTTGCTGAAACGAATCATGAAAGACAAGGATTAAAGTAATAGGAAAAAACAGTCCCTAGGTCCATAGTGACACCAATCAACGGAGCCAATCCCAAGACGGAAAACATATCTATCCCAAAATATTTTTAATCAATCCTTGAACTCATGTAAACATTCTCATATCACCAAGAATATTCAATTACAAAACAGTAGCAATTTGAAGAACATTCAATTACAAAACAGTAGCAAATTGACGAAATGGAGAGAGAATTACTCTGGGTCGGAGATCACCCTACTGCCCAAATCAAATTTAATCAACGTGATGCTGCCCTTCGTTCCCTCTGTGTGGTGCTGCTGCCCTCGATCATGAACAGCCCGGAAAATTCCAGCAAAGTCGCCCCAGCTTTCTCAGGTTCGTTTCCACTCGATCTAGACTCTAAAACACACTACCCACTGCCTATATTCTAAGCTGCCCGAAACTAAACACAAACAAACTATCTCTACGGTACTTACAATATTACTCCTCTCTTCCTCTCCCCCCTTTTCTCTACTGTTTTTCTTCTTCTTTTAACCTTCGAATTTCTCTTCTTGCTTCCCGAACTTGTTGTACATGATTGACAGTTGTTCATTACTCTCCCAAAACAACCTACATCTGCCCGGTAGTTTTGTGTTGCTGCCGATTCTTCTAGTCGTGAGTCACAACGCTAGCTGGATTTAACTAATTTCTGAATCTAGAAATTCAGAAATTCCAGGATTTCACCGAATGCTTAGCTGCAATATGTATGTATTTTGTCTTATCCTCAGCTGTAATTGATTTGGAGTTTGAGAATATATATATATATATATATATATATATATATATGTAACAATTGCAGCTGCTTCTTTTCTCCCTCCTGAAAACCCACCGAATTGGGTACCTACTGCCATCATCCTTTGTCTTTTTTTTTTGTCTTTTGTGCCCACTTGTCAACTTACTCTTTCACACACACACACACACACACACACACACACACACATATATATATATATATATATAACACAAAGATTTTAGCATGTGTAATTCCTTCTTGCCGTTTTTGCCACTGTATTCTGCTGGATTTGGTCTGATCACAACCGGCTGGAAAATTAAAACAAATTCAGAAATTAATAAAACAAATGGTCAAATAATTTCAAATTATTCCAGCCAACAATGCCATCAATTGGTCAACTTAAGTCTTTGCATTTGCCTCACCACTTTCAGCCAGTAAATCCTTATTCTACCCTCGGTATTTTTAATCAAAAATTGTCATAACCCTCATAAATTTCAGACCTGAAAGTAACTGAACACAATTGCACTGAAATCTGAAATTTCTTAAATCAAATCGGTTCTTTTGGTATTCAATTCACAAAATTGAGTTGGAGAAAGGAATTAATCAATTTTGTGCATTTTAACTCAAAAACCTTTGCACAAGTCATGAAGTTGGGTTCAAATTAAGGGCAAAACATATGTGAATAACTCTATTATTTTAGAGTTATCACAGGGGCAGCCTCAGCTTCGGTAGTTGGAGCAGACTCCACAGGTACCGGCCCAGAATCCCTTCGTGATGCCAAGGGGACAGCGTCCAAGGCATCCATGGAGACCGAAGAAGAAGGAGGGGACACCTCGTTGGAAGGACGACGAGGAGAAGTCCTCCGCCTTTGACGAGGACGGAGTTGCTCCTCCTCATCCTCCGCCACTTCGGGTGTGACTTCCAGGCAAGGCCAGGGTGTAGAGCGAGGAGTCCTGCCTCTTACTTCCCCATCTCTTGCTCGGCGAAGGGTCCTACCTCGCCCACGCGGACTGGCGGAGGATGGGTAAGTAAGGGGAGTCTCCCCCACTGCACCTCGGTCTATTAGACGTGGGGGAAACCGGGGTAGGGAGTCCAGATGTGATTGCCGGACATTCCTTTCCTCCACTCGATTTCCCCAAGCCTTGCTGAATATAGTGGGACCTGCAACAAAACAACCAAGTTAGATCCCTTACGAAGTACAAAAAAAAACAAACACATATTACCCCAGCCTCTTCCACACCCACGACTAGTAAGGTTACATGGGTCACACTGGAAAGAAAAAATAGTCCCGGGGTGTATAGTCCAGTCCTCATTTGGGCTCTCCTCAGCAAAACCTAACTCCCTCTTCCTCTCAGTCAAACTAGCCCCTATGTTGCACCACTTAAGACTGGCTTCACTTAACAAATCGGCAGAAGAGTATACCCGGGTTTGGTTCTGGCGACTATCTTCTAAGTCCCGGGTAATGACCTCTAGAAAGGCTTTTTCGGAGTGGCTAAGGGAAGAAGGACCCTCTATTTGAGTCCACTGGAAGTTTTCATTAACACAGTGACGAAAGGGAAAACCTATACGTGACTCAACATTCATCCACCTACCCTTGAAGTCTACCTTATTGGGCGGGGAGTAAAAAAGGACAACCTTATTTCGGTGTGGACGGAGTGAAAGAGTATTGTCCAACATCCAAAGTGAAGAAAATAACATTCTAAGAATGTTAGAAGACAACTCAAAACCTAATCTACGACAGAGACAAATAAGGCAAAAAATAGTGCGAAGGGCATTAGGATGCACCTGCCCGGGCTGAATTCGAGCAAATACCAAGAAATCAACAAAAGCAGGGTCCATGGGAAGACGAAGACCCACTTCGAAATGAGCCAAGGGAATAGGAATGTTACGAAGGGACATTCTTCCTGTCAAAGGGGCAACGGAAACTCTATAAGTCCTAGGGTCTACACTATACCTACGAGCAAAGGACTCTGCTTGATCACGACTAATCCTATTTCGACTTAAGGGGAAATCAGGAGGAGGAGGTGATGCGTTCCGATTGGTATGCTAAAAGATAGGCTTTATTTACCTATGTCGATTATGAGTAATTAAGGAATGAGTCTTACTAACTGTCACTTAGCATTCAATTATTGTCACTTAATCAATCAGAACCTAAGGCAAAGTACCTATCGTGTAGCTAGTCTGTTGGAAAGTATCTACGATTTTATTAAGTTAAATATCGTACTCCCAGGGAAGTGGCAACGACTTAGTAGTAACTAGCCTTTTATCCTAACTCCTATCTTATGATCCAGTTATGCAATCTTCATCAAATACTTTGATGAGAGGGTGATCCATTCTCCACTAGGTTTAAGTCTAATTAATCCTAAAAATGTCTTATAGATGAGGTCCTGATTCTATGTTATACTGTTCCTATATGTTGATTGACCTATATTCGAGTATTTTAGACATGTCTTGGCCTGGATTGCAACTATGTTCTGTGTCTAAAGGCTACCACA
The DNA here is from genome assembly GCA_027405835.1 of Asclepias syriaca. Classification (NCBI taxonomy): domain Eukaryota; kingdom Viridiplantae; phylum Streptophyta; class Magnoliopsida; order Gentianales; family Apocynaceae; genus Asclepias; species Asclepias syriaca. The sequence goes on along the minus strand of CM049929.1, from coordinate 6,589,231 downwards.
TCTGAGTTTCTACGCTACCGCCCCATCGTTAAGGGTAACGGCCCTACTCACGGCTCGGACTAAAGTCAGCAATGAACGGTACCCTATGTCACTTCGGTATCATGCTGCTCGTCTCATAACCGCCGGCATAACACTCTACTCAGCCTACCTAAACTACTTTCAACCAACAGGGTGTTCCGCAGATTATTTTATCTAGTATGGCAGACACCAATACTAATTGATGCCTGTTAAACTAAACAGGTTATGATTAGACCGTGGTTAGAAATTGTCTATAACCCTAATTTCAGTTTAAAAGAACGACATTAGACATGCAGACATAATGAATATTTAAGCAGGTGGCCATTTCCGGAAAATCATAACAACTTCAGCATATAAAACAGATATTCATAAGAATCGTAATCTGATATTCAAATTAATATTTAGATAAAACAATTCGTAAACATACAGAACCTCGTCTAGGGGACCCACTGTCATAAAGTAATCACCACTCTATGCAGGTCCAGCCGGCGCTGCAGCTCCTGTATGCTCCTGACTGCTCGATCCTACTCTGCTCGGCAGAGCCTTCGGAGAACGCTCCTCAAACCTAGTAGCAATTGCTTTACCTTACATCCCGGGCTTAAGCAAATTGCCCTAATCTGACTAAGAACACGCACCCTATCTCTCTCTTAGGATCTCCTAACGAAATCCCGGTATTCTATGAATACCAAAAACGAACCTATCTATCGAAGCCTAAGCTCTGAGACTATTTCTTAGAAACTAAGAAAACGAAACACTAAAGAAAGAAAGAAAATTGAAACTGAAACCCGAGTCTCTCAGTGACTTGTGTACTCGAGAATTGTACACTGGAAGTCTCTGAATGACTCAGATCGAGTGGAGAGGAATGATTTCAACTGCTGGAGGCCTGGGGTATTTATAGCAACTTCTCGGGGTGATTTTTCATCAAACATTCGATGTGGGACTGGTTCTGGGGGTTCGGGATGCCCGTCCCGGATTGGGACGCCCGTCCTGATCTGTTGACCAGGTCGGGACGCCCGTCCCGGCGGTTTGACTGGGTCGGGACGCCCGTCCCGGGTCCAGGACGCCCATCCTGACCCTTTGACCAAATCAACATTTCCAAAAATTGCGTTTTTGCCCCAAAATTTGCTGTTTTCATCTACTTTTCACCTGACACTTCCAAAATCATAAAAACTGTGAAATTGAGTAAATAACAAACAATTAAGATCAATTTGCCCTCAATTTCACTCGAAATCATACATAAAAACATGCTAAAAAGGTGATACGATTTTCGCGTATCAAGAGGCGGCATATAAGGCTGGAATGGGACTCCCTCATGAACTTCACCCTCACCATCCCTAGCCGCTACTGTTACTTCTGGTTGGGTAGGTTGAGGATCACCAAAGCCCTCATTCATGAGCTCCTCAACCTCCCTTTCATCTTCTCTATGGGCAGCCATTACTTGCGAACGGAAGTTCAACATTTAGAACTCCATTCAAACAAAGAAGCTACCCAGAAGGATAAACCTAAAACCCTAAACCCAGGAAAAAACACATGATCCTACCCTTATTAACCCACAGAAAAATAAAGCAAACAGAGGAAGCATGGCAGAATCACAAAACAGCCCATCAACAATAGAAGACTAAACAGAAGCCAGGCAGTAAAAAGACAAAACTTACCTTTTTTAGTGTCTGAGTTTGAGGTGAAAATCTGAAGAAGTGTGACTGATCTTGCGGGGAAAACAAAGACGAAGGAATCTTCAGAAGGCGTTAATGGCAAAAAACTATAAAAGTAAAGAAGCAAAAGTAAAGAAAAAGAGCATACGAAAAGGAGAAAATCACTAAATAACCGAGAAAAAACTTTTTTGAAATAATTACTTGCCAGAATTGAGGCATCGGGGAAAGCAAAAAGGTACTTCTGTCGGCTGACATTCTGCAATTAATGACAGACGCAGAAGACGAAAAGACAGCCAGTCACAATCAAAGACCCTAACTTCAGCCACAAGTCAAAGTACTCAACACGCTTATCCCGCCAAAGCTCCCCTACTTCGTCAGACGGAACTTCGACGAGGGGCCACTGAACAGTCAGAAAAATACCTCAGGGGAAAAATGGTAATTTCGTCACACCTTAATTGCTCATGATCTCACCTAACGTCATAAATACAAATCAATGGGCCTCATCAAGGCCAGACGTTATTTCCTTTAAGGCCACATTTATAACAACGGTCAAAACGGCTCAAATCTCCAACGGTAAATTCATTAACAGACTCCTATAAAAGAGAGATCTGAACATAAGGTAAGGACTTTTTTCCTAATTTCCAGATATCCAAAAATACACTCTACTGACTTAAGCATCGGAGAGTTCACGGGGTACAAACTCCCCATTGAACTTACTTGTTTTGCAGGCTCTCGATAAGCTAAGTATAGCACCCCGAGGTACACTCTGATCACGCCCAGCGAGGTATCGCCCCCAGGAATTATACTTCGCCCCTAAGCCGCTACCCGAGATACCATCTTCCTTGACTTTGGCCGGCTAAAAAGCTCTCCTTTACAAGTCAACCATAAAGTTTTCTGAATTCCCAACATCCCAATTACCTTTTTACCCCTCGACAGATTCTTGCAGAATCAATATATATATTATATATATATAATATATATATATATATATATATGTATGTATAGGTTAGTTTTACAAACTGTGATTTGAGAAGTCCGCAGATATCCAATGTTGGATTGGCAGTTTGTATATTGTCGCCTTAATGTTATTATTAATATTAGGAAAATTTAGTATTCGATATTATTAGAATTAACATCTCTATATTGTTAAAAATATTTAAAGAGAAATAAAAATAAAAATTGATATTAATTGATTAAGGTTAACAGATTTAAGAAAGAGCAAAATTGTTCATACTAAAAATTTGTACATAAAAAAATAAAATAAAAATGACATTATATGCCCAAGGAATTTTAACAATAAGAATGAGTATCTCTAACTGGTTGAACTTTTCGAGATATGAACGTTGAAAATGCCGCTTCTTTGCAACTCAAAACCGAGAACATAAATTGTCAGCTTTGATTATGAATCAAACAAAGTGTACGGCGGCACCTTTTCTCCTGTACAATGAAATTCGCTTTAAATATATTTTTAAATATAATTAATACAGAGTAATTAGTGTTTTTAGGTTGTGTTATTATATGTATATATACTAAGAGGGATACATTTATAAAGTAGAAAATTATTTTGTCAATTGATATTATGTAATGTGCATAGTGTCTTTTTAACCATTCATTAGAATCAATTTAATGCTATTGATATTTACTTATTGTTACATGTGTAATGAAGCAAGAGAGTTACTATGACATCCACACAAGTTTATCAACGAATTTCACAATCTAATCAACTCAAATATTGTCACAACTAATTTATCAAACTAAAAACCAATAATATTACAGTGAATAAACAACAATAACAAGAAGATTAAACTGTAAAACAACACGTACAATTTATACATGGAAAAATCTCTTTGATGATATATAAATAGTAGAAAACCATAGGATAGTTTGAGAAGTTCGTCCTATTCTTCTCTTATTGATAATTGAGAGTAAAATAAACTCAATTTTATCTACAAAGATTCACACACTCGCCAACAAATTCATGAATTCACTCAAAAAAATGTAGTTCTATCTAGAGATGATTTTGACGAAATCAGAGCACAAAATGACGACCATCAAAATGAAGCCTAGATGTCAAAAATAAGCTATCAAAATTTCAACCAAATCGAATTTCAGCTAAATCGAACCACATTTGACACTTAATCATAACTACACACAAAAACTACATTGTCTCTCTAAATAATTATTTACACTTCGATCATTAACTGAGTAAAAACTTTCTTATATTTATAGTAAAAGATCTCCTTTCTTTCTTATATTTATAGTAAAAAACTTGCCTGATTTATCTTATGGAGTAAATAATTATTTACCGCTAGTTGATGAATTATCCTGACACTTGTCAGTCACCATGCTTTAATTATGTACAAGTGTAATTATTCAGGGACATTAATCCTAAATCAATTGAGAACTTAACACCCGTTATTAACTCATTATTATCTTTAAGGACATTCAAAATCCTTGATTAGGATAATGGTGACTGGGGTGTAGAGTACTTCAACATTTTGCTTTCGGAATGGAGGGAAGTCGAAGTATAGTTCCCAAATGATGACCCTTTTGGGTGTTCTTAGAATCTTTCGTATTTTCTTCTCATCGGAGCGTAACATAGTATTGTAATTATTCACACTTAGATCATTAACTGATAATGTGACTATTTGTAGAATTCCTTTTCTCTTCAATATATTCCTAAATATGTGTGTACAAGGAGTTTTGCCAAGATTTTTGTTGTAATTAGACAATGGAGAGTATCACAAGAAGTGAGATATACACTCGGTTGAGGATTATATAGTTAAGGGTGTCGTCAAAGTGAAGAAAAGGTTAACATTTATTCTTCAAACATATGTTGAGGTAATTATTACATATCAAATGAAATCATATATATATATATATATATATATTATATAATATATATATATTCCCTCCTTTTCTTTCCCCTAAAAAAATTTAAAAAGTAATAATTATATAAGTCGTGTGTTTTCTAACGAAGTAAAGAAATCTATATATATATATATATATATAATATATATAGCTAATTGCCACAAGTAAAATGGAAGAAAGTACATAATTACATTTTCTCTAGAATTATGTATCAAACCTGCAACATCATTAAAATAATGGTTACTTTATATGAAGATAAAGTAAAACATACACAGAAGAAACAAGAAGAAAAAGATTCCTAAGTATTTATGTTCAAATATTACTTCTCAATTATTTTACTTTTAACTTATTATAATAATAAAAAAAAAGAGTAAATTATTATAAATGCACTTCTTAAATGTTAAAATTCAGTTTTTACACCTCAAAATTGAGTCACCAATAATGTCATTCACGTTTGAAAACGTCTCACTACATGCACATCTGTTAAGTCAAACCGTTAATGACTCAATTTTGCCGTTAGTCAACATTTTTCACTGTTGGGCACTGTTATGGGTAGGGGCATTTTTGTCCAACCTGCACAAAAAAATTTCGCGATTTTTTTAATTTTCCCCCAATGTCGTTTTACCTTTTTCATTTGTCGTTTTCCATCTCAACATCTTTAAAAAAGGGTAAAATTTCCAGCCATTTGTTTCTAAAAAAAAATTGAAACTTGCTCATTCTACCAGTCGACTAGAACGGTACTGAAAGTAGCAGATTGAATCCAAATCAAGAACACCCATGAAGAACAGTCCATTATTACCCGTGTGTAAGTACGAAATCCAAAGTGTATTGAAGACCTCTTGGACAGAGAGAAATCCTTCAAGGCGATTTGCATATGTGCCGATGAAAAGGTAAGATTTGAAATGGTTTTCTATCTGATATGGATATGGTTTGTTTGAAGTAATGGGTTACAATTGCCCACACAAAAAGATGGTAAAAGATGCAGGGGTTTTTGAATGGATAGATCCAGAAATGTGCAAATGATCTATTGAGGTTATGCCTGGATTGCTTCGACGAATCTGTGTAATGGAAGAAGAAATTGAAGAAAAAAAGGCAACAATTGTCAAATTAAATGACAAGAATTATGGGATGAGATCAAGAAATGAGGTTATTAAGAAACAGAGTGAAAGATTGCACTGTTGGTGTTGGGTTTTTGGTGTACTGACGGTGTTGAGCTGGAGCTTATGCATATTTACAATAGTGTTTTTGGTGGATTGTAGTGTTAGTGCAAAGGATCTGAAACATTTGCATAGAAATTAAAATTAGGTGTTTTGATTTGTTTTATGTAATTGTATTTTTTGGTAGTTAAAATTATGAATGTTTTGTTGTGTTTTATGTAAGTGGTAGCAGGTGGAAGTAAATGTACAATTGTTGTAGAAGTAAATGTACTCATGTATGTTAGGTCACTCATTTAATGCAATAATCAATACATTTTCCAAAACATATAGAAGTGCACTCATTTAACATTTTCCAAAACATGTACAATTGCAGTAATTATAGTGCCAATTCAATTGCATTACAACTAGTCAACAAACAATTGCAATAATTAAAGTTCCAATTAAAATGTCATAACAACTCCAATTCCATTACAACTAGTCGACAAATCAACTGACATAAAGACAAAACATAGTCCCCACTAAAAACTCCCTCACACACCAACAACATCAATATAATACAATACTTGTTCACATGTTCCCTACTATACATCAAACTTACCTTCTCCCAATGCTTTCCCCACTTCCTCTTCGTCTTCTCCCTCTTTCCCTTCCCCTCCCTTTTCCCTTACTAGATCCACTATCAGCAGCAATTGTTTCAACATTTTTCAAATCAACATTTATGCTACTTTAAGATCTAAAAAGATTTATTTCTTCTTGGCCATGTATAGGTGCAGCAGTAATAGGTGCAGCAGTAGCAGATGCATCAGTAGGCTCAACAGTAGGTTCAGCAGCATATGCTTGACCAAGTTCTTCAATAGGTGTAGCAGCAGGTTCAACAGGTGCTTGATTTGGTTCTTCAGCAGGTGCTTCAGCAGCAGTGGAAGGACCAGCTTGTTCATCCTGTGCATAAACATCACCAAAGAGAACTAGGTGAGATTAAAAAAAACAAATAGAATAGAATCATTACCACATATAAGTAATAGGTATGAAACTTACAACTCTTCTCCTTTTTCTTTTTTGTTATTGAGGTTGGGAATTCTCATTCCGTAGTTGAGGACAGCTTCTTCTGTTGTGCCCAACCTCCTTACAATATCTACAAGTAACCATAAACCTCTTCCTTATTCTTCTTCCATCCTGGTTTTTATCAATCTGCCTCTTCCTTACCTTCGCTGGCCTTCCAGGTTGTTTGTATGAAACATGAGGGTCAAGCAAAACACCCTCACCTGTAGGCCACATATCCTTGCCTTTGATTGCCATAAGCAAGTTATCATACAAAGTCACGTACGTGTCTACCTTGTAACAACTATCGGTTTTGTGATGAGGATCTAACCTTTTTTTATGTAATGATGCTATGGAATGAACACAAGGGACTCCCGTTAAAGACCAATACTCACAACTACACAAATCGTTTTGTAGATCAACTACAAACTGCTGCTCATTTGGTCCCATGACTTGGAAACCATGAAGACCATTCCAAATTGGTTTCCAAGATCTTGAAAAAATCACAGACTCCTCAATTTTACTTCTAATCATTGGGCACACACTACCCCTCGGTTCTCTTCTCATCTTATTTCTCCTCCTAAATATCATCTCCATCAATGATACCCTAATGCTCTCTATCATGGAAATAATTGGTTTCTGCCTAGCCTCTAATATGAAAGCATTAAATGATTCACATAAATTGTTGCAAACATATCTAACCTTACATATTTGGACTCCAATTTCGATTTGTTAACAATCCATCTTCAAGCTTCTTCATTATACAGCTCCAACTCCCTCAATGCTCTTTCATACAACTGTCTATTTGTACTTGTTGCAATCTTTCACAACATATCCTTGAGAATCTTTTCTTGGTGTTTCTTCTTGAAGTTGTTGTACATGTGTTGAACACAATACCTGTGTTCACACATAGGCAACACATCCGCTAGTGTAGCATCTAATCCCTACAAAATCAGTTAAAAGAAATAAAGTCGTAGAATCATACTGTTATTATGTGCTTGGAAACTTAAAAAAACAAATATACGTTCTGTCTATCTGAAATGAAGGTGTATCCAAATCCTTGGTGACCTTCAATTTCCAAGTCAGATGCTAATAAGTTGAAGAACCATCTCCATTGCTCGGTTGCTTCTTCTCGACAACTGCCCATGCAATGGGGCACCACCTATTGTTACCATCCATCCTAATAGCTGTAAGCAACTGACCTTTATAACAACCTCTAAGGTGGCAGCCATCTACCCCTATGAAAGGTCTACAGTGGTCTAGAAAATCCTTCTTCACGGATGCAGACAAATGTACAACCTCTTAAACCGAGGTTGTCTACCCTCTTCTTTAAAATTTTCATGTTCTATTTCTACTGTGGAACCTGGGTGAGTCCGAAGTAACTCAGCCCGGTAGTCCTACAGTCGTTTGTATTGCTAAAAAATATCCCCAATTATCAACTTCTTAGCTATTCTCTTTGCATTGTAAGTTGTTGTCCTTGACATCTCAGCCTTGTATTCCTCATCAATGTTTTGCCTTATCAAGGTTGCAGGCATACTTGGATTAACCTTTATTCTTTCCACATACCGACTTGCAACCCACTTAGCTGTAATGAACTTGTTTTTCCATTGATGATTAGAGTTATTGTGTGTCAAGTTCATTGTCTTCACTACCAAATCATTGGTATTGGTCAAATGTTCGACGAAAGCAAAAATGAACCACTTGCATTCCTTTGTTCTGCAAACAACCCTTATTACTCTCTTGGGCTCTGTAGGCCTAAACTTACATACTTTTCCTTCATTAATGCAGTAATTTTTGACTGCATCTTGGAACTCAATCTTCCTAGTAAATCTCATCCAGAGTTCAAACGTTGGTCTTTCTATATTCTTTTTATATTCAAAGTAAACATGCCTACATCGCAGTTCATCTATGTCACTATCTGACTCATCATCACAGCTTTATAGATTGTCTACCATAATAGTGTCATCAATGTCCTCAATATACTCGTCCTCATTTTCATTCTCCCAATTATGCTCTGTTTCTAATCCTCATTCTGCAGTTTGTTCAGTGGTTCTGTCAAACATGTGACCATCATTAGCAGCATCGGCAACATCATCATCATCATGAATAACATCATCATCATCATCAGTTAAGTGTTCTTTTTCATAATCAACATCATTATCATCATTACTGTCATCACTATGACCATCATCAGTATCATCATTTACAGCAGCCTCCTGCACCTCAACATTTTTTGCAGGTGCTTGAGCATCATTTTGGTTTTCTTGTGTTATTACTCCTGGGTCCTCTACTTGTGTCATTACACTTCAACCAAAGCTTCCGATTCCACATCATTGTAAGCATTACCAGGTACTTGTGGCAAATCATTTTAAGTGCCATGAACACTTATTGTGTTTACTACAGGTTCATCAACACAATAACCATCTGTGGTTTGTGCATGTTCATCAATAGTAGGTTCATCTGTGTTGAGTGATTGTTCGTGAGCAGGTTCTTCAGCAACTTCATTAGCCGGTTCATGAGCAGCATTATGCACACCAGTGGACATTGCAGGGTGAGCAACAGTGTCAACATCATCCATTGCTTTAGCAGGTTCATCAGCAGGCTCAACTTCAGCATGAACATCATTATCATCCCTTTTTCATTCCAATAACAGAGGTTTCCTTGCATTGACTTTCCTCTTTCGTGTTTTAACAGAGGTCTTACATGAGGTCTGCACTTCAAGCTCCTCAATGACAACAGTGCTCCTAGGTTTTTCAATTATGAACTCAGGTTGTTTTTTCAAAAACTGGACTATAGTTTCTCTGTCTCTTACCTCTGTGTAAAATTCTATGACCTTAAACCTAGGTATCCATTCACACATGACCACTATATCCTCATCCTTAGTAACTAACTTGAGTCATGTTTTAAAATCCCCAACTGGTTCTAGGTAGCAGTAAATCATACAATCTTTATCTCTTTTCAAAAGTTTCAGCATCAAATTAATCTCCAACATGCTCATCTTATCCTTCACACAATAATCCACATACTTCGAAGTCTCATCCTTATAGTTCCTATACCCGTTCTCCTCCCAGAATATACCATCAAATAGAATTTCAATGTAAAATTATCATCATCAGAATCTGCAAGTTGAATACAAACATAACATTCATGTTCAGACTTAACACTCTAATTAAACACCAAGTACAAAATTAACACTTCATTTTGTATCTAGGCACAGTAAAACCCCTCAGTTTATAGCATGAAGATCACAACAAAAAATCCAATAATACACTAAAACACAGTACAAAATCTTCATTAAAACACTTAATCACATAATAAAACTTCAATTTAGAAGTAAAGTTATCATCATCAGAATGTGCAAGTTGAATATTAAACATTAATGTTCCGACTCAACACTCTAATTAAACATTAAGTACAGAATTAACACTCCATTTTGTATCTCACTACAGTAAAAACTCTCGTGCATGCAGCATAAAGAACACAACAAAAAACCATTAATATACTAAAATACAGTACAAAACTTCCATTAAAATACTTAATCACATAACAAAATATCAATTTAAACACTTATTCACAATACAGAAGAATAAGAAAGAAATAATTTTTCACAAAACATGAACTGAAAATTCAAACTTTTGCTCGACAATATGAAGAAAAAAATTCGAATCTTTACCATAGAGCGTGTACGGATCAATGTAGTTGTTCTTGATTCCCCTTATTACCCACTCATTGTACCTTTGAGCCATTTCAAAGACAACTTCGAACTGAAAATCGAGTTTGAAAAGAGATGGGTATATGAAATTTCACTTGTCCTTGATAAAGTTTATGAAGCCGTTTTGGACAGATTTTTGGGGCAAGAATCAGTATTGCTTGCGTTGGATTCTTTGAAGAAGAAGAAAATGTTTCGGATTTTCAAACAGAAGTTGGGTCGAATGTGATGGAAAACGACAATGGAAAGGGTAAAACGACATGGGGGAAAAATAAAAAAGTTTTAAAAAACCGAGAATTTTTTTTGGACATATTGGACAAAAATGTCTATGCCCGTAACAGTGCCCAAATAGAAAAATGTTGATTAACCGTAAAATTGAGTCACTAACGGTTTGACTTAATAGATGTGCATGTAGTGGGATGTTTTGAAATGTGAATGACACTAACAATGCAAAAAAAAAAATTAGGTGCAAAAGTGGAATTATGAAATCTAAAAAGTGCAAATAACATAGTTTACCCTAAAAAATGTATGGTGAATATTATGTAAGATAAAAAATTTAATATTGTTGAGCGCCATATAAAAATCAAAATCACATCTTTTCCGTATAAAAATTAAATTTTAACATTAATTTAAATTAATCGAAGTAATAATTTTAGATTATATATATATATATATATATATATATATTAATTTAAGAAAGAAAAAAAAAGAGTAAAGTCAAAGAATAAAAATACGTGAATATTTCAATCTCAAATCATAAAATAATTAAAAGAAAAACACAAAACAAAACAAGTAATTGGAGGGGAGGGGGGTAAAAAATTAAGCATGCATTGGTACTTCTGCAAAGTGAGTTTTGGCGAATTCAGAGACAGTGGAGAGCGCACCACAATGCAAAACAATGTCCACCAAGAACTATGCAGTGGAGAGCCATCAGCCATCAGCCATCAGCCATATGACTTCGATCTGCACGGCGCACTTAATTAATTTTGCATGCTGCATTCATCCCATTATCATCCATTTCCAATTAATACTTAATTCTTTTTGTTTATCTCTCTGTTCATACGGTCACAAAACTTTACACTTGTTTCCCACGAAAACCACATTTTCATCTCTCTCACCCACTCCACTTCACCATCTACCTACCTTATCTCTCTATATCTTATGTATAAATAGATTTTATATATATATATAATAATATATATATATATATATATATGTCAGGACAAAACAAAATAAAAAATAAAATTTTTTTGCAGTATTTCTACTTCTAATCTGCAGATTCACGTTGCTAAAGGTTTGAGAAGAAGTGCAACATAATACAATTAATTAATAATCAGGCACAAATATATACATTATATATATATATGTATATTCACACACATACAAGGATGACTTGACAATGTCGGAACACACTCATATATATATATATATATATATATATATATATTTTGAGTCTTCCCTTCAAATTAAAGCTAGCAGAATTACAAAATGGAATAATAATGTATAGGCCAACGTGTATCATTCTGCCAATGTCCATCTAAAACATCAATACGTGCACTTTTCATCATCTTCAACAACAACAACAACTAACCCAAAATCCTAATTCTTTATATATATTCATGTCAATTTACCCCTTTTCCCAATTCAATTCATCCAATCTTTATATATATATATATATATATATATACATAAGCAACACAATATTGATATATAGATATATCTTTTAGAAAAATGGCAGAGTTTATTATGATGTTAAGGGATACAATTTTGTTTATCATAATCTTCTTGACAGTTGGTTATTATTGCACACCACCTGAAGATCCAATAAAATGTTCATCGAGAAACTCAATCTGCACAATCACAAATTCCTACGGTTCATTCCCGGACCGTACCACATGCCGTGCGACACAAGTCTTGTATCCCAAGACAGAAGAAGAACTTGTGAGCATCGTGGCGAATGCGACGATGCTCAACCGAAAGATGAAAGTTGCAACCCGGTTCTCGCACAGCATTCCCAAACTGGTTTGTCTGGACGACAACGACGGCCAAGATGGGATTCTCATAAGCACGAAGAATCTGAGCCGTGTGTTGAAAGTGGACGAATCTAGCTTGACTGTTACGGTAGAAAGTGGGGTTACGCTTAGACAACTTATTAAGGAAGCTGCTGATGCTGAAATGGCTTTGCCTTATTCGCCTTATTGGTGGGGATTGACTATAGGTGGACTTATGGGTACGGGTGCTCATGGTAGCACGTTATGGGGTGCAGGAAGCTCTGTTCATGATTATGCAATTGAGTTACGTATAGTTACCCCAGCTACACCTAAAGAAGGTTATGCTAAAGTTAGAATACTTAGGAATGGTGATCCTGATTTGAATGCTGCCAGAGTTTCACTTGGAGTTCTTGGAGTTATTTCTCAGGTATATTTTTTTTGTTTTGTTTTCTTATTATAATTTATTTCATCCATTCATAAAGCCAAAACTTATGATGTTTTTCCATGTGCTATGTTTGGTATTCTTGATCAAATACATAGATGAATGATAATGTTAAAACATAATTACACACAAATTTAAACAATATAGGATTCTTTAATATACTTTTTATAGTCGAAACAATGGGAGGGAAATAAACGTCGAGACTGTTCGGGTTTCAACTCAAGTCCTACATCTCAAGATAATATTAGAGTTTCACTAACTACAAGGCCTTTTGAGTTCTTATTCAATAACAAAACTGTGAGGACTTTGGTCTAAAGCGAATTATATCACACTAATATGGAACTAATTATAAGATTATTCGGGTCGAGACTATTTCAAAAATCATCAAAGAGAAATAATAAAAGATTTTTTTTATGAACGATATTGTTAAGAAATTAAATTAAAATTCATTCTATAAGTTTAAACTTTTATATTGGGTAGTAATTTATCTCTATTTAACATAGTATTATAATAGGAGATTGACAATTCAAATCTTGGCTAGTGAAATTTGAATCATGTATTTGTTAAAAAAATTTGTGTAAATTTAATGTGTTGCACATGACAATTTATCTTTCTTCAATTTGATATCAAGAAGGAATACGAAGAACATATAAGTACATATAAACTTTGTATATATGTTTCATATGTGGAGTAAAATAAAATTTGGTTTAAAAAAAAATATATATTATGTATAATAAAATTTGGTTTAAAAATGGAAGGTGACTCTAAAACTAGAGCCACTGTTCAAACGTTCGATGACATTGTTGACGAGAAGCGATTCAGATCTGAGTGAGGACGCATTGAGTTTCGGAAAACAGCACGAATTTGCAGATTTCGTATGGTATCCGAGCCAACAAAAGGTAGTTTACCGTTTGGACGATAGAGTCCCTTCTAATACTTCTGGGAATGGCCGCAATGACTTTACTGGATTTCGTTCCACTTCTTCAATCCTCCTTGCTCTCATCCGTACCACAGGTTTCGTTTCTTTCTTTCTTTTTCCCTCAACTTATAATTCATGCATGCATGTAATCATCTTCTTTTCTTAAAGAAAAAAGAGGGTTCATGGTGAAATAGGGTGGAGTTCCTAAATCACTTAGATATAAAGATTTTTATTTTTCGTTATGATGAAAATTTTAAAATTTATGTATTTATTATGTTTTCTAATTATTTTTATTTAAGTAAATTGGTATGAATAATCTCCAAGAAATTTGGTGATATGAATTTCCAAATTAATTTTTTTTAGTAGAATTGATTACAAACTATAAAAAAATTAGTGATATTAAAAAGAATTTTTAATCATTAAGTTAAAAAAAACTTTAAAATATTGTCATAAATAATCTTTAAACTATAAATGTTTGTTAACATTGATTATTTAATGAGATGTATTTGAGGATTATTTATACCAATTTCCTTTTAATTTATGCCATTATGTTTCATAATTTGATAACAAATTTGATGAATTATACAGAGGAAGATCAAGAATCAAGAAACGATGATAATGGAAAATGTATAAACGGAAGACTTACAACCAGCACGTTAAGAACCAGTGCCTATGGATACACTAACGATGGCATTGCATTTACGAGGTTTCCCATAATCGGATACCACAATCGCCTGCAGGCATCGGGTACGTGTCTTGACAGCCTAGAAGATGGAAAACTAACGGCGTGTGCATGGGATCCTCGAGTCAAGGGTTTGTTCTTCTACCAAACCACATTCAGCATAAGTTTGTCCAAAGTCAAAAACTTCATCCAAGACGTCCAACTCCTCGTCTCAATTGAACCTAAATCCCTTTGCGGATTAGACCTTTATAATGGCATCTTAATGAGGTACCAGTAAAAAAATTGTTGAAATATTTTTAAAATGTTATAACAGTTATCTGATAATAGTTTCTGTTGATTTAATAATATAGGTACGTTACAGCTTCCAATGCATATTTGGGAAAACAAGAGGACGCTTTAGATTTCGACATAACATATTTCAGACACAAGGAGGATCCTAACGGCAGCAAACCCCGGATGTACCAAGATATTCTTGAAGAGATTGAGCAAATGGCGATGTTCAAATACGGTGGATTGCCACACTGGGGCAAGAATCGGAACGTGGTTTTTCTTGGTGCGATCGATAAGTACAAAAGGGCAAGTGAGTTCTTGAAAGTGAAAGAAAAATTTGATCCTTTGGGACTGTTCTCGAGTGAGTGGACTGACCAAATTCTTGGACTCAAGAAGAAACAAAAAGAAGGGATAATAATTGAGAAAGAAGGGTGTGCTCTTGAAGGGTTGTGTTTGTGTTCACAAGACATTCATTGTGCACCTAAAAAGGGATACTTTTGTAGACCTGGTAAAGTATATAAAGATGCAAGAGTTTGCACTCGTTTGACATCACCTTAATTAGTTTTGCTTAAAAAGTATTAGTATTTAAGCTTTAAATATACATATATAATATATATATATATATATATATATATATATATATATATATATATTTATTTGAGGAATAGTGAGAAAATTATACTTATGTAAAAATAGAAATTTACTACAAGCAAACCTGTGAGATTCACACATATCTTTACCAAAATTCTCGCAAATAGAAGATTTATTGTAATAAAGGTAAATTATTTTAGTTGTATTTTTTAGATCTCAGAATCAAGTTTTTGCATCTCAAAATTTTTTTACACTTATCACTATATGCTTCTCTTTAAGTCAAATTGCTAGGTCTTCAATTTTGCTGTTAGTCAATATTTTTTCAGTGTTGAGCACTATTCCAGTCGGGATATTTTTGTCCAATTTGTCCAACATAAAATATAATTTTTTAAAAAAATTTTTCTCTCTTCTTCTTCTTCCTCTTTTCTTTCTCTTCCTTCTTTCTCTCTCCTTCTTCTTTCTCTCTTCTTCTTCCTTATTTCTGGAAGAGTGTAATTGGAAAACTGCAAATTTTCACTACTTTTTTTCTAATTAAAAGGATGACAATCTGGACAAAATGCTAAATTCTTTTGACAATTAAAATGGGAGAGAATATGCTCGCTTTAATTTTTTCTTTTTCTTTTCTTTCTAGATTCCAAAACTAGGACAAAAACCCTAATGTCTGTCATGTAATATTTATTCTCAAATGTTCAATTAAGCCTGAAGATTATGTTTTTGTGTGAGAATTTCATTTTAGAAGGATGATAAATCTTGTGTGTGCTGGTAGTAGTGAGATTGTTAGAACTAATTCCTATACCAAACTGCATCCCAATTTTTCTCTGCCATCTTCCTCGACCATTCAGGCACAACCATCTAACTACTTTTGTAACTACAGTCCCATGTCCTATTCTCCTCCTCGCAATCTCAAACTCCCTGCTTTTAATTACTCCAATAATAAAGGTAAAAGTCTCAGCTCATTTCATAGGATTTTCAATTTCTCAAATAATCAGTATATGCAAGTCAAAATTCTCTTCCTCTCTGCTCTTGAATTAGATGATTTAGACAAATGGACAAATCAGACATTAATCTGTCCGGGATTCTAAAATTATTAGACAGTTGGACAATTCCCAATTCTAATACAATCTTCTGCGGCAAAATTAAAGGAGAGAAAAAAAAAAGAAAAATTAGAGAAAAAGAAGGAAGGGAGAAAAAAAAATTAAATTATCTAGAAAAGAAAAGGAAGAGAGAGAAAAGAGAAAGAAGGAGAGAGAAAAAAAGAAAAACAATTTTAAAAAATTTACATTTTATTTTAGATAAATTAGACAAAAATATCGGCAAAATTGAAGAAACATAAAATTAAAAACCTAATCATTTTACAAATGACACACTGTATCATAAGAGGGCTACAAAAAGAACAAAACAAATACGTGTAAAATATATATCCCAATAATAAATAAGGGACAAGTTTTGGCCAGCAATTGCAGGACTCGTACGAAAAGAGAACCTTCAGATTGCAATTTCATCTTCAGGTTTATAAACATATGAGCTCACTATCTATCTATATCTAGGCTCCACTGATACAATCCCACGTCCCGTACCTCGAGCTGAAGGTTCCACCGCCACTCTGTTGTGCATACTCCAAAGTAACTGCACGGGCACACATATCCCAGGTCTTTGCCATCTCTTCAAGTGACATAGGTTGTGAAAGACTTCTGAGAGAGATGTTGAACCTTGACTTGGCTTTAATAGATAGATCTTCATATTCTTTGCTGCATTTTACAATTAAGACTCTAATCATGTAATTATATACAAACAAAAATACAATTACATTCCTCGTTTTGATTGCCCTTTTTCAACAAATAAATAAACCACCCAACAGGTCGTCACCATATTTATATATATGAGAGAAAATGAATGCAAGTTTCCTAGACCAGTACCTGACTTCAATTGGAAATTTGTCCAAAAGTATAGGAGAGCAATTTGGATAATTGGTGGGAATAAGTAACCTTAAAGGCTGAATCGGTGACTGCAAGCAAATGGATCAGAAAATGATTTGATTAATCACGCCAGAAATGCCAATGAAGCAATATCAATAGGATAAAAAATCATCAATTAGAAAAGACAACAAAATCCCACCATCTGAGCTGAAGCATATTGTGATTTCAGGTTTGGACTTAGGGCCACAGCACTGAAAGAACATTTTACTATCGTTCCTTCTCCACCTTCAGCAGCGGTAGCTACTGCAGTTGGATCAACATCTTCATCACAGACAGCAACCACGCTATCAATAAGTCCACGATTTATCTCATGTATTTCTTCCAGAAGGGCGTGATTAGTCTGCATTTAGTTTAACCTTTGTTATATTAAGAGAGGAAGCTAGGGAATTTCATTTATTTTAACAGAATTTCACAATTTTCCATTCAAAAATTTAGATATAGAATGGAAAAAAGAATCGCCACTGACAAAAGATAACAAAGATATATATATATATATATATATATATATATATATAGGTAGATATAGATATATATTATATCATTTGAGTACAAAAAATTGCTTTTCCCGAGAAACGAACATTTCGTATATTTCTCTATTTATGTTTTCTTGTAACAGAATAGAGTGCAAGTTCAAGCCCTGAGATGAAGGAAAAGCACAAAACCAAGATTTGTAGTTTTGATTTATACGTACCTAGCAAAGTTAAAATACCACCTGAATTATTCCATTAACCATTACAAACAAAATTATAATACTCCCAATGTACCAAAAAAGTAATTAAGGTTCTACAGGATTTAAGATCTCTAACTTCTGAGGAATTTTATGAGTTCACAGTACCTGCAGTACCCTTACTAAAACTTCTCCATCAGTATCATGCTAAGATTGTTGAAAGGAAGCTCTGAGAAAGTGTAGAAAGAAACATTCTGCATCAATGATGTTTGCTAAATTTCTAGTTTAAACTTGCTAAAAGGATAAATTTAACCTAGTAGGTGACAATTGCTTTGAAGATTTTGCGTTTGAATCCCTATTAGTGTCTCATTTGTTGATTATTGTAGGTGGCACCCATTTAACAAAACTAACAAAGTGAAATAAAATTTATCACTAACACGGCATGTGAACAATAATAATCAACAAATGGAGTAAAAACAGCAGTTATACTCATGACCTCCCACTCTAGCAAAACCACCCTCCAAGCCATCCTCCCAGACTAATGATCAAGAATTAAACACGATTATCTCATAAAAACCAAAAACAATAACTATTTTGCTATTTCCACAAGAATTATGTACCATAAGTGGAACTACATACTCCCTTCACG
The DNA here is from genome assembly GCA_027405835.1 of Asclepias syriaca. Classification (NCBI taxonomy): domain Eukaryota; kingdom Viridiplantae; phylum Streptophyta; class Magnoliopsida; order Gentianales; family Apocynaceae; genus Asclepias; species Asclepias syriaca. Next base: position 6,570,599 of record CM049929.1, on the reverse strand, counting down.
AACATGGTGCCTATCCATAGAGGTACTATTACAGAAAAGAACCTGCAAAACTAGCCCACCCAAAAGACTAACAAACTTTCCAGAGGATAAAATTAGTGCATGTTCTTAGTGCCACACTAAGGAAGAGGAAACCTAGGCATCAGATCTTAGGGATTGATTGTGTCAACCAACGAATAGAGAATTCTACAAAATTTCTATGAATTGAAGGAGAAAAAAGAAGAAAGAACTGCATACATAATGCAAAATAGGCTCTACACAAATCCTTCAGCTACTAGGATTGCCTTTTAAAACCATAACAAATGAGGGACGAAGAAACTAATTCCAAGTAAATTAAATCAGCTTCTAATTAAAAACCAACTAGATCTTTTCCAACTCTAAATTCTGAAAAATTAATTGAATGGAGGAGGCAAAGGGGAAAAGTGAGAGAGTCTTTGCGAGGATACTGGACAGGGTGCCATTAATCAGGGCGTTATGTTGTAACTTAGTTGATAGTAAAAACGTGCAGGGAGTGTTTTTAAGTTAGCTAAGTTAATATCCTCTTGCAGATGGGTCTGGTTGTTATCAGGGTAATCTGATCTAAGAAGATGTTACGAGCTCAATTTTGAGGTTGATGGGAACTTAATGAATGGTCAAAAAGGCTAGTGAATAGGAGCCTTAAAGGAAGTGGATTAAAGGATCAGCAGCCTTCTTCAAGTCCTTGGATATCAAAATACCATAATTTTCCCTCAAAAAGGGAAATGATTAAAAGAAAAGGAACAAATAAAAATTACTTTATTTTTCATCTTGGAAGCTGGATCCAGATGTCAATGAAAATACCCACTTGAGGAATTATCAGGGAATACTAACAAAATTGAAACCTACCACAACTTAGTGTCTTTTATATTAGGCAATGATGCTAAAGCATAATAAGATATTATTCTTGAGAAATGAAGATTTACTATTTTCTAGCTCACAGCCTCGTAGGATTATTTTCTAGCTTTGAAGTCCATATATCTGAAGATCTCCTAGGAGAACTAGAGCTAATATATAAGATCTGCATTGTTGTGTAGCTAATGTTTTCAGTTATATAGCTTTTTGTTCCCTTTTTCATTTTTAGTTTTAGTATTTCTGGTATTGCATGCATTGACAGAACATATTCATACCTCTGGTTCATAATAATGTCCATCACTTCACTAAGCTATCTAGATTGAGTACATGTCTTAAGAACCTAAAGAGACCAAAAAATAGTTTTGAATCATGAATACTAACTCCACATCCATTATCTGCATTACGAACTATAAAGGATCCAGAAGCAGAAGATTACCTCAGTCCTGGGCCTTTTAATACTCGATGTAGCTGTAGACTCCATTTCAGATACATCTGAGCCATTCAAAAGCCTCCCACATTCATTTATACTGCCAGATGATGGAACAACATTGGAAGGCATTGCACTTGTTGAGCGCCTCATTCTCTTTGTTCCAGAAGGTCCATCATGTGTGAAGAAATTTCTAGCCTGCAGTCGACACTTTGTCATAGCAACCAAATCTTCACCTACAGCAGCTCTAGAGCCATTCCCTGGTGCAGAACCAGCAATTCTATCAACCATACTGACAACGGAACTGATATCACTAACAGATGCAGTCAATGCTTCACGTGATACTGACTTAACCTGGAAATTGACAAATATGAACAACAGTTACTGAATGACAAGACAGAGTTTAATAAAGAACGGTGTACAATGGTCACCCAGTATAACACTAACCGCTTTAATTAGGCGCTCAAAAGGTTGTTCTACAGTATTCAACTTGCTTGCAATAACAGATGATGCATTTCCATGTGCAGCATCAGGACCTGTAAATTCTGCAAGTAAAGGTGAGGCTGATATCCCAGGAGTGCCAATTGCAAGAGATTGTGCAGGTCCAGATACAGCAGTTGTCTGATGATGTCCAATATTTCCCATGTTGGAGAGTGATGAAATGCCAGAATTAACCTTTTCTGATTCTCCAGGTACAGGAGATGGGGCCAAGGGAGTCGAGGGGGATGGCATTACAAAGGGTGAGTTAGCAGACTGCAAAGGTGTTCCAGTTTTGGTTATAGAAGACAGCAGATTCTGCTGGTCAATTTGTGGGGAATGATGATGGGAAACCTGAGGCGATGCAGCCTGGAGGACTTGAGGTGAAGTCATGGAAAATGGGGGCCCAGGCTTCAATTGTTGATGATGAAATGTCGCACGCTGGGCAGTTGAATGATGTTGCTGGAAAACTCCCAGTTTAACACCCATCTGCTGCCTCATCTTCATGTCACTTGAATCTGTCATTTGATGAAGAGGAGACATGTGATGCCCTGGCAATTGAGCAGGCTGCTGCTGCTGCATTAGCTGCTGTCTCTGCAAAAATTGATGTTGCATCTGCCTCTGTTGCATTTGCTGCTTCAGTTGCTGGCTCTGCAACATCTGCTGTTCTTGTTGTTTCATATGCTGGTTCTGAAGCATTGTGGAATTTGACTGCAAGTTATTAAGGTTTGACTGCAGGGTATTCATACCACTTTGGGATGTTAAAGAATTAATATTTACTGATTGAGAACCGCTGACAGAATTCTGCTGTAGAGAGCTCATAGCCACTTGTTGTAGTGAATTCAGAGGATTACTCTGTCCTCCATCTGGGTTTGAAGCAGGCTGCATTCCATTGATCATGCTTTGCTGTGAATTTGAAACAGTAGGGACAGAAGATAATGAACTATGCTGCAGCCCGGACAAATTGTTCTGCTGCATTGTAGCTACAGAACTTGGTACATTCATTGACTGCATCTGAGGGTTCATTTGATTTTCGTGAGGCTGCATTTGAGAAATTTGAGATTGAGCCTGCTGGGGCTGGGGCTGTTGCATATGAGCCTGGGGATGTTGCCCTTGTTGCAAAGAAACAGGCTTGCGAGGCCGATTCGAATTAAGAACGTTAACAATCTGCTTCTCATAAGAGCTTAACTTATCCTTGTGGCCAATTAAAATATCATTCTTGTTTAGTCGCAGAAATTGTATGATACGCTCCAACATAGCCTTAAACAACTTGACTTTGTCAAGATATTCATTCTTAGTTTGTTGAGAATCATGCTGCAATTGAGCAGAAATTAGTCAAAAGAAATAAATAAAGCATGTACAATAGTTGGGAAGCTAGATATTTTTCTCTGCAATTTTACAATTTCCTTAAAATATTTAGTAACCCCATGAAGCTAAAATGAGAAATAACATTCTACTAGAAAACATAGCCACATGTAATATTGCTTAAATAAAATAGGAGTAATTTATTCTTACATCTCCTTATTGTTCAGAAAGATGAAACAAACATTTTCTAACAAGACACAGAACCCCACCAATAAAATATATAGGCCACCCAGGAACTAATTACCTGATGAGGAATAAAACATAGGTGCGGTATTCAGATGTGTTGTAATGGTAGAAAATACAATCCAGGTAAGATGTTACCTGTTGCAGTTTTGCAAGGATCTTTGAATACATTTCATATACATCAGAAAAATACATCTCCCTCATGGCTTTAATCTGCAGGTCAAAATTGCTTCAGTTTCATGGTTGTTACAAATTCAATTTACCAAGTCTCTCTTTACAAAAACAGAAATAAATGATTCAGTACCTTTTGATATACCTCCTCCTGCCAATCCCCACCACTTCCGTTCCCTGTTTGAGCAGTAGAATCTAAAGATGCTGAAACACAAGTGAAAAACAATTAATTATGCAGATGATGGCTATAAGAAGCATTTAGCTTATAAATTGGAGTGGCAGTAAAAGCATTATGTATTTCAATTATAAGCATGATGTTCATAAAAATGCAAAATGCATCGACTGCGCACAACTTATGAGATGCTATAGTTTCATTATTGTAACACAAAATTTCAACTTAAAGAGCAAAAAGTTCAACTAGTAAAAGAACTTATACGCAAATACTGAAAGAACTAGGTGCACCAGACAACGAAATAAAAAAACCTGGCTCTTAAAATAATACCAATAGTAAGGATGGTTAACAACTTATATATTTTGGCCAACAAAGTCCTTTATCTTTTCTTAGCCAACAAGTAAAAGCACTCAATGCTTTTAAGGGACCTTGTTGGCTAAAAAAGAATGATAAGAGACCTTGTTGGCTAAACAAGCATGATAAGGGACCTTGTTGGCTAAAAAGAATGACAAGTGACCTAGCTATCCACAGAATGTGATGTCATAAAAAAAATATCTTGACTCAAAAGCTTCTGTTTTCCAGTTCAGAATCCGATGTTCGGAAAAGAAACCTAGGTCAAAGTATGCAAGTTAAAGGACCAAATTGGTGAATTATCCTAATAATAATCAGCATTCTAGGTCTTTTGAACTCTATGAAATAATTTCTAAAGGGGTTCATGTACAATATTAGAACAGTACATGGTCACAACATATTGACAAATACTAGGTAACAGAATTGAAAGCCCAAAGAATATATACTTGAAGATCCCTCAGGAATGGCTCTCTGTGACTGAAATAATTGCTTCTGCTGATCCATCACATTCTGCTGTTGAAGTAAAGCACCGGAGTTTTGTAGCCTTTGCTGGATGTCTCTCTGCATGGGATTTGACTGCTGCGGCAAATGTTGCAGTTGGCCATTCTGGGATTGCATCTGAGACAACATTTGCTGTTGCATTGGTTGGGTTTGTGACTGTTGAGCTTGGTTAGGTACCAAATTATGCTGCATTTTCTGTTGTAGCATGTGGACAGAATGCTGATTAGCTGATATCCCTGAATTACCAGACTGTGCTCCCATCATTTGAGACTGTTGGAACCCAGAGACACTGCTTTGTGGGCCCAGTTGTGATTGGTGCATATTTGACAGGTTATTCTGCTGACCCATTAACTGCTGTTGCTGTAGGTTTGAAATATTATTCTGCTGGGTCATCAATCTTTGCTGCTGCTGCTGCAAATCAGGAATGCTATTGGGTTGACCAATCAACTGGCTCTGTGGAATATTTGCAGTATTTTGCTTCTGTCCAATCAGCTGTTGTTGCTGCTGCTGCTGTGGTGCTGACAGTATTTGCTGCTGAGACATTGATGTTTGTTGCTGATGCAAAATGGGTGCCTGCTGCGACTGCGGCTGTTGCTGCGACTGCTGCTGTTGTTGCGGCTGCCTCATAACTGACTGAGAGTGTTGCTGATGAACTGGTTGAGTTCCTTGTTGCACAGATGATTGGTTATTCTGCTGAAGGTTAGATAAAGAAGTTGACTGCATCACAGACGGCTGCATAACAGCTTGCTGGGAATTTTGAATCTGTGTTGGTTGTAATAGGTTCTGTTGTTGTTGTTGTTGCTGCTGGATATGAGACTGAATTAGAGACTGTGGTATACTTCCCTGCTGCATCTTTTGTTTCAAGAATTGCTGTTGAAGCTGCTGGTGATAAAGAAGTTGCGAACTTGTTGATTGCTGCTGTTGCTGTTGTGCAGCAACCTGTTGCCTTCCTGGTATCTGTCTCTGGGAATTGGCAAAAACATTTGAAGGGATCCCTTGTCCCATCAAGTTCCCAACTGGATTCTGAGAAACAGAAGTAATATTTGGAATGGTCTGTAAGTTATTCTGCCCAACGACATTTGGCATGCTACTTTGGGTCAAGTTGCCAACGGAAGGAAGGCTAGATGTCAAACCACCAGAATTTTGACCTCCAGCAGATGCAAGGGTACTCTGCATATTTTGGGCTAACATCTGTTGCCGGGCTTGAGATTGATTGTTAACCATTGAAACTGAAAGAGGTTGGTTATGAATTTCAGATTGTGTATGGCACACTATTCAAGATTCAAAGATATGTAAAAAGTGAGGTAGACAGCATTCAGTATAGATCACAACAAGCACCTAAGCAAACTGTATATGGTGCAGGTTAATATATTCAAACAGGGAAAAGGAAGAAACACGCCAAAATTTGGCTTTGTTGCCAATGAAATTCTCCAGAATTAAATATAAGATCCACAAATATCAAGTATTGTTTCATTTTTTTTCTTTTTTGGTAATTAAAAATATCAAGATTGTTTCATTTTCTTTCTTTTTTTTGGTAATTAAAAATATCAAGATTGTTTCATTTTCTTTCTTTTTTTGGTAATTAAAAATATCAAGATTGTTTCAATCTAAAACAAATATGCCCGTTTAATAACCTTGAAACTTTAATGCAAATTAGAATTAAAAACTAAAAATCTAATAGGATAAGAAACTTTAATCTGTCCTGCGTCTAGGAGTGATTATATTCAATCCAGTATTTTGCTTTCTGTTAAAGCAGGTTTAATCTCAATTGTATTCAGATAATCCAATAAATAATAATTCATTTTTATAATCTTCCTTAAGTATATATTATTCTAATTTAGCAGTCATTTAAAGTTTAAAATTTAAATACTTTATATATAATTAAATACAAATCAACTTAAGTCAATAATTATAAATATTATGGAGTTAGTGATGTTGGGCATCGGGACAAATAAGTGATATCCAAGAATAATTGGAAGATATGCTAGAATTTATGACAATAAAAAGGAATAAGAACAATTGATAATGGGAAACAAAATAAGTTCTGGCGTCACATTAAGAAAAATGATAAACCATAGGAGTAAAACCAAGGCATTTATTAAAACTTTGATTGTATCACACAATCAAATTACACAATCTGTAAACTTTTTATTATTCAAAGAAAATTCCCATAATACAAGGAAAACTAAGATTTATAATTATAATTTATTTTGATTTCCTAATACGTTATCTTTTTCTTCTGCAATGCTGCTTAAGAATATAATAAAAAGAATTGATTACCAGTTTAGGAAAATATTTGATTTCAATCCTCAAGTGTTTACATTCTAAATCTTTTATGTCAAATAAATTGAACCTAAATTTATTTTTTATTTCCCCAAATCAGTCCTAATTAAAATTGACCAATATCCGATAACTTTTTTGCACATTATTAATAATAAAGGCTTTTTAATCATTTCACGTCATTTTTGCCTTAAAGCATAAGTTTTTATCATTTTCAAATATCTTGAATAAAAAATTCAATAAAAGAAATATCTTTGATTTTAATAATTGAGGTCAAGGAAGATATGAAATGATAACAAGGTAAGTTTCATGAATGGATCCATCACATGCAAAAAATGATTAGATATTTGCAATTTTGATTAGAAGGACAAATAGAATAAATAAAAATAGATAAAGGATCAATTTATTTGAAATAAAAGATTTAGGACCAATCCAAAGAAAAATAAATGAACCAGAGAATATTTCTTAAAATTTAAGATTATTGCTACAATAAATTATAAAAATAATTAAAAACTGTAACATAAATATTCTGCTCCAGGGGCAGAATAAGACACCAACTTAAAACATATTCTAATTCTCATAATTTCCCCTCTTCTAAAGTATGCCAAATTAAAACTTGGTCTGAGAAAAATCTTCCTTGGGCCTCTTCTAAATGTTAGTGGTCATTGCCATTTGTATCTACCAAAACATTAAGTCTTCACAAAAGGAAAAAGGTAAGTTCATTAAACCTTGACCATAAAATTCTATATGTGAGTAATTAAGAAATACCGAGAAGAGACCTGATGGGAAGAAAATAGGAAAAAGAATCTAGAATATCTTAGCAGTATAATTTCACCTCTTAAATCTTTGTTGTAATCTTTGCAATCTCTTTACCATGTTCCATTATGGACAGGAGAAGTTCAGAGAAATTTTTTTTAAATAAAGAATGACCTAACAGACTGTCAATGTTTGACTCAACTAAAAGTTTTTCCATACTAAGCCACTAGAAGAGACCTGCTTGTTCGCAGGTGCACCCTTAGAAGGGTAAATGTGAACGCAACTGCCCCTTAGCTAGATGTTTAAGCAAAAATTCTGTATAAAGAGATCAGTTTAAGTAATCAAAGGACCATACAGACAGTCAACTTAATTATGAGTAATTAGTTTGATAGCTCGTGTATAGGTAATGCTGCTGAAACTAGAGAACATCCTTACATAGGGGACATTTTAAGCTAATCTCTAAAAGTGAGCCCCTTATTTTCCAGGTAGAGATCACAGACACCTTTCTACGTGACAGTTTCATCGTCTACTTCAGAACACCATGTTCACTGACAAGTATAAATGATAGTGCTTGTAATTTTATCCTCACTTCTTATCACAAAATGACAGAAGAATATGTTAAGATTGCACTTGAAAAATCAGATTAGGTCCTACTCACATAATGCTTCCATACCTTGATTGATTATTCTGATCCGTACTCACTACTAATTGAAGAGAAATATTTGGAGAAATAAGGTAAGACTTAACAAATGCTATATATCCATAAAGACTAAAAGACAATATTCAAATAACATAATGTCTAAACACAAAGACAGTTCCAATATATACATGACCAAAATCAAAAAATTGCTAGATTATTCACAAGCAGGTAAATGTGCATCAGGGGATGTCACACAAAGTACATATATTTGAAAGAAGTTGAAACACACAATTCCAAAATCACACTTCACAAGCCATGCCATTTGAAAAACTCAATCGGAAGTTGACATCACAAGAGAAGCATTATTTATAGCAAGGTATCTATACCAAACCCACTATCTCATAAAGATCTGCCAGAAAACTAAAATATATATATATTTGCATAAAAGCATGTTGATTTTGCCCAATTCATACCTTGGTCTGAAGGATTTTTGGCATTAGAATTAGCCATGGAATTCTGTGACTTGTTCTTCATTGTAAGCATCTTCAAAGATATCTTTCTCAAATAATCTGACTGTAATGCACATAAAATTATGTAGAAAAAAAATGGTAAAATATTTTACAGAATCACAATTGAATTACAAATACTAATATACAAGCTTAAATCAAAACAATCTCATTAGTTTGGATCAGAAAATATCAAAGATTCGTAGAAGATACCTGGCTCATTGCAGCAGTATAAATCTTTTCCTCAAATCTCACAGCAATTTTATTAATTTCTATAATTCCCTCTTGTCCAGTGAAAGGTAGATGCCTCTTCAAAGTGTCCATTCTATACAAAAGAAGTACCATCTTGGTAAATTAAAGGTAGATACGGAGCAGTAACATAGAACTGAATAAAAGAGCAGTTATTGTAATAAAAAAAAAAATATATATATATATATATATATAATAATAAAATCAAGATAGATAGGCAAATTACATCCAAGAATAGAAAATCAAAAACTGATTTAGAAAACTTAAGGGCCGTGTTAATATCAACACATGAGGAAATCAACACATAGTCATCTCACAATTCAGTGCTACAGTTGTATGTCACAACATGAAGTTTTATTTTTACCCAGTTAATGTGATGTAATTTCTAGTTCTCACTCACCAGAAAACCCTCAACTGTGCTCCACATTGATCTAAAAAGAAGCACATGAGTCATCTTGTAAAGCTCAAAAACTTCATTCACTGAGAATTAGGCAGATCAATCTCAAATTCTCCAAGGCTAAAACGCATGCTATTACAGATTTGGTAACCAGTCTAGAGTCCCCTTTTCCTCACCAAAACTCATTATTGTTTTTGTAACTTAATAATATGTAGCTTTTAAAGCAACAAAAAACCACAAAAAAAATAAGTTTTATCATTCATCAATTCCAATCACCAATTGGTGTCTTCAGAGGAACCATACATAATGTATTTTCATGATCCAGAAATGATGAACCTGAACTAACAATCAGATAGCCATGATCTTCACGCATCAAAAAGGATAATACATATAACAACATTTTTAACATTTCAAAGAAATTTTCAGAAACAACATTTGAGATTGATAGAGAAATAAAAAGTAACATCTTATTAACGATCTTCTGACGGGAATCAGCTGGAAGTTGAGTCCTCCAATCAACATTATCAATGGCAGCGGCAGCCACCATGTTTGCAGCATTGGGCACAGCTGAAGCTTCACCAGCGATCCCTTGACCCTGACCTATCTGGCACTGAGCTGCTCTCCAACTGTTGTTATCCATTCCCTAAAGAATTGAACAATACAACCTTTAGCTCAATTCAGAAATGAAAAGGGATTCGGACATGAACACCAAACCAAAAAGATTTTGTGAAGAAAATATTATCCCTCAATGATGGATAACTACTATTTATCTAACAATGAGAGAAGACATGTGTTCTGGTTACATGGCACGTTGTTCTGGTAACGGTAACTTTTGTCCATATTTGTAAGCTATATTTGCAACTACCTAATTACACATCACCCACCTATCCATTAATGACCAATTAGATTTTATTTAAGTCTGATTAAATTATAGCTCTGCATAATGCAATAGAAAAATGCACATTCATCAAATATATTTCAAACAACACATCAATAGAAATAGTGTACAATGAAGGCTCATTCTCAGACAACATCAAAAAAAAAAATTAAGTTGAGAGGGAGAAGAAAATAAAGTTGTCATGGAGTATTGTAAGTTTCTCTTCTTCTCAAAACTGGAGAGAAATTTGAGGTAGACTTTTCGTTTCTTCTCTTTCTCATGAAAAATAAATAAATAAAATTTTATAATAATAATAATAATATCAGACAACTCTCAAGCAATAATCCTTCCCTATTCTCTTCTTTCCTTCTAAACTATAAATTAATCACCGAGAGAGACTAACTGTTTAACAATGAAAATTAAAGTTATGTAGAAATATGGAAAGGTACATGAAAGTGATGAGAAAATTAAAGTAATCAAAAAAGATCTAGAAGATTTCATTAGACCTCTTTACTAGAGGTCCTCAAAACTCCCAAGAAATCTACCCTGAATTCAAGAAACAAATACATTCTTTCTTTTTCCCTTTCTATATCACAACTTACCTCAAGAATATAATTAAACCTTTTCGACCAAAAGCCAGCTATGCCATTTCAACCCACACAAAAAATACCTAAATAGTCGATGAGCCTAATCAAAACCCTTATATTAGTCTTCAGAAAGCGAATATGCAAATAATAATAATAAAATTGGAGCATAGTTAAGAAAAACCACTGACATATAACAGAGTACGAGCCGGAACTAAACTATTTTATCACACGCAGTGCTAACTTTATAACACAGGAAACCAATCAAATAAGAAAAGAAAAAATCAATCAATCAATTAAAGAAAGCATTTTCGCAGAACTGGGGAAACCCATCCAAAACTAACCTAAAAAGATCAATTAGCAAGCAAAACAAATTCCCCAATCATTATACGTCGAAAATAGGCTTAAAATAATAAGCCAAAAACCTTCTTCCCTACTTTATCAATCAAAAAGAAAAGAAAAACTTTCTTGAATTCTACTCGATCTAAATTCCCAAAAACTAAAAGAGCACAATAAAAGTAGAAACTAAAGAAAATGGAAAGTGCCCAGATTTTAAGGGAATCAATAAACTAAATGAAACAAATTACAGAATTTAGGGGATTTAACCCCCTTTATTTAATTTACTATTTAAGTTTTAGGAAATAATTAGGTTGAAGTAATCAATCAGTAGAAAGGACTGAAGAATTTGCCGATTAAAGAAAAAAAACAAAATTGTAAGCTATTTAGAATACCTTCGAATTGAAGCCGCGAAACCTTCTTCCCCAACTTTTTTTTTCTTTTAAGTTGACAGAGGAATAATCGGAGGAGACTATATGGTTGGATGGATCCTACGGAAAATTAAGAAATGGAGGAAGAATTTAGGAGAAAATATAGGACTTTAAATTTATGTAAATTCAGAGCAAATTCAACGCTTAGACCAAACCCTCGCCTCTTTCCTCTTTGTTTTCAAGAGAGAATAAAATAAATAAAGAATTCATTTTATAGTAGGGGAATAATTTGTGAGTTTCGTCAATAAATTTTATTTTTACTAGTTTTTAATTTTTTTTTTCTTTTGAAGTTTCAAACTTTTTATCATAAGTAAATAAAATTATTTTTAAGAGATTGTCAAAAAAAGTTTATTTCGAAATAATCATACCTGTAACACTCTATCCCAACCGCCCTCGAAGTTGAATACGGTTCGAGATAAATCAAAAACAGATTTCAGATAAATTAAAATTTATTGGATCGAGTTGAAGTCCAAAAAAACTCTTAGCCCACAACGAATTGAACCAGTGGATCGAAAGAAATATGACCCTATAAAAATTATTTATAATTTTATTACATATAACATATTTTTCTCCGTAATTTTTATTTTATAAGAAAAATACATTGAAAGGAATTTTGTTTATAAATTGGCACGCCCTATGGACAATTTTTACTGTTCATCTCTTTCCGTCAAAATCATCAATGGAGTCAAGAACGTTATCGCAGACAGTGACATCAGCAAAGTTAATTCAAATAACGTTGTTGCAAACGATGACATCACCAAAATTGATTCAAAGAAAGGTTGTCGCAGACGATATCATCAACAAAGTTGATTCAAAGAACCTTGTCGCAGACAATGACTTCATCAAAGTTGATTCAAAGAAGGTTGTCGCATACGATGACATCACCAAAGTTGATTCAAAGAACGTTGTCGCAACGATGGCATCACCAAAGTTGATTCAAAGAACATTGATCAAAGGAGTAGCGATGATGACAATAAAGAGTCTTCTACAAACATCCTTGTCATGCCATCAATAATGACAAATGCTTCAATGATAAAAGATAAGTTGACAAATTTGACAAAGTTGGTGATTCGCAATGCAGTTATCAAAGCAAGATTACATCTTTGATTAATTGATTAACAACAATGGTAAGTTAAGTTAACCTGCACAAAAACAAGCGGATGAGGCAAACAAAGATGTCACATTCAATAAAAAAGAAGAATGCAATGATCTTGGAGCAGTTAAAGTTGTTGATAAAAAATCTCAAGGGGCAAACAAAGTATCACTGCCAATAAAAAATAAAGTAGGGGTAATATTCCTTCTGAAGATGAAGAGTCAACCTCAACTGTTGATAATATTTGAATCAAATCATGCAAAATCCTCCTAAACGTACGAGGTTAAACTGCACATTACTCCTTGACACGAGTGTAAATTGTCTACAATTAAAGTGAAGACTCCTTAACACGAGATTAAACTGTTCATATGATGTTACAAGAATCCTCTTAGATGCACGAGATTAAACTGCACTGTTCCTCATAGACGCACGAGGTTAAACTGCATATTACTTCTTAATACGAGTATAAACTGTTTACCATTCATGAAGAGTGTAAAATTGTATGTGATGATGAAATAAAGACTCCTCAACACAAGATTAAATTGTTTGTATGATGTTGCAAAAATCCTCAAAGATGCACGAAGTTAAACTGCATTATTACTCCTTGATACAAGTATAAGAAATCTCCATTGTATGGATGCAAAATCCTCATAGACGCCCGATGTTAAACTGCATTGTTTCTCCTTAATACGAGTATAAATTATCTTCATGGTATGCATGAAAAATCCTCCTAGACGCACGAAGTTAAACTACACGTTACTCCTTGACACGAGTACAAAATTGTCCACAATTGATGAAGGCTCCTTGGCACGAGTGTAAACTGTCTGAAATACTGAAATGAATGCTCCTTGACACGAGTGTAAGTTGTTTGTAATTTTGAAAGAAGACTCCTTGACACAAGTGTAAATTATTTGTAATTTTGAAAGAATGCTCATTGACACGAATGTAAATTGTCTACAATTTTGAAAGAAGACACTTTAACACGAGTATAAATTGCCTGCAATTGAAGTGAATGCTTCTTTGATGCACGAGTTTAAACTGGAAATTTGAACTACATTCGACTTAATTCCTTTGCAGAATACGTAGGCAATTTAGATATATTCTAAGTTCAGTCACAAGAAAAAAAAGCTACAAGAATTAAGAAAAAAAAAGTTTTGAAATTTATTCTCAATGTAAAGTCTTTAGTCTCAGAAACAAATTTTAAAGGGGCAATTTGTGGGCATTTAAATTTAATTATATAATTACATTTTATTTAAATATCTTAATATATAAATATTTATATATTAATATATTGAGACATTTATCTCTCAAATCAGTGACATTTGGCATCATAATAGTCATTAATTGTCATCCTCTCATTTATAAATAGAAGACCAAATTCTATTATGAAAAAGATAAACAGAGAGGTGAGATGTAAAAGCCTCTGAAAAGGATGAATATAGAGAGTTGAGATGTAGAAGCTCTGAAAAAGGTAAAAGCTTTGAACCCGAGAGAAATGTGAAGAATACAAAAACTTTGTCGTTTTGGATCTTTCTCTTAACAAAGTCCACCTCAAGGAAATTCATAAAAAATTCACAGTTGTTCAACGGATTGAGATCAAACTAATGCCCCTCGAAGTTGAATCCAGTATGAAATCAGCCCAAAAAAATACATTTCGGATAAATTAAAATTCATTGGATGGAGTTCAATCCCAAAAAGACCCTTGAGCCTACGACGGATTTGAATGCTGATAGAGTTTCACTTGGAGTTCTTGGAGTTATTTCTCAGGTATATTTTTTGTTTAGTTTTGTTATTATAATTTATTTATCGATTGATAAAGTCAAAACTTATGATGTTTTTCCATGTGTTATGTTTGGTATTCTTGATCAAATACATAGATGAATGATAATGTTACATAATCTGTATCTAAAAATATATACTTTTGTAGTCTAAACAACGGGAGGAAAAAAAACATTGAGACTATCTCAAAAATCATTAAAGATAGACAACAAAAGTCCTTAAAATCTATCCTATAGGATTAAATTTTTAGAGTGAGAGATAGTTTATTTATTTTTAATATAGTATCAGAGTAGGAGGTCTATAAGTCAAATCCTGTCTAATGAAATTTGAATTTGTGTATTCGTTAAAAAAGTCTATGTAACTTGAATCTATTGCACATGGTGGATATTCGTAATAAAACTTGTCATCGGTCTACATATAAAGGGAAGTGTTAAAAAAATAAATCCATTCTATAAGTTTAAATTTTTAGAATTGATGATAATTTATCTCTTTTTAACGAATATCAATAATTTGATATCAAGAAATGACATAAATAACATGATATTTGAAAAATAACTTAAAAACTATTATGAAATTGTATAATCTATATATATATATATGTATATATATAGTATAATATATATAATATAATAATTGATGGGAGAGAGAGGGAGAGAGGAGCTAGGGAAGCTCTCGGGAAAGAATTGGGAAGAGAAGAGAAGTCTCGGGAATTGAAGATGGAAAATGAAAAATTGTTGTATCAAAATTGTTTCTTCATTCAATATAGGAATCCATCTCACCTATATATATACATCTATATATACATATACATATATATATTTATATCACAAGTGCTCCATATCATGAGTGCTCCACTTGTATCATGAGTGCTCCACTTATATATATATATATATATAACCACATGTCCACAAGTGCTTCATATCATGAGTGCTCCACTTTTATCACCTTACGTAATTTTCTGGGATGATGGACATCCATTAATGTAATGAATCTCCGGGATTCATAACACTCCCCCTTGGATGTCCATTACATAAAGAATAGGTCTCGTTAAAACCTTACTAGATAAAAATCCAGTGGGAAAAAAAAATCTAGTGAAGGAAAAAGAGTACATTATTCTTCATGTGTAGATTTCTCCCCCTGATGAGATGATTTCTTGAAATTTTTAAATCGACGCAAACCAATTTTATATCTCAATTTTTCAAAGGTTGCTGTCGGAAGAGATTTAGTGAATATATCTGCAAGATTATCACGTGATCGAATTTGAAGCACATCAATTTCACCGTTCTTTTGAAGTTCATGAGTAAAGAAGAATTTAGGTAAAATGTGTTTCGTCCTATCCCCCTTAATATATCCTCCTTTTAATTGAGCTATGCAAGCAGCATTATCTTCATATAGAGGAGTTGGAATCTCTCTTCTGGAGGATAAACCACAACTCTCTCTAATATAATGTATCATTGACATCAACCATACACATTCTCGACTTGCTTCATGAATGGCTATTATCTCAGCATGATTAGAAGAAGTTGCTGCTATTGTTTGCTTCGTGGAGCGCCATGATATAGCAGTATTACCATATGTAAATAAATAGCCATTTTGAGAACGTGCATTATGCGAATCCGAAAGATAACCCGCATCTGCATATCCAATCAGTTCTGGATCATTCACATTTGAATAAAATAATCCGAGGTCAATTGTCCCTTGGAGGTATCTAAGGACGTGTTTAATACCATTCCAATGTCGTCGTGTTGGTGAAGAACTAAATCTTGCTAATAGATTTATAGCAAATGCTATATTCGGTCTAGTATTATTTGCAAGATACATCAGTGCACCAATAGCACTCAAATATGGTACTTCAGGACCAAGTAGTTCTTCATCATTTTCTCGAGGTCTAAATATGTCTTTATTTATATCTAGCGACCTCACGACCATTGGAATACTCAATGGATATGCTTTATCCATGAAAAATATTTTCAATACTTTTGCTGTATATGTTGACTGATGAACAAAAATTCCATCATTCATATGTTCAATTTGAAGTCCGAGACAAAACTTAGTTTTTCCAAAGTCTTTGACTTCAAATTCTCGTTTCAAACAATCTATAGCTTCTTGAAACTCTTCTGGAGTTCCTATGAGATTGATATCGTCAACATATATAGCAAGAATCACAAAACCAAAATCTGTTTTCTTAATAAAAACACATGGACAGATTTGGTCATTCTTATATCCTGAATTCAACAAGAATTCACTAAGGCGATTGTACCACATGCGTCCAGACTGTTTAAGCCCATATAATGATTTATGTAATTTGATAAAATAATTTTCATGAGGGCCTTTAGAAACCTTTGGTAATTTGAATCCTTCAGGGATTTTCATATAAATTTCATTTTCGAGGCTTCCATAAAGATAAGCTGTAATAACATCCATTAGACGCATGTCCACCTTTTCATGAACTGCCATACTTATTAGATATCGGAGTGTAATAGCATCAATAACGGGTGAATAAGTTTGATCATAATCAATTCCTGGCTTTTGCGAAAAACTTGTGCGACGAGTCGTGCTTTATATTTTACGACTTTATTATTCTCATTTCGTTTTCGCACAAATACCCATTTATAGCCAACATGTTTTACATCCTTTGGCGTTTGGACTACAGGTCCAAAAATTTCTCGCTTCGCAAGCGAATTTAACTCCGTTTGAATCGCAGCTTTCCATTGATGCCAATCAATTCTATACCGACATTCTTCAACTGATAAAGGATCTAAATCCTCATTATCCTTGAAAATATCAAGGGCTACGTTGTATGCAAAAGCATTATCAATAACAACGTTTTTCCGATCCCAACTTTGATTCGAACTGGAATAATTAATTGATATTTCAGAATTCTCATCATCATTTATAGTTAGAATCTTTTCATCAGTTCTCCCTTGATTTTCCTTTTCTGTTTCATCAATATGATCTTCTAGATCATTTGTTCATCTTTTCTTTCGAGGATTTTTATTTTTGGAACCAAGGGGTCGGCCACGCTTCTGGCGTGTTTTTGATTCGATAACTATAGGATTAACTTTCTGTCCTTCAGGAACTTCTATTCGTATAGGAGCATCTATAGCTGTAATATGCGATTTAGTGACTCTGCTAGAGTCAGCAAAAGAATCTGGCAGTTGATTTGCAATTTGTTGCAAATGTATAATCTTTTGAACTTCAAGTTCACTGATATTTGTGCGTGGATCTAAATGATTCAAAGAAATTTTCCACGCAAGTTCAATTTTATGCCATTTATTCTCTCCCCCTAATTAGGGAAACAAATTTTCATCAAAATGGCAATCAGCAAATCTTGCTGTAAAAACATCTCCCGTCAAAGGTTTAAGATACCTTATAATGGACGGGAAGTCAAACCCAACATATATCCCCAATCTTCTTTGCGAACCCATTTTTGTCCGTTGGGGTGGTTCAATTGGAACATATATAGCATACCCAAAAATTCTCAAATAAGAAATATTTGGCTCGGAACCAAAAGCCAACTGTATGGGAGAAAATTTATGATAACTCGATGGCCTTAAACGCACAAGTGCTGCAGCATGCAAAATTGCATATCCCCAGGCTGCTGTAGGGATATTCGTTTTCATCAATAATGGTCTGGCAATTAATTGCAGTTTTTTAATAAATGATTCAGCTAGACCATTCTGTGCGTGAACATGAGCTACATGATGTTCAACAATTATTCCAATCGACATGCAATAAGAATTAAATGCATGCGAAGTAAATTCACCAGCATTGTCTAGACGGATTCGTTTAATAGGATAATCAGGAAATTGCGCTCTTAAGCGAATTATTTGGGCAAGTAATCTAGCAAACGCCAGATTGCGAGTTGATATTAAACAAACATGCGACCATCGGGTCAATGCATCAATCAAGACCATAAAATATTTAAATTGCCCACATGGTGGACTAATCGATCCACATATATCTCAATGAATCCGTTCTAGAAATGTAGGACTTTCAGCTCCTACTTTCAATGGTGCTGGTCTTATAATCAATTTCCCTTTGGAACATGCAGCACATGAAAATTTATCAAAAGTCAAAATCCTTTGATTTTTCAAAGGATGACCGTGCATTGTTTTGATAATTTTTCGCATCATAATTGATCCCGGATGACCCAAACGGTCATGCCAAACTTTAAAAATAACGGGATTAATAAACTTTTGGTTTACTAAATGATGCGCCTCAATAGCATTTATTTTTGCATATTATAAGCCAGATGATAGAGATGGTAGTTTTTCCAACAAAACTTTATTACCGGAGGTCATTTTCGTGATACCCAAATATTCATGATCATTTTCTTCTATAGTCTCAACATGATATCCATTCCGTCGGATATCTTTAAAACTCAATAAATTTCTTTGAGATTTTGAGGAATATAATGCTTTATCAATAGCAATCATAGTTCCTCTCGGTAATATTATATTAGCTCTTCCGGAGCCTTCAATAAGTTTTGCACTACCATTTATTGTGGTAACACACGTTTCTCCCACATTCAGGTGAGAAAAATACTTCTTGTATTTCAATATGATGTGCGTAGTTCCACTGTCAATAAGACAGACACTTTCGATATCGTTGTTCACAGAAATTTGAACAACAGCCATCTGTCTGATAACAAAATTTTACATAATAAAAAAAAATTAAGCATATAATATTACAATAAAAGTAATACTAACAATAAAAGTAATACTAAAATATTACAATAATTAGATAATAATATTTTAATTATTTTTGGACACTTCCATCTCCAATTAAATGATCAATTCTTCCTTCTGGATGCTCGAAAAAATCAGCAACATCCAAGTGAGTTATACCAACATCATTATCTTCAAGATCTTCATCATTTCTTTCATGAGGTAAATTTTGATGAGTAAAATTTGCCTCAACATTTTTACCTTTCCCTTCAATAGATGCTTGATATAAATCAACAAGATGTTTTGCAGTGCGACAAATACGAGACCAGTGACCTTTCATGCCACAACGATAACATATGTCCTCATAATTTTTCGGAACAGTATTTCTTTTCCCATTATGTTTTATCCACTTCGGGTGGTTATTAACATTTTTGGCACCTGAAGTATTATTACGATTGTAAGGGCCAAATTGATCACGTCGTCCATGATCATATTTTCGGCTATGACCACGGTAATGACTACGACCACGACCACGATCTCTTCTGGGATCATGATTTCTAACAGCATTCACTTCAGGGAATGGAGTAGAACCAGTAGGTCGAGTCTCGTGATTTTTCATTAATAATTCATTATTTTGTTCCGCAACAAGAAGACAAGAAATTAATTTAGAATATTTCTTAAAACCTTTTTCACGATATTGTTGCTGCAGGACAATATTCGTGGCATGAAAAGTGGAGTATGTTTTCTCCAGCATATCATCATCTGTTATATTATCTCCACAGTTTCAATTGTGAAACTACTTTAAACATTGCGGAGTTATACTCGCTTATGGATCTGAAATCTTGCAACCTCAAGTGCAACCAGTCATACCGTGCCTTTGGGAGAACGACCATCTTCTGGTGGTCGAATCTTTCTTTCAAATTTTCCCACAAAATAAAAGGATCTTTCACGGTAAGATATTCATTTTTCAGATCTTCGTGAAGATGATGACGAAGAAATATTATAGCTTTGGCACGTTCTTGTATTAATGATATATTATTTTGTACGATGGTGTCTGCCAGACCCATCGCAGCAAGATGCATCTCGACATCTAGTGTCCATGACAAATAATTTTTTCCGGTGACATCAAGTGCCACAAATTCCAATTTAATTAAATTTGCCATAATAATAATAAACGTACCTATCTGATAACGTACCTGTTGTAGATAATCGTGTTGTTGGTAGAGACTCGTGCTGATAACGTGTTATGAAATTGTATAATCTATATATATATGTGTATATATATAGTATAATATATATAATATAATAATTGATGGGAGAGAGAGGGAGAGAGGAGCTAGGGAAGCTCTCGGGAAAGAATTGGGAAGAGAAGAGAAGTCTCGGGAATTGAAGATGGAAAATGAAAAATTGTTGTATCAAAATTGTTTCTTCATTCAATATAAGAATCCATCTCACCTATATATATACATATACATATATATATTTATATCACAAGTGCTCCATATCATGAGTGCTCCACTTGTATCATGAGTGCTCCACTTATATATATATAAGTAGAACACTCATGATACAAGTGGAGCACTCATGATATGGAGCACTTGTGGACATGTGGTTATATATATATATATATAAGTGGAGCACTCATGATACAAGTGGAGCACTCATGATACAAGTGCTCCATATCATGAGTGCTCCACTTTTATCACCTTACGTAATTTTCTGGGATGATGGACATCCATTAATGTAATGAATCTCCGGGATTCATAACAAAAACCATATATAAGTTAAAAATAGAAGATGAAACTGCTTCTAATTAAATACTTATTGAACTAGTCGCACACTATGTGGAGTAATATATATATATAGTTTATGTATAATAAAATTTGGTTTAAAAATGGAAGGTGACTCTGAAACTAGAGCCAATATTCAAACTTTCGATGACATTGTTGATGAGAAGCGATTCAGATTTGAGTTAGGACGCATTGAGTTTCGGAAAACAGCAGGAATTTGCAAATTTCGTATGGTATCCAAGCCAACAAAAGGTAGTTTACCGTTTGGACGATAGAGTCCCTTCTAATACTTCTGGGAATGGCCGCAGTGACTTTACTGGATTTCGTTCCACTTCTTCAATCCTCCTTGCTCTCATCCGTACCACAGGTTTCGTTTCTTTCTTTCTTTTTCCCTCAACTTATAATTCATGCATGCATGTATCATCTTGTTTTCTAAAAGAAAAAAGAGGGTTCATGGTGAAATAGGGTGGAGTTCCTAAATCATTTAGATATAAGATTTCTATTTTTCGTTATGATGAAAATTTTAAAATTTATGTATTTATTATGTTTTCTAATTATTTTAATTTAAATAAATTGGTATAAATAATCTCTCAGTGTTATAAAATTGATTATATAATGTATATATAATGTATAATATATATTAATGTATATATATATAAAGGGAAAGAGAGAAGAGAGAGTTGTCAGCACGAGTCTCTACCACCGGGAGCATATAAGAAGGTGGAGTGTCCACTTCTTGTAAGTGTCCACTTCTTGTATGTGTATATATATATGTATATATGTATAGGCATGTAATAGAAATGCAAGAAAGAAAGAAAATTTTGAAGAAGAATTGATTGATTCTCTTCTCTTCCCGAGAGCCTTCTCTCAATTTCTCTCAACTCTCTCTTCTCTCTTTCCCTTTATATATATATACATTAATATATATTATACATTATATATACATTATATAATCAATTTTATAACACGTTATCAGCACGAGTCTCTACCACCGGGTAAGGTATTTTTTGAAGTTTATTTAAAAAAAAATCAGGTACGTTTTTACAGGTACATATTTTGTTATTATTATGTCAAATTTTATTAAACTCAAATTTGTGATTCTTGATATCACCAGAAAGAATTATTTGTTATGGACACAAGATGCCTGAATGCATCTTGCTACAACGGGTCCTGCAGACACCGTTGTATAAAATAAAAATATCATCAACACAAGATCGTGTTCATGAAGATCTGAAAAAAAATGAATAAATTACCGTGAAAGAAAAATTCGACCACCAGAAGATGGTCGTTATCCCGAAAGCACGGTATGACTAATTGCACATGAGGTTGCAAGATTTCAAATTCGTGAGTGAGTATAACTCCTCAATGTTTAAAATAGTTTCACAGCTGAAACTGTGTAACAGATGATGATATGTTGGAGAAAACATACTCCATTTTTCATGCCACGAATATTGTCCTGCATTAACAATATCGTGAGAAAGTTTTAAGAAATACTTTGAATTAATTTTTATCTTCTGCAGAACAGAATAATGAATTACTGATAAAAATCACGAAACTCGACCTACTGGTTCTACTCCATTCCCTGAAGTGAATGATGATCCCAGAAGAGATCATGGTAGTGGTCGTTACCGTGGTCATGATCATGGACGCCATGATAAAATTGACCCTTATAATTGTGATAATAATTTAGGTGCCAAAAATATTTATGACCACCTGAAGTGGACAAAACATAATGAGAAAGGAAATATTGTTCCAAAAATTATGAAGACAAATATTATCGTTGTGGCATGAAAGGTCACTAGTCTCGTGCCTGTAGCACGACAAAATATCTCGTGCCTGTAGCACGACAAAATATCTCGTGCCTGTAGCACGACAAAATATCTTGTTGAGTTATTTCTCAAAACTTGTCTCATGAAATAAAAGATGACGATCTTGAAAATATTGATGTTGATGTGGCTCACCTGGATGTTACTGATCCTTTCGAACATCCAAAAGAAATAATTGACCACTTGATTGGAAAAGAAATAATTGACCACTTGATTAAAAATTAAAGTGTCCAAAATAATTAAAATATTAATATTATATATTATATGTTTATATTACTTTTGTTGTGATATTATATGTTTAATTTTTATTTATGTAAATATTTTGTTAATAAAACAGATGGCTGTTGTTCTATTTTCTGGTATGAACAACGATATTGAAAGTGTCTGTCTTATTGACAGTGGAACTACGCACACCATACTAAAATACAAGAAGTATTTTACTCACCTGAATGTGGGAGAAGAAACAAGTGTTTCTACATAAATGGTAGTGCAAAACTTATTGAAGGCTCCGGAAGAGCTAATATATATTACCGGGAGGAACTATGATTGCTATTGAAAAAAACATTATATTCCTCAAAGTCTCAAAGAAATTTATTGAGTTTTAAAGATATCCGACGGAATGGATATCATGTTGAGACAATAGAAGAAAATGGTCATGAATATTTGGGTATCACGAAAATGACCTCCGGTAATAAAGTTTTGTTGGAAAAACTACCATCTCTATCATCTGGCCTATATTATGCAAAAATAATTACTATTGAGGCGTATCATTTAGTAAACCAGAAGTTTACTAATCCCGTTACTTTTAAAGTTTGGCATGACCGTTTGGGTCATCCGGGATCAATTATGATGCGAAAAATTATCGAAACAACGCACGGTCATCCTTTGAAAAATCAAAGGATTTTGACTTCTGATAAACTTTCATGTGCTGCATGTTCCAAAGGAAAATTAATTGTAAAACCAGCACCATTGAAAGTAGGAGCTGAAAGTCCTACATTTCTAGAACGGATTCATGGAGATATATGTGAACCGATTAGTCCACAATGTGGGCAATTTAAATATTTTATGGTCTTAATTGATGCATCGACCCGATGGTCGCATGTTTGTTTAATATCGACTCGCAACCTGGCGTTTGCGAGATTACTTGCCCAAATAATTCGCTTAAGAGCGCAATTTCCTGATTATCCTATTAAACGAATCCGTCTAGACAATGCTGGTGAATTTACATCGCATGCATTTAATTCTTATTGCATGTCGATTGGAATAATTGTTGAACATCCTGTAGCTCATGTTCACACACAGAATGGTCTAGCTGAATCATTTATTAAAAGGCTGCAATTAATTGCCAGACCATTATTGATGAAAACAAATCTCCCTATAGCAGCCTGGGGACATGCAATTTTGCATGCTGTAGCACTTGTGCGTTTAAGGCCATCGAATTATCATAAATTTTCACCAATACAATTGGCTTTTGGTTCAGAGCCAAATATTTTTTATTTGAGAATTTTTGGGTGTGCTGTATATGTTCCAATTGAACCACCCCAACGGACAAAAATGGGTCCGCAAAGAAGATTGGGGATATATGTTGGGTATGACTCCCCGTCCATTATAAGGTATCTTGAACCTTTGACGGGTGATGTATTTACAGCAAGATTTGCTAATTGCCATTTTGATGAAAATTTGTTTCCCAAATTAGGGGGAGAGAATAAATGGCATAAAATTGAACTTGCGTGAAAAACATATTTGAATCATTTAGATCCACGCACAAAAATAAATGAACTTGAAGTTCAAAAGATTATACATTTGCAACAAATTGCAAATCAACTGCCAGATTCTTTTGCTGACTCTAGCAGAGTCACTAAATCGCATCTTCCAGCAATAGATGCTCCTATACGGATAGAAGTTCCTGAATGACAGAAAATTAATCCTATAGCTATCGAATCAAAAACACGTCAGAAGCGTGACCGACCCCTTGGTTCCAAAAATAAAAATCCTCGAAAGAAAAGAGGAACAAATGATCCAGAAGATCATATTGACGAAATAGAAAAAGAAAACCAAGGGACAACTGATGAAAAGATTCCAACTATAAATAATGATGAGAATTCTGAAATCTCAATTAATTATTCCAGTTCAAATCAAAGTTGGGATCGAAAAAACGTTGTTATTGATAATGCTTTTGCATACAACGTAGCCCTTGATATTTTCAAGGATAATGAGGATTTAGATCCTTTATCAGTTAAAGAATGTCGGCATAGAATTGATTGGCCTCAATGGAAAGATGCAATTCAATCGGAGTTAAATTCGCTTGCGAAGCGAGAAGTTTTTGGACCTGTAGTCCAAACGCCAAAGGATGTAAAACCTGTTGGCTATAAATGGGTGTTTGTGCGAAAACGAAATGAGAATAATGAAGTCGTAAAATATAAAGCACGACTCATCGCACAAGGCTTTTTGCAAAAGCCAAGAATTGATTATGATCAAACTTATTCACCCGTTATTGATGCTATCACACTCCGATATCTAATAAGTATGGCAGTTCATGAAAAGGTGGACATGCGTCTAATGGATGTTATTACAGCTTATCTTTATGGAAGCCTCGAAAATGAAATTTATATGAAAATTCTTGAAGGATTCAAATTACCAAAGGCTTCTAAAGGCCCTCATGAAAATTACTCTATCAAATTACAGAAATCATTATATGGGCTTAAACAATCTGGACGCATGTGGTACAACCGCCTTAGTGAATTCTTGTTGAATTCAGGATATAAAAATGACCAAATCTGTCCATGTGTTTTTATTAAGAAAACAGATTTTGGTTTTGTGATTCTTGCTATATATGTTGACGATATCAATCTAATAGGAACTCCAGAAGAGCTTCGAGAAGCTTTAGATTGTTTAAAACGAGAATTTGAAATTAAAGATTTTGGAAAAAACTAAGTTTTGTCTCGGACTTCAAATTGAACATATGAATGATGGAATTTTTGTTCATCAGTCAACATATACAGCAAAAGTATTGAAAAGATTTTTCATGGATAAAGCATATCCATTGAGTATTCCAATGGTCGTGAGGTCACTAGATATAAATAAAGATATATTTAGACCTCGAGAAAATGGTGAAAAACTACTTGGTCCTGAAGTACCATATTTGAGTGCTATTGGTGCACTGATGTATCTTGCAAATAATACTAGACCGGATATAGCATTTGCTATAAATCTATTAGCAAGATTTAGTTCTTCACCAACACGACGACATTAGAATGGTATTAAACACGTCCTTAGATACCTCCAAGGGACAATTGACCTCGAATTATTTTATTCAAATGTAAATGATCCAGAACTGATTGGATATGCAGATGTGGGTTATCTTTCGGATCCGCATAAAGCACGTTCTCAAAATGACTATTTATTTACATATAGTAATACTGCTATATCATGACGCTCTACGAAGCAAACAATAGCAGCAACTTCTTCTAATCATGCTGAAATAATAGTCATTCATGAAGCAAGTCGAGAATGTGTATGGTTGAGGTCAATGATCCATTATATTAGAGAGAGTTGTGGTTTATCCTCCAGAAGAGAGATTCCAACTCCTCTATATGAAGATAATGCAGCTTGTATAGCTCAATTAAAAGGAGGATATATTAAGGGAGATAGGACGAAACACATTTCACCTAAATTCTTCTTTACTCATGAACTTCAAAAGAACGGTGAAATTGATGTGCTTCAAATTCGATCAAGTGATAATCTTGCAGATATATTCACTAAATCTCTTCCGACAGCAACCTTTGAAAAATTGAGATATAAAATTGGTTTGCGTCGATTTAAAAATTTCAAGAAATCATCTCATCAGGGGGAGAAATCTACACATGAAAAATAGTGTACTCTTTTTCCTTCACTAGATTTTTTTTCCCACTGAGTTTTTATCTAGTAAGGATTTAACGAGGCCTATTCTTTATGTAATGGACATCCAAGGGGGAGTGTTATGAATCCCGAAGATTCATTACATTAATGGATATCCATCATCCCAGAAAATTACGAAAGGTGATAAATATCACCTAATATTTTTGATATTGGATATATATATATATCCAATATAAAAAATATTAAGTGATATTTATCACCTTTCGTAATTTTCTGGGATAATGGATATCCATTAATGTAATGAATTTTCGGAATTCATAACACTCAGAAATTTGGTGATATGAATTTTCAAATTATTTTTTTAGTAGAATTGATCACAAACTATAAAAAAATTATGATATTAAAAAAACTTTTAAATCATTAAATAAAAATAACTTTAAAATATTGACATAAATAATATTTAAACTATAAATATTTGTTAACATTAATTATTTAACTAAGTGTATTTGAGGACTATTATGCTTTAAAATTTGGTAACAAATTTGATGAATTATACAAAAGAAGATCAAGAATAAAAAAACGATGATAACGGAAAATGTATAAACAGAAGACTTACAACCAGCACGTTAAGAATCGGTGCCTGCGGATACACTGACGACGGCATTGCATTTACGAGAAATATATGTTAAGATTGCACTTGCAAAATTAGATTAGGTCCTACTCACATAATGCTTCCATGCCTTGATTGATTATTCTGATCCGTACTCACAACTAATTGAAGAGAAATATTTGGAGAAATAAAATAAAACTTACGCTGTACATACATAAAGACAAATGCTATATATCCATAAAGACTAAAAGACAATATTCAAACAACATAATGTCTAAACACAAAGACAGTTCCAATATATACATGACCAAAATCTAAAAATTGCTAGATTATTCACAAGCAGGTAAATGTGCATCAGGGGATGTCACACAAAGTACGTATGTTTGATAGAAGTTGAAACACAATTCCAAAATCACACTTCACAAGCCATGCCATTAGAAAAACTCAATCGGAAGTTGACATCACGAGAGAAGCATTATTTATAGCAAGGTATCTATACCAAACCCAACTATCTCATAAAGATCTGCCAGAAAACTAAAATATATATATTTGCATAAAAGCATGCTGATTTTGCTCAATTCATACCTTGCTCTGAAGGATTTCTGGCATTAGAAATAGCCATGGGATTCTGTGAATTTGTCTCCATTGTAAGCACCTTCAAAGATATCTTTCTCAAATAATCTGACTGTAATGCACATAAAATTATGTAGAAAAAAAAATTGGTAAAATATTTTACAGAATCAAAATTGAATTACAAATACTAATATACAAGCTTAAATCAAAACAATCTCATTAGTTTGGATCATAAAATATCAAAGATTCATAGAAGATACCTGGCTCATTGCAGCAGTATAAATCTTTTCCTCAAATCTTACAGCAATTTTTTCAAGTTCTATAATTCCCTCTTGTCCAGAGAAAGGAAGATGCCTCTTCAAAGCGTCCGTTCTACACAAGAGAAGTACCATCTTGGTAAATCAAAGGTAGATACGGAGCAGTAACATAGAACTGAATAAAAGAGCAGTTATTGTAATAAAATATAAATATATACATATATATATATATATAAAATAAAATCAAGATAGATAGGCAACTGCCAAATTACATCCAAGAATAGAAAATCAAAAACTGATTTAGAAAACTGAAGGGTCGTGTTAATATCAACCCATGAGGAAATCAACACATAGTCATCTCACAATTCAGTACTACAGTTGTATGTCACAACATGAAGTTTTATTTTTACCCAGTTAATGTGATGTAATTTCTAGTTATCACTCACCAGAAAACCTTCAACTGTGCTCCACATTGATCTAAAAAGAAGCACATGAGGCACATCAATCTCAAATTCTCCAAGGCTAAAACGCATGCTATTACAGATTTGGTAACCAGTCTAGAGTCCCCTTTTCCTCACCAAAACTCATTATTGTTTTTGTAACTTAATAATATGTAGCTTTTAAAGCAACAAAAAACCACAAAAAAATAAGTTTTATCATTCATCAATTCCAATCACCAATTGGTGTCTTCAGAGGAACCATACATAATGTATTTTCATGATCCAGAAATGATGAACCTGAACTAACAATCAGATAGCCATGATCTTCACGCATCAAAAAGGATACATATAACAACATTTTTAACATTTCAAAGAAATTTTCAGAAACAACATTTGAGATTGATAGAGAAAGAAAAAGTTACATTTTATTAACGATCCTCTGACGGAAATCAGCTGGAAGTTGAGTCCTCCAATCAACATTGTCAATGGCGGCGGCAGCCACCGTGTTTGCAGCATTGGTTACAGCTGAAGCTTTACCAGCGCTCCCTTGACCGTGAGCTATCTGGCCCTGTGCTGCTCTCCAACTGTTGTTATCCATTCCCTAAAGAATTGTACAATACAACCTTTAGCTCAATTCAGAAATGAAAAGGGATTCGGACATGAACACCAAACCAAAAAGATTTTGTGAAGAAAATATTATCCCTCAATGGTGGATAACTACTATTTATCTAACAATGAGAGAAGACATGTGTTCTGGTTACATGACACGTTGTTCTGGTAACGGTAACTTTTGTCCATATTTGAAAGCTATATTTGCAACTACCTAATTACACATTCCCACCCACCTGTCCATTTAATGACCAATTAGATTTTATTTAAGTATGATTAAATTATAGCTCTGCATAATGCAATAGAAATAATGCACATTCGTCAAATATATTTCAAACAACACATCAATAGAAATAGTGTACATTGAAGGCTCATTCTCAGATAACATCAAAAAAAAAATTTAAGTTGGGAGGGAGAAGAAAATAAAGTTGTCATGGAGTATTGTAAGTTTCTCTTCTTCTCAAAACTGGAGAGAAATTTGAAGTAGACTTTTCGTTTCTTCTCTTTCTCATGAAAAATAAATAAATAAAATTTTAAAATAATAATAATAATATCAGACAACTTTCAAGCAAATAATCCTTCCCTTTTCTCTTCTTTCCTTCTAAACTATAAATTAATCACTCAGAGAGACTAACTGTTTGACAATGAAAATTCAAGTTATGTAGAAATATGGAAAGGTACATGAAAGTGATGAAGAAAATAAAAGTAATCAAAAAAAATCTAGAAGACTTCATTAGAACTCATTACTAGAGGTCCTCAAGATTCCCAAGAAATCTACCCCCTGAATTCAAGAAACAAATGCATTCTTTCTTTTTCCCTTTCTATATCATAACTTACCTCAAGAATATAATTAAACCTTCTCGACCAAAAGCCAGCTATGCCATTTCAACCCACACAAAAAATACCTAAATAGTCAATGAGCCTAATCAAAACCCTTATATTAGTCTTCAGAAAGCGAATTATGCAAAAAATAATAAGAAAAAAAAAATAAAATTGGAACATAGTTAAGAAAAACCTCTGACATATAACAGAGTACGCGTCGGAACTAAACTATTTTATCACACGCAGTGCTAACTTTATAACACAGGAAATCAATCAAATAAGAAAAGAAAAAATCAATCAATCAATTAAAGAAAGTAAAAAACTGGGGAAACCCATCCAAAACTAACCTAAAAAGATCAATTAGAAAGCAAAACAAATTCCCCAAACATTATACGTCGAAAATAGGCTTAAAATAATAAGCCAAAAACCTTCTTCCCTACTTTATCAATAAAAAAAAGAAAAACTTTCTTGAATTCTACTCAATCTAAATTCCCAAAAACTAAAAGGGCACAATAAAAGTAGAAACTAAAGAAAATGGAAAGTGCCCAGATTTTAAGTGAATCAATAAACTAAATGAAACAAATTACAGAATTTAGGGGATTTAACCCCCTTCATTTAATTTACTATTTAAGTTTTAGGAAATAATTAAGTTGAAGTAATCAATCAGTAGAAAGGACTGAAGAATTTGCGATTAAAGAAAAAAAACAAAATTGTAAGCTATTTAGAATACCTTCGAATTGAAGCCGCGAAACTTTCTTCCCCAACTTTTCTTTTTGTTTTCTTTTAAGTTGACAGAGGAATAATCGGAGGAGACTATATGGTTGGATGGATCCTACGGAAAATTAGGAAATGGAGGAAGAATTTAGGAGAAAATATAGGACTTTAAATTTATGTAAATTCAGAGTAAATTCAACGCTTAGACCAAACCCTCGCCTCTTTCCTCTTTGTTTTCCAGAGAGAATAAAATAAATAAAGAATTCATTTTATAGTAGGGGAATAATTTGTGAGTTTCGTCAATAAATTTTATTTTTACTAGTTTTTAATTTTTTTTTTCTTTTGAATTTACAAACTTTTTATCAGAAGTAAATAAAATTCTTTTTAAGAGATTGTAAAAAAAAGTTTATTTCGAAATAATCATACTTGTAACACTCTATTCCAACCGCCCTCGAAGTTGAATACGGTTCGAGATAAATCAAAAACGGATTTCAGATAAATTAAAATTTATTAGATCGAGTTGAAGTCCAAAAAGACTCTTGAGCCCACAACGAATTGAACCATTGGATTGAAAGAAATAAGACCCTATAAAAATTATTTATAATTTTATTACATATAACATATTTTTCTCCGTAATTTTTATTTTATAAGAAAAATACATTGAAAGGAAATTTGTTTATAAATTGGCACACCTTATGGACAATTTTTACTGTTCATCTCTTTTCGTCAAAATCATCAATGGAGTCAAGAACGTTATCGCAGACAATGACATCAGCAAAGTTAATTCAAATAACGTTGTTGCAAACGATGACATCACCAAAATTGAGTCAAAGAAAGGTTGTCGCAGACGATAGCATCAACAAAGTTGATTCAAAGAACCTTGTCGCACACAATGACTTCATCAAAGTTGATTCAAAGAAGGTTGTCGCAGACGATGACATCACCAAAGTTGATTCAAAGAAGGTTCTCGCATACGATGACATCACCAAAGTTGATTCAAAGAACGTTGATCAAAGGAGTAGCGATGATGACAATAAAGAGTCTTCTACAAACATCCTTGTCATGCCAGCGATAATGACAAATGCTTCAATGATAAAAGATAAGTTGACAAATTTGACAAAGTTGGTGATTCGCAATGCAGTCATCAAAGCAAGATTACATCTTTGATCAATTGATTAACAACAATGGTAAGTTAAGTTAACCTGCACAAAAACAAGCGGAGGAGGCAAACAAAGATGTCACATTCAATTAAAAAGAAGAATGCAATGATCTTGGAGCAGTTAAAGTTGTTGAAAAAAAGCAGTTAAAGAGAGGTGAGATGTAAAAGCCTCTGAAAATGATGAACATAGAGATTTGATATGTAGAAGCTCTGAAAAAGGTAAAAGCTTTGAACCTGAGAGAAATGTGAAAAATACTAAAACTTTGTCGTTTTGGATCTTTCTCTTAACAAAGTCCACCTCAAGGAAATTCATAAAAAATTCACAGTTGTTCAACGGATTGAGATCAAACTAATTCCTCTCGAAGTTGAATTCAGTATGAAATAAGCCCAAAAAAATACCTTTCGGATAAATTAAAATTCATTGGATGGAGTTCAAGCCCAAAAAGACCCTTGAGCCTACGACGGATTTGAATGCTGATAGAGTTTCACTTGGAGTTCTTGGAGTTATTTCTCAGGTATATTTTTTTTTTGTTTTGTTATTATAATTTATTTATCGATTGATAAAGTCAAAACTTATGATGTTTTTCCATGTGTTATGTTTTGTATTCTTGATCAAATACATAGATGAATGATAATGTTACATAATCTGTATCTAAAAATATATACTTTTGTAGTCTAAACAACGAGAGGAAAAAAAACATTGAGACTATCTCGAAAATCATTAAAGATAGACAACAAAAGTCCTTAAAATCTATCCTATATGATTAAATTTTTAGAGTGAAAGATAATTTATTTATTTTTAATATAGTATCAGAGCAGAAGGTCTATAAGTCAAATCCTGTCTAATGAAATTTGAATTTGTGTATTCGTTAAAAAAGTCTATGTAACTTGAATCTATTGCACATGGTGGATATTCGTAATAAAACTTGTCATCGGTCTACATATAAAGGGGAGTGTTAAAAAAATAAATCCATTCTATAAGTTTAAATTTTTAGAATTAATGATAATTTATCTCTTTTTAACGAATATCAATAATTTGATATTAAGAAATGACATAAATAACATGATATTTGAAAAATAACTTCAAAAACATATATAAGTTAAAAATAGAAGATAAAAGTGCTTCTAATTGAATACTTATTGAACTAGTCGCACACTATGTGGAGTAATATATATATATATATATATATTATGTATAATAAAATTTAGTTTAAAAATGGAAGGTGACTCTGAAACTAGAGCCAATATTCAAACGTTCGATGACATTGTTGATGAGAAGCGATTCAGATTTGAGTTAGGACGCATTGAGTTTTGGAAAATAGCACGAATTTGCAGATTTCGTATGGTATCCAAGTCAACAAAAGGTAGTTTACCGTTTGGACGATAGAGTCCCTTCTAATACTTCTAGGAATGGCCACAGTGACTTTACTGGATTTCGTCTTCAATCCTCCTTGCTCTCATCCGTACCACAGGTTTCGTTTCTTTATTTCTTTTCCCCTCAACTTATAATTCATGCATGCATGTACCATCTTGTTTTCTAAAAGAAAAAAGAGGGTTCATGGTGAAATAGGGTGGAGTTCCTAAATCACTTAGATATAAGATTTCTATTTTTCGTTATGATGAAAAATTTAAAATTTTAAAATTTATGTATTTATTATGTTTTCTAATTATTTTAATTTAAGTAAATTGGTATAAATAATATCTCAGAAATTTGGTGATATGAATTTTCAAATTATTTTATTTTAGTAGAATTGATCACGAACTATAAAAAAAATTGTGATATTAAAAAGACTTTTTAAATCATTAAGTAAAAATAACTTTAAAATTTTGTCATAAATAATCTTTAAACTATAAATGTTTGTTAACGTTGATTATTTAACGAGGTGTATTTGAGGACTATTATGTTTTATAATTTGGTAACAAATTTGATGAATTATACAAAAGAAGATCAAGAATCAAGAAATGATGATAACAGAAAACGTATAAACGGAAGACTTACAACCAACACGTTAAGAACCGGTGCCTACAGATACACTGACGACGACATTGCATTTACGAGGTTTCCCATAATCGGATACTACAACCGCCTGCAGGCATCGGGTACGTGTCTTGACTGCCTAGAAGACGGCAAACTAATGGCGTGTGCATGGGATCCTCGAGTCAAGGGTTTGTTCTTCTACCAAACCACATTCAGCATAAGTTTGTCCCAAGTAAAAAACTTCATCCAAGACGTCCAACTCCTCAATTGAACTTAAATCCCTTTGCGGATTAGTCCTTTATAATGGTATCTTAATAAGGCACTAGTAAAAAATTTATTGGAATATTTTAAAATATTATAACAATTATCTAATAATAGTTTCTGTTGATTTAATAATACAGGTACGTTACAGCTTCCAATGCATCTTTGGGAAAACAAGAAGACGCTTTAGATTTCGACATAACATATTTCAGACACAAGGAAGATCCTAAAAGCAGCAAGCCCCAGATATACTAAGACATTCTTGAAGAGATTGAGCAAATGTCGATGTTCAAATACGGTGGATTGCCACACTGGGGCAAGAATTGGAACGTGGTTTTTCTTGGTGCGATCGATAAGTACAAAAGGGCAAGTGAATTCTTGAAAGTGAAAGAAAAATTTGATCCTTTGGGACTGTTCTCGAGTGAGTGGACTGACCAAATTCTTGGACCCAAGAAGAAACAAAAAGAAGGGATAATAATTGAGTTAGAAGGTTGTGCTCTTGAAGGGTTGTGTTTGTGTTCACAAGACATTCATTGTTCACCTAAAAAGGGAAACTTTTGTAGACCTGGTAAAGTATATAAACATGCAAGGTTTGCACTCGTTTGACATCACCTTAATTAGTTTTGCTTAAAGAGTATTAGTATTTAAGGTTTAAATATACATACATTGTTGAATAAATCGCAGATATTCAGTAAATCAAATCAAATCAAATCTCTACACTTTAGGAATCGTTGATATTGTGATTGATTTTGTCTTTATTTTCTTTCCTTACATAGCCCCCATGATGTAATATAAATAGGTGATATATTTTTCACCTTAAAGTAATTCAATGAAATATAATTACTCAATACCAATTCAACTTGGTATCAAAGCCGAAAATTCTGGGACTTAGAAAACTCATCATTGTCCCTAACCTCAGCCTACAAATCCAACCAAACAATAAAAAACAAGATGGCAATTGTCCCAACAAACTAGCCCCCAAATACCAACCCCCCAAATCTGGGCTTCAAACTAATTGATAATGGAGATTATCCGTTATGGGCAAGGCTGATGAGAGTCACCATCACCTCCCGCCGAAAAACACATCACGTCACCGGAACTCCACCACCACCACCTACTGCTGACCCAGGCTTTCCAGAATGGGAAGAATGGGATATGGTAGTATTCTCATGGCTCATTCACAACATCGATCCCAAATTGCAACGCAACCTAGCGCAACACCCGACAACCTTGGCCCTTTGGAACAACATAGCCGTAATGTTCGGCAGTGGATCCGATCCTCTCCAAATATATTATTTGGAGACCAGAATAATCGTTCAAAAAGAACGAAATCTCGAAGAATATTGGAACGAACTGCTTGCCGTCTAGATGAATATCGATAGAATGGAATCGAATCCAGTCGATGGTTGCGAAAAAGGGATTAATATCTACAATCGAATAAAAGAGACTCGCCGACTGTATCAATTCCTGTCCGGCCTCGACGACAAATACGACGGAATCCACCGAGATGTCCTAAAATAAGATACCAAGCCCTCAGCGGAAAGGGCTTTTTGACCGTCAAACAAGAGGCCGCCAGACTCCACATCATGAAACTGGCAACCAACTCCACGTTTCCAACGACATCATTGGACGAAGTTGGGTCGGGACTCGCGACACAGTTTTCCAGCGACGGGGGGAGAGGGCGATCTAGACCACCACAAAACGGACAGAGCTCCGACCGTGGGTCATCATCATGCGAGGACAAATCGAACCTGACCTGCACCCACTGTGGAAAAGCAAGACATACGAAAGAAACATGCTTCGAGCTAGTCGATTATCCCGACTGGTGGGACAACGACCGGAAACCGCTTGGAAATCAAACCGGGAAAATTAGAGCTGCTGTTGTGACGGGCATCCCTGAGGTCGCCGACGCCACAACCCAGGAGAAAGGAATCACCACCGCAGCCATACGACAGGAAGAGGATAACTCAGGATATTCATACGATGAAGATCATTGGGCGTGGTACTGAGCAAGGAGGTCTTTATCACGTGGACGTAGCCTATATTCAAGGGTGAACCACGCTTAATTTTTTGATGTCACCATTTTATTATTTTGGTTTTATTATTTTGCTCGTATTACTTTTTTTTGTTTACCCGTCTCCAAAAAAAATCAAAAAAAATCACAAAAAAAATCCTCCAAGGTGCACGGGGGTTAAACTACACAATATGAGTATAAACTATTTACAAAGTTGAAAAGAATACTCCTTGATACGAGTATAAAATTGTCTACAACTGATGAAGATGCTCCTTAACACGAGTGTAAACTGTTTACAAAGTTGAAAAGAAGGCTCATTGACACGAGTGTAAACTATCTACAATGCTAAAAAAATCTCTAGCCACTGAAGTAGTTTCACAGGAAATCAAGCCACTTCACGTTGACACGAAGACACAGATAACCGATCTTCTCACAAAAGCTTTGGGGCTAAAACAAATCGAGTTTCTTCCAGTCAAGATGGGCATGCGGAATCTACATGCTCCACCTTGAGGGGGAGTGTTGAATAAATTGCAGATATTCAGCAAATCAAATCAAATCAAATCCCTACACTTTAGGAATCGTTGATATTGTGATTGATTTTATCTTTATTTTCTTTCCTTACACAACCCCTATGATGTAATATAAATAGGTGATATATATTTTTCACCTTAAAGTAATTCAATGAAATATAATTACTCAATACCATTCAACTCATATATATATATATATATATATATATATATATATATATATTATATATATATATATATATATATATATATATATCTATATATATATATATTATTTATTTGAGGATGTTTTAATAATAGTGAGAAAATTATACTTATGTAAAAATGGAAATTTACTACAAGCAAACTTGTGAGATTCACACATATCTTTACCGAAATTTTTGCAAATAGAAGATTCATTGTACTAAGGGTAAACTATCTTAGTTATACTTCCTAGATCTCAGAATCGAATTTTTGCACATTGATATGCACACATCATATCACTTTTTAGCATATTTTTAGGCACAAATTAGGGCAAAATTGGAATCAAATCGATCTTAATTGATTAATATTAATACATTTTTGTAGAATTTGTGTTTTTAGAAGTTTCAGGTGAAATGTGCAAGAAAATAGCAAATATTGGGGCAAAAAACATAATTTTTGGAACTTCTGAGTTCGGGACGGGCGTCCCGAGCAGTAGAGTTGAGTCCCACATCGAATTTCCAAGAGAAATTCACTCCTTTCACCCACTATAAATACCATAGACCTTCCTCAGTTGAAATTATCCCTCACCACTTAATACGAGTCATTTACTCAGCTTCGAGTGGATCATTTGATTCCTCACCACTCAATCTGAGACATTTATTAGCTTCGAGTGCATCCCTAATCACTCGATCTGAGTCATTCAGTGGCTCAAGTGCATTTTTCTACACTCACACAAGTAGATAGCAGTATAAGAGTGACTCGTTTTCTTTGCTTCATGGGTGTTTATCTCAGGTTCTTAGAATTCGATTAGATAGGGTTCGTTTTTTATATTCATAGAATACCCGTGATTTCGTTAGGAGATCCTAAGAGGGCATTAGGTGAGCGAAGAGCTAGTCAACAGGGCATTGCTTAAGCCCATGATGTAAGGTAAAGTAATCGCTACTAGTCTAAGCAAGCGTTCTCCGAAGGTTCTACCGACTAGAGTCAGGTCAAGCAATTCACGATATGCAAGTAGTCGCTCAGCCGACGGACTTGATAAAGGGTGAATACTTTATGGTGGTGGTCCCCTAGATCCTCTCTGTATATTCTGTATTGTGTTTGTCTAAACATTAATTTGAATGTCAAACTATGATTGCTTTGTTATATATGCTTTGCATGTTGAAGTTACACTCATTTTTCTGAAAAGGTCACCCGCTAAACATACATTATGACTAATTATCTGCTTTCTCTTTTAAACTAAATGAATGGTTATAGACAATTTCTAACCATGGTCTAATCATAACCTGTTTAGTTTAACAGACCTTAATTTAGGATATAAAAAAGCATTAAGGTTTGCCATATTAGGTCAAATAGCTTATAGATCACCATGTTTGTTAGAGTAGTCTAATGAGGTTAAGTTTGTTCTCTATGATGGCATTAGGGTGTGTGGCATGAATTCTTGAGTGACACAGGTTTTCATGGATACCTTTAACTCGAACCGTGAGTAGGGCCATCATTAAGGTAGGATGGCTTATCAGGTAACTCAGATGTGGTACACATGCAAGATACAATACATAATTACATTCTAGATCAAGATATATCTAAAATACTCGAAGATAGGTCAATCAATATGTATAAACAATACAACATACATCAGAACTCATGTCTATTTATTACTCTTGCATGCTAATTGCTTATGTGCTATGTGTGGATGAGATCACAACTTCATCAAAATTATTGATGAAAGATTGGTTAATTGCACGAATAAATGAATGTTAGGGTTAAAGGATAGTTGCTACTAAGCCATTACCAATTTTTTGGGACTACGATAATAATAAATTAAAATCGCATGTACTTTCCAAATAACTAGCTACACAATAGGTGTTTTGCCTTATGTTCTGATTGATTAAGTGATAACCATTATTGCTAAAAGTGACAATTAGTAAGACTCGGTTCTTAATTATTTATAATCAATATAGGTAAATAAATCCTATCTTTTAGCATGTCAGTCAGAACGCATTAGATTTTTTGCGCCGTTGTCGGGGAACATATAATAAAATTTTAGGATTCCTGTTCAAAATTCTAGAGACTTATGATAGGTAAATGTAGTAATCTATACTTTAGTTAACAATTATGCTTATTCTAATTAGTCAATCAAATTTCCTGAAATATAGGGTTACCTTAAATAATTAATTTTAGAAATTATCTAAAATTAAGAAATTTAGGTTAATCAAATTTTAGAAAATCATTCTAAAATCATACTAAGGAAATCAAACTTAAAAACAAAATATAAAAATAGAAATTTTTTTTAAAAACAAAATAATTTCTTTTCGCACTTTTTCTTTCTTCTATAAATCCTATTTTCTGATAAGTATAATTTTCTAGAAAATACAAATAAAAAAAATTATCATCGTTACAGTTTTTTTTTCTTCCTTTCTATCTACTTGTTTGTTATTCAATTTTTAAAAAAAAATTTCCGAAAGTTATTCTCTTTGATTGTTTTTACTCCACTAATTTTTTGCTCAAACTATCCAGTCTTGCAAGAGGACTCTTTGGAATTGGAAAAAACTGATCCCAGTTTTTCCAATTACGAAATTAGCTCTGACAATTTCGCTGAGATAGGTACTCATGAGATGAATAAAGAACAAACATCATTCGAAGATCCACCAGACTTGGAGCTAAAGGAATTGCCAACTCATCTATGTTATGAATTCCTAGATGACAACAGGAAACATCCCATTATTCTCGCAGCTGATTTGACTGCAGAACAACGGAAGTCGATTGTGGACATACTCAAAAAGTACAAAAGAGCCTTTGCGTACAAAATTACTGATATTCCAGGTATAAATCCAAGCTTTTGTTCACATAAAAATCTTTTAGAAATGAGTATAAGCCATGTGTGCAACCTCAAAGGAGGTTGAATCCTAATGTGTGTGATGTAGTTAAAAAGGAAGTAATCAAATTGTTGGATGCTGGACTTATCTATCCTATCTCTGATAGTGAATGGGTAAGCCCAGTACAGGTAGTACCTAAGAAAGGCGGGATAATAGTTATAAGAAATGAACGTAATGAATTAATTCATACTAGAACTGTTACTGGTCATCGTGTTTGTATTGATTACCGAAAATTAAACACTGCAACACGAAAAAACCATTTCCCTCTCCCTTTTATTGACCAAATGTTAGAAAGGTTATCTGGACATATGTTTTATTGTTTTCTTGATGGTTTCTCTGGATATTTTCAAATCCAAATTTATCCGGAAGACCAGCATAAAACTACTTTTACATGCCCTTTTGGAACATCTGCATATAGAAGAATGCCTTTCGGGTTGTGTAATGCACCTGCTACTTTCCAACGTTGCATGACTACTATTTTGAAGACATGTTAGGAGAATCTATGAAAGTATTTATGGATGATTTTTCAGTTTTTGGAAATTCATTTGGGATTTGTCTAAAGAACTTGGAATCAATGTTAAAACGTTGTATAAAATCTAATTTGGTTCTAAACTGGGAAAAATGTCATTTCATGGTGAAAGAAGGAATTGTGTTAGGACATAAGATCTCACAGTATGGTATGGAAGTAGATAAAACTAAGATTGAAGTTATTTCAAAACTACCTCCACCCAATTCTATAAGATCTGTTAGAAGTATTTTGGGACACGCTGGTTTTACCGCATGCTTATAAATGATTTTTCTTTAATAGCCAGACCGTTGACCAATCTGCTTAGCAAGGATGTTCCTTTCGTTTTTGATGAAAAATGTTTGAAACTCTTTAACAAACTTAAGGAACTATTGACTACTGCACCCATCATGACATCACTTGATTGGACTTTGCCTTTTGAATTGATGTGTGATGCTAGTGATTATGCAGTAGGAGTTGTTTTGGGACAAAGACATGATAAGAAATTTCATGTGATATAATATGCTAGTAAAACCTTGATTGATACTAAAAAAACTACACTACCACAGAAAAGGAATTACTAGCTGTAGTATATGCGTTTGATAAATTTAGATCTTATTTAGTTCTGTCCAAAACAATAGTTTATACTGATCATTCTGCACTGAAATATTTATTCAATAAAACTGATGCAAAACCAAGACTTATCAAATGAGTTTTATTGCTATAAGAATTTGATATAGAAATAAGAGATAAAAAAGGGGTAGAAAATTAAGTTGTAGATAACCTTTCTAGATTAGAAAATTCGGCACTAGAGGCTATAAATGAATCAGTAATATCAGATAAGTTTCTGGATGAGAGTCTATGCACTTTGTATGCTATTTACTCTCCCTCTTGGTTTGCTGATATTGCAAATTATTTGGTGGCTCAAACTCTTCTACGCGATATTACTACTCAGCAAAGAAGGAAATTCTTTGCTGAACTAAAATATTACTATTGGGAGGACCCTTTTCTGTTTCGAATATGTGCAAATCAAATGGTCAGGAGATGCGTCTCTCAAGAAGAAGGTCTCCAAATTTTGAAACACTGCCACTGCGGACCTACTGGAGGCCATTTAGCTACAGCTAACACTGCCAGGAAGGTGTTAGAAGCATGATTCTAATGGCCCACAATATTCAAAGATGCTACATCTTATGTAAGGTCCTGCAATTCCTGCCAAAGGGCAAGAAACATATCTTCTCAAGACAGTCTGCCCCAACAGGTAATCCAAAGTGTCGAAATATTCGACATATGGGGTATAGACTTTATGAGTCCATTTTCTTCCTCCTATGGAAATAAATACATCATAGTAGTTGTAGAATATTTTTCCAAATGGCCCGAGGCACGGACATTACCTACTAATGATGCTAGAGTCGTGTGTAGATTTCTTAGACATCTATTTTTTAGATTCAGATGTCCTAAAGCCCTCATCAGTGACATGGGTACACACTTCTACAACTCACAATTGCAGAAAGTACTTCCACAATATAGAGTTCATCATTACTTTTCCACAACATACCACCCACAGACCAATGGGCAGGTTGAGGTAACCAATAGAGGAATTAAACGGATATTAGAGAAAACTGTAGGTCTTAACCGTAAGGATTGGGCAATAAAACTTGATGATGCCTTATGGGCCTTCCGTACGGGATATAGAACATCTACATGATTTTCACTATATAGATTAGTTTATGGAAAAGCATGTCATTTACCTGTCGAACTCGAACATAAAGCATACTAGGCAGTACAAAAATCTAGATAATACCTTAACTAAGGAAAACTGGACTTTACAACTCATTAAATTGGATGAATGGAGGCTCAAAGCCTATGAAAACTCACACCAATTCAAAATGACAAGTAAACTTCGGCATGATAGGTGACTTAGATCCCAGAAAAATTTTGAACCAGGAGACAAGGTACTATTATACAATTCACATTTGAAGTTGTTTCCAGGAAAGTTGCGAAGCTATTGGTCCGGTCTGTTCACTATCACAGAAGTGTCGCCCTTTGGCGCATGTGTCATAATAGATTCAGACGACACTATTTAGAAAGTGAACGGACAATGATTGAAACTCTATAAAGAGCCATTCGACCAGTCCGAGCAGACGGTAATATTTTTCGAATAAAAGGGAGTTATTCTTTCTCTTTGTTATTTTTGATTGTTTTCTTGTTATTTTGTTCTATTTTATTTACTGGTTATATTTTTGGATTATATTTCAAATAAGTGCGGGATGATGTGACATGCATGAACACTGAGGACAGTGTTAATCTTAAGTGTGGGGTAGTAGTGCACAATGCACTATAGTAAAAATTTGCATGGTATTCATACTTTTCACTGAAATTGCTTCCTTCCAAAAAAATTTCAAAAATTTTCACTCTTTCAGACTTCAAAAATCAGTATTGATTGATTGAAGAAATGCTTATGTCTATGATATATGTTTAGTAGAGTATTATGACCATTAGGAAACAAGTTAATGACTTTACTTAACACATCACTTAGAAGTAGGGATTTCTTGATATTATTGAGCACAACTTAGTTTGGATTAGAAAAATCGACTGAATACCTTTTCAAAACTAAAACTGAATAATATTAGAACAGTCGAGAATGTATTAGCAACTTGAATGACTAGATGATATTCTGAACTGAAAGTGTAAAAGCTTAAAATTAAAAAAGAGGTAGTTTTGCAAGCGTCCTTTGCTACTCGAGCACCCCTTCTGAAGGGAATTTAATGTCTGATGCCCTAAGGTCGTGTAGATCTGGAGTCATCGGAGTGGGGCTCGATACCTGGGTAGTCAAAGTTGATGTGTGAAAGCAAAACACAAAAATACCCTGGAAAATCAATTTGAAAATACACCTAGTGTATTCTTTTATTGAAAATCGTACTAGAAAGCATTGACACCAAAGCTCAGAACCCGGAAGGTCATTTATTTTGCTATTATATTCGAAGATTGATCGAACTATTA
Organism: Asclepias syriaca; assembly: GCA_027405835.1. Classification (NCBI taxonomy): domain Eukaryota; kingdom Viridiplantae; phylum Streptophyta; class Magnoliopsida; order Gentianales; family Apocynaceae; genus Asclepias; species Asclepias syriaca. The sequence goes on along the minus strand of CM049929.1, from coordinate 6,527,485 downwards.
TTTAGTAGAGGTTTGGAAAAGCTTATTGTGATTTAACAATCTAGTCTAGACCAGTTCACACACTACACATCAGGAAGACCGTGCGACTACGCATAAAGTTCAATCAAGTTATTGAATTGGTTCATCTACATGGTCATGACACCCTTACCAAACATTTGAGACCTTTACATAGCAACTCAAATAGTCATGTCTGTTTTCTTAATCATCTGACTCAGTGAGAAATTTTGCTAAAAACATTGCTAAAACCTTTATGTGATTGCACCTATGATTTAACTTTCAGTAATTTCATATAGGTTTTGCATGAGGACAAACAAAAAGCTAAGTGTGGGGTTATATGATATGCACAAATCATATCACTTTTTAGCATGTTTTCAGGCACAAATTAGAGCAAAATTGGAACCAAATCGATCTTAATTGATTAATATTAACACATTTTTGCAAAATTTGTGGTTTTGGAAGTTTTAGGTGAAATATGCAAGAAAATAGAAATTATTGGGGCAAAAACACAATTTTTGGAACATCTGAGTTCGGGCATCCCGACCCGGTCAAAGCACCGGGACGGGCATCCCGAGCAGTAGAGTTGAGTCCCACATCAAATTTCCAAGAGAAATTCACTCCTTTCACCTGCTATAAATACCCCAAGCCTTCCTTAGTTGACATCATCCCTCACCACTCAATACGAGTCATTTACTCAGCCTCGAGTGGATCATTTGATCCCTCACCACTCAATCTGAGTCATTTAGCAACTTTGAGTGCATCCCTAATCACTCGATCTGAGTCATTCAGTGGCTGAAGTGCATCTTTCTACACTCACACAAGTAGATAGCAGTATAAGAGTGTCTCGTTTTCTTTACTTCCTGAGTGTTTATCTAGGGTTCTTAGAATTCGATTAGATTGAGTTCGTTTTTTATATTCATAGAATACCCGAGATTTCGTTAGGAGATCTTAAGAGGGCATTAGGTGAGCGAAGAGCTAGTCAACAGGGCATTGCTTAAGCCCAAGATGTAAGGTAAAGTAATCGCTACTAGTCTAAGGAAGCATTCTTTGAAGGTTCTGCTGATCAGAGTTAGGTCAAGCAATCCAGGATATACAAGTAGTCGCTCCGCCGGTAGACCTGATAAAGGGTGAATACTTTATGGTGGTGGTCCCCTAGATCCTCTTTGTATATTCTGTATTGTGTTTGTCTAAACATTAATTTGAATGTCAAACTATGATTACTTTGTTATATATGCTTTGCATGTTGAAGTTACACTCATTTTTCTGAAAAGGTCACCAGCTAAACATACATTATGACTAATTATCTGCTTGCTCTTTTAAACTAAATGAATGGTTATAGACAATTCCTAACCATGGTCTAATCATAACCTATTTAGTTTAACCGACCTTAATTTAAGATATAAAAAAGCATTAAGGTGTGCCATATTAGGTGAAATAACTTATAGATCACCATGTTTATTAGAGTAGTCTAATGAGGTTGAGTTTGTTCTCTATGCCGGCATTAGGGTGAGTGGCATGAATTCTTGAGTGACACAAGTTTTCATGGATACCTTTAACTCGAATCGTGAGTAGGGCCATCATTAAGGTAGAATGGTTTATCAGGTAACTTAGATGTGGTACACAAGCAAGATACAGTACATAATTACATTCTAGATCAAGATATATCTAAAATACTCGAAGATAGGTCAATCAATATGTATAAACAATACAACATACAACAGAACTCATGTCTATTTGTTACTCTTACATGCTAATTGCTTATGTGCTATGTGTGGATGAGATGACAACCTCATCAAAATTATTGATAAAAGATTGGTTAATTGCATGAATAAATGAATGTTATGGCTAAAGGATAGTTGCTACTAAGCTGTTACCAGTTCCTTAGGATTACGATCATAATAAATTAAAATCGTAGGTACTTTCCAAATAACTAGCTATACGATAGGTACTCTGTCTTAGATTCTGATTGATTAAGTGACAACTATTATTGCTAAAAGTGACAATTAGTAAGACTCGATCTTTAATTATTCATAATCAATATATGTAAATAAATCCTATCTTTTAGCATGTCAGTCGAAACGCATCACACATCAAAAACTTTTGCACTTATAGTGCCATTGAAATTTCAAAATGTCTCACTACTAGAGCTGTTAACGAACCGAGTCGAACCGAGCATCAGATAATTTGGGTTTGTTTGATTATTATTCGAGCACGTTTGAGTTTGCTCATTTAATATTTCGAACATAAAAAGTTGTTTGAATTTGTTTGACTTTTTTTTTATTGTTCGAGTTCGAGCTCGAGTTCGCTCGATTAAGTTTAAAAAAATTTCAAATTTAAATATTAAATTATTTTTCAAATTTTCAAATTTATAAAAAAAATAGAATTTAAATATTTAACTATTTAATAATAATAATAATAAAAGATTTTTTAAAATGATAAATCTAAATATAATAATTAAAATGATTAAATTTCAAACTAAGATAAAACAATTTTTTTCAAAAGATAGATCATCATCCTTTGTTTGCAAAAAAAAAAATTAAATATATAAAGAATATTAAAGAAAGTAAGGGAAAGATAAACTTATTTTTTCAGTTGAGTCTCGACTTTGAGAAGGTAAGGAAAGGAGAACGGTCAACTTTTTAGGGTTTGTATAGAAAGAAAGTTGATTGAGTTTAGTTAGAACTCAAAAGTCTTTTTATGGTTATGAGAGAAACAAATTGCTTTAACATTTTGAAAAACGTTGGGGAAGTTGAATCACCTCTAGAAATTAGGAAAAAAAATTAAAAAAATCTCTAATTTAAATATTATTTTTAATAATATATATAAATATTTATAATTTGTTCGCGAACGTTCGGTTTGTTCGCGAACGTTCGGTATATTCGCGAACAATGTTTGAATAAGCTTGAAATTTAATCGAGCCTAAAATTTTGTTCGTGTTTGTTTGTTTAATAAATAAACGAGCTCGAACCGAGTATAAACGAGCTCGAACGAACTTTGTTCGCGAACCGTTTGGTTCGTTTACAGCTCTACCCACTACATGCACTTCTATTAAGTCAAACTGTTAGGTCTTCAAATTTGTCATTAGTCAATATTTTTTAGTGTTTGGCACTATTCCAATCACAAGTATTTTTGTCCAATTTGCCCAAAATAAAATGTAATTATTTTTCTTAATTTTTTTCTCAATCCTTCCTACTAGATTGGAAAACTGCAATTTTTCACTACTTTTTTTCACTTTTTTTTCTAATTAAAATGATGACAATCTGGACAAAATGCCAAATTCTTTTGGCGATTAAAATGGGAGAGAATCTGTTCAATTTAATTTTTTTCTTTTTCTTTTCTTTCTCGAATCCAAAACTAGGACAAAAACCCCAATGTCTATCATGTAATATTTCTTCTTAAATGTTTAATTAAGCCTGAAGATTATGTTTTGTGTGAGAATTTCATTTTAGAAGGATGATAAATCTTGTCTGTGCTGGAAGTATTGAGATAGGGAGCAGTGAGATTGTTGGAACTAATTCCTATACCAAACTGCATCCAAATTTTTCTTTACCATCTTCCTCGACCGCTCAGGCACAGCCATCCAACTACTTTTGTAACTACAGTCCCATGCGCTATTCTCCTCCTCGCAATCTCACCCACTCCATAGAGTTTTCAATTTCCCAAATAATCAGTATATGCAAGTCAAAATTCTCTCCCTCTCTACTCTTGAATTAGATGATTTGGACAAATGGACAAATTCGATCACAACGACGTCTTCATTAAAGATGATACTTCTTCTGATGTCGACATTGACAGATCAACCAATTATTTTAATTTGTTTTGATCTGTCTGCGATTCTAAAATTATTAGAGAATTCGACAATCCCTAATTCTACTACAACCTTCTGCGGCAAAATTAAAAAAAGAGAGAAAATATGAACAAAAATGAGAGAGAAAGAACGAAGAGACAAAAGAAAAATTAAATTATTGAGAAACAAAGGGAACGAGAGAAAAGAGAAAGAAGAATGAGAGAAAAAAAAGAAACAAATTTGCATTTTATTTTGAACAAATTAAACAAAAATACGTGTATAAGGGAACAATGTCAAACAATGAAAAAAAATTATCTACTACAAAATTGAACCTCCATTTGAAAAAACAATGAAAAAAAATTGACTAACTACAAAATTAAACCTCCGTTTGAAAAAAGATTGACTAACGTTTAAATTAAAAACCTAAAATAAGAGGGCTACAAAAAGAACAAAACAAATACGTGTAAAATATATATCCCAATAATAAATAAGGGACAAGTTTTGACCAGCAATTGCAGGACTCGTACGAAAAGAGAACCTTCTGCTTTCAATTTCATCTTCAGGTTTATAAACATATGAGCTCACTATCTATCCATATCTAGGCTGCACTGATACAATCCCACGTCCCGTACCTCGAGCTGAAGGTTCCACCGCCACTCTGTTGTGCATACTCCGAAGTAACTGCACGGGCACACATATCCCAGGTCTTTGCCATCTCTTCAAGTGACATAGGTTGTGAAAGACTTCTGAGAGAGATGTTGAACCTTGACTTGGCTTTAATAGATAGATCTTCATATTCTTTGCTGCATTTTACAATTAAGACTCTAATCATGTAATTATATACAAACAAAAATACAATCATATTCCTCGTTTTGATCGCCCTTTTTCAACAAATAAATAAACCACCCAACAGGTCGTCTCCATATCTATATATATGAGAGAAAATGAATGCAAGTTTCCTAGACCATTACCTGACTTCAATTGGAAACTTGTCCAAAAGTATAGGAGAGCAATTTGGATAATTGGTGGGAATAAGTAACCTTAAAGGCTGAATCGGTGACTGCAAGCAAATGGATCAGAAAATTATTTAATTAATCACGCCATAAATGCCAATGAAGCAATATCAATAGGATAAAAAAGCATCAATTAGAAAAGACAACAAAATCCCACCATCTGAGCTGAAGCATATTGTGATTTCAGGTTTGGACTTAGGGCCACAGCACTGAAAGAACATTTTACTATTGTTCCTTCTCCACCTTCAGCAGCGGTAGCTACTGCAGTTGGATCAACATCTTCATCACAGACAGCAACCACGCTATCAATAAGTCCACGATTTATCTCATGTATTTCTTCCAGAAGGGCGTGATTAGTCTGCATTTAGTTTAACCTTTGTTATATTAAAAGAGGAAGCTAGGGAATTTCATTTATTTTAACAGAATTTCACAATTTTCCATTCAAAAATTTAGATATAGAATGGAAAAAAGAATCGCCACTGACAAAAGATGACAAAGATATATATATATATATATATATATATATATTATATCATTTGAGTACAAAAAATTTCTTTTCCCGAGAAACGAACATTTCGTATATTTCTCTATTTTTGTTTTCTTGTAACAGAATAGAGTGCAAGTTCAAGCCCTGAGATGAAGGAAAAGCACAAAACCAAGATTTGTAGTTTTGATTTATACGTACCTACCAAAGTTAAAATACCACCTGAATTATTCCATTAACCATTACAAACAAAATTATAATACTCCCAATGTACCAAAAAAGTAATTAAGGTTCCACAGGATTTAAGATCTCTAACTTCTGAGGTATTTTATGAGTTCACAGTACCTGCAGTACCCTTACTAAAACTTCTCCATCAATATCATGCTAAGATTGTTGAAAGGAAGCTGTGAGAAAGTGTAGAAAGAAACATTCTGCATCTATCATGTTTGCTAAATTACTAGTTTAAACTTGCTAAAAGGATAAATGTAACCTAGTAGGTGACAATTGCTTTGAAGATTTTGAGTTTGAATCCCTATTAGTGTCTCATTTGTTGATTATTGTAGGTGGCACCCATTTAACAAAACTAACAAAGTGAAATAAAATTTATCACTAACACAGCATGTGAACAATAATAATCAACAAATGGAGTAAAAACAGTAGTTATACTCATGACCTCCCACTCTAGCAAAACCACCCTCCAAGCCGTCCTCCCAGACTAATGATCAAGAATTAAACACGATTATCTCATAAAAACCAAAAACAATAACTATTTTGCTATTTCCACAAGAATTCCGTACCATAAGTAGAACTACATACTCCCTTCACGAACATGGTGCCTATCCATAGAGGTACTATTACAGAAAAGAACCTGCAAAACTAGCCCACCCAAAAGACTAACAAACTTTCCAGAGGATAAAATTAGTGCATGTTCTTAGTGCCACACTAAGGAAGAGGAAACCTAGGCATCAGATCTTAGGGATTGATTGTGTCAACCAACGAATAGAGAATTCTACAAAATTTCTATGAATTGGAGAAAAAAAGAAGAAAGATCTGCTTACATAATGCAACGGGAAACCCTCTACATATAGGCTCTACACAAATCATTCAGCTACTAGGATTGCCTTTTAAAACCATAACAAATAAGGGACGAAGAAACTAATTCCAAGTAAATTAAATCAGCTTCTAATTAAAAACCAACTAGATCTTTTCCAACTCTAAATTCTGAAGAATTAATTGAATGGAGGAGACAAAGGGGAAAAGAGAGAGAGTCTTTGCCAGGATACTGGACAAGGTGCCATTAATCAGGGCGTTATGTTGTAACTTAGTTGATAGTAAAAACGTGCAGGGAGTGTTTTTAAGTTAGCTAAGTTAATATCCTCTTGCAGATGGGTCTGGTTGATATCAGGGTAATCTGATCTAAGAAGATGTTACGAGCTCAATTTTGAGGTTGATGGGAACTTAATGAATGGTCAAAAAGGCTAGTGAATAGGAGCCTTAAAGGAAGTGGATTAAAGGATCAGCAGCCTTCTTCAAGTCCTTGGATATCAAAATACCATAATTTTCCCTCGAAAAGGGATCTGGTTAAAAGAAAAAGAACAAATAAAAATTACTTTATTTTTCATCTTGGAAGCTGGATCCAGATGTCAATGAAAATGCCCAATTGAGGAATTATCAGGGAATGATGCTAAAGCATAATAAGAAATTATTCTTGAGAAATGAAGATTTACTATTTTCTAGCTCACAGCCTCGTAGGATTATTTTCTAGCTTTGAAGTCCATATATCAGAAGATCTCCTAGGAGAACTAGAGCTAATATATAAGATCTGCATTGTTGTGTAGCTAATGTTCTCAGTTATATAGCTTTTTGTTCCCTTTTTTCATTTTTAGTTTTAGTATTTCTGGTATTGCATGCATTGACAGAACATATTCATACCTCTGGTTCATAATAATGTCCATCTCTTCACTAAGCTATCTAGATTGAGTACATGTCTTAAGAACCTAAAGAGACCAAAAAATAGTTTTGAATCATGAATACTAACTCCACATCCATTTTCTGCATTAAGAACTAAAAAGGATCCAGAAGCAGAAGATTACCTCAGTCCTGGGCCTTTTAATACTCGATGTAGCTGTATACTCCATTTCAGATACATCTGAGCCATTCAAAAGCCTCCCACATTCATTTATACTGCCTGATGATGGAACAACATTGGAGGGCATTGCACTTGTTGAGCGCCTCATTCTCTTTGTTCCAGAAGGTCCATCATGTGTGAAGAAATTTCTAGCCTGCAGTCGACACTTTGTCATAGCAACCAAATCTTCACCTACAGCAGCTCTAGAGCCATTCCCTGGTGCAGAACCAGCAATTCTATCAACCATACTGACAACGGAACTGATATCACTAACAGACGCAGTCAATGCTTCACGTGATACTGACTTAACCTGGAAATTGACAAATATGAACAACAGTTACTGAATGACAAGACAGAGTTTAATAAACAACAGTGTGCAATGGTCACCCAGTATAACACTAACCGCTTTAATTAGGCGCTCAAAAGGTTGTTCTACAGTATTCAACTTGCTTGCAATAACAGATGATGCATTTCCATGTGCAGCATCAGGACCTGTAAATTCTGCAAGTAAAGGTGAGGCTGATATCCCAGGAGTGCCAATTGCAAGAGATTGTACAGGTCCAGATACACCAGTTGTCTGATGATGTCCAATATTTCCCATGTTGGAGAGTGATGAAATGCCAAAATTAACCTTTTCTGATTCTCCAGGTACAGGAGATGGTGTCAAGGGAGTCGAGGGGGATGGCATTACAAAGGGTGAGTTAGCAGACTGCAAAGGTGTTCCAGTTTTGGTTATAGAAGACAGCAGATTCTGCTGGTCAATTTGTGGGGAATGATGCTGGGAAACCTGAGGCGATGCAGCCTGGAGGACTTGAGGTGAAGTCATGGAAAATGGGGGCCCAGGCTTCAATTGTTGATGATGAAATGTCGCACGCTGGGCAGTTGAATGATGTTGCTGGAAAACTCCCGGTTTAACACCCATCTGCTGCCTCATCTTCATGTCACTTGAATCTGTCATTTGATGAAGAGGAGACATGTGATGCCCTGGCAAATGAGCAGGCTGCTGCTGCTGCTGCATTAGCTGCTGTCTCTGCAAAAATTGATGTTGCATCTGCCTCTGTTGCATTTGCTGCTTCAGTTGCTGGCTCTGCAACATCTGCTGTTCTTGTTGTTTCATATGCTGGTTCTGAAGCATTGTGGAATTTGACTGCAAGTTATTAAGGTTTGACTGCAGGGTATTCATACCACTTTGGGATGTTAAGGAATTAATATTTACTGATTGAGAAGCACTGATAGGATTCTGCTGTAGAGAGCTCATAGCCACTTGTTGCAGTGAATTCAGAGAATTACTCTGTCCTCCATCTGGGTTTGAAGCAGGCTGCATTCCATTGATCATGCTTTGCTGTGAATTTGAAACAGTTGGGACAGAAGATAATGAATTATGCTGCAGCCCGGACAAATTGTTCTGCTGCATTGTAGCTACAGAACTTGGTACATTCATTGACTGCATCTGAGGGTTCATTTGATTTTCGTGAGGCTGCATTTGAGAAATTTGAGATTGAGCCTGCTGGGGCTGTTGCATATGAGCCTGGGGATGTTGCCCTTGTTGCAAAGAAACAGGCTTGCGAGGCCGATTTGAATTAAGAAAGTTAACGATCTGCTTCTCATAAGCTCTTAACTTATCCTTGTGGCTAATTAAAACATCATTCTTGTTTAGTCGCAGAAATTGTATGATACGCTCCAACATAGTCTTATACAACTTGAATTTGTCAAGATGTTCCTTCTTAGTTTGTTGAGAATCATGCTGCAATTGAGCAGAAATTAGTCAAAAGAAATAAATAAAGCAAGTACAATAATAGTTGGGAAGCTAGATATTTTTCTCTGCAATTTTACTATTTTAGTAACCCCATGAAGCTAAAATGAGAAATAACATTCTACTAGAAAACATAGCCACATGTAATATTGCTTAAATAAAATAGGAGTAATTTATTCTTACATCTCCTTATTGTTCAGAAAGATGAAACAAACATTTTCAAACAAGACACAGAACCCCACCAATAAAATATATAGGCCACCCAGGAACTAATTACCTGATGAGGAATAAAACATAGGTGCGGTATTCAGATGTGTTGTAATGGTAGAAAATACAATCCAGATAAGATGTTACCTGTTGCAGTTTTGCAAGGATCTTCGAATACATTTCATTTAGATCAGAAAAATACATCTCCCTCATGGCTTTAATCTGCAGGTCAAAATTGCTTCAGTTTCATGGTTGTTACAAATTCAATTTACCAAGTCTCTCTTTACAAAAACAGAAATAAATGATTCAGTACCTTTTGATATACCTCCTCCTGCCAATCCCCACCACTTCCGTTCCCTGTTTGAGCAGTAGAATCTAAAGATGCTGAAACACAAGTGAAAAACAATTAATTATGCAGATGATGGCTAGAAGAAGCATTTAACTTATAAATTGGAGTGGCAGTAAAAGCATTATGTATTTCAATTATAAGCATGATGTTCATAAAAAAGCAAAATGCATCGACTGCGCACAACTTATGAGATGCTATAGTTTCATTATTGTAACACAAAATTTCAACTTAAAGAGCAAAATGTTCAACTAGTAAAAGAACTTATATGCAAATACTGAAAGAACTAGGTGTACCAGACAATGAAATAAAAAAACCTGGCTCTTAAAATAATACCAATAGTATGGATGGTTAACAACTTATGTATTTTGGCCAACAAAGTCCTTTATCTTTTCTTAGCCAACAAGTAAAAGCACTCAATGCTTTTAAGGGACCTTGTTGGCTAAAAAAGAATGATAAGAGACCTTGTTGGCTAAACAAGCATGATAAGGGTCCTTGTTGGCTAAAAAGAATGACAAGTGACCTAGCTATCCACAGAATGTGATGTCATAAAAAAAATATCTTGACTCAAAAGCTTCTGTTTTCCAGTTCAGAATCCGATGTTCGGAAAAGAAACCTAGGTCAAAGTATGCAAGTTAAAGGACCAAATTGGTGAATTATCCTAATAATAATCAGTATTCTAGGTCTTTTGAACTCTATGAAATAATTTCTGAAGGGGTTCATGTACAATATTAGAACAGTACATGGTCACAACATATTGACAAATACTAGGTAACAGAATTGAAAGCCCAAAGAATATATACTTGAAGATCCCTCAGGAATGGCTCTCTGTGACTGAAATAATTGCTTCTGCTGATCCATCACATTCTGCTGTTGAAGTAAAGCACCGGAGTTTTGTAGCCTTTGCTGGATGTCTCTCTGCATGGGATTTGACTGCTGCTGCAAATGTTGCAGTTGGCCATTCTGGGATTGCATCTGAGACATCATTTGCTGTTGCATTGGTTGGGTTTGTGACTGTTGAGCCTGGTTAGGTACCAAATTATGCTGCATTTTCTGTTGTAGCATGTGGACAGAATGCTGATTAGCTGATATCCCTGAATTACCAGACTGCGTTCCCATCATTTGAGACTGTTGGAGGACAGAGATACTGCTTTGTGGGCCCTGTTGTGATTGGTGAATATTTGACAGGTTGTTCTGCTGACCCATTAACTGCTGTTGCTGTAGGTTTGAAATATTATTCTGCTGGGTCATCAATCTTTGCTGCTGGTGCTGCTGCAAATCAGGAATGCTGTTGGGTTGACCAATCAACTGGCTCTGTGGAGTATTTGCAGTATTTTGCTGCTGTCCAATCAACTGTTGTTGCTGCTGCTGCTGTGGCGCTGACAGTATTTGCTGCTGAGACATTGATGTTTGTTGTTGATGCAAAATGGGTGCCTGCTGCGACTGCGGCTGTTGCTGCGACTGCTGCTGTTGTTGCGGCTTCCTCATAACTGACTGAGAGTGTTGCTGATGGACTGGTTGAGTTCCTTGTTGCACAGATGATTGGTTATTCTGCTGAAGGTTAGATAAAGAAGTTGACTGCATCACAGACGGCTGCATAACAGCTTGCTGGGAATTTTGAATCTGTGTTGGTTGTAATAGGTTCTGTTGTTGTTGTTGTTGCTGCTGGATATGAGACTGAATTAGAGACTGTGGTATACTTCCCTGCTGCATCTTTTGTTTCAAGAATTGCTGTTGAAGCTGCTGGTGATAAAGAAGTTGCGAACTTGTTGATTGCTGCTGTTGCTGTTGTGCAGCAACCTGTTGCCTTCCTGGTATCTGTCTCTGGGAATTGGCAAAAACATTTGAAGGGATCCCTTGTCCCATCGAGTTCCCAACTGGATTCTGAGAAACAGAAGTAATATTTGGAATGGTCTGTAAGTTATTCTGCCCAACGACATTTGGCATGCTACTTTGGGTCAAGTTGCCAACGGAAGGAAGGCTAGATGTCAAACCACCAGAATTTTGACCTCCAGCAGATGCAAGGGTACTCTGCATATTTTGGGCTAACATCTGTTGCCGGGCTTGAGATTGATTGTTAACCATTGAAACTGAAAGAGGTTGGTTATGAATTTCAGATTGTGTATGGCACACTATTCAAGATTCAAAGATAGGTAAAAAGTGAGGTAGACAGCATTCAGTATAGATCACAACAAGCACCTAAGCAAACTGTATATGGTGCAGGTTAATATATTTAAACAGGGAAAAGTAAGAAACAAGCCAAAATTTGGCTTGTTGCCAATGAAATTCTCCAGAATTAAATATAAGATCTACAAATATCAAGTATTGTTTCATTTTTTTTCTTTTTTGGTAATTAAAAATATCAAGATTGTTTCATTTACTTTCCTTTTTTGGTAATTAAAAATATCAAGATTGTTTCAATCTAAAACAAATATGCCCGTTTAATAACCTTGAAACTTTAATGCAAATTAGAATTAAAAACTAAAAATCTAATAGGATAAGAAACTTTAATCTGTCCTGCGTCTAGGAGTGATTATATTCAATCCAGTATTTTGCTTTCTGTTAAAGCAGGTTTAATCTCAATTGTATTCAGAAAATCCAATAAATAATAATTCATTTTTATAATCTTCCTTAAGTATATATTATTCTAATTTAGTAGTCATTTAAAGTTTAAAATTTAAATACTTTAAATATAATTAAATACAAATCAACTTAAGTCAATAATTATAAATATTATGGAGTTAGTGATGTTGGCCATCGGGACAAATAAGTGTTATCCAAGAATAATTGGAAGATATGCTAGAATTTATGACAATAAAAAGGAATAAAAACAATTGATAATGGGAAACAAAATAATTTCTGGCGTCACATTAAGAAAAATGATAAACCATAGGAGTAAAACCAAGGCATTTATTAAAACTTTGATTGTATCACACAATCAAATAACACAGTCTGTAAACTTTTTATTATTCAAAGAAAATTCCCATAATACAAGGAAAACTAAGATTTATAATTATCATTTATTTTGATTTCCTAATACGTTATCTTTTTCTTCTGCAATACTGCTTAAAAATATAATAAAAAAGAATTGATTACCAGTTTAGGAAAATATTTGATTTCAATCCTCAAATGTTTACATTCTAAATCTTTTATGTCAAATAAATTGATTCTAAATTTATTTTTTATTTCCCCAAATCAGTCCTAATTAAAATTGACCAATATCCGATAACTTTTTTGCACATTATTAATAATAAAGGCTTTTTAATCATTTCACGTCATTTTTGCCTTAAAAAGCATAATTTTTTATCTTTTTCAAATATCCTGAATAAAAAATTCAATAAAGGAAATATCTTTGATTTTAATAATTGAGGTCAAGGAAGATATGAAATGATAACAAGGTAAGTTTCATGAATGGATCCATCACATGCAAAAAATGATTAGATATTTGCAATTTTAATTAGAAGGACTAATAGAATAAATAAAAATAGATAAAGGATCAATTTATTTGAAATAAAAGATTTAGGACCAATCCAAAGAAAAATAAATGAACCAGAGAATATTTCTTAAAATTTAAGATTATTGCTACAATAAATTATAAAAATAAAAAAAAATAATTAAAAACTGTAATATAAATATTCTGCTCCAGGGGCAGAATAAGACACCTACTTAAAACATATTCTAATTCTCATAATTTCCCCTCTTCTAAAGTATGCCAAATTAAAACTTGGTCTGAGAAAAATCTTCATTGGGCCTCTTCTAAATGTTAGTGGTCATTGCCATTTGTATCTACCAAAACATCAAGTCTTGACAAAAGGAAAAAGGTAAGTTCATTAAACCTTGACCATAAAATTCTATATGTGAGTAATTAAGAAATACCGAGAAAAGACCTGATGGGAAGAAAATAGGAAAAAGAATCGAGAATATCTTGGCAGTATAATTTCACCTCTTAAATCTTTGTTGTAATCTTTGCAATCTCTTTACCATGATCCATTATGGACAGGAGAAGTTCAGAGAATTTTTTTTGAATAAAGAATGACCTAACAGACTGTCAATGTTTGACTCAACTAAAAGTTTTTCCATACTAAGCCACTGGAAGAGACCTGCTTGTTCGCAGGTGCACCCTTAGAAGGGTAAATGTGAATGCAACTGCCCCTTAGCTAGAAGTTTAAGCAAAAATTCTTTATAAAGAGATCAGTTTAAGTAATCAAAGGATCATACAGACAGTCAACTTAATTATGAGTAATTAGTTTGATAGCTTGAGTATAGGTAATGCTGCTGAAACTAGAGAACATCCTTACATACGGGACATTTTAAGCTAATCTCTAAAAGTGAACCCCTTATTTTCTAGGTAGAGATCACAGACACCTTTCTACGTGACAGTTCCATCGTCTACTTCAGAATACCATGTTCACTGACAAGTATAAATGATAGTGCTTGTAATTTTATCCACACTTCTTATCACAAAATGACAGAAGTATATGTTAAGATTGCACTTGAAAAATTAGATTAGGTCCTACTCACATAATGCTTCCATGCCTTGATTGATTATTCTGATCCGTACTCACTACTAATTGAAGAGAGATATATTTGGAGAAATAAAATAAGACTTAACAAATGCTATATATCCATAAAGACTAAAAGACAATATTCAAACAACATAATGTCTAAACACAAAGACAGTTCCAATATATGACCAAAATCTAAAAATTGCTAGATTATTCACAAGCAGGTAAATGTGCATCAGGGGATGTCACACAAAGTACGTATATTTGAAAGAAGTTGAAACACACAATTCCAAAATCACACTTCACAAGCCATGCCATTAGAAAAACTCAATCAGAAGTTGACATCACGAGAGAAGCATTATTTATAGCAAGGTATCTATACCAAACTCAACTATCTCATAAAGATCTGCCAGAAAACTAAAATATATATATTTGCATAAAATCATGCTGATTTTGCTCAATTCATACCTTGCTCTGAAGGATTTCTGGCATTAGAATTAGCCATGGGATTCTTGACTGTTCTTCATTGTAAGCATCTTCAAAGATATCTTTCTCAAATAATCTGACTGTAATGCACATAAAATTATGTAGAAAAAAAAATGGTAAAATATTTTACAGAATCACAATTGAATTACAAATACTAATATACAAGCTTAAATCAAAACAATCTCATTAGTTTGGATCAAAATATCAAAGTTCATAGAAGATACCTGGCTCATTGCAGCAGTATAAATCTTTTCCTCAAATCTTACAGCAATTTTTTAATTTCTATAATTCCTCTTGTCCAGAGAAAGGAAGATGCTCTTCAATGGTCCATTCTACACAAAAGAAGTCCCATCTTGGTAAATCAAAAGTAGATACGGAGCAGTAACATAGAACTGAATAAAAGAGCAGTTATTGTAATAAAATATAAAAATATATATATATAAAATAAAATCAAGATAGATAGGCAACTGCCAAATTACATCCAAGAATAGAAAATCAAAAATGATTTAGAAAACTGAAGGGTCGTGTTAATATCAACACATGAGGAAATCAAAACATAGTCATCTCACAATTCAGTACTACAGTTGTATGTCACAACATGAAGTTTTATTTTTACCCAGTTAATGTGATGTAATTTCTAGTTATCACTCACCAGAAAACCCTCAACTGTGCTCCACATTGATCTAAAAAGAAGCACATGAGTCATCTTGTAAAGCTCAAAAACTTCATTCACTGAGAATTAGGCAGATCAATCTCAAATTCTCCAAGGCTAAAACGCATTCTATTACAGATTTAGTAACCATCTAGAGTCCCCTTTTCCTCACCAAAACTCATTTGTTTTTGTAACTTAATAATATTAGCTTTTAAAGCAACAAAAAACCAAAAAAATAAGTTTTATCAGTCATCAATTCCAATCAAATTGGTGTCTTCAGAGGAGCCATACATAATGTATTTTCATGATCCAGAAATGATGAACCTGAACTAACAATCAGATAGCCATGATCTTCACGCATCAAAAAGGATACATATAACAACATTTTTAACATTTCAAAGAAATTTTCAGAAACAACATTTGAGATTGATAGAGAAAGAAAAAGCAACATATATTAATAATCTTCTGACGGAATCAGCTGGTAAGTTGATCCTCCAATCAACATTGTCAATGGCAGCGGCAGCCACCGTGTTTGCAGCATTGGGCACAGCTGAAGCTTCACCAGCGCTCCCTTGACCCTGAGCTATCTGGCCCTGAGCTGCTCTCCAACTGTTGTTATCCATTCCCTAAAGAATTGAACAATACAACCTTTAGCTCAATTCAGAAATGAAAAGGGATTCGGACATGACACCAAACCAAAGATTTTGTGAAGAAAATATTATCCCTCAATGATGGATAACTACTATTTATCTAACAATGAGAGAAGACATGTGTTCTGGTTACATGACATGTAGTTATGGTAAGGTAACTTTGTCCATTTTGTAAGCTATATTTGCAACTACCTAATTACACATTCTCACCCACCTGTCCATTTAATGACCAATTAGATTTTATTTAAGTCAGATTAAATTATATCTCTGCATAATGCAATAGAAATAATGCACATTCGTCAAATATATTTCAAACAACACATCAATAGAAATAGTGTACAATGAAGGCTCATTCTCAGACAACATAAAAAAAAAATTTAAGTTGAGAGGGAGAAGAAAATAAAGTTGTCATGGAGTATTCTAAGTTCTCTTCTTCTCTAAACTGGAGAGAAATTTGAGGTAGACTTTTCGTTTCTTCTCTTTCTCATGAAAAATAAATAAATAAAATTTTAAAATAATAATAATAATATCAGACAACTCTCAACCAAATAATCCTTCCCTATTCTCTTCTTTCCTTCTAAACTATAAATTAATCACTGAGAGAAAATAAAAGTAATCAAAAAAAATCTAGAAGACTTCATTAGACCTCATTACCAGAGGTCCTCAAAATTCCCAAGAAATCTACCCCCTGAATTCAAGAAACAAATACATTCTTTCTTTTTCCCTTTCTAAATCACAACTTACCTCAAGAATATAATTAAACCTTTTCGACCAAAAGCCAGCTATGCCATTTCAACCCACACAAAAAATACCTAAATAGTCGATGAGCCTAATCAAAACCCTTAACCCTTATATTAGTCTTCAGAAAGAGAATATGCAAAATAATAATAATAATAAAATTGGAACATAGTTAAGAAAAACCTCTGCCATATAACAGAGTACGCGTCGGAACTAAACTATTTTATCACATGCAGTGCTAACTTTATAACACAGGAAACCAATCAAATAAGAAAAGAAAAAATCAATCAATCAATTAAAGAAAGCAATTTCGCAGAACTGGGGAAACCCATCCAAAACTAATCTAAAAAGATCAATTAGAAAGCAAAACAAATTCCCCAATCATTATACGTCGAAAATAGGCTTAAAATAATAAGCCAAAAACCTTCTTCCCTACTTTATCAATCAAAAAAAAAAGAAAAACTTTCTTGAATTCTACTCGATCTAAATTCCCAAAAACTAAAAGAGCACAATAAAAGTAGAAACTAAAGAAAATGGAAAGTGCCCAGATTTTGGGAATCAATAAACTAAATGAAACAAATTACAGAATTTAGGGGATTTAACCCCTTTTATTTAATTTACTATTTAAGTTTTAGGAAATAATTAGGTTGAAGTAATCAATCAGTAGAGAGGACTGAAGAATTTGCCGATTACGGAAAAAAAACAAAAAAAATACAAAATGGTAAGCTATTTAGAATACCTTCGAATTGAAGCCACGAAACCTTCTTCCCCAACTTTTTTTTTTCACTTTTAAGTCGACAGAGGAATATGGGAGGAGACTATATGGTTGGATGGATCCTACGGAATTAAGAAATGGACAAAGAATGTAGGAGAAAATATACGACTTTAAATTTATGTAAATTCAGAGCAACTTCGATGCTGAGACCAAGCCCTCGCCTCTTTCCACTTTGTTTTTTCCAGAGAGAATAAAACAAATAAAGAATTCTTTTTATAGTAGGGGAATAATTTGTGAGTTTCGTCAATAAATTTTGTTTTTACTAGTTTAAAAAAATTTTTTTTTTTTTTTAACTTTTGAAGTTACAAATTTTTTAATAGGGGTAAATAAAATTTTTTTTAAGAGATTGTCAAAAAAGTTCATTCCCAAATAATCATACCAACACTTTATTAAAATTCATTTCTAAATAATTAAAGGCCTCTGAAAAAAAAATTTAAAAATCTTTGGAAGAAATTCATAGTTGAGTCTAAAAACCCTCGAAAGAAATTCATAGTTGAGGTCAAAAGCCATCCAAAGAAATTCATAGTTGTTCAAGAGATCGAAATTAATCCAACAGCCCTCGTAAGTTGAATCTCATCTGAGATAAACCAAAAACGCCCTTCGAATAAATTAAAATTTATTGGCACGAGTTCAAGTCCAAAAAGATCTTTGAGCACGATAGATTGAATCAACGGATCGATAAAAATAGGATCTTGTAAAAATTATTTATAGTTTTATTACACATAACATATTTTCTCTATAATTTTCATTTTAGAGGAAAAATACATTGAAAGAAAATTTGTTTACAAATTGGCATGCCTGGTGAACAATTTCTACTGTTCATCTATTTCCATCAAAATCATCAATGGAGTCAAGAACGTTGTTGCAGACAATGACATCATCAAATTGATTCAAATAACGACGATGACATCAACAAAATTGATTCAAAGAAGGTTGTCGCATACGATGACATCAACAAAGTTGATTCAAAGAAGGTTGTCGCATACGATGACATCACCAAAGTTGATTCAAAGAACGTTGTCGCAACCGATGACAATAATGAGTCTTCTGCAAACATCTTTGTCATGCCAGCGATAATGACAAATGCTTCAATGATAAAAGATAAGTTGACTAATTTGACAAAGTCGGTGATTCACAATGTAGCCATCAAGCAAGATTACATCTTCAATTGATTAACAACAATGGTAAGTTAAGTTAACCTGCACAAAATAAGCGGATGAGGCAAACAAAGATGTCACATTCAATAAAAAAGAAGAATGCAATGATCTTGGAGCAGTCAAAGTTGTTGATAAACAATCTCAAGCTTTTGATAGATCCAAAATAAATCAAGGGGCAAACAAAGTATCATTGCCAATAAAAACAAAGTAGGGACAACATTCCCTCTGAAGATGAAGAGTCAACCTCAATTGTTGATAATGCTTGAATCAAATCATGCAAAATTCTCCTAAACGTACGAGGTTAAACTGAATGTTACTCCTTGACACGAGTGTAAATTGTTTACAATTAAAGTGAAGACTCCTTAGCATGAGATTAAACTGTTCATATGATGTTACAAGAATCCTCCTAGATGCACAAGATTAAACTGCATCATTCCTCCTAGACGCACGAGGTTAAACTGCATATTACTCCTTAATACGAATATAAACTGTTTACCATTCATGAAGACTCCTTGACACGAGTGTAAAATTGTCTGTGATGATGAAATAAAGACCTTCAACACGAGATTAAACTGTTTGTATGATGTTGCAAAAAATCCTCCAAGATTCACGAAGTTAAAACATTGTTACTCCTTGATACAGTATAAGCTATCCATGTTATGGATGCAAAATCTTCCTAGACGCCCGAGTTAAACTGAATTGTTTCTCCTTAATATGAGTATAAACTACCTCCATGGTATGCATGAAAAATCTTTCTAGGCGCACGAGGTTAAACTGCACGTTACTCATTGACACAAATACAAAACTGTCCACAATTGATGAAGGCTTCTTGGCACGAGTGTAAACTGTCTGAAATACTGAAATGAATGCTCCTTGACACGAGTGTAAGTTGTATGTAATTTTGAAAGAAGACTCATTGACACAAGTGTAAATTATTTGTAATTTTGAAAGAAGACTCCTTGACACGAGTGTAAATTGTCTGCAATTGAAGTGAAGGCTCCTTTGATGCACGAGTTTAAACTGAAAATTTGAACTACATTCGACTTAAGTTTTTTGCAGGATACTTAGGCAATTTTGATATATTCTAAGTTCAGTCACAAGAAAAAAAAAAGTTACGGGAATTAAGAAAAAAAAAAGTTTTGAAATTTATTCTCAATTAAAGTCTTTAGCCTCAGAAACAAATTTCAAATGGGTAATTTGTAGGCATTTAAATTTAATTATATAATTAAATTTTATTTAAATATTTTAATATATAAATATTTATATATTAATATATTGAGACATTTATCTCTCAAATCAGTGACATTTGGCATCATAATAGCCATTAATTGTCATCCTCTCATTTATAAATAGAGGGCCAAATTCTATTATGAAACAAATGAAGAGAGAGGTGAGATGTAAAAGCCTCGGAAAAGGATGAACATAGAGAGCTGAGATGTAGAAGCTTAGAAAAAAGATAAAAGCTTTGAACTTGAGAGAAATGTGAAGAATATTAAAACTTTATCGTTTTGGATCTTTCTCTCAACAAAGTCCACCTGAAGGAAATTCATAAAAAATTAATAGTTGTTCAACGGATTGAGATCAGGCTAAGGACCCTCAAAGTTGAATCCAGTCCGAGATCAACCCAAAAAAATACCTTTTGAATAAATTAAAATTCATTGGATCTAGTTCAAGCCCAAAACGATCCTTGAGCCAACAACGGATTTGAATGCTCTTAGAGTTTCACTTGGAGTTCTTGGACTTATTTCTCAGGTGTATTTTTTGTTTTGTTTTGTTATTCTAATTTATTTCATCGATTGATAAAGTCAAAACTTATGATGTTTTTCCATGTGCTATGTTTGGTGTTCTTGATCAAATACATAGATGAATGATAATGTTACTTAATCTGTATCTAAAAATATATACTTTTGTAGTCCAAACAATGGGAGGAAAAAAAACATTGAGACTATCTCGAAAATCATTAAAGATAGACAACAAAAGTCCTTAAAATCTATCATATAGGATTAAACTTTTAGAGTGAGAGATAATTTATCTCTTTTTAATATAGTATCAGAGCAGGAGGTTTATAAGTTAAATCCTATCTAATGAAATTTGAATTTGTGTATTCGTTAAAAAAGTCTATGTAACTTGAATCTGTTGCACATGGTGGATATTCGTTATAAAACTTGTCATACGTCTACAAATAAAGGAAAGTGTTAAAAAAATAAATCCATTCTATAAGTTTAAACTTTTAGAATTGGTGATAATTTATCTTTTAACGAATATCAATAATTTGATATCAAAAAATGACATAAGGAACACGATATTTAAAAAATAACTTCAAAACCATATATAAGTTACAAATAGAAGATAAGACTGCTTCTAATTAAATACTTATTGAACTAGTCACACACTATGTGGAGTAATATATATATATATATATATTATGTATAATAAAATTTGGTTTAAAAATGGAAGGTGGCTCTGAAACTAGAGCCAATGTTCAAACGTTCGATGACATTGTTGACGAGAAGCGATTCAGATCTGAGTGAGGACGCATTGAGTTTCGGAAAACAGCACGAATTTGCAGATTTCGTATGGTATCCGAGCCAACAAAAGGTAGTTTACCGTTTGGACGATAGAGTCCCTTCTAATACTTCTGGGAATGGCCGCAGTGACTTTACTGGATTTTGTTCCACTTCTTCAATCCTCCTTGCTCTCATCCGTACCACATGTTTCGTTTCTTTCTTTCTTTTTCCCTCAACTTATAATTCATGCATGCATGTAATCATCTTTTTTCTTAAAGAAATTTGATGAATTATATAGAGGAAGATCAAGAATCAAGAAACGATGATAACGGAAAATGTATAAACAGAAGACTTACAACCAGCACGTTAAGAACCGATGCCTATGGATACTCTAACGATGGCATTGCATTTACGAGGTTTCCCATAATCGGATACCACAACCGCCTGCATGCATCGGGTACGTGTCTTGACGGCCTAGAAGATGACAAACTAACGGCGTGTGCATGGGATCCTCGAGTCAAGGGTTTGTTCTTCTACCAAACCACATTTAGCATAAGTTTGTCCAATGTCAAACACTTCATCCAAGACGTCCAACTCCTCATCTCAATTGAACCTAAATCCCTTTGCGGATTAGACCTTTATAATGGTATCTTAATAAGGTACTAGTAAAAAAATTATGGGAATATTTTAAAATATTATAACAATTATCTAATAATAGTTTCTGTTGATTTAATAATACAGGTACGTTACAGCTTCCAATGCATCTTTGGGAAAACAAGAAGACGCTTTAGATTTCTACTTAACATATTTCAGACACAAGGAAGATCCTAAAAGCAGCAAGCCCCGGATATACTAAGACATTCTTGAAGAGATTGAGCAAATGGCGATGTTCAAATACGGTGGATTGCCACACTGGGGCAAGAATTGGAACGTGGTTTTTCTTGGTGCGATCGATAAGTACAAAAGGGCAAGTGAATTCTTGAAAGTGAAAGAAAAATTTGATCCTTTGGGACTGTTCTCGAGTGAGTGGACTGACCAAATTCTTGGACTCAAGAAGAAACAAAAAGAATGGATAATAATTGAGAAAGAAGGTTGTGCTCTTGAAGGGTTGTGTTTGTGTTCACAAGACATTCATTGTGCACCTAAAAAGGGGATACTTTTGTAGACCTGGTAATGTATATAGAGATGCAAGGAGTCTTTTCCTAAAATAATCCAACTTTTTTAAAATTGTCCCGGTTTAACCTTGTTTATAAAACTATTTCCCAAGCTAACTTTAACTCATTCACAAAATGAGTTCTAATAGAACCTACTAAAAAAATTTTAAAATTTTCTCTTTTTTCTTTTTCTCTTTCTTTATTTTTCTCTCTCTTCTTTCAATTTTTTAAATCCATCAAACTTAACGTCGTTTCTCCTCTCCTTTTTCCCTCTCCTTCCCTTTTCTTTTCATTTTTTTCTTTTTTTTCTCTTCTCCAGTCCACCTCCCCACAGAAACCGTAGCCCACTCAAGAAACCCTATTCATATTACCTAATTTTGGAACAGTAAAAATCGAGATACATTTAAAACAAATTAGATGAAAAACGAGAATTGCAGAGAAATCTTCATTGCTATGGCTATGTAGGGAAAGGGGCTGAGACGAAGCATAAGAATTTTAAAAGTGATGAATTCCAATACTGAATTGTAGGACGCATCCGGAACATGAGTCCTAATGTTCCACATAATTTTAAAAGTGATGAATTCTAGTACTGAATTGTAGGACGCATCCGGAATATGAGTCCTAATGTTCCACATAATTTTAAAAGTGATGAATTCCAGTACTGAATTGTAGGACACATTTCGGAACATGAGTCCTAATATTCCACATAATTTTTAAAGTAATGAATTTCAGTACTAAATTGTAGGACGCATTTTGAACCTGTGTCATAATGTTACATAATTTTTTAAAGGGATGAATTCCAGTACTAAATTGTAGGACGCATTTTGAACATGAGTCATAATGTTTCACATGATTTTTAAAAGTGATGAATTCCAGTATTGAGTTGTAGGACGCATTTTAAAGATGAGTCATAATGTTTCTCATAATTATGTGGAACATTAGGACTCATGTTTCGTCTCAGCCCCTTCTCCCTGTATAGCCATAGCAATGAAGATTTTCTCTCCAATTTTGGTTTTTCATCTAATTTGTTTTAAATGTATCTTGGTTTTTGCTGTTCCAAAATTAGGTAATATGAATAGGATTTCTTGAGTGGGTTAGAGTTTCTGTGGAGAGGTGGAGGGAGAGAGAAAAAAATGGAAAAAAAAATGAAAAAAAAAGGAAAGGAAAGGAGAAAAGGCGTTAAGTTGAATGAATTTAAAAAATTGAAAAAAGAGAGAAAATAGAGAAAGAGAAAAAGAGAAAAGAAATTTTTTAAAAAAATTTAGAAAAATTTTAAAAATTTTTTAGTAGGTCTCATTAAATGAGTTAAAGTTAATTTAAAAAATAATTTTATAAACAAAATTAAATCGAAACAATTTTAAAAAAATTAAGTTATTTAAAAAAAAGACTTAGATGCAAGAGTTTGCACTCGTTTGACATCACTTTAATTAGTTTTGCTTAAAAAGTATTAGTATTTAAGCTTTAAATATACAAACATTCACACACACACACACACACACACACATATATATATATATATATATATAATATATATATATTATTTATTTGAGGATGTTTTAATAATAGTGAGAAAATTATACTTATATAAAAATGGAAATTTACTACAAGCAAACCTGCGAGATTCACACATATCTTTACCGAAATTCTTGCAAACAGAAGATTCATTGTAATAATAGGTATTTACAAATAGACACTGTATCATAAGAGCGCTACAAAAAGAACAAAACAAATACGTGTGTATATACATATATATATATATATATATATATATATATATATCCCAATCATAAATAAGGGACAAATTTTGACCAGCAATTGCAGGACTCGTACGAAAAGAGAACCTTCTGCTTGCAATTTCATCTTCAGGTTTATAAACATATGAGCTCACTATCTATCTATATCTAGGCTGCACTGAGACAATTCTCCCACGTCCCGTACCTCGAGCTGAAGGTTCCACCGCCACTCTGTTGTGCATACTCCGAAATAACTGCACGGGCACACATATCCCAGGTCTTTGCCATCTCTTCAAGTGACATAGGTTGTGAAAGACTTCTGAGAGAGATGTTGAACCTTGACTTGGCTTTAATAGATAGATCTTCATATTCTTTGCTGCATTTTACAATTAAGATTCTAATCATGTAATTATATACAAACAAAAATACAATCACATTCCTCGTTTTGATCGCCCTTTTTCAACAAATAAATAAACCACCCAACAAGTCTTCTCCATATTTATATATAAGAGAAAATGAATGCAAGTTTCCTAGACCAGTACCTGACTTCAATTGGAAGCTTGTCCAAAAGTATAGGAGAGCAATTTGGATAATTGGTGGGAATAAGTAACCTTAAAGGCTGAATCGGTGACTGCAAGCAAATGGATCAGAAAATTATTTAATTAATCACGCCAGAAATGCCAATGAAGCAATATCAATAGGATAAAACATCAATTAGAAAAGACAACAAAATCCCACCATCTGAGCTGAAGCATATTGTGATTTCAGGTTTGGACTTAGGGCCACAGCACTGAAAGAACATTTTACTATCGTTCCTTCTCCACCTTCAGCAGCGGTAGCTACTGCAGTTGGATCAACATCTTCATCACAGACAGCAACCACGCTATCAATAAGTCCACGATTTATCTCATGTATTTCTTCCAGAAGGGCGTGATTAGTCTGCATTTAGTTTAACCTTTGTTATATTAAAAGAGGAAGCTAGGGAATTTCATTTATTTTAACAGAATTTCACAATTTTCCATTCAAAAATTTAGATATAGAATGGAAAAAAGAATCGCCACTGACAAAAGATGACAAAGATATATATATATATATATATATATATAGGTAGATATAGATATATATTATATCATTTGAGTACAAAAAATTGCTTTTCCCGAGAAACGAACATTTCGTATATTTCTCTATTTATGTTTTCTTGTAACAGAATAGAGTGCAAGTTCAAGCCCTGAGATGAAGGAAAAGCACAAAACCAAGATTTGTAGTTTTGATTTATACGTACCTACCAAAGTAAAATACCGCCTCAATTATTCCATTAACCATTACAAACAAAATTATAATACTCCCAATGTACCAAAAAAGTAATTAAGGTTCCACAGATTTAAGATCTCTAACTTCTGAGGTATTTTATGAGTTCACAGTACCTGCAGTACCCTTACTAAAAATTCTCCATCAGTATCATGCTAAGATTGTTGAAAGGAAGCTCTGAGAAAGTGTAGAAAGAAACATTCTGCATCTATGATGTTTGCTATATTACTAGTTTAAACTTGCTAAAAGGATAAATTTAACCTAGTAGGTGACATTTTGAAGATTTTGAGTTTGAATCCCTATTAGTGTCTCATTTGTTGATTATTGTAGGTGGCACCCATTTAACAAAACTAACAAAGTGAAATAAAATTTATCACTAACACAGCAGGTGAACAATAATAATCAACAAATGGAGTAAAAACAGCAGTTATACTCATGACCTCCCACTCTAACAAAACCACCCTCCAAGCCATCCTCCCAGACTAATGATCAAGAATTAAACACGATTATCTCATAAAAACCAAAAAAATAACTATTTTGCTATTTCCACAAGAATTCCATACCATAAGTGGAACTACATACTCCCTTCATGAACATGGTGCCTATCCATACAGGTACTATTACAGAAAAGAACCTGCAAAACTAGCCCACCCAAAAGACTACCAAACTTTCCAGAGGATAAAATTAGTGCATGTTCTTAGTGCCACACTAAGGAAGAGGAAACCTAGGCATCAGATCTTAGGGATTGATTGTGTCAACCAACGAATAGAGAATTCTACAAAATTTCTATGAATTGAAGGAGAAAAAGGGAGAAAGAACTGCATACATAATGCAAAGGGAAACCCTCTACATATAGGCTCTACACAAATCCTTCAGCTACTAGGATTGCCTTTTAAAACCATAACAAATGAGGGACGAAGAAACTAATTCCAAGTAAATTAAATCAGCTTCTAATTAAAAACCAACTAGATCTTTTCCAACTCTAAATTCTGAAAAATTAATTGAATGGAGGAGACAAAGGGGAAAAGAGAGAGAGTCTTTGCGAGGATACTGGACAGGGTGCCATTAATCAGGGCGTTATGTTGTAACTTAGTTGATAGTAAAAACGTGCAGGGAGGGAGTGTTTTTAAGTTAGCTAAGTTAATATCCTCTTGCAGATGGGTCTGGTTGTTATCAGGGTAATCTGATCTAAGAAGATGTTACGAGCTCAATTTTGAGGTTGATGGGAACTTAATGAATGGTCAAAAGGCTAGTGAATAGGAGCCTTAAAGGAAGTGGATTAAAGGATCAGCAGCCTTCTTCAAGTCCTTGGATATCAAAATACCATAATTTTCCCTCAAAAAGGGAAATGATTAAAAGAAAAGGAACAAATAAAAATTACTTTATTTTTCATCTTGGAAGCTGGATCCAGATGTCAATGAAAATACCCACTTGAGGAATTATCAGGGAATACTAACAAAATTGAAACCTACCACAACTTAGTGTCTTTTATGTTAGGCAATGATGCTAAAGCATAATAAGATATTATTCTTGAGAAATGAAGATTTACTATTTTCTAGCTCACAGCCTCGTAGGATTATTTTCTAGCTTTGAAGTCCATATATCTGAAGATCTCCTAGGAGAACTAGAGCTAATATATAAGATCTGCATTGTTGTGTAGCTAATGTTTTCAGTTATATAGCTTTTTGTTCCCTTTTTCATTTTTAGTTTTAGTATTTCTGGTATTGCATGCATTGACAGAACATATTCATACCTCTGGTTCATAATAATGTCCATCACTTCACTAAGCTATCTAGATTGAGTACATGTCTTAAGAACCTAAAGAGACCAAAAAATAGTTTTGAATCATGAATACTAACTCCACATCCATTATCTGCATTACGAACTATAAAGGATCCAGAAGCAGAAGATTACCTCAGTCCTGGGCCTTTTAATACTCGATGTAGCTGTAGACTCCATTTCAGATACATCTGAGCCATTCAAAAGCCTCCCACATTCATTTATACTGCCAGATGATGGAACAACATTGGAAGGCATTGCACTTGTTGAGCGCCTCATTCTCTTTGTTCCAGAAGGTCCATCATGTGTGAAGAAATTTCTAGCCTGCAGTCGACACTTTGTCATAGCAACCAAATCTTCACCTACAGCAGCTCTAGAGCCATTCCCTGGTGCAGAACCAGCAATTCTATCAACCATACTGACAACGGAACTGATATCACTAACAGATGCAGTCAATGCTTCACGTGATACTGACTTAACCTGGAAATTGACAAATATGAACAACAGTTACTGAATGACAAGACAGAGTTTAATAAAGAACAGTGTACAATGGTCACCCAGTATAACACTAACCGCTTTAATTAGGCGCTCAAAAGGTTGTTCTACAGTATTCAACTTGCTTGCAATAACAGATGATGCATTTCCATGTGCAGCATCAGGACCTGTAAATTCTGCAAGTAAAGGTGAGGCTGATATCCCAGGAGTGCCAATTGCAAGAGATTGTGCAGGTCCAGATACAGCAGTTGTCTGATGATGTCCAATATTTCCCATGTTGGAGAGTGATGAAATGCCAGAATTAACCTTTTCTGATTCTCCAGGTACAGGAGATGGGGCCAAGGGAGTCGAGGGGGATGGCATTACAAAGGGTGAGTTAGCAGACTGCAAAGGTGTTCCAGTTTTGGTTATAGAAGACAGCAGATTCTGCTGGTCAATTTGTGGGGAATGATGATGGGAAACCTGAGGCGATGCAGCCTGGAGGACTTGAGGTGAAGTCATGGAAAATGGGGGCCCAGGCTTTAATTGTTGATGATGAAATGTCGCACGCTGGGCAGTTGAATGATGTTGCTGGAAAACTCCCGGTTTAACACCCATCTGCTGCCTCATCTTCATGTCACTTGAATCTGTCATTTGATGAAGAGGAGACATGTGATGCCCTGGCAATTGAGCAGGCTGCTGCTGCTGCTGCTGCTGCTTTGTTTGTTGCTGCTGCTGCATTAGCTGCTGTCTCTGCAAAAATTGATGTTGCATCTGCCTCTGTTGCATTTGCTGCTTCAGTTGCTGGCTCTGCAACATCTGCTGTTCTTGTTGTTTCATATGCTGGTTCTGAAGCATTGTGGAATTTGACTGCAAGTTATTAAGGTTTGACTGCAGGGTATTCATACCACTTTGGGATGTTAAAGAATTAATATTTACTGATTGAGAACCGCTGACAGAATTCTGCTGTAGAGAGCTCATAGCCACTTGTTGCAGTGAATTCAGAGGATTACTCTGTCCTCCATCTGGGTTTGAAGCAGGCTGCATTCCATTGATCATGCTTTGCTGTGAATTTGAAACAGTAGGGACAGAAGATAATGAATTATGCTGCAGCCCGGACAAATTGCTTTGCTGCATTGTAGCTACAGAACTTGGTACATTCATTGACTGCATCTGAGGGTTCATTTGATTTTCGTGTGAGGCTGCATTTGAGAAATTTGAGATTGAGCCTGCTGGGGCTGTTGCATATGAGCCTGGGGATGTTGCCCTTGTTGCAAAGAAACAGGCTTGCGAGGCCGATTCGAATTAAGAACGTTAACAATCTGCTTCTCATAAGAGCTTAACTTATCCTTGTGGCCAATTAAAATATCATTCTTCTTTAGTTGCAGAAATTGTAAGATACGCTCCAACATAGCCTTAAACAACTTGACTTTGTCAAGATATTCATTCTTAGTTTGTTGAGAATCATGCTGCAATTGAGCAGAAATTAGTCAAAAGAAATAAATAAAGCATGTACAATAGTTGGGAAGCTAGATATTTTCTCTGCAATTTTACAATTTCCTAAAAATATTTAGTAACCCCATGAAGCTAAAATGAGAAATAACATTCTACTAGAAAACATAGCCACATGTAATATTGCTTAAATAAAATAGGAGTAATTTATTCTCACATCTCCATATTGTTCAGAAAGATGAAACAAACATTTTCTAACAAGACACAGAACCCCACCAATAAAATATATAGGCCACCCAGGAACTAATTACCTGATGAGGAATAAAACACAGGTGTGGTATTCAGATGTGTTGTAATGGTAGAAAATACAATCCATATAAGATGTTACCTGTTGCAGTTTTGCAAGGATCTTCGAATACATTTCATTTAGATCAGAAAAATACATCTCCCTCATGGCTTTAATCTGCAGGTCAAAATTGCTTCAGTTTCATGGTTGTTACAAATTCAATTTACCAAGTCTCTCTTTACAAAAACAGAAATAAATGATTCAGTACCTTTTGATATACCTCCTCCTGCCAATCCCCACCACTTCCGTTCCCTGTTTGAGCTGTAGAATCTAAAGATGCTGAAATACAAGTGAAAAACAATTAATTATGCAGATGATGGCTATAAGAAGCATTTAACTTATAAATTGGAGTGCCAGTAAAAGCATTATGTATTTCAATTATAAACATGATGTTCATAAAAAAGCAAAATGCATCGACCGCGCACAACTTATGAGATGCTATAGTTTCATTATTGTAACACAAAATTTCAACTTAAAGAGCAAAAAGTTCAACTAGTAAAAGAACTTATATGCAAATACTGAAAGAACTAGGTGCACCAGACAACGAAATAAAAAAACCTGGCTCTTAAAATAATACCAATAGTAAGGATAGTTAACAACTTATATATTTTGGCCAACAAAGTCCTTCATCTTTTCTTAGCCTACAAGTAAAAGCACTCAATGCTTTTAAGGGTCCTTGTTGGCTAAAAAAGAATGATAAGGGACCTTGTTGGCTAAACAAGCATGATAGGGGACCTTGTTGGCTAAAAAGAATGACAAGTGCCTAGCTATCCACAGAATGTGATGTCATAAAAAAAATATCTTGACTCAAAAGCTTCTGTTTTCCAGTTCAGAATCCGATGTTCGGAAAAGAAACCTAGGTCAAAGTATGCAAGTTAAAGGACCAAATTGGTGAGTTATCCTAATAATAATCAGCATTCTAGGTCTTTTGAACTCTATGAAACAATTTCTAAAGGGGTTCATGTACAATATTAGAACAGTACAAGGTCACAACATATTGACAAGTACTAGGTAACAGAATTGAAAGTCCAAAGAATATATACTTGAAGATCCCTCAGGAATGGCTCTCTGTGACTGAAATAATTGCTTCTGCTGATCCATCACATTCTGCTGTTGAAGTAAAGCACCGGAGTTTTGTAGCCTTTGCTGGATGTCTCTCTGCATGGGATTTGACTGCTGCTGCAAATGTTGCAGTTGGCCATTCTGGGATTGCATCTGAGACATCATTTGCTGTTGCATTGGTTGGGTTTGTGACTGTTGAGCTTGGTTAGGTACCAAATTATGCTGCATTTTCTGTTGTAGCATGTGGACAGAATGCTGATTAGCTGATATCCCTGAATTACCAGACTGTGTTCCCATCATTTGAGACTGTTGGAGGCCAGAGACACTGCTTTGTGGGCCCAGTTGTGACTGGTGCATATTTGACAGGTTATTCTGCTGACCCATTAACTGCTGTTGCTGTAGGTTTGAAATATTATTCTGCTGGGTCATCAATCTTTGCTGCTGCTGCTGCTGCTGCAAATCAGGAATGCTGTTGGGTTGACCAATCAACTGGCTCTGTGGAATATTTGCAGTATTTTGCTGCTGTCCAATCAACTGTTGTTGCTGCTGCTGCTGTGGTGCTGACAGTATTTGCTGCTGAGACATTGATGATTGTTGCTGATGCAAAATGGGTGCCTGCTGCGACTGCGGCTGTTGCTGCGACTGCTGCTGTTGTTGCGGCTGCCTCATAACTGACTGAGAGTGTTGCTGATGAACTGGTTGAGTTCCTTGTTGCACAGATGATTGGTTATTCTGCTGAAGGTTAGATAAAGAAGTTGACTGCATCACAGACGGCTGCATAACAGCTTGCTGGGAATTTTGAATCTGTGTTGGTTGTAATAGGTTCTGTTGTTGTTGTTGCTGCTGGATATGAGACTGAATTAGAGACTGTGGTATACTTCCCTGCTGCATCTTTTGTTTCAAGAATTGCTGTTGAAGCTGCTGGTGATAAAGAAGTTGCGAACTTGTTGATTGCTGCTGTTGCTGTTGTGCAGCAACCTGTTGCCTTCCTGGTATCTGTCTCTGGGAATTGGCAAAAACATTTGAAGGGATCCCTTGTCCCATCGAGTTCCCAACTGGATTCTGAGAAACAGAAGTAATATTTGGAATGGTCTGTAAGTTATTCTGCCCAACGACATTTGGCATGCTACTTTGGGTCATGTTGCCAACGGAAGGAAGGCTAGATGTCAAACCACCAGAATTTTGACCTCCAGCAGATGCAAGGGTACTCTGCATATTTTGGGCTAACATCTGTTGCCGGGCTTGAGATTGATTGTTAACCATTGAAACTGAAAGAGGTTGGTTATGAATTTCAGATTGTGTATGGCACACTATTCAAGATTCAAAGATATGTAAAAAGTGAGGTAGACAGCATTCAGTATAGATCACTACAAGCACCTAAGCAAACTGTATATGGTGCAGGTTAATATATTAAACAGGGAAAAGGAAGACACAAGCCAAAATTTGGCTTGTTGCCAATGAAATTCTCCAGAATTAAATATAAGATCTACAAATATCAAGTATTGTTTCATTTTTTTTCTTTTTTGGTAATTAAAAATATCAATATTGTTTCATTTCTTCTTTTTTTGGGTAATTAAAAATATCAAGATTGTTTCAATCTAAAACAAATATGCCCGTTTAATAACCTTGAAACTTTAATGCAAATTAGAATTAAAAACTAAAAATCTAATAGGATAAGAAACTTTTATCTGTCCTGCGTCTAGGAGTGATTATATTCAATCCAGTATTTTGCTTTCTGTTAAAGCAGGTTTAATCTCAATTGTATTCAGATAATCCAATAAATAATAATTCATTTTTATAATCTTCCTTAAGTATATATTATTCTAATTTAGTAGTCATTTAAAGTTAAAATTTAAATACTTTAAATATAATTAAATACAATCAACTTAAGTCAATAATTATAAATATTATGGAGTTAGTGATGTTGGCATCGGGACAAATAAGTGTTATCCAAGAATAATTGGAAGATATGCTAGAATTTATGACAATAAAAAGGAATAAGAACAATTGATAATGGGAAACAAAATAATTTCTGGCCTCACATTAAGAAAAATGATAAACCATAGGAGTAAAACCAAGGCATTTATTAAAACTTTGATTGTATCACACAATCAAATAACACAGTCTGTAAACTTTTTATTATTCAAAGAAAATTCCCATAATACAAGGAAAACTAAGATTTATAATTATCATTTATTTTGATTTCCTAATACGTTATCTTTTTCTTCTGCAATACTGCTTAAAAATATAATAAAAAAGAATTGATTACCAGTTTAGGAAAATATTTGATTTCAATCCTCAAATGTTTACATTCTAAATCTTTTATGTCAAATAAATTGATTCTAAATTTATTTTTTATTTCCCCAAATCAGTCCTAATTAAAATTGACCAATATCCGATAACTTTTTTGCACATTATTAATAATAAAGGCTTTTTAATCATTTCACGTCATTTTTGCCTTAAAAAGCATAATTTTTTATCTTTTTCAAATATCCTGAATAAAAAATTCAATAAAGGAAATATCTTTGATTTTAATAATTG
Organism: Asclepias syriaca; assembly: GCA_027405835.1. Taxonomy (NCBI): domain Eukaryota; kingdom Viridiplantae; phylum Streptophyta; class Magnoliopsida; order Gentianales; family Apocynaceae; genus Asclepias; species Asclepias syriaca. The sequence continues at coordinate 6,494,451 of CM049929.1, read as the reverse complement.
AGGTCAAGGAAGATATGAAATGATAACAAGGTAAGTTTCATGAATGGATCCATCACATGCAAAAAATGATTAGATATTTGCAATTTTAATTAGAAGGACTAATAGAATAAATAAAAATAGATAAAGGATCAATTTATTTGAAATAAAAGATTTAGGACCAATCCAAAGAAAAATAAATGAACCAGAGAATATTTCTTAAAATTTAAGATTATTGCTACAATAAATTATAAAAATAAAAATAAAAATAATTAAAAACTGTAATATAAATATTCTGCTCCAGGGGCAGAATAAGACACCTACTTAAAACATATTCTAATTCTCATAATTTCCCCTCTTCTAAAGTATGCCAAATTAAAACTTGGTCTGAGAAAAATCTTCATTGGGCCTCTTCTAAATGTTAGTGGTCATTGCCATTTGTATCTACCAAAACATCAAGTCTTGACAAAAGGAAAAAGGTAAGTTCATTAAACCTTGACCATAAAATTCTATATGTGAGTAATTAAGAAATACCGAGAAAAGACCTGATGGGAAGAAAATAGGAAAAAGAATCGAGAATATCTTGGCAGTATAATTTCACCTCTTAAATCTTTGTTGTAATCTTTGCAATCTCTTTACCATGATCCATTATGGACAGGAGAAGTTCAGAGAATTTTTTTTGAATAAAGAATGACCTAACAGACTGTCAATGTTTGACTCAACTAAAAGTTTTTCCATACTAAGCCACTGGAAGAGACCTGCTTGTTCGCAGGTGCACCCTTAGAAGGGTAAATGTGAATGCAACTGCCCCTTAGCTAGAAGTTTAAGCAAAAATTCTTTATAAAGAGATCAGTTTAAGTAATCAAAGGATCATACAGACAGTCAACTTAATTATGAGTAATTAGTTTGATAGCTTGAGTATAGGTAATGCTGCTGAAACTAGAGAACATCCTTACATACGGGACATTTTAAGCTAATCTCTAAAAGTGAACCCCTTATTTTCTAGGTAGAGATCACAGACACCTTTCTACGTGACAGTTCCATCGTCTACTTCAGAATACCATGTTCACTGACAAGTATAAATGATAGTGCTTGTAATTTTATCCACACTTCTTATCACAAAATGACAGAAGTATATGTTAAGATTGCACTTGAAAAATTAGATTAGGTCCTACTCACATAATGCTTCCATGCCTTGATTGATTATTCTGATCCGTACTCACTACTAATTGAAGAGAGATATATTTGGAGAAATAAAATAAGACTTAACAAATGCTATATATCCATAAAGACTAAAAGACAATATTCAAACAACATAATGTCTAAACACAAAGACAGTTCCAATATATACATGACCAAAATCTAAAAATTGCTAGATTATTCACAAGCAGGTAAATGTGCATCAGGGGATGTCACACAAAGTACGTATATTTGAAAGAAGTTGAAACACACAATTCCAAAATCACACTTCACAAGCCATGCCATTAGAAAAACTCAATCAGAAGTTGACATCACGAGAGAAGCATTATTTATAGCAAGGTATCTATACCAAACTCAACTATCTCATAAAGATCTGCCAGAAAACTAAAATATATATATTTGCATAAAATCATGCTGATTTTGCTCAATTCATACCTTGCTCTGAAGGATTTCTGGCATTAGAATTAGCCATGGGATTCTGTGACTTGTTCTTCATTGTAAGCATCTTCAAAGATATCTTTCTCAAATAATCTGACTGTAATGCACATAAAATTATGTAGAAAAAAAAAATGGTAAAATATTTTACAGAATCACAATTGAATTACAAATACTAATATACAAGCTTAAATCAAAACAATCTCATTAGTTTGGATCATAAAATATCAAAGGTTCATAGAAGATACCTGGCTCATTGCAGCAGTATAAATCTTTTCCTCAAATCTTACAGCAATTTTTTTAATTTCTATAATTCCGTCTTGTCCAGAGAAAGGAAGATGCATCTTCATATGGTCCATTCTACACAAAAGAAGTCCCATCTTGGTAAATCAAAAGTAGATACGGAGCAGTAACATAGAACTGAATAAAAGAGCAGTTATTGTAATAAAATATAAAAATATATATATATAAAATAAAATCAAGATAGATAGGCAACTGCCAAATTACATCCAAGAATAGAAAATCAAAAATGGATTTAGAAAACTGAAGGGTCGTGTTAATATCAACACATGAGGAAATCAAAACATAGTCATCTCACAATTCAGTACTACAGTTGTATGTCACAACATGAAGTTTTATTTTTACCCAGTTAATGTGATGTAATTTCTAGTTATCACTCACCAGAAAACCCTCAACTGTGCTCCACATTGATCTAAAAAGAAGCACATGAGTCATCTTGTAAAGCTCAAAAACTTCATTCACTGAGAATTAGGCAGATCAATCTCAAATTCTCCAAGGCTAAAACGCATTCTATTACAGATTTAGTAACCAATCTAGAGTCCCCTTTTCCTCACCAAAACTCATTAATGTTTTTGTAACTTAATAATATTTAGCTTTTAAAGCAACAAAAAAACCATAAAAAATAAGTTTTATCAGTCATCAATTCCAATCACAAATTGGTGTCTTCAGAGGAGCCATACATAATGTATTTTCATGATCCAGAAATGATGAACCTGAACTAACAATCAGATAGCCATGATCTTCACGCATCAAAAAGGATACATATAACAACATTTTTAACATTTCAAAGAAATTTTCAGAAACAACATTTGAGATTGATAGAGAAAGAAAAAGCAACATATTATTAATAATCTTCTGACGGTAATCAGCTGTAAGTTGAATCCTCCAATCAACATTGTCAATGGCAGCGGCAGCCACCGTGTTTGCAGCATTGGGCACAGCTGAAGCTTCACCAGCGCTCCCTTGACCCTGAGCTATCTGGCCCTGAGCTGCTCTCCAACTGTTGTTATCCATTCCCTAAAGAATTGAACAATACAACCTTTAGCTCAATTCAGAAATGAAAAGGGATTCGGACATGAGCACCAAACCATAAAGATTTTGTGAAGAAAATATTATCCCTCAATGATGGATAACTACTATTTATCTAACAATGAGAGAAGACATGTGTTCTGGTTACATGACATGTAGTTATGGTAATGGTAACTTTTGTCCATATTTGTAAGCTATATTTGCAACTACCTAATTACACATTCTCACCCACCTGTCCATTTAATGACCAATTAGATTTTATTTAAGTCAGATTAAATTATATCTCTGCATAATGCAATAGAAATAATGCACATTCGTCAAATATATTTCAAACAACACATCAATAGAAATAGTGTACAATGAAGGCTCATTCTCAGACAACATAAAAAAAAAAATTTAAGTTGAGAGGGAGAAGAAAATAAAGTTGTCATGGAGTATTCTAAGTTTCTCTTCTTCTCTAAACTGGAGAGAAATTTGAGGTAGACTTTTCGTTTCTTCTCTTTCTCATGAAAAATAAATAAATAAAATTTTAAAATAATAATAATAATATCAGACAACTCTCAACCAAATAATCCTTCCCTATTCTCTTCTTTCCTTCTAAACTATAAATTAATCACTGAGAGAAAATAAAAGTAATCAAAAAAAATCTAGAAGACTTCATTAGACCTCATTACCAGAGGTCCTCAAAATTCCCAAGAAATCTACCCCCTGAATTCAAGAAACAAATACATTCTTTCTTTTTCCCTTTCTAAATCACAACTTACCTCAAGAATATAATTAAACCTTTTCGACCAAAAGCCAGCTATGCCATTTCAACCCACACAAAAAATACCTAAATAGTCGATGAGCCTAATCAAAACCCTTAACCCTTATATTAGTCTTCAGAAAGAGAATATGCAAAATAATAATAATAATAATAAAATTGGAACATAGTTAAGAAAAACCTCTGCCATATAACAGAGTACGCGTCGGAACTAAACTATTTTATCACATGCAGTGCTAACTTTATAACACAGGAAACCAATCAAATAAGAAAAGAAAAAATCAATCAATCAATTAAAGAAAGCAATTTCGCAGAACTGGGGAAACCCATCCAAAACTAATCTAAAAAGATCAATTAGAAAGCAAAACAAATTCCCCAATCATTATACGTCGAAAATAGGCTTAAAATAATAAGCCAAAAACCTTCTTCCCTACTTTATCAATCAAAAAAAAAAGAAAAACTTTCTTGAATTCTACTCGATCTAAATTCCCAAAAACTAAAAGAGCACAATAAAAGTAGAAACTAAAGAAAATGGAAAGTGCCCAGATTTTAAGGGAATCAATAAACTAAATGAAACAAATTACAGAATTTAGGGGATTTAACCCCTTTTATTTAATTTACTATTTAAGTTTTAGGAAATAATTAGGTTGAAGTAATCAATCAGTAGAGAGGACTGAAGAATTTGCCGATTACGGAAAAAAAACAAAAAAAATACAAAATGGTAAGCTATTTAGAATACCTTCGAATTGAAGCCACGAAACCTTCTTCCCCAACTTTTTTTTTTTCACTTTTAAGTCGACAGAGGAATAATGGGAGGAGACTATATGGTTGGATGGATCCTACGGAATTAAGAAATGGACAAAGAATGTAGGAGAAAATATACGACTTTAAATTTATGTAAATTCAGAGCAACTTCGATGCTGAGACCAAGCCCTCGCCTCTTTCCACTTTGTTTTTTCCAGAGAGAATAAAACAAATAAAGAATTCTTTTTATAGTAGGGGAATAATTTGTGAGTTTCGTCAATAAATTTTGTTTTTACTAGTTTAAAAAAATTTTTTTTTTTTTTTAACTTTTGAAGTTACAAATTTTTTAATAGGGGTAAATAAAATTTTTTTTAAGAGATTGTCAAAAAAGTTCATTCCCAAATAATCATACCAACACTTTATTAAAATTCATTTCTAAATAATTAAAGGCCTCTGAAAAAAAAATTTAAAAATCTTTGGAAGAAATTCATAGTTGAGTCTAAAAACCCTCGAAAGAAATTCATAGTTGAGGTCAAAAGCCATCCAAAGAAATTCATAGTTGTTCAAGAGATCGAAATTAATCCAACAGCCCTCGTAAGTTGAATCTCATCTGAGATAAACCAAAAACGCCCTTCGAATAAATTAAAATTTATTGGCACGAGTTCAAGTCCAAAAAGATCTTTGAGCACACGATAGATTGAATCAACGGATCGATAAAAATAGGATCTTGTAAAAATTATTTATAGTTTTATTACACATAACATATTTTCTCTATAATTTTCATTTTAGAGGAAAAATACATTGAAAGAAAATTTGTTTACAAATTGGCATGCCTGGTGAACAATTTCTACTGTTCATCTATTTCCATCAAAATCATCAATGGAGTCAAGAACGTTGTTGCAGACAATGACATCATCAAATTGATTCAAATAACGACGATGACATCAACAAAATTGATTCAAAGAAGGTTGTCGCATACGATGACATCAACAAAGTTGATTCAAAGAAGGTTGTCGCATACGATGACATCACCAAAGTTGATTCAAAGAACGTTGTCGCAACCGATGACAATAATGAGTCTTCTGCAAACATCTTTGTCATGCCAGCGATAATGACAAATGCTTCAATGATAAAAGATAAGTTGACTAATTTGACAAAGTCGGTGATTCACAATGTAGCCATCAAAGCAAGATTACATCTTCAATTGATTAACAACAATGGTAAGTTAAGTTAACCTGCACAAAAATAAGCGGATGAGGCAAACAAAGATGTCACATTCAATAAAAAAGAAGAATGCAATGATCTTGGAGCAGTCAAAGTTGTTGATAAACAATCTCAAGCTTTTGATAGATCCAAAATAAATCAAGGGGCAAACAAAGTATCATTGCCAATAAAAACAAAGTAGGGACAACATTCCCTCTGAAGATGAAGAGTCAACCTCAATTGTTGATAATGCTTGAATCAAATCATGCAAAATTCTCCTAAACGTACGAGGTTAAACTGAATGTTACTCCTTGACACGAGTGTAAATTGTTTACAATTAAAGTGAAGACTCCTTAGCATGAGATTAAACTGTTCATATGATGTTACAAGAATCCTCCTAGATGCACAAGATTAAACTGCATCATTCCTCCTAGACGCACGAGGTTAAACTGCATATTACTCCTTAATACGAATATAAACTGTTTACCATTCATGAAGACTCCTTGACACGAGTGTAAAATTGTCTGTGATGATGAAATAAAGACTCTTCAACACGAGATTAAACTGTTTGTATGATGTTGCAAAAATCCTCCAAGATTCACGAAGTTAAACTACATTGTTACTCCTTGATACAAGTATAAGCTATCTCCATGTTATGGATGCAAAATCTTCCTAGACGCCCGAAGTTAAACTGAATTGTTTCTCCTTAATATGAGTATAAACTACCTCCATGGTATGCATGAAAAATCTTTCTAGGCGCACGAGGTTAAACTGCACGTTACTCATTGACACAAATACAAAACTGTCCACAATTGATGAAGGCTTCTTGGCACGAGTGTAAACTGTCTGAAATACTGAAATGAATGCTCCTTGACACGAGTGTAAGTTGTATGTAATTTTGAAAGAAGACTCATTGACACAAGTGTAAATTATTTGTAATTTTGAAAGAAGACTCCTTGACACGAGTGTAAATTGTCTGCAATTGAAGTGAAGGCTCCTTTGATGCACGAGTTTAAACTGAAAATTTGAACTACATTCGACTTAAGTTTTTTGCAGGATACTTAGGCAATTTTGATATATTCTAAGTTCAGTCACAAGAAAAAAAAAAGTTACGGGAATAAGAAAAAAAAAAGTTTTGAAATTTATTCTCAATTAAAGTCTTTAGCCTCAGAAACAAATTTCAAATGGGTAATTTGTAGGCATTTAAATTTAATTATATAATTAAATTTTATTTAAATATTTTAATATATAAATATTTATATATATATATGAGACATTTATCTCTCAAATCAGTGACATTTGGCATCATAATAGCCATTAATTGTCATCCTCTCATTTATAAATAGAGGGCCAAATTCTATTATGAAACAAATGAAGAGAGAGGTGAGATGTAAAAGCCTCGGAAAAGGATGAACATAGAGAGCTGAGATGTAGAAGCTTAGAAAAAAGATAAAAGCTTTGAACTTGAGAGAAATGTGAAGAATATTAAAACTTTATCGTTTTGGATCTTTCTCTCAACAAAGTCCACCTGAAGGAAATTCATAAAAAATTAATAGTTGTTCAACGGATTGAGATCAGGCTAAGGACCCTCAAAGTTGAATCCAGTCCGAGATCAACCCAAAAAAATACCTTTTGAATAAATTAAAATTCATTGGATCTAGTTCAAGCCCAAAACGATCCTTGAGCCAACAACGGATTTGAATGCTCTTAGAGTTTCACTTGGAGTTCTTGGACTTATTTCTCAGGTGTATTTTTGTTTGTTTGTTTTTCTAATTTATTTCATCGATTGATAAAGTCAAAACTTATGATGTTTTTCCATGTGCTATGTTTGGTGTTCTTGATCAAATACATAGATGAATGATAATGTTACTTAATCTGTATCTAAAAATATATACTTTTGTAGTCCAAACAATGGGGGAAAAAAAACATTGAGACTATCTCGAAAATCATTAAAGATAGACAACAAAAGTCCTTAAAATCTATCATATAGGATTAAACTTTTAGAGTGAGAGATAATTTATCTCTTTTTAATATAGTATCAGAGCAGGAGGTTTATAAGTTAAATCCTATCTAATGAAATTTGAATTTGTGTATTCGTTAAAAAAGTCTATGTAACTTGAATCTGTTGCACATGGTGGATATTCGTTATAAAACTTGTCATACGTCTACAAATAAAGGAAAGTGTTAAAAAAATAAATCCATTCTATAAGTTTAAACTTTTAGAATTGGTGATAATTTATCTTTTTAACGAATATCAATAATTTGATATCAAAAAATGACATAAGGAACACGATATTTAAAAAATAACTTCAAAACCATATATAAGTTACAAATAGAAGATAAGACTGCTTCTAATTAAATACTTATTGAACTAGTCACACACTATGTGGAGTAATATATATATATATATATATTATGTATAATAAAATTTGGTTTAAAAATGGAAGGTGGCTCTGAAACTAGAGCCAATGTTCAAACGTTCGATGACATTGTTGACGAGAAGCGATTCAGATCTGAGTGAGGACGCATTGAGTTTCGGAAAACAGCACGAATTTGCAGATTTCGTATGGTATCCGAGCCAACAAAAGGTAGTTTACCGTTTGGACGATAGAGTCCCTTCTAATACTTCTGGGAATGGCCGCAGTGACTTTACTGGATTTTGTTCCACTTCTTCAATCCTCCTTGCTCTCATCCGTACCACATGTTTCGTTTCTTTCTTTCTTTTTCCCTCAACTTATAATTCATGCATGCATGTAATCATCTTCTTTTCTTAAAGAAATTTGATGAATTATATAGAGGAAGATCAAGAATCAAGAAACGATGATAACGGAAAATGTATAAACAGAAGACTTACAACCAGCACGTTAAGAACCGATGCCTATGGATACTCTAACGATGGCATTGCATTTACGAGGTTTCCCATAATCGGATACCACAACCGCCTGCATGCATCGGGTACGTGTCTTGACGGCCTAGAAGATGACAAACTAACGGCGTGTGCATGGGATCCTCGAGTCAAGGGTTTGTTCTTCTACCAAACCACATTTAGCATAAGTTTGTCCAATGTCAAACACTTCATCCAAGACGTCCAACTCCTCATCTCAATTGAACCTAAATCCCTTTGCGGATTAGACCTTTATAATGGTATCTTAATAAGGTACTAGTAAAAAAATTATGGGAATATTTTAAAATATTATAACAATTATCTAATAATAGTTTCTGTTGATTTAATAATACAGGTACGTTACAGCTTCCAATGCATCTTTGGGAAAACAAGAAGACGCTTTAGATTTCTACTTAACATATTTCAGACACAAGGAAGATCCTAAAAGCAGCAAGCCCCGGATATACTAAGACATTCTTGAAGAGATTGAGCAAATGGCGATGTTCAAATACGGTGGATTGCCACACTGGGGCAAGAATTGGAACGTGGTTTTTCTTGGTGCGATCGATAAGTACAAAAGGGCAAGTGAATTCTTGAAAGTGAAAGAAAAATTTGATCCTTTGGGACTGTTCTCGAGTGAGTGGACTGACCAAATTCTTGGACTCAAGAAGAAACAAAAAGAATGGATAATAATTGAGAAAGAAGGTTGTGCTCTTGAAGGGTTGTGTTTGTGTTCACAAGACATTCATTGTGCACCTAAAAAGGGGATACTTTTGTAGACCTGGTAATGTATATAGAGATGCAAGGAGTCTTTTCCTAAAATAATCCAACTTTTTTAAAATTGTCCCGGTTTAACCTTGTTTATAAAACTATTTCCCAAGCTAACTTTAACTCATTCACAAAATGAGTTCTAATAGAACCTACTAAAAAAATTTTAAAATTTTCTCTTTTTTCTTTTTCTCTTTCTTTATTTTTCTCTCTCTTCTTTCAATTTTTAAATCCATCAAACTTAACGTCGTTTCTCCTCTCCTTTTTCCCTTCCTTCCCTTTTCTTTTCATTTTTTTCTTTTTTTTCTCTTCTCCAGTCCACCTCCCCACAGAAACCGTAGCCCACTCAAGAAACCCTATTCATATTACCTAATTTTGGAACAGTAAAATCGAGATACATTTAAAACAAATTAGATGAAAAACGAGAATTGCAGAGAAATCTTCATTGCTATGGCTATGTAGGGAAAGGGGCTGAGACGAAGCATAAGAATTTTAAAAGTGATGAATTCCAATACTGAATTGTAGGACGCATCCGGAACATGAGTCCTAATGTTCCACATAATTTTAAAAGTGATGAATTCTAGTACTGAATTGTAGGACGCATCCGGAATATGAGTCCTAATGTTCCACATAATTTTAAAAGTGATGAATTCCAGTACTGAATTGTAGGACACATTTCGGAACATGAGTCCTAATATTCCACATAATTTTTAAAGTAATGAATTTCAGTACTAAATTGTAGGACGCATTTTGAACCTGTGTCATAATGTTACATAATTTTTTAAAGGGATGAATTCCAGTACTAAATTGTAGGACGCATTTTGAACATGAGTCATAATGTTTCACATGATTTTTAAAAGTGATGAATTCCAGTATTGAGTTGTAGGACGCATTTTAAAGATGAGTCATAATGTTTCTCATAATTATGTGGAACATTAGGACTCATGTTTCGTCTCAGCCCCTTCTCCCTGTATAGCCATAGCAATGAAGATTTTCTCTCCAATTTTGGTTTTTCATCTAATTTGTTTTAAATGTATCTTGGTTTTTGCTGTTCCAAAATTAGGTAATATGAATAGGATTTCTTGAGTGGGTTAGAGTTTCTGTGGAGAGGTGGACTGGAGAAGAGAAAAAAATGGAAAAAAAAATGAAAAAAAAAGGAAAGGAAAGGAGAAAAGGCGTTAAGTTGAATGAATTTAAAAAATTGAAAAAAGAGAGAAAATAGAGAAAGAGAAAAAGAGAAAAGAAATTTTTTAAAAAAATTTAGAAAAATTTTAAAAATTTTTTAGTAGGTCTCATTAAATGAGTTAAAGTTAATTTAAAAAATAATTTTATAAACAAAATTAAATCGAAACAATTTTAAAAAAATTAAGTTATTTAAAAAAAGACTTAGATGCAAGAGTTTGCACTCGTTTGACATCACTTTAATTAGTTTTGCTTAAAAAGTATTAGTATTTAAGCTTTAAATATACAAACATTCACACACACACACACACACACACACATATATATATATATATATATATATATATATATATATATTATTTTTTGAGGATGTTTTAATAATAGTGAGAAAATTATACTTATATAAAAATGGAAATTTACTACAAGCAAACCTGCGAGATTCACACATATCTTTACCGAAATTCTTGCAAACAGAAGATTCATTGTAATAATAGGTATTTACAAATAGACACTGTATCATAAGAGCGCTACAAAAAGAACAAAACAAATACGTGTGTATATACATATATAATATAATATATATATTATATATATATATATCCCAATCATAAATAAGGGACAAATTTTGACCAGCAATTGCAGGACTCGTACGAAAAGAGAACCTTCTGCTTGCAATTTCATCTTCAGGTTTATAAACATATGAGCTCACTATCTATCTATATCTAGGCTGCACTGAGACAATTCTCCCACGTCCCGTACCTCGAGCTGAAGGTTCCACCGCCACTCTGTTGTGCATACTCCGAAATAACTGCACGGGCACACATATCCCAGGTCTTTGCCATCTCTTCAAGTGACATAGGTTGTGAAAGACTTCTGAGAGAGATGTTGAACCTTGACTTGGCTTTAATAGATAGATCTTCATATTCTTTGCTGCATTTTACAATTAAGATTCTAATCATGTAATTATATACAAACAAAAATACAATCACATTCCTCGTTTTGATCGCCCTTTTTCAACAAATAAATAAACCACCCAACAAGTCTTCTCCATATTTATATATATAAGAGAAAATGAATGCAAGTTTCCTAGACCAGTACCTGACTTCAATTGGAAGCTTGTCCAAAAGTATAGGAGAGCAATTTGGATAATTGGTGGGAATAAGTAACCTTAAAGGCTGAATCGGTGACTGCAAGCAAATGGATCAGAAAATTATTTAATTAATCACGCCAGAAATGCCAATGAAGCAATATCAATAGGATAAAACATCATCAATTAGAAAAGACAACAAAATCCCACCATCTGAGCTGAAGCATATTGTGATTTCAGGTTTGGACTTAGGGCCACAGCACTGAAAGAACATTTTACTATCGTTCCTTCTCCACCTTCAGCAGCGGTAGCTACTGCAGTTGGATCAACATCTTCATCACAGACAGCAACCACGCTATCAATAAGTCCACGATTTATCTCATGTATTTCTTCCAGAAGGGCGTGATTAGTCTGCATTTAGTTTAACCTTTGTTATATTAAAAGAGGAAGCTAGGGAATTTCATTTATTTTAACAGAATTTCACAATTTTCCATTCAAAAATTTAGATATAGAATGGAAAAAAGAATCGCCACTGACAAAAGATGACAAAGATATATATATATATATATATATAGGTAGATATAGATATATATATCATTTGAGTACAAAAATTGCTTTTCCCGAGAACGAACATTTCGTATATTTCTCTATTTATGTTTTCTTGTAACAGAATAGAGTGCAAGTTCAAGCCCTGAGATGAAGGAAAAGCACAAAACCAAGATTTGTAGTTTTGATTTATACGTACCTACCAAAGTAAAATACCGCCTCAATTATTCCATTAACCATTACAAACAAAATTATAATACTCCCAATGTACCAAAAAAGTAATTAAGGTTCCACAGATTTAAGATCTCTAACTTCTGAGGTATTTTATGAGTTCACAGTACCTGCAGTACCCTTACTAAAAATTCTCCATCAGTATCATGCTAAGATTGTTGAAAGGAAGCTCTGAGAAAGTGTAGAAAGAAACATTCTGCATCTATGATGTTTGCTATATTACTAGTTTAAACTTGCTAAAAGGATAAATTTAACCTAGTAGGTGACATTTTGAAGATTTTGAGTTTGAATCCCTATTAGTGTCTCATTTGTTGATTATTGTAGGTGGCACCCATTTAACAAAACTAACAAAGTGAAATAAAATTTATCACTAACACAGCAGGTGAACAATAATAATCAACAAATGGAGTAAAAACAGCAGTTATACTCATGACCTCCCACTCTAACAAAACCACCCTCCAAGCCATCCTCCCAGACTAATGATCAAGAATTAAACACGATTCTCTAAAAACCAAAAAAATAACTATTTTGCTATTTCCACAAGAATTCCATACCATAAGTGGAACTACATACTCCCTTCATGAACATGGTGCCTATCCATACAGGTACTATTACAGAAAAGAACCTGCAAAACTAGCCCACCCAAAAGACTACCAAACTTTCCAGAGGATAAAATTAGTGCATGTTCTTAGTGCCACACTAAGGAAGAGGAAACCTAGGCATCAGATCTTAGGGATTGATTGTGTCAACCAACGAATAGAGAATTCTACAAAATTTCTATGAATTGAAGGAGAAAAAGGGAGAAAGAACTGCATACATAATGCAAAGGGAAACCCTCTACATATAGGCTCTACACAAATCCTTCAGCTACTAGGATTGCCTTTTAAAACCATAACAAATGAGGGACGAAGAAACTAATTCCAAGTAAATTAAATCAGCTTCTAATTAAAAACCAACTAGATCTTTTCCAACTCTAAATTCTGAAAAATTAATTGAATGGAGGAGACAAAGGGGAAAAGAGAGAGAGTCTTTGCGAGGATACTGGACAGGGTGCCATTAATCAGGGCGTTATGTTGTAACTTAGTTGATAGTAAAAACGTGCAGGGAGTGTTTTTAAGTTAGCTAAGTTAATATCCTCTTGCAGATGGGTCTGGTTGTTATCAGGGTAATCTGATCTAAGAAGATGTTACGAGCTCAATTTTGAGGTTGATGGGAACTTAATGAATGGTCCAAAAGGCTAGTGAATAGGAGCCTTAAAGGAAGTGGATTAAAGGATCAGCAGCCTTCTTCAAGTCCTTGGATATCAAAATACCATAATTTTCCCTCAAAAAGGGAAATGATTAAAAGAAAAGGAACAAATAAAAATTACTTTATTTTTCATCTTGGAAGCTGGATCCAGATGTCAATGAAAATACCCACTTGAGGAATTATCAGGGAATACTAACAAAATTGAAACCTACCACAACTTAGTGTCTTTTATGTTAGGCAATGATGCTAAAGCATAATAAGATATTATTCTTGAGAAATGAAGATTTACTATTTTCTAGCTCACAGCCTCGTAGGATTATTTTCTAGCTTTGAAGTCCATATATCTGAAGATCTCCTAGGAGAACTAGAGCTAATATATAAGATCTGCATTGTTGTGTAGCTAATGTTTTCAGTTATATAGCTTTTTGTTCCCTTTTTCATTTTTAGTTTTAGTATTTCTGGTATTGCATGCATTGACAGAACATATTCATACCTCTGGTTCATAATAATGTCCATCACTTTAAGCTATCTAGATTGAGTACATGTCTTAAGAACCTAAAGAGACCAAAAAATAGTTTTGAATCATGAATACTAACTCCACATCCATTATCTGCATTACGAACTATAAAGGATCCAGAAGCAGAAGATTACCTCAGTCCTGGGCCTTTTAATACTCGATGTAGCTGTAGACTCCATTTCAGATACATCTGAGCCATTCAAAAGCCTCCCACATTCATTTATACTGCCAGATGATGGAACAACATTGGAAGGCATTGCACTTGTTGAGCGCCTCATTCTCTTTGTTCCAGAAGGTCCATCATGTGTGAAGAAATTTCTAGCCTGCAGTCGACACTTTGTCATAGCAACCAAATCTTCACCTACAGCAGCTCTAGAGCCATTCCCTGGTGCAGAACCAGCAATTCTATCAACCATACTGACAACGGAACTGATATCACTAACAGATGCAGTCAATGCTTCACGTGATACTGACTTAACCTGGAAATTGACAAATATGAACAACAGTTACTGAATGACAAGACAGAGTTTAATAAAGAACAGTGTACAATGGTCACCCAGTATAACACTAACCGCTTTAATTAGGCGCTCAAAAGGTTGTTCTACAGTATTCAACTTGCTTGCAATAACAGATGATGCATTTCCATGTGCAGCATCAGGACCTGTAAATTCTGCAAGTAAAGGTGAGGCTGATATCCCAGGAGTGCCAATTGCAAGAGATTGTGCAGGTCCAGATACAGCAGTTGTCTGATGATGTCCAATATTTCCCATGTTGGAGAGTGATGAAATGCCAGAATTAACCTTTTCTGATTCTCCAGGTACAGGAGATGGGGCCAAGGGAGTCGAGGGGGATGGCATTACAAAGGGTGAGTTAGCAGACTGCAAAGGTGTTCCAGTTTTGGTTATAGAAGACAGCAGATTCTGCTGGTCAATTTGTGGGGAATGATGATGGGAAACCTGAGGCGATGCAGCCTGGAGGACTTGAGGTGAAGTCATGGAAAATGGGGGCCCAGGCTTTAATTGTTGATGATGAAATGTCGCACGCTGGGCAGTTGAATGATGTTGCTGGAAAACTCCCGGTTTAACACCCATCTGCTGCCTCATCTTCATGTCACTTGAATCTGTCATTTGATGAAGAGGAGACATGTGATGCCCTGGCAATTGAGCAGGCTGCTGCTGCTGCTGCTGCTGCTTTGTTTGTTGCTGCTGCTGCTGCATTAGCTGCTGTCTCTGCAAAAATTGATGTTGCATCTGCCTCTGTTGCATTTGCTGCTTCAGTTGCTGGCTCTGCAACATCTGCTGTTCTTGTTGTTTCATATGCTGGTTCTGAAGCATTGTGGAATTTGACTGCAAGTTATTAAGGTTTGACTGCAGGGTATTCATACCACTTTGGGATGTTAAAGAATTAATATTTACTGATTGAGAACCGCTGACAGAATTCTGCTGTAGAGAGCTCATAGCCACTTGTTGCAGTGAATTCAGAGGATTACTCTGTCCTCCATCTGGGTTTGAAGCAGGCTGCATTCCATTGATCATGCTTTGCTGTGAATTTGAAACAGTAGGGACAGAAGATAATGAATTATGCTGCAGCCCGGACAAATTGCTTTGCTGCATTGTAGCTACAGAACTTGGTACATTCATTGACTGCATCTGAGGGTTCATTTGATTTTCGTGAGGCTGCATTTGAGAAATTTGAGATTGAGCCTGCTGGGGCTGTTGCATATGAGCCTGGGGATGTTGCCCTTGTTGCAAAGAAACAGGCTTGCGAGGCCGATTCGAATTAAGAACGTTAACAATCTGCTTCTCATAAGAGCTTAACTTATCCTTGTGGCCAATTAAAATATCATTCTTCTTTAGTTGCAGAAATTGTAAGATACGCTCCAACATAGCCTTAAACAACTTGACTTTGTCAAGATATTCATTCTTAGTTTGTTGAGAATCATGCTGCAATTGAGCAGAAATTAGTCAAAAGAAATAAATAAAGCATGTACAATAGTTGGGAAGCTAGATATTTTTCTCTGCAATTTTACAATTTCCTAAAAATATTTAGTAACCCCATGAAGCTAAAATGAGAAATAACATTCTACTAGAAAACATAGCCACATGTAATATTGCTTAAATAAAATAGGAGTAATTTATTCTCACATCTCCATATTGTTCAGAAAGATGAAACAAACATTTTCTAACAAGACACAGAACCCCACCAATAAAATATATAGGCCACCCAGGAACTAATTACCTGATGAGGAATAAAACACAGGTGTGGTATTCAGATGTGTTGTAATGGTAGAAAATACAATCCATATAAGATGTTACCTGTTGCAGTTTTGCAAGGATCTTCGAATACATTTCATTTAGATCAGAAAAATACATCTCCCTCATGGCTTTAATCTGCAGGTCAAAATTGCTTCAGTTTCATGGTTGTTACAAATTCAATTTACCAAGTCTCTCTTTACAAAAACAGAAATAAATGATTCAGTACCTTTTGATATACCTCCTCCTGCCAATCCCCACCACTTCCGTTCCCTGTTTGAGCTGTAGAATCTAAAGATGCTGAAATACAAGTGAAAAACAATTAATTATGCAGATGATGGCTATAAGAAGCATTTAACTTATAAATTGGAGTGCCAGTAAAAGCATTATGTATTTCAATTATAAACATGATGTTCATAAAAAAGCAAAATGCATCGACCGCGCACAACTTATGAGATGCTATAGTTTCATTATTGTAACACAAAATTTCAACTTAAAGAGCAAAAAGTTCAACTAGTAAAAGAACTTATATGCAAATACTGAAAGAACTAGGTGCACCAGACAACGAAATAAAAAACCTGGCTCTTAAAATAATACCAATAGTAAGGATAGTTAACAACTTATATATTTTGGCCAACAAAGTCCTTCATCTTTTCTTAGCCTACAAGTAAAAGCACTCAATGCTTTTAAGGGTCCTTGTTGGCTAAAAAAGAATGATAAGGGACCTTGTTGGCTAAACAAGCATGATAGGGGACCTTGTTGGCTAAAAAGAATGACAAGTGCCTAGCTATCCACAGAATGTGATGTCATAAAAAAAATATCTTGACTCAAAAGCTTCTGTTTTCCAGTTCAGAATCCGATGTTCGGAAAAGAAACCTAGGTCAAAGTATGCAAGTTAAAGGACCAAATTGGTGAGTTATCCTAATAATAATCAGCATTCTAGGTCTTTTGAACTCTATGAAACAATTTCTAAAGGGGTTCATGTACAATATTAGAACAGTACAAGGTCACAACATATTGACAAGTACTAGGTAACAGAATTGAAAGTCCAAAGAATATATACTTGAAGATCCCTCAGGAATGGCTCTCTGTGACTGAAATAATTGCTTCTGCTGATCCATCACATTCTGCTGTTGAAGTAAAGCACCGGAGTTTTGTAGCCTTTGCTGGATGTCTCTCTGCATGGGATTTGACTGCTGCTGCAAATGTTGCAGTTGGCCATTCTGGGATTGCATCTGAGACATCATTTGCTGTTGCATTGGTTGGGTTTGTGACTGTTGAGCTTGGTTAGGTACCAAATTATGCTGCATTTTCTGTTGTAGCATGTGGACAGAATGCTGATTAGCTGATATCCCTGAATTACCAGACTGTGTTCCCATCATTTGAGACTGTTGGAGGCCAGAGACACTGCTTTGTGGGCCCAGTTGTGACTGGTGCATATTTGACAGGTTATTCTGCTGACCCATTAACTGCTGTTGCTGTAGGTTTGAAATATTATTCTGCTGGGTCATCAATCTTTGCTGCTGCTGCTGCTGCTGCAAATCAGGAATGCTGTTGGGTTGACCAATCAACTGGCTCTGTGGAATATTTGCAGTATTTTGCTGCTGTCCAATCAACTGTTGTTGCTGCTGCTGCTGTGGTGCTGACAGTATTTGCTGCTGAGACATTGATGATTGTTGCTGATGCAAAATGGGTGCCTGCTGCGACTGCGGCTGTTGCTGCGACTGCTGCTGTTGTTGCGGCTGCCTCATAACTGACTGAGAGTGTTGCTGATGAACTGGTTGAGTTCCTTGTTGCACAGATGATTGGTTATTCTGCTGAAGGTTAGATAAAGAAGTTGACTGCATCACAGACGGCTGCATAACAGCTTGCTGGGAATTTTGAATCTGTGTTGGTTGTAATAGGTTCTGTTGTTGTTGTTGCTGCTGGATATGAGACTGAATTAGAGACTGTGGTATACTTCCCTGCTGCATCTTTGTTTCAAGAATTGCTGTTGAAGCTGCTGGTGATAAAGAAGTTGCGAACTTGTTGATTGCTGCTGTTGCTGTTGTGCAGCAACCTGTTGCCTTCCTGGTATCTGTCTCTGGGAATTGGCAAAAACATTTGAAGGGATCCCTTGTCCCATCGAGTTCCCAACTGGATTCTGAGAAACAGAAGTAATATTTGGAATGGTCTGTAAGTTATTCTGCCCAACGACATTTGGCATGCTACTTTGGGTCATGTTGCCAACGGAAGGAAGGCTAGATGTCAAACCACCAGAATTTTGACCTCCAGCAGATGCAAGGGTACTCTGCATATTTTGGGCTAACATCTGTTGCCGGGCTTGAGATTGATTGTTAACCATTGAAACTGAAAGAGGTTGGTTATGAATTTCAGATTGTGTATGGCACACTATTCAAGATTCAAAGATATGTAAAAAGTGAGGTAGACAGCATTCAGTATAGATCACTACAAGCACCTAAGCAAACTGTATATGGTGCAGGTTAATATATTTAAACAGGGAAAAGGAAGAAACAAGCCAAAATTTGGCTTGTTGCCAATGAAATTCTCCAGAATTAAATATAAGATCTACAAATATCAAGTATTGTTTCATTTTTTTTTCTTTTTTTGGTAATTAAAAATATCAATATTGTTTCATTTTCTTCCTTTTTTTGGTAATTAAAAATATCAAGATTGTTTCAATCTAAAACAAATATGCCCGTTTAATAACCTTGAAACTTTAATGCAAATTAGAATTAAAAACTAAAAATCTAATAGGATAAGAAACTTTTATCTGTCCTGCGTCTAGGAGTGATTATATTCAATCCAGTATTTTGCTTTCTGTTAAAGCAGGTTTAATCTCAATTGTATTCAGATAATCCAATAAATAATAATTCATTTTTATAATCTTCCTTAAGTATATATTATTCTAATTTAGTAGTCATTTAAAGTTTAAAATTTAAATACTTTAAATATAATTAAATACAAATCAACTTAAGTCAATAATTATAAATATTATGGAGTTAGTGATGTTGGCATCGGGACAAATAAGTGTTATCCAAGAATAATTGGAAGATATGCTAGAATTTATGACAATAAAAAGGAATAAGAACAATTGATAATGGGAAACAAAATAATTTCTGGCCTCACATTAAGAAAAATGATAAACCATATAGGAGTAAAACCAAGGCACTTATTAAAACTTTGATTGTATCACACAATCAAATAACACAGTCTGCAAACTTTTTATTATTCAAAGAAAATTCCCATAATACAAGGAAAACCAAGATTTATAATTATCATTTATTTTGATTTCCTAATATGTTATCATTTTCAAATATCTTGAATAAAAAATTCAATAAAAGAAATATCTTTGATTTTAATAATTGAGGTCAAGGAAGATATTTGCAAAAAATATCTTCATGAATGGATCCATCACATGCAAAAAATGAATTAGATATTTGCAATTAAGATTAGGACGACTAATTTGAATAAATAAAAATAGATAAAGGGTCAATTTATTTGAAATAAAAGATTTAGGACCAATCCAAAGAAAAATAAATGAACCAGAGAATATTTCTTAAAATTTAAGATTATTGCTACAATAAATTATAAAAATAAAAGTAAAAATAATTAAAAACTGTAATATAAATATTCTGCTCCAGGGGCAGAATAAGACACCAACTTAAAACATATTCTAATTCTCATAATTCCCCTCTTCTAAAGTATGCCAAATTAAAACTTGGCCTGAGAAAAATCTTCCTTGGGCCTCTTCTAAATGTTAGTGGTCATTGCCATTTGTATCTACAAAAACATCAAGTCATGACAAAAGGAAAAAGGTAAGTTCATTAAACCTTGACCATAAAATTCTACATGTGAGTGTAATTAAGAAGTACCGAGAAGAGACCTGATGGGAAGAAAATAGGAAAAAGAATCGAGAACATCTTGGCAGTATAATTTCCCCTCTTAAATCTTTGTTGTTAATCTTTGCAATCTCTTTACCATGATCCATTATGGACAGGAGAAGTTCAGAGCATTTTTTTTTAAATAAAGAATGACCTAACAGACTGTCAATGTTTGACTCAACTAAAAGTTTTTCCATACTAAGCCACTAGAAGTGACCTGCTTGTTTGCAGGTGCAACCTTAGAAGGGTAAATGTGAATGCAAATGCCCCTTAGCTAGAAGTTTAAGCAAAAATTCTTTATAAAGAGATCAGTTTAAGTAATCAAAGGATCATACAGACAGTCAACTTAATTATGAGTAATTAGTTTGATAGCTCGAGTATAGGTAATGCTGCTGAAACTAGAGAAAATCCTTACATACGGGACATTTTAAGCTAATCTCTAAAAGTGAGCCCCTTATTTTCTAGGTAGAGATCACAGACACCTTTCTACGTGACAGTTTCATCGTCTACTTCAGAATACCATGTTCACTGACAAGTATAAATGATAGTGCTTGTAATTTTATCCTCACTTCTTATCACAAAATGACAGAAGTATATGTTAAGATTGCACTTGAAAAATTAGATTAGGTCCTACTCACATAATGCTTCCATGCCTTGATTAATTATTCTGATCCGTACTCACTACTAATTGAAGAGAAATATTTGGAGAAATAAAATAAAACTTACGCTGTACATACATAAAGACAAATGCTATATATTCATAAAGACTAAAAGACAATATTCAAACAACATAATGTCTAAACACAAAGACAGTTCCAATATATACATGACCAAAATCTAAAAATTGCTAGATTATTCACAAGCAGGTAAATGTGCATCAGGGGATGTCACACAAAGTACGTATATTTGAAAGAAGTTGAAACACACAATTCCAAAATCACACTTCACAAGCCATGCCATTAGAAAAACTCAATCGGAAGTTGACATCACGAGAGAAGCATTATTTATAGCAAGGTATCTATACCAAACCCAACTATCTCATAAAGATCTGCCAGAAAACTAAAATATATATATTTGCATAAAAGCATGCTGATTTTGCTCAATTCATACCTTGCTCTGAAGGATTTCTGGCATTAGAATTAGCCATGGGATTCTGTGACTTTGTCTCCATTGTAAGCATCTTCAAAGATATCTTTCTCAAATAATCTGACTGTAATGCACATAAAATTATGTAGAAAAAAAATTGGTAAAATATTTTACAGAATCAAAATTGAATTACAAATACTAATATACAAGCTTAAATCAAAACAATCTCATTAGTTTGGATCAGAAAATATCAAAGATTCATAGAAGATACCTGGCTCATTGCAGCAGTATAAATCTTTTCCTCAAATCTTACAGCAATCTTTTTAAGTTCTATAATTCCCTCTTGTCCAGAGAAAGGAAGATGCCTCTTCAAAGTGTCCATTCTACACAAAAGAAGTACCATCTTGGTAAATCAAAGGTAGATACGGAGCAGTAACATAGAACTGAATAAAAGAGCAGTTATTGTAATAAAATATAAATATAAATATATATATATATATATAAAATAAAATCAAGATAGATAGGCAACTGCCAAATTACATCCAAGAATAGAAAATCAAAAACTGATTTAGAAAACTGCAGGGTCGTGTTAATATCAACCCATGAGGAAATCAACACATAGTCATCTCACAATTCAGTACTACAGTTGTATGTCACAACATGAAGTTTTATTTTTACCCAGTTAATGTGATGTAATTTCTAGTTATCACTCACCAGAAAACCCTCAACTGTGCTCCACATTGATCTAAAAAGAAGTACATGAGTCATCTTGTAAAGCTCATAAACTTCATTCACTGAGAATTAGGTAGATCAATCTCAAATTCTCCAAGGCTAAAACGCATGCTATTACAGATTTGGTAACCAGTCTAGAGTCCCCTTTTCCTCACCAAAACTCATTATTGTTTTTGTAACTTAATAATATGTAGCTTTTAAAGCAACAAAAAAACCACAAAAAAATATGTTTTATCAGTCATCAATTCCAATCACCAATTGGTGTCTTCAGAGGAACCATACATAATGTATTTTCATGATCCAGAAATGATGAACCTGAAC
Source organism: Asclepias syriaca (assembly GCA_027405835.1). Taxonomy (NCBI): domain Eukaryota; kingdom Viridiplantae; phylum Streptophyta; class Magnoliopsida; order Gentianales; family Apocynaceae; genus Asclepias; species Asclepias syriaca. The sequence goes on along the minus strand of CM049929.1, from coordinate 6,472,063 downwards.
TAACAATCAGATAGCCATGATCTTCACGCATCAAAAAGGATACATATAACAACATTTTTAACATTTCAAAGAAATTTTCAGAAACAACATTTGAGATTGATAGAGAAAGAAAAAGTTACATCTTATTAACGATCCTCTGACGGGAATCAGCTGGAAGTTGAGTCCTCCAATCAACATTGTCAATGGCGGCAGCAGCCACCGTGTTTGCAGCATTGGGCACAGCTGAAGCTTCACCAGTGCTCCCTTGACCCTGAGCTATCTGGCCCTGTGCTGCTCTCCAACTGTTGTTATCCATTCCCTAAAGAATTGAACAATACAACCTTTAGCTCAATTCAGAAATGAAAAGGGATTCGGACATGAACATCAAACCAAAAAGATTTTGTGAAGAAAATATTATCCCTCAATGATGGATAACTACTATTTATCTAACAATGAGAGAAGACATGTGTTCTGGTTACATGACACGTTGTTCTGGTAACGGTAACTTTTGTCCATATTTGAAAGCTATATTTGCAACTACCTAATTACACATTCTCACCCACCTGTCCATTTAATGACCAATTAGATTTTATTTAAGTCTGATTAAATTATAGCTCTGCATAATGCAATAGAAATAATGCACATTCGTCAAATATATTTCAAACAACACATCAATAGAAATAGTGTACATTGAAGGCTCATTCTCAGATAACATCAAAAGAAAAATTTAAGTTGGGAGGGAGAAGAAAATAAATTTGTCATGGAGTATTGTAAGTTTCTCTTCTTCCCAAAACTGGAGAGAAATTTGAAGTAGACTTTTCGTTTCTTCTCTTTCTCATGAAAAATAAATAAATAAAATTTTAAAATAATAATAATAATAATATCAGACAACTCTCAAGCAAATAATCCTTCCCTTTTCTCTTCTTTCCTTCTAAACTATAAATTAATCACTGAGAGAGACTAACTGTTTGACAATGAAAATTCAAGTTATGTAGAAATATGGAAAGGTACATGAAAGTGATGAAGAAAATAAAAGTAATCAAAAAAAATCTAGAAGACTTCATTAGAACTCATTACTAGAGGTCCTCAAAATTCCCAAGAAATCTACCCCCTGAATTCAAGAAACAATTACATTCTTTCTTTTTCCCTTTCTATATCATAACTTACCTCAAGAATATAATTAAACCTTTTCGACCAAAAGCCAGCTATGCCATTTCAACCCACACAAAAAATACCTAAATAGTCAATGAGCCTAATCAAAACCCTTATATTAGTCTTCAGAAAGCGAATTATGCAAAAAATAAAAAAAAAAAAATTGGAACATAGTTAAGAAAAACCTCTGACATATAACAGAGTACGCGTCGGAACTAAACTATTTTATCACACGCAGTGCTAACTTTATAACACAGGAAACCAATCAAATAAGAAAAGAAAAAATCAATCAATCAATTAACGAAAGCAATTTCGCAGAACTGGGGAAACCCATCCAAAACTAACCTAAAAAGATCAATTAGAAAGCAAAACAAATTCCCCAAACATTATACGTCGAAAATAGGCTTAAAATAATAAGCCAAAAACCTTCTTCCGTACTTTATCAATAAAAAAAAGAAAAACTTTCTTGAATTCTACTCAATCTAAATCCCCAAAAACTAAAAGGGCACAATAAAAGTAGAAACTAAAGAAAATGGACAGTGCCCAGATTTTAAGTGAATCAATAAACTAAATGAAACAAATTACAGAATTTAGGGGATTTAACCCCCTTCATTTAATTTATTATTTAAGTTTTAGGAAATAATTAAGTTGAAGTAATCTGTCAGTAGAAAGGACTGAAGAATTTGCCGATTAAAGAAAAAAAACAAAATTGTAAGCTATTTAGAATACCTTCGAATTGAAGCCGCAAAACCTTCTTCCCCAACTTTTTTTTTTCTTTTAAGTTGACAGAGGAATAATCGGAGGAGACTATATGGTTGGATGGATCCTACGGAAAATTAAGAAATGGAGGAAGAATTTAGGAGAAAATATAGGACTTTAAATTTATGTAAAATCGGAGCAAATTCAACGCTTAGACCAAACCCTCGCCTCTTTCCTCTTTGTGTTTTAGAGAGAATAAAATAAATAAAGAATTCATTTTATAGTAGGGGAATAATTTGTGAGTTTCGTCAATAAATTTTGTTTTTACTAGTTTAAATTTTTTTTTTTTTTAACTTTTGAAGTTACAAACTTTTTATTAGAGGTAAATAAAATTATTTTAAGAGATTGTTAAAAAAGTCCATTTTGAGATAATCATACCAAACACTCTATCAAAGTCCATTTTGAGATAATCAAAGGTCTCTGGAAAAAAAAGTTCAAATATCCTTGGAAGAAATCCATAGCTGAGTCTAGAAGCCATCGGAAGAAATTCATAGTTGTTCAACGAATGGAGATCAAGGAAGTTGAATCTAGTCGGACATCAACCCAAAACGCCATTCGGATAAATTAAAATTAATTGGATCGAGTTCAAGCTTAAAAAGACCCGTGAGCCCACGACTGATTGAATCAGCGGAATCATAGAAAAATAGGACCATGTAAAAATTATTTATATTTTTATTACACATAACATATTTTCTCTGTAATTTTCATTTTACAGAAAAAATACATTGAAAGGAAATTTGTTTACATATTGGCACGCCATGTGGACAATTTCTACTGCTCATAAAACAAATCAAGGGGCAAACAAAGTATCATTGCCAATAAAAAACAAAGTAGGGACAACATTCCCTCTGAAGATGAAGAGTCAACCTCAACTTTAGACAATGCTTGAATCAAATCATGCAAAATCCTCCTAAACGTACGAGGTTAAACTGCACGTTACTCCTTGGCACGAGTGTAAATTGTCTACAATTAAAGTGAAGACTCCTTAGCACGAGATTAAATTGTTCATATGATGTTACAAGAATCCTCCTAAATGCAAGAGATTAAACTGCATCGTTCCTCCTAGACGCACGAGATTAAACTGCACATTACTCCTTAATACGAGTATAAACTGTTCACCATTGATGAAGGCTCCTTGACACGAGTGTAAAACTGTCTGTGATGATGAAATAAAGACTCATCACCACGAGATTAAACTGTTGGTATGATGCTACAAAAATCCTCCAAGACGCACGAGGTTAAACTGCATTGTTACTCCTTAATACGAGTATAAATTATCTCCATGGTATGGATGCAAAATCCTCCTAGACACACGAGATTAAACTGCATTGTTCCTCCTTAATACGAATATAAACTATTTCCATGGTATGAATGAAAAATCATCCTAGACTCACGAGGTTAAACTACACGTTACTCCTTGACACGAGTACAAAACTGTCCACAATTGATGAAGGCTCCTTAGCACGAGTGTAAATTGTTCGTAATTTTGAAAGAAGACTTCTTGACACAAGTGTAAATTATCTGTAATTTTGAAAGAATGCTCATTGATAGGAGTGTAAACTATCTACAATTTTGAAAAAAGACTCCTTGATACGAGTGTAAATTGTCTGCAATTGAAGTGAAGGCTCCTTTGATGCACGAGTTTAAACTGAAAATTTGAACTACGTTCGACTTGATTCTTTTGTAGGATACGTCAGTCACAAGAAAAAAAAGCTACGAGAATTAAGAAAAAAAAGTTTTGAAATTTATTCTCAATGCAAAGTCTTTAGCTTTAGAAACAAATTTCAAAGGGCAATTTGTAGACATTTAAATTTAATTATATAATTAAAATTTTATTTAAATATTTTAATATATAAATATTTATATATTAATATATTGAGAGACATTTGACATCATAATAGCCATTAATTGTCATCCTACCATTTATAAATAGAGGGCCAAATTCCATTCTGAAAAAAAGATGAATATAGAGAGTTGAGATGTAGAAGTTTTGGAAAAAGATGGACAGAGAGATGAGATACAAAAGCTTTGGAAGTCGAGAGAAATATGAAAAATACTAAAACTTTGTCATTTTGCATCTTTCTCTCAACAAAGTCCATAAGCCCTCGAAAGAAATTCATAGTTGTTCAACAGATCGAGATTAAGGCAACGACCCTCAAAAAAATTAACAGTTATTCACCGGATCAAGATCAGCCAATGGCCCTCGAAGTTGAATCCAGATCGAAATCAACCCAAAAAAATGCCTCTAGGATAAATTAAAATTGATTGAATCTAGTTCAAGCGCAAAAAGACCTTCGACGGATTGAATTAACGGATCGATAGAAATAGGACCCTGTAAAATTTATTTATAGTTTTATTACCTGTAACATATTTTCTCTGTAATTTTCATTTTACACGAAAAATATATTGAAAAATATTTGTTTACAATATAATATAATATATATTATTTTCTCTGAAAATTGTTCATAATATTTATATATATATATATATATATATTATTATAAAATTATATAAAACGATAAAATAAACGAGATGAAAAGTAAACGAGAGAGGTAGAAAATAGAGAGAATATTATTATATGAGATTTCTTGTTGATTGTTGATTGTTGGTTGTTGGTTGTGTTTACAAAAGGGTATAAAGCCCTCTATTTATAAGGGTGAATATGGGATAAAGATAAGGACAAAGGGTGACACTTGTCACCCAATATTAATTGTTAGGTAACATGTGTCACCTTAGTGATATGCATCAAGTGATACTTATCATCTTTCATTAAGTACGTAATTATTCCGGGATAAAAGGATAATAACAATTATACGATGGACATCCACTAATTTAATGAATCTTCGGGATTCATAACACTCTCCCTTAGATGTCCATTACATAAAGAATATGCCTCGTTAAAACCTTACTAGATAAAAACCTAGTGGGAAAAAACTCTAGTGAAGGAAAAAGAGTACACTATTCTTTATGAGTAGATTTCTCACCCTGATGAGATGATCTCTCGAAATCTTTAAATCGACGCAAACTAATTTTATATCTCAATTTCTCAAAGGTTGCAGTCGGAAGAGCTTTAGTGAATATATCTGCAGGATTATCACATGATCGAATTTGAAGCACATCAATTTCACCATTCTTTTGAAGTTCATGAGTAAAGAAGAATTTAGGTGAAATATGTTTCGTCCATCTCCCTTGATATATTCTCCTTTTAATTGAGCTATACAAGCTGCATTATCTTCATATAGAGGAGTTGGAATCTCTCTTCCAGAGGATAAACCACAGCTCTCTCTAATATAATGTATTATTGACCTCAACCATACACATTCTCGACTTGCTTCATGAATGGCCATTATCTCAGCATGATTAGAAGAGGTTGCTGCTATTGTTTGTTTTGTGGAGCGCCATGATTTAGCAGTATTACCACATGTAAATAAATAGCCATTTTGAGAACGTGCCTTATGCGGATCCGAAAGATAACCCGCATCTGCATACCCAATCAGTTTTGGGTCATTTACATTTGAATAAAATAATCCGAGGTCAATTGTCCCTTGGAGGTATCTAAGGACGTGTTTAATATCATTCCAATATTGTCGTGTTGGTGAAGAACTAAATCTTGCTAATAGATTTATAGCAAATGCTATATCAGGTCGAGTATTATTTGCAAGATACATCAGTGCACCAATAGCACTCAAATATGGTACTTCAGGACCAAGTAGTTTTTCATCATTTTCTCGATGTCTAAATATGTCTTTATTTATATCTAGCGACCTCACGACCATTGGAATACTCAATGGATATGTTTTATCCATGAAATGTTTTTTCAACACTTTATCTGTATATGTTGACTGATGAATAAAAATTTCATCTTTCATATGTTCAATTTGAAGCCCAAGACAAAACTTGGTTTTTCCAAAATCTTTAACTTCAAATTCTCGTTTCAAACAATCTATAGCTTCTCGAAGCTCTTCTGGAGTTCCGTTGAGATTGATATCGTCAACATATATAGCAAGAATCACAAAACCAAAATCTGTTTTCTTAATAAAAATACATGGACAGATTTGATCATTCTTATATCCTGAATTCAATAAGAATTCACTAAGGCGATTGTACCACGTGCGTCCAAACTGTTTAAACTCATATAATGACTTCTGTAATTTGATAGAATAATTTTCACGAGGGCCTTTAGAAGCCTTTGGTAATTTGAATCCTTCAGGGATTTTCATATAAATCTCATTTTCAAGGTTTCCATAAAGATAAGCTATAACAACATCCATTAGACGCATGTCTACCTTTTCATGAATATGATCTTTTGGATCATTTATTCATCTTTTCTTTCGAGGAATTTTATTTTTGGAACCAAGGGGTCGGCCACGCTTCTGCCGTGTTTTTGATTCAATAGCTATATGATTAACTTTTTGTCCTTCAGGAACTTCTATCCATATAGGAGCATCTATAGCTGGAATATGCGATTTAGTGACTCTGCTGGAGTCAGCAAAAGAATCTGGCAGTCGATTTGCAATTTGTTGCAAATGTATAATCTTTTGAACTTCAAGTTCACTCATATTTGTGCATGGATCTAAATGATTCAAAGATGTTTTCCACGCAAGTTCAATCTTATGCCATTTATTCTCTCCCCTAATTTGGAAAACAAATTTTCATCAAAATGGCAATCAACAAATCTTGTTGTAAACACATCCTCTGTCAAAGGTTTAAGATACCTTATAATGGACGGGGAGTTATACCCAACATATATCCCTAATCTTCTCTGCTGACCCATTTTTATCCGTTGGGGTGGTTCAATTGAAACATATACAGCACACCCAAAAATTCTCAAATAAGAAATATTTGGCTCTAAACCAAAAGCCAACTGTATAGGAGAAAATTTATGATAACTTGATGGCCTTAAACGCACAAGTGCTGCAGTATGCAAAATTGCATGTCCCCAGGCTGTTGTAGGGAGATTTATTTTCATCAATAGTGGTCTAGCAATTAATTGCAGCCTTTTAATAAATGATTCAGCTAGACCATTCTGTGTGTGAACATGAGCTACATGATGTTCAACAATTATTCCAATCGACATGCAATAAGAATCAAATGCATGCGAAGAAAATTCACCAGCATTGTCTAGACGGATTCGCTTAATAGGATAATCAGGAAACTGCGCTCTTAAGAGAATTATTTGGGCAAGTAATCTCGCAAACGCCAGGTTGTGAGTTGATAACAAACAAACATGCGACCATCGGGTCGATGCATCAATCAAGACCATAAAATATCGAAATTGCCCACATGGTGGACTAATCGGTCCACATATATCTCCATGAATCCGTTCTAGAAATGTAGGACTTTCAGCTCCTACTTTCAATGGTGCTGGTCTTATAATCAATTTCCCTTTAGAACATGCAGCACATGAAAGTTTATCAGAAGTCAAAATCCTCTGATTTTTCAAAGGATGACCATGCGTTGTCTCAATAATTGTTCGCATCATAATTGATCCCGGATGACCCAAATGGTCATGCCAAACTTTAAAAGTAACAGGATTAGTAAACTTCTGGTTTACTAAATGATGCGCCTCAATAACATTTATTTTCGCATAATATAGGCCAGAGGATAGAGATGGTAGTTTTTCCAACAAAAACTTATTACCGGAGGTCACTTTTGTGATACCCAAATATTCATGACCATTATCCTCCATAGTCTCAACATGATATCCATTACGTCAGATATCCTTAAAACTCAATAAATTTCTTTGAGACTTTGAGGAATATAATGCTTTATCAATAGCAATTATAGTTCTTCCCGGTAATATTATATTAGCTCTTCCGGAGCCTTCAATAAGTTTTGCACTACCATTTATTGTAGAAACACTTGTTTCTCCCACATTCAGATGAGAAAAATATTTCTCATATTTCAGTATGGTGTGCGTAATTCCACTATCAATAGGATAGACACTTTCAATATCGTTATTCATACCAGAAAATTGAACAAAAGCCATCTGTTTTGTTAATAAAATATTTACAGAAATAAAAATTAAACATATTATATCACAACAAAAAGAAAATAAACATATAATATTAATATTCTAATTATTTTGGACACTTTTATTTCCAATCAAGTGGTCAAATATTCCTTTTGGATGTTCGAAAAGATTAGTAATATCCAGGTGAGCCACATCAACATCAACATTTTCAAGATAGTCATCATTTATTTCATGAGACAAATTTTGAGAAGTAAGTCAACAAGATGTTTTGTCGTGCTACAGGCACGAGACCAGTGACCTTTCATGCCACAATGATAACATTTGTCTTCATAATTTTTCGGAACAACATTTCCTTTCTCATTATGTTTTGTCCACTTTAGGTGGTCATAAATATTTTTGGCACCTAAATTATTATCACGATTATAAGGGCCAAATTTATCACGACGTTCATTATCATATTTTGGACCATGACCACGGTAATGACCACGACCACGACCACGATCTCTTCTGGGATCATGATATCTAATAGCATTAACTTCAGGGAATGGAGTAGGCCAGTAGGTCGAGTCTCGTGATTTTTCATCAGTAATTCATTATTCTGTTTCGCAACAAGAAGACAAAAATCAATTCAGAGTATTTCTTAAAACCTTTCTCACGATATTGTTGCTGCATGACAATATCCGTGGCATGAAAAGTGGAGTATGTTTTCTCCAACATATCATCATCCGCTATATGAACTCCACATAGTTTCAACTACAAAACTATTTTAAACATTGAGGAGTTATACTCACTCACGGATTTGAAATTTTGCAACCTCATGTGCGACCAGTCATACCGTACTTTTGGGAGAACGACCATCTTCTGGTAGTCAAATTTTTCTTTCAAATTTCCACACAAAATATGAGGATCTTTCACGGTAAGATATTCATTTTTCAAATTCTCATAAACAGGATGACGGAGAAATATTATAGCTTTGGCACGATCTTGTGTTAATGACACATTATTTTATACAACGGTGTCTGTCGGACCCGTTGTAGCAAGATGCATTCCGGTATCTAGTGTCCATGACAAATAATTCTTTCCGGTGACATCAAGAGCCACAAATTCGAGTTTAATAAGATTTGATATAATAATAATAGAAAGCGTACCGGTAAAAAAATGTACCTGATTGATCTTCAAATAAACTTCAAAAATACTTTACCCGGTGGTAGAGACTCGTGTTGTTGGTAGAGACTCGTGCTGATAACGTATTATAAAATTATATAAAACGATAAAATAAACGAGATGAAAAGTAAACGAGAGAGGTAGAAAATAGAGAGAATATTATTATATGAGATTTCTTGTTGATTGTTGATTGTTGGTTGTTGGTTGTGTTTACAAAAGGGTATAAAGCCCTCTATTTATAGGGGTGAATAGAGGATAAGGATAAGGACAAAGGGTGACACTTGTCACCCAATATTAATTGCTAGGTGACGGCATCAAGTGATACTTATCATCTTTCATTAAGTACGTAATTATCCTGAGATAAAAGGATAATAACAATTATACGATGGACACCCAATGAATCTTCGGGATTCATAACATATATATATTGAACAACCAATAATATGTACCAAGGGCAAAAGCGTCAATTCTAACCACTCAGTACTTCGTTGAAATGGTAAAGTCATGATTATTGACTGAAAATTAATAATCATGCACAAAAAGCGAGCTTTATGACCCCACTACAATCGTGGAAATTCCCTCTCAATAAAGTTTTCACGATCGTTTTTCCATAACGGTAATTCACGAGTTAAACCGTTACTAAACCCACGAGCTTACATCCGTTACAAGGATTCCTTGGAAAGTTACCTATAAAAGAGTAACAAATGGAAGGTAAAAGAAAAAAAAGGTCAATACCAGATATCCTAAATTTACTCTTTACACTCATAACTAACTTGATCGTCGGAGAGTTCATGGGGATCCACATCCCCACCGAACTTCCTCTATTTTGCAGGTGATTGATACTTCAGAACTCTCGGAGTGTACTCAACCAACCAATTTGACCAATTCTAAGTAAACTGACACATAACTCGGAAATATCTTAAAACCTGAGTTATACCAATTTACCTTTTCTCCCTATAATTATCTTCATTGATTTTTGCCGAATCAGTTTGGTACCATTACCGGGAACGATTATCTTTCCCTCACAAATCACAATGTCTAGACCTTCAGGTGAAGATCGACACACTATCCGACATGCGTCACCTCGCGAAACTGCAACAAGGATAGCACAATCCTCAGCGCCTACCTTTCCCCAGTGACACTCCGCTATGGATGGGTTAGGACCACAACAAGAAACGTCGAGGTACTCTCAGGACTTAAGAGAACAGATAAACTCTAGAAGGACGAACGATGAAGGGGAATTGCAGAAGCTTCAGAGAGAAAACGAACGACTAAGACAAGAGCAGGAGCACTCGAGGCAGTGGTTAAAATTGAGGACAAAATTCTGCAAAGCAAGAGTGGAATTATCACCACTAATATTCCTTGACGGTCGTTCCGAGCAACTTCCAAGAAAAGCAAACAGGTACAAAACCCCATCAGACGATCAACGAAGTGGGAGAAAGTCATCACACTTCAAAACCCACTCTCGTTGCGAAACAAGGGGCCAGGAAACTATACACCGAACACAGTCTTGAGAAGGTAAAAAATATAACCAAAATCAAGAGGACGAGATCAATCGAATTGGGGCCATTCGCCAAATGGATCCAAGGTGTTTCCCATGATCCATTCCTCAAGATACCGCAATTTGTCCTCTATTTTGGGAAAACTCGGCCCCTTGAGCATGTATGCCGTTATAAATCTGCAATGGGCCTAGTCACTAATGATGAGGTAATTCTGTGCAAGGATTTTCCCAGCACTCTATCGAACAAAGCCTTAACATGGTTCACTTCTCTCAAAACAGGTACAATTGATTCCTGGCATTCTTTAGAAAAAATGTTTTTGGATAAATTCGGCACGATAGGAATGATACCAAAGACGCGTGGAGATCTAGCCAATATCAAACAAAGAGACGACGAGTCCTTATTGTCTTTTCTGAACCGATTCTAAAAGATATACGATGGCATAGAAGGAATCAGTCAAGACACCGTCATTACTTATTTGGAAGGAGGATTCAGGTCTTAAATTGATGCGTTCTGATTGATATGCTAAAATAGGTTTTATTTACCCTATATTGGTTATGAATAATGAAGGACTGAGACTACTAATTGTCACATTTAGCATCTATGTTGTCACTTAATCAATCAGAACATAAGGCAGAGTACCTATCGTGTAGCTAGTTTGTTGGAAAGTATCTACGATTTTAATTTAATAATTTATCGTACTCCCAGGGAAGTGGTAACGGCTTAGTAGCAACTAACCTTTTACCCTAACTCTCATTTTATTACCTAGTTATGCAATCATTCATCAATATCTTTGATGAGTAGGTGATCCTTTCTACACAAGACTCAAGTTCATTAAGAATGCAAGAGTATTTTACAGACAAGTGTTTTGATGTATATTCTATTGTTTCTACATGTTGATTGACCTATCTTTAAGTATTTTAGATATATCTTGGTCTAGATTGCAATTATATATTGATTCTACTTGTGTACCACATCTGAGTTATATGATAAACTACCCCATCGCCATTGACGGCCCTACTCACGGTTCGAGCTAAAGGCATCTATGAAAGTCCTATGTCACTCAGGAGATCATGCCGCTAGATCTAACGCCGGCATAAAAACACAAACTCAACCTCACTAGACTACTCTAACAAACATGGTGATCTATAGGTTATTTTATCTAATATGGCAGACCTTAATGTTGTCGTCCTCTCACAAAGCCCTAAATTAAGGCATGTTAAACTAGATAGGTTATGATTAGACCGTGGTTAGGAATTGTCTATAACCGTTCATCTAATTTAAAAGAGCAAGTAGACATGCAGTCATAATGATTAATTAAGCTAGTGACCTTTCCGAAAAAATATAAAGAACTTCAGCATGCAAAACACATATACATATCATCATAATTGGGTATTCAAATAAATCTTTAGACAAACACAGCACAAAATATACATAGAGGATCTAGGAAACCACCACCATAAAGTATTCACCCTTTATCAGGTCCGCCGATGGAGCGACTACTTGTATATCTTGGACTGTTTGACCCGACTATACTTGACAGAACCTTCGGAGAACGCTTCCTTAGCCTAGCAACAATTGTTTTACCTTACGTCCCGAGCTTAAGCAAAGCCCTATTGACTAGCCATTCGCTCACCTAATGCTCTCTTAGGATCTCCTAACGAAATATCGGGTATTCTATGAATACCAAAAACGAACCCTATCTAGTCGTATTCTAAGATTCTGAGACAAACTCTCAGAGAACAAAGAAAACGAGAAACTCTCGTATACTAAACTACTTGTGTGGAACATATGAGATCACTAAATGACTTGTATACAGTAGAGAAAATGTATACTTGAAGTCACTAAATGACTCAGATCGAGTGAAGAGGGATGATTTCAACTAAGGAAGGTATGTGATATTTATAGCAGGGGAATTGAGTGATTTTCTCTGCAGAAATCGATGTGGGATTTTGGCAGGGGGTCAGGACGCCCGTCCCGGTGGTTTGACCAGGTCGGGATGCCCATCCTGACCTAAGGACGCCCGTCCTGATCCAAGAACTTTCGAAAATCATGTTTTTGCCCCAATATTTGCCATTTTCTTGCACATTTCACTTGAAACTTCCAAAATCACAAAAACTGCAAAATTGTATTAATATCAATCAATTAAGAACGATTTATCTCTAATTTTGCACTAATTTGTGCCTAAAAATATGCTAAAAAGTTATATGATTTATGCACATTATATAACCCCACACTTAGCCTTTTGCTTGTCCTCAAGCAAAGTCTATATGAAATTATTGATATTTTAAATCATAGGTGCAATCACTCAAAGGTCCTAGCAATGTTTTTAGCCAAAATTAATCATTGATTCAGATGATTCACAAAGTAGGCCTGAATTGTCAAGTTGCTATGACAAGGTCTCAAATGTCTAGTAAATTATCATGGTCATGCAGGTGTAACAATTCAATAACTTGACTGAACTCTACTCTTAGTCACAAGGTCTTCCTGAGGTGTAGTGTGTGAACTAATCTAGACTAGATTGTCAACACAATATAGTCTTCTCTTAACCTTTACCAGATAATACTTCGACCAATCGTCAAATATAATAGCAACAAACAACCTTCTGAGTTCTGAGCTTTGGTGTCAAAGCTTTTCAATTATAATTTTCAATAAAAGAACACACTGGGTAATGTATTTTTAGATTGATTGTTCAGGGTATTTTTGTGTTCGCTTTCACACATCAACTTTAACTCCCCAGGTAACGAGCCCCACTCCGATGACTCCCAGATCTATACGACCTTAGGGCATCAGGCATTAAGTTCCCTTAAGAAGTGGTGTTTGAGTAGTAATGGACACTTGCAAACTACCCTATTTGTTTAAGCTTTTTCACTTCCAGCTCAGAGCATCATCTAGTCATTCAAATCACTAACACATTCGCATCCGATCTAATATTATTTAGTTTAAGTCTCGAAAAGGTATTTGGTTGATGTTTCTAATCCAAACTAGGTTGTGCTCAATTATCAGGAATTCCCTATTTCTAATTGAGGAATTCAGTAAAGTTATCAACTTGTTTCCTACTGATCATAATGCTTTACTCAACATATATAATAGACATAAGCATTTCTTAACCCAATCAATACTGAATTTGAAGTCTGAAAGAGTGAAAAATTTTGAATTTTTTTGGAAGAGTGCAATTTTAGTGAGAAATATGGGAAAACATGCAAATTATGACTGCTATAGTACATAGTGCACTGCTACCCCACACTTAAAGTTTACACTGTCCTCAGTGTTCTTGCATATCCTATTACCCCACACTTATTTGAAAAACAAAAGCTGGAAAAATACATAAAAACTCTTACCCCACACTTATTTGACTAACTAAGGGGAAGAGAAAGAAAAGAAACAAGAAAACAACAAGGGTAATAGAAATAACAACACAGAATAAAAGAAATAATGCAAATAAAATGAAGAGAATACTCCCTTATTTTGAAAATTCAACAATCTGCTCGGATAAGTCGAGTGGTTCTTTGTAGAATTTTAATCTTTGCATGTTCACTTTTTGAGTAGTACCGTCAGAATCCATTATGGCACATGCTCCAAAGGGCGATACTTCTGTGATAGTGAACGGTCCTGACCAACAGCTACGCAACTTTCCTGGGAATAATTTTAACCGCGAGTTGTATAATAGTACTTTATCCCCTGGTTCAAAATTCTTCTGGGATCTAAGTCGCCTGTCATGCTGGAGTTTACTTGTCATCTTGAATTAATGTGAATTTTCATAGGCTTTGAGCCTTCATTCATCCAATTCGTGTCTATGACAACAAAGTCTACAAGGAAAACAAATTTGTTGACATTTACTAAGAGGTCTTCAATTATTCTCCTGGGAATTTTGACTGTCATGTCTGCAAGTTATATGCACATTCTAGTCGCTTTCAAATCATGCAATCCTAATTTATCAAATAAACTAGATGGCATGAGATTAATACTAGCTCCTAAGTCTGCTAATGCATGCATATTAGTAATATTTCCAATCGTACATGGCAAGGTAAAGCAGCCTGGATCTTTTTGTTTGGAGGGCAGTTTGTTCAGTAGAACTGCCGAGCATTCTTCATTAAGAACGACCTTGTCCATGTCAAAATTTCTTTTATTACTAATAATTTCTTTTAAAAACTTAGCATACTTTGGCCTTTCAGAAATAACATCAAGCAAAGGTAAATTAACATGAATCTGACTAAAATTCTTAAAAACCTTTTCAAACTGCTCCTTATCTTTATTCTGCATAAGTCTTGCAGGGTAAGGTACTTTCGGTTGGTACTCAAGAACGGACTCCTTCTTCCCTTTCCTTGCTACTTCAGTTTCGACATTCGTCAGCGTTGGTTCCTGGGAGCCTTCTTCTGGTTCCTGCACAAGAATAGGAGGATCAGAAGGCTTGGAAGGAGATGAAGATAGAATTTTATCATATCTTAGAGTAATGGTCTTGCATTCATTTTGTGGGTTGGTCTCGGTGTTGCTTGGTAGCGTTCCTTGTGACCTGTGAGAGAGATGGGTGGATAGCTGTCCTATTTGTCTCTCCAAAGTTTGCAGAGTAATGGAGATAGAATTTTACCATATCTTAGAGTAATGGTCTTGTATTCATTTTGTGGGTTGGTCTCGGTGTTGCTTGGTAGCATTCCTTATGACCTGTGAGAGAGATGAGTGAATAGTTGTCCCATTTGTCTCTCTAAAGTTTGCAGAGAAGCTTGTGTGTTCCTGACTGTTTGCTCGGTCTGCTTCTGTCTATTTTCATTCTGCTGAATTCTCTCTGCATGAGCCTCTTGGACTTTCCTATTTGACTATATCATTTCCTTGTTAGAGTCAGCAATGCTTTTCAGTATGTCTCGAAATTCTTGCATGGGTCAACTGAAACGATGTAGTTCCTTGGTACGGGTAGAGCGACTTGCTGATTCTGCGGATAGGGTAATTGCTAAGGTGCTCTTTTTTGGAAGTTGACATTCCCGGAATTGTTTCTCCAACTAAATCCTGGGTGGTTCTTCCAGTTGGGATTGTAGGTATTTCCCATAGGAGCAGAGTTAACTGCTTCCACTTGTTCTATATCCTCTGGAATAGTCAGTATTCCATTACCATAACAATCCCCACTGAAATGCAGTCCTTGGCAAAATTCGCAGACTTGATATATTGGCTGAATGCTCTTTCCCTGTTGGAAGGCATTCAGTTGATTAGTAATACTAGCCTTGAATGCCTCAAATTGTTCATCGGTGGAGGTATTTGCCGCATTAACTGGTTGTTTCTTGGCTCGACCACTAGTGCGCCAGTTCTTGCTGTTCCTATAGAGTCTCTCCAGGGCGTTTCTAGCATCTAATTCATTCAGTCCATTGAAACCGCACTGGGGGTTAAGTCCATCAAGAACTTGCTTGCCCATTTCTGTCATACCTCCATAGAATTGTTGGATTAGCATTGCTTCAGTAACTCCATGTTGTGGGCAGAGTTTGAGTAGTTCCTTGAATCTGTCCCAGGCTTCGATTACTGTCTCATCGGCAGCTTGAGTGAAGCTGGAAAGAGCCTTTCGATATTCTAGGTCTCTTGCTGCGGAATAGTATTCTTCCAAGAAGGCCTTGCTTAACTCATCCCAAGTTGTGATTGAGTTAGTAGGTAATTGTGCCAACCACCTCTTAGCTCTGTCCCTATGTGAGTAGGGGAAGAGGTTGAGCTTGGTTACTTCCGCAGTGTGATCTCCCTTGAGACCTTCACAGAGAGTGGAGAATTCGAACAAGTGCTTGAGCGAATTTTCGGCTACAGTTCTTCCGAACTGGACCCGGTTTATTATCAGCTGGAGCACATTCGGTTTGAGATCATAGCGAGGGTTTCTAGGGATTCTAATGGCGGATGACACTGGAATAGTCTGTGGCTGGATGTAAGATTCGAGGGGAGGTCTTTCGGTAGCCATCTCTGTTCTTCGTCTGTTAGCTGTACGGATGAGACATTCGGGATTTTCAACTGGAGTTTCAAGATTAGCTTCTGAGGTTCGAGTCATACAACTACAGAGAGAAATACGTTAAGTTTGAGCAGAAAGGTTAGTGGTGTAAAATAGATTGAAAGAAGAAAGAATGTGGGAAAAATAAAACAAATAAATAATCAAAGGAGTGAAACAAGGAAGAAAGAAAATTGAGAACAAGAAAATATTTTTCGGGTTTTTTTAAAAAGCAATTTAAATTTCCTTAATAAAGTTTTAGAATAATTTTCTAAAATTTGATTATCCTAAATTTCTTAATTTCAGATAATTTCTAAAATTAATTAGTTATGATAACCCTATATTTCAGGAACTGATTTTCTAACTAGAATAAAATGAGTGTTATATCTAATGTATAGATTACTACCGCTACCTATCATAAGCTTCTAGAATTTTGATCAGGAATCCTAAAATTTTATGATATTTCCCCACCAACGGTGCCAAAAATCTGATGCATTGCGATTGATATGCTAAAAATAGGTTTTATTTACCCTATATCGATTATGAATAATTAAGGACTAAGACTTACTAATTGTCACATTTAGCATCTATGTTGTCACTTAATCAATCAGAACGTAAGGCAGAGTACCTATCGTGTAGCTAGTCTGTTGGAAAGTATCTACAATTTTAATTTAATAATTTATCGTACTCCTAGGGAAGTGATAACAGCTTAGTAGCAACTAGCCTTTTACCCTAACTCTCATTTTATTACCTAGTTATGCAATCATTCATCAATATCTTTGATGAGTGGGTGATCCTTTCTACACAAGACTTAAGTTCATTAAGCATGCAAGAGTATTTTACAGACAAGTGTTCTGATGTATGTTCTATTGTTTCTACATGTTGATTGACCTATCTTTGAGTATTTTAGATATATCTTGGTCTATATTGCAATTATGTACTGATTCTACTTGTGTACCACATCTGAGTGATATGCATAAATTATATAACTTTTTAGCATGTTTTTAAGCACAATTTAGGGCAAAATCGATGTTAAATAGTTATCAATTGACTGTTATTAACTCGATTTTGCAGTTTTTGTGATTTTGGAAGTGTCAGGTGAAAATTGCAAGAAAATGGGAAATTTTGGGGCAAAAACGTGATTTTCAGAAGTTCAAAAGTCGGGATGGACGTCCAGAACCCAGGACGGGCGTCCTGACCTGGTCAACAGGCCGGGACGGGCGTCCCGAATGCCTGGTCAAAGTCCCACATCGAATTTTTGAGAGAAATCCACCTAGTTCCCCTGCTATAAATACCCCAGACCTTCCTCAGTTGAAATCATTCATCTCCACTCGATGTGAGTCATTTAGTGACTTCAAGTATACAATTTTCTATAATATACAAGTCACTTAGTGATTTCAGGTTTTAGTATAGGTAAATTTATAGTTTTAGAGAGTGTCTCGTGTTCTTCGTTTCTGAGAGTCTGTCTCAGATCCTAGAATAAGACTAGATAGGTTCAGTTTTTTGTATTCATTGAATACCTGGGATTTCGTTAGGAGATCCTAAGAGGGTACTAGGCATTCGAAGAGTCAGTCAACATGGTTGTGCTTAAGCTGGGTATTAAGGTAAAGCAGAGCTACTAGGCTGAGGAAGTGTCCTCCGAAGGTTCTACCGAGCAGAGTCGGGTAGAGCAGTCTAACATATACAAGCAGTTGCTCCATCAGCGGACTACGTAAATGGTGAATACTTTATGACATCGGTCCCCTTGTCCCTCTCTTTATATGTTTGTATTGTGTTCGTCCAAATAACTATTATGAATATTAAACTATGGTCTTGCACTAATGGTCTTGCATTCATTTTGTGGGTTGGTCTCGGTGTTGCTTGGTAGCGTTCCTTGTGACCTGTGAGAGAGATGCGTGGATAGCTGTCCCATTTATCTCTCCAAAGTTTGCAGAGTAATGGAGATAGAATTTTACCAGATCTTAGAGTAATGGTCTTGCATTCATTTTGTGGGTTGGTCTCGGTGTTGCTTGGTAGCGTTCCTTGTGACCTGTGAGAGAGATGGGTGGATAGTTGTCCCATTTGTCTCTCCAAAGTTTGCAGAGCAGCTTGTGTGTTCCTGACTGTTTGCTCGGTCTGCTTCTGTCTATTTTCATTCTGCTGAATTCTCTCTGCATGAGCCTCTTGGACTTTCCTATTTGACTCTATCATTTCCTTGTTAGAGTCAGCAATGCTTTTCAGTATGTCTCGAAATTCTTGCATGGGTCAACTGGAACGATGTAGTTCCTTGGTGCGGGCAGAGCGACTTGCTGATTCTGCGGATAGGGTAATTGCTAAGGTGCTCTTTTTTGGAAGTTGACATTCCCGGAATTATTTCTCCAACTAAATCCTGGGTGGTTCTTCTAGTTGGGATTGTATGTATTTCCCATAGGAGCAGAGTTAACTGCTTCCACTTGTTCTATATCCTCTGGAATAGTCAGTATTCCATTACCATAACAATCCCCACTGAAATGCAGTCCTTGGCAAAATTCACAGACTTGATATATTGGCTGAATGCTCTTTCCCTGTTGGAAGGCATTCAGTTGATTAGTAATACTAGCCTTGAATGCCTCGAATTATTCATCGGTGGAGGTATTTGCCGCATTAACTGGTTGTTTCTTGGCTCAGCCACTGGTGCAACAGTTCTTGCTATTCCTATAGAGTCTCTCCAGGGCGTTTCTAGCATCTACTTCATTCAGTCCATTGAAACCGCATTGGGGGTTAAGTCCATCAAGAACTTGCTTGCCCATTTCTATCATACCTCCATAGAATTGTTGGATTAGCAGTGCTTCAGTAAGTCCATGTTGTGGGCAGAGTTTGAGTAGTTCCTTGAATCTGTCCCAGGCTTCGATTATTATCTCAACGGCAGCTTGAGTGAAGGTGGAAAGAGCCTTTCGATATTCTAAGACTCTTGTTGCGGAATAATATTCTTCCAAGAAGGCCTTGCTTAACTTATCCCAAGTTGTGATTGAGTTAGTAGGTAACTGTACCAACCACCTCTTAGCTCTATCCCTAAGTGAGTAGGGTAAGAGGTTGAGCTTGGTTACTTCCGCAGTGTGATCTCCCTTGAGACCTTCGCAGAGAGTGGAGAATTCGAACAAGTGCTCGAGCAGATTTTCGGCTGCAGTTCCTCCAAATTTGACACAGTTTATTATTAGCTAGAGCACATTCGGTTTGAGATCATAGCGAGGGTTTCTAGGGATTCTAATGGCGGATGACACTGGAACAGTCTGTGGCTGGATGTAAGATTCGAGGGGAGGTCTTTCGGTAGCCATCTCTGTTCTTCATTTGTTAGCTGTACGGATGAGACGTTCGGGATTTTCAACTGGGGTTTCAAGATTAGCTTCTGAGGTTCGAGTCATACAACTACAGAGAGAAATACGTTAAGTCTGAGCAGAAAGGTTAGTGGAGTAAAATAGATTGAAAGAAGAAAGAATCTGGGAAAAATAAAACAAATAAATAATCAAAGGAGTGAAACAAGGAAGAAAGAAAATTGAGAACAAGAAAATATTTTTCGGGGTTTTTGTTTTTTAAAAAAGCAATTTAAAATTCCTTAATAAAGTTTTAGAATAATATTCTAAAATTTGATTATCCTAAATTTCTTAATTTCAGATAATTTCTAAAATTAATTAGTTATCGTAACCCTATATTTCAGGAATTGATTTTCTAACTAGAATAAAATGAGTGTTATATCTAATGTATAGATTACTACCGCTACCTATCATAAGCTTCTAGAATTTTGATCAGGAATCCTAAAATTTTATGATATTTCCCCACCAACGGTGCCAAAAATCTGATGTATTCCGATTGATATGCTAAAAATAGGTTTTATTTACCCTATATCGATTATGAATAATTAAGGACTGATACTTACTAATTGTCACATTTAGCATCTATGTTGTCACTTAATCGATCAGAACCTAAGGCAGAGTACCTATCGTGTAGCTAGTCTGTTGGAAAGTCTCTACGATTTTAATTTAATAATTTATCGTACTCCCAGGGAAGTTATAACAGCTTAGTAGCAACTAGCCTTTTACCCTAACTCTCATTTTATTACCTAGTTATGCAATCATTCATCAATATCTTTGATGAGTGGGTGATCCTTTCTACACAAGACTTAAGTTCATTAAGCATGCATGAGTATTTTACAAACAAGTGTTATGATGTATGTTCTATTGTTTCTACATGTTGACTGACCTATCTTTGAGTATTTTAGATATATCTTGGTTTAGATTGCAATTATGTACTGATTCTACTTGTGTACCACATCTGAGTGATATGCATAAATTATATCACTTTTTAGCATGTTTTTAGGCACAATTTAGGGCGAAATCGGTGTTAAATCGTTATCAATTGACTGTTATTAACTCGATTTCGTAGTTTTTGTGATTTTTGGAAGTGTCAGGTGAAAAGTGCAAGAAAATGACAAATTTCGGGGCAAAAACATGATTTTCAGAAGTTAAGAAGTCGGGATGGGCGTCCAGAACCCAAGACGGGCGTCCAGGACTTGGGACGACCGTCCTGACTTGGTCAACAGGCCGGGATGGGCGTCCCAGATCCAGGACGGGCGTCCCGAATGCCTGGTCAAAGTCCCACATCGAATTTTTGATAGAAATTCACCTAATTCCCCTGTTATAAATACCCTAGGTCTTCCTCAGTTGAAATCATTCCTCTCCACTCGATCTGAGTCTTTTAGTTTCAAGTATACAATTTTTTATAGTATACAAGTCACTTAGTGATTTCAGGTTTTAGTATAGGTATATTTATAGTTTTAGAGAGTGTCTCGTGTTCTTCGTTTCTGAGAGTCTGTCTCAGATCCTAGAATACGACTAGATAAGTTCGTTTTTGTTATTCATAGAATACCCGGGATTTCGTTAGGAGATCCTAAGAGGGCACTAGGAGTTCGAAGAGTCAGTCAACAAGGCTGTGCTTAAGCTGAGTATTAAGGTAAAGCATAGCTACTAGGCTGAGGAAGCGTCCTTCGAAGGTTCGACCGAGCAGAGTCGGGTCGAGCAGTCCAACATATACAAGCAGTTGCTCCATCAGCGGACTATGTAAAGGGTGAATACTTTATGGCATCGGTCCCCTTGTCCCTCTCTTTACATGTTTGTACTGTGTTCATCCAAATAACTATTATGAATATTAAACTATGATTGTATGAATATGTGTTTTGCATGTTGAAGTCATTTATATTTTTCCGGAAATGGTCACTAGCTTAACTATCATTATGACTGCACGTCTACTGTAGTTTCTTTTAAACTAGATGAATGGTTATAGACAATTTCTAACCACGGTCTAATCATAACCTGTTTAGTTTAACAGGCATTAATTTAGGACTTCCCGTTGGAAGTATTAATGTCTGCCATATTAGATGAAATAACCTATAGATCACCATGTTTGTTAAAGTAGTTTAAGTAGGCTGAGTTTGTGCGTTTATGCCGGCGTTAGGGCGAGCGGCATGATCTCCTGAGTGACACAGGACTTTCATGGATGCCTTTAGCTCGAACCATGAGTAGGGTCGTCATTAAGGTAGGGTGGTTTATCAGGTAACTCAGATGTGGTACACCGGTAGAATCAATACATAATTGCAATCTAGACCAAGATATATCTAAAATACTCGAAGATAGGTCAATCAACATGTAGGAACAGTATAACATAAAATCAAAACATTGTATGTAAAACACTCTTGTAGGCTTAAATAGACTTGAACCTAGTGGAGAATGAATCACCCTCTCATCAAAGAATTTGATGAATGATTGCATAACTGGATCATAAGATAAGAGTTAGGGTAAGAGGATAGTTACTACTACGTCGTTACCACTTCCCTGGGAGTACGATAAATTGAATAAATTAAAATCGTAGATACTTTCCAATAGACTAGCTACACGATAGGTATCCTGCCTTAGGTTCTAATTGATTAAGTGACAACATAGAGACTAAATGTGACAATTAGTCATTCTAACTCCTTAGTTATTCATAATCAACATAGGGTAAAATAACACATATTTTAGCATATCACTCGGAACGCATCACTGAGTTATCTGATAAACTGCCCCATTGCCATTGACGGCCCTATTCACGGTTCGAGCTAAAGGCATCCATGAAAGTCCTGTATCACTCAGGAGATCATGCCGCTCGTCCTAACGCTGGCATAAAAATGCGAACTCAGCCTCATTAGACTACTCTAACAAACATGGTGATCTATAGGTTATTTTATCTAATATGGCAGACCTTAATGCTTCCGTCCTCTCATAAAGCCCTAAATTAAGGCTTGTTAAACTAGACAGGTTATGATTAGACCGTTGTTAGGAATTGTCTATAACCGTTCATCTAATTTAAAAGAGCAAGTAGACATGCAGTCATAATGATTAATTAAACTGGTGACTTTTCCGGAAAAATGTAAAGAACTTCAGCATGCAAAACACATATACATATCATCATAATTGGGTATTCAAATAAATCTTTAGACAAATACAGTACATAATATACAGAGAGGGTCTAGGGAACCACCACCATAAAGTATTCACCCTTTATCAGGTCCGCCAATAGAGCGACTACTTGTATATCCTGGACTGCTTGACCCGACTCTACTTTGACAAAACCTTCAGATAACGCTTCCTTAGCTTAGCAGCAATTGTATATCCTGTTGACTAGCTCTTCGCTCACCTAATGCCCTCTTAGGATCTCCTAACAAAATCCCAGGTATTCTATGAATACTAAAAACGAACCATATCTAGTCGTATTCTAAGATTATGAGACAGACTCTCGGAGAACAAAGAAAACGAGAAACTCTCGTATACTAAACTACTTGTGTGGAACACCTGAGATCACTAAATGACTTGTATATAGTAGAAAAATGTATACTTGAAGTCACTAAATGACTCAGATCGAGTGAAGAAGGATGATTTTAACTGAGGAAGGCTTGGGGTATTTATAGTATGGGAGCTGAGTGATTTTTCTCCGTAGAAATCGATGTGGGATTTTGGCATGGGGGTTAGGACGCCCGTCCCGGTTTGTTGACCGGGTCAGGACGCCAGTCCCGGTGCTTTGACTGGGTCAGGACGCCAGTCCCGGTGCTTTGACTGGGTCAGGACGCCAGTCCCAATGCTTTGACTGGGTCAGGATGCCGGTCCTGACCTAGTGACGCCCGTCCTGATTCAAGAACTTCCAAAAATCACATTTTTGCCCCAATATTTGCCATTTTCTTGCACATTTCACCTGAAACTTCCAAAATCACAAAAACTATAAAATTGTATTAATATCAATCAATTAAGAATGATTTATCTCAAATTTTGCCCTAATTTGTGCCTAAAAACATGCTAAAAAAGTGATAATTTATGCACATCAAGAATGTTGTACACAGAGCTTCAATTGAGAAAGCCAGAGACTATAGGAGAGATGTCTAATGTCGCTCGTAAAGTTGCATTGGCAGAAAGTAGTCCACCTCTTCACTAGCCACATTTTCTCCCCGAGCAGACATAATAACTGGTGAATGAAAGTTCAGTCCTTAGAATCCCATTCCAAAACACTATCAAATAATAATAATAATAATAATAATAATAATAAATAAAATAAAATAAAGATATAAAAAGTTCATACACTTCTGGAGAGAGAAAGAGTAACAGAGTGGTCTAAAATGGGGATTTGAGAGAGAAAGAGACGAAAGCTAAAAAAAGAAAAAGAAAAGAGCGAGCACAAAACAGTTGGCAGTTCTAAAGCTTGGTTTAAAAGCCAGATGAGCTATCTGCCTGCAAATACAGTGAATGGACATTTTATTCGCTCAGATCCAAGCGGACCTCCACTCCAATGACGCTATTCGGCAGACTGGAGCACTTCTTCAGGCTCTTCAGCAATCTGGGTCCGGAAGAGACATCTCTATCATTGCCAAATCCGTGGTTGAAGAAATCTTCGCTTCTCTGGCCTCCGCTGTGTCGAAGAAACTCGCATTGGACTTAATTAGGTCCCTTGGCCTCACTTCCGATCTCTGGGAAACCGTATGTACTGGAATCCGAACCGATCTCAATTTCCCTGGCCTGGATGTCACCGCCGCAGTAGTTTCCATTCTAGCCGCCTTACCTTCCTACCGACTTGGGGAGAATATGTTAGATAAGTCTGATGTCGTCTCAAAAGTGGCTTTCGAGTCTGTTACGAGGTTGTTTTAGGAATTCGAATCCAAGAGAATGAGCAGACTGGCGGGGATAAGCTAGTTGACAGTGAAAATTTGGTGGCAAATTAGATCGGATTGGGTTTCATCAATGGTGGAATTTGTTTGGCAAAATATTGAAAATCACCATTGAGTTAATCTCGTGGTTCCGAAGTACCAAGTTAAACTTGGGAGAAATATGGAAATCACTATTGAGTTAATCTCGTGGTTCCGAAGTACCGAGTTAAACTTGGGAGAAATATGAAAATTACCATTGAGTTAATCTCGTGGTTCCGAAGTACCGAGTTAAAACTTGGGAAAAAATTAAAAATTACCATTAAGTTAATCTTGTAGTTCCGAAGTACCGAGTTAAAACTTGGGAAAAAATTGAAATTACCATTGAGTTAATCTCGTGGTTCCGAAGTACCGAGTTAAAACTTGGGAAAATTTTGAAATTACCATTAAGTAAAATCTTGTGGTTAAAGAGTACCGAGTTAAAACTTGGGAAAAAATTAAAATTAACATTAAGGCACATCTTATGGTTAAAAAAGTACCGAGTTAAGCTTGGAAAGATTAAATATAAGTATCGAGTTAAACTTGGGAAGATTAAAATTCCGAAATACAAAGTCCCACATCAAACGAACTACCAAATTCAGATTATCCAGCGAAGTCCACACATCGCTGAGGGGCCACTGAACAACCAATAATATGTACCAAGGTCAAAAGTGTCAATTCTAACCACTCAGTACTTCGCTGAAACGGTAAAGTCATGATTATTGACTGGAAGTTAATAATCATGCACAAAAAGCGGGCTTTATGACCCCACTACAATCGTGGAATTTCCCTCTCAATAAAGTTTTCACGATCATTTTTCCATAACGGTAATTCACAAGTTAAACCGTTACTAAACCCATGAGCTTACATCCATTACAAGGATTCCTCGGGAAGTTACCT
This sequence comes from Asclepias syriaca, assembly GCA_027405835.1. Taxonomy (NCBI): domain Eukaryota; kingdom Viridiplantae; phylum Streptophyta; class Magnoliopsida; order Gentianales; family Apocynaceae; genus Asclepias; species Asclepias syriaca. The sequence goes on along the minus strand of CM049929.1, from coordinate 6,446,471 downwards.
ATAAAAAAGGAACAAATGGAAGGTAAAAGAAAAAAAAGGTCAATATCAAATATCCTAAATTTACTCTTTACACTCCTAACTGACTTGATCGTCAGTTACTTAGAGTTCACGGGGATCCACATCCCCACCGAACTTCCTCTATTTTGCAGGTGATTGATACTTCGGAACTCTCGGAGTGTACTCAACCAACCGATTTGACCAATTCTAAGTAAACCGACACATAACTCGGATATATCCTAAAACCTGAGTTATACCAGTTTACCTTTTTCTCCCTATAATTATCTTCACTAATTTTTGCCGAATGAATATATATATATTATATATATATATATTATATATATATTAATATATATATATATATTTTCTTTGATTTATATGCCATTTCTTTTTCTATTTCCTCCTCCTTCTCTTTCTTCTTCGATGGTGACCGAGTCGTGATCGATCCATACCAAGTCAGACTGAATCAGACCAATTTACGAGCAATTTTGACCGTTGACATCATCTCGGATTTTGTTTGTATCTTTGTCTCGGTGAGCTCTGAGACGGAGACAACTCGACCGAAACTTTGAACCATGCTTGAAAAAATTTTGAAAAAATTTAAAACCCTAAACTATTTGCCTGAAGAGTTAACAATGGAAGATTTATCAATAATTTTAATATTACTATATTTTCTTCTTTCTCTTTCTCTTTTCAAAACCCAATGTTAACTTCAATTTCTCAAAGGAATTTTAACAACTAAAGATTTACCAATAATTTTAAGATTACCATTGTGTTCTTCTTTCTCTTTCTTTCCTTTTTTTAGGGTTTTGAATTTTCCTAAATTTTTGTCAATTTAATTCATTTCTTCTCACTTTCATAATCAAATTTTTACTCATTTATTTAATTTAATTTTTTTTCAATTAAACCAATAGTTAAGATTCTTCTAATAGAACTAAACCTATAAAACAATCACTATATGCAACACAAAATTTCAACTTGGTCAAAAGAGAAGTTTGACCTAAATATAGCTATCCACACACTTGAGTAGTCACTCTCACTCCCCCTCGGATTACTGCCTAGGCAAGTTGGAGTTTGACCTTGTCCTTAAAGAATTCATCTATGTTAACTTTTTCAAGTAAACAATAATCGTAGGGGCAACTAATTGAAGATGGAGAGGAAGAGGAATACAGTCTAAAATTCCTGTGCATTTATTTAATTTTTTTTATATGTAATGAGATTTTTTTTATATATAATGATGTTTTTATTTTTTTCTTTAATTAATTAAGATAAAGTGTTAAGTTTTTAATTTTTTTCTTTAATTAATTAAGATAAAGGGTTAAGTTTTTAATTTTTTTGACAAAATTCATTAAAAAGGATTTTATGTGTCTTTAATAAAAGAATTTGATACTGAATTTATCAAAAAAAATTTATTTGAAACTAAACTCACTAATTATTCAAAATTAAAATTAAAATAACGGTAAACTAACATTAAAAAGAAAAAATAAGTAAAACTCTTATATAAGTATGGGTTTATATATATATATATATATATATATATATATATATATATAAGCAATAGGAGAAGAAAAAAAAGGAAAAGTTAAACTTAAATAGAAAGAGAATTGAAGGTTGAAAGAAAAAAATAAAAATAAAAATATGAATCACTATTTAAGATTTATCTCATTTATAGAAAAAAGAATAAACTATATTAGTTGTACTTCTTAAATATCAAAATTAAGTTTTTGCACTTCAAAATATTTTTGCACTTCAAAGTTTTTTTGCACTAATAGTGTCATTCATTGAAGTTTTAAAACGTCCCACTACATGTACCTCTGTTAACTCAAATCGTTAGGTCTTCAATTTTGCCGTTAATCAACCTTGTTTTTATTGTTGGATACTATTCAGTCAGGGGTATTTTTGTCTAATTTACCTTTAAAAAAATATAATTTTTTCCTTAATTTTTTTTCTCTCCTTCTTCTTCATCTTTTTTCTCTCTTCCTTCTCTCTCTCTCCTCTCTCCAATAATTTAATTTTTTCTCTCTTTTTTCTTTTTCTTTTTTCTCTCTTCCTCTTTTCTCTCTCTTCCTTCTTTCTCTCTCATTTTTCTTCTTATTTTCTCTCTCATTCGTCAACGACACACCACCCCGTTGGTAAAGAATATGGTTCAAAAAGTTTTGTTTATTCACTGTGTATATTTTCGGATACAATGAACAAGAAGATACATGCCTAAATAGGCAATACAAGAAATGCAAAAAACTGGAAACATAATGAATGGTAGCCAAAATATATGGATGTAAATGAGCATGGAAATATCCATGGATATTTGATTGAGAGAAAAATATCATGGATATTTGATTGAGAGAAAAATAAAGGGAGAGAAATATGCAATCTCAATACTCCCCCTCAAGGTGGAGCGTGTAGATTCCGCATGCCCATCTTTACTAGAAGAAACTCGAGTTGTTTAGCCCCCAAAGCCTTTGTGAGAAGATCGGCTATTTGTGTCTTCGTGCCAACGTGAAGTGGCTTGATTTCCTGTGACTTGACTCATTCCCTGACAAAGTAACAGTCCATTTCCACGTGCTTTGTTCGTTCGTAAATGACCGGGTTATTAGCAATATGTCGTGCCGCATTGTTATCACAGAAGAGAGGTGTAGGGCTATGTTGTCTTATTTCTAGTCCTTCTAACAACCAACGAATCCACATGATTTCACTAGTGGCATTGGCCATGGCGCGATATTCTGCTTCAGCCGAGGAGCGAGAAACGACTGATTGGTTCTTTGATTTTCACGAGATAGGAGCTCCTCCCAAAAAAAGAACATATCTTGTTCTAGACCTCCAAGTGAGTAAGCATCACATCCAGTCCGCATCACAGTATGCTACCAAATCCATTCCTCCTTCTTTCGGAAAGAAAATACCTTGTCCCGGAGTTGCTTTTATGTAGCGAAGAACTCTCATGGTTGCGTCCATGTGTTTCTGCCGAGGGTCTGACATTTACCGAGTAGGCAAGATCTGGTCTCGTGGCTTGGAGGTAGAGCAATCGGCCAACTAGTCTTCGATATTTGCTAGCATCGACACGAACGTCCTCTTCTCCTTTATCCAGCTTCACATTCTGTTCCATTGGGAAGGTGCATGGTCTACATCCTAGCATTCCACTATCTTCAAGGATGTCAAGGGTGTCTTTTTGTTGACTTAGCACTATTCCGTCTTTGGTTCGAGCGGCTTCTATCCCGAGAAAATACTTCAGTGGCCCGAGATCTTTGATGTTAAACTTGTCATTTAGGAACTTCTTTGTTTCTTTGATTTTGTGTTCATCATTTCCTGCCATAATGACGTTGTCTATGTATATGAGGGCAGTGACAAAGATGCTTCCTTCCTTGTATATAAAGAGCGAGTGGTCCGCAGCGGATTGCTTGTAATTGAGTTCCAAAAGGGCCGATGTAAATTTTTGATACCAATTTCTTGAGGCCTGCTTCAACCCATATAGTGATTTCCTTAGCCTACACACCTTTGTTCCTCCCCCTTTATCGCAACCTTGTGGTATTCGCATGTATACCTCTTCATGTAAGTCACCGTGCAAGAACGCATTGTTCACGTCAAGTTGATGAATACTCCAATCCTTTTTTATGGCGACGACAATGAAGCTTCTTACGGTCACCAACTTTGCTACATGGGCAAACATGTCATGGTAATCGACACCATCCATTTGTGTGTAACCTTTGGCGACGAGTCTTGCCTTGTACCTTTCGACTTCACCATTCGGTTTAAATTTGGTTTTGTACACCCACTTCGAGTTTATAACTCGTTTGCCATCGGGTAGATCTTCGATGGTCTAAGTACCATTTTCTTCAAGGGCCTTTATCTCACTTTGCATGGCATCCCTCCAGTGTTGGTCATGTACGGCTTGTTTAAAAATTTTTGGCTCATCGTTTTCAGTGATGGCCGCTAGGAAAGCTTTATGAGATTTCGAAAAATTTTCATAAGAAACAAAGTTGGCAATGGGACATACCGTTGAGGGTTCTTGATCGGAGGTGGGGGGCGGATGGTCTATAGATGGCGGAAGCTTCACATCATAGTCTTTAAGTCGTGTTCGAGTTCGTCTCTCCCTTCCGTGTGCGACATTTTCACCATTTTCATTTTGGGTTTCACCAACAGAAGGCTCATTTGTTGTTTCTGTTTGAGGAGTGGTATTACTCGGCCTATCAAAAATTGGCCCAGTATCACCATCACTTGGGCTGAGTTGGTTTGGCACTTCTAGTTCTTCTTCTTCATCATGTTGGTCTTCTAGATTGCCTAAACCCAAATTTTTGGTGCTTACTTTGTTGGGCCTGTTGGGCCCATCTTCTTCATCTATGAATGTGGTAAAAACATCATCCTCTTCATATTTAACCTGCTCGATTTTTGTGGCAAATGGAAAAGTCTTTTCAGCAAATCGAACATCTCTTGAAGTAATAATTTTCCCACTTTTTGGGTCATAAATTTTGTATCCTTTTGTTCCATTAGGATACCCCATGAATACATCCGGTCTCCCTCTTATCTCAAATTTGTCTCCATTTGTTTCAATGCTTCGCTAGTATGCCAAACAACCTAGGACCCTCATGTGGTCGTAGTTCGGTTTCTTGCCATGTAGCAACTCGTATGGAGTTTTGACTTCAATGACTTTTGAGGGTAACCTATTTATGATGTATGTTGCGGTCAAGACGCATTCCCCCCAAAATCTTTTCGGGAGACTTGCTTCGAACATGAGGGCATGCGTCGTATCAAGCAAGTGCCTATGTTTTCTCTCTAAGATTCCATTTTGTTGCGGAGTATGTGGACACGTTGTTTCTAACCTGATTCCTCGTTCTTCATAGAAGTTCATCATTCGGTTGGAAATGAATTCCCCACCGTTGTCGCACCTTATTCTTTTTATTTTCTTTTCAAATTGTGTTTTGACCATCTCGTAAAAATGCATTATGCACGTGCTTGTTTCATGTTTATGATTGAGAAGGTAGACCCATACGTTCCTACTATAGTCATCAACTATTGTTATAAAATAGTTGGCCTTTGTAAACGAAGGCGTACAGTACTTACCCCATATATCACAATGAATGAGTTCGAAACAAGCATTTATTTTGGTCATGCTAGTGGGAAAAGATAATCTAGTAAATTTAGACTTCATGCAAGAATCACAAACATTGTTACTGTTCTTAAAAGAAAAATTACTAAGAAACTTTATTTGGGATAACTTCTCATCACCTGCATGTCCGAGCCGTTTATGCCATAAATCACTAGTCACCATCATTGCCTTCCTCCTAGGCCCAAGCATCCCCATTTGATATAGACCATCTTGCACCTACCCGCTCCAATCAATTTTCTCGAACGCGGTCCCTGCATAACAAAGAAATTTGGAAAAAAGGTTATGACACAACTTAGATCCTCTGTGAGTTTGCTTACTAACAAGAGATTAAAAGTGAATTGTGGAACATGCAACACATCTTGCACTTTTTGTTAGGATCAGACGGATCACACACGAACACAAATCAACACACACACACTCAGCTCACAATTAAGAACACAAAAGATTTAACGTGGTTCGGTCCAAAATCTGACCTACGTCCACGATGGGTAACTAGGATGTTTTATTTCTTTCTTCAGAAATTGAGTGATTAAGGAATTAATGCAGATGGATCTTATATAGAGATTACATAGGAATTTGTCAAACAAATTTTCTAATGCAGCTGAAGAAATGATCAACAATGTCAGCTGTCTTCAGCCTCTTCTTTTGACAGCAGCTGAAGAAATGATCAACAATGTCAGCTGTCTTCAGCCTCTTCTTTTGACAGCAGCTGAAGAAATGATCAACAATGTCAGCTATCTTCAGCCTTTTCTTTTGACAGCAGTTTTCACACATATTTTCTGCATCTAATTTTTGACAAACCACAAGAGTGGCTTCACACTCAACAATCTCCCACTTGAAGCCACGGAACAATCTTCACATGTGCTTCAACTGTGCATCTGTATTATAAAAAAACTTTTGATCTTAGCTCATTCCTAGTTACCCGACCTTCTCTTTAATTATCCCGAAGGTAGTTGAAGCTATGCAAAGCTTCAACTTCTCAAAGGTGACAACCTTATTCAACATATCAGATGGATTTTCACTTCCTTTGATCTTCTTCAACTTTAGTGTGCCTTCACTAACTTGCTCTCTGATGAAGTGATATCTCAGCTGTATGTGTTTCGTCTTCGAATGGAAGACAGGATTCTTTGCAAGATGAATTGCACTTTGATTGTCACAGAATAGCACACAATCATCTTGTTCTTTGCCAAGTTCGTTGAGAAAGTTCTTCAACCATATAAGCTCTTTGCTTGCTTCAGCAACTGCCATATACTCTGCTTCTGTGTTTGAAAGGGCAACACTTTTCTATAGTTTGGACATCCAACTTACTGCAGTGTCTCCCACTGTAAAGACATACCCTGTGGTGCTTTTGAATGACTCTTTACACCCACCAAGATCTGCATTTGCAAAACCCTTCAGAATAACATCTTTTTTCTTAAAATGCAATGCCATCTTTGAAGTTCCCTTCAAGTATCTCAGCAGCCATTTAACTGCTTCCCAATGTTCTCTTCTCGGATTGGACATAAATCGACTAACAACTCCCACTGCATGTGCAATATCTGGTCTCGTGCATACCATTGCATACATGAGGCTACCAACTGTAGATGCATAAGGAATTTTAGTCATTTCTGCTTTGTCTTCATCTGATTTGGGTGACTGAACTTTAGAAAGCTTAAAGTGACTTCCCAAAGGTGTGCTTCTGATCTTGGCATCTTTGAGGCTGAATCTCTCTAACACTTTCTCAATGTACTTTTCTTGAGAGAGTGTCAAAGAATCATCTTCTTTGTTTCTGAAAATACTCATCCCGAGTATTTGGTTTGCAGCTCCTAAGTCTTTCATTTCAAATTCTTCAGACATTTGTTTCTTCAACTTCTTGATCTCTGTCATGTCTGATCCGGTAATTAACATATCATCCACATAGAGTAGTAGAATGATATAAGAACCTTTAAACCTTTTTATGTAACAACAATGGTCATTGTCACATCTCTTGTAACCAACTCTTCCCATGAAGTTATCAAACTTCAAATACCATTGTCTGGGTGCTTGTTTCAGACCATACAAACTCTTCTTCAACTTACACACCAAGTTTTCTTTGCCTTTAACCTGAAAACCTTCTGGTTGTGTCATGTAGATGTCTTCTTCTAGGTCACCATGTAGAAAAGCTGTCTTGACATCTAGTTGCTCTAGATGCAAGCCTTCTGCTGCTACAATACTGAGAACAAGTCTGATGGTAGTCATCTTCACCACTGGAGAGAATATTTCATTGAAATCAATTCCCTCTTTCTATTGAAATCCCTTGACTACTAATCTTGCTTTGTACCGTTTGGTACCATCATGTTCATCCTTGACCCTGAAGACCCATTTGTTCTGAAGAGCCTTCTTCCCAGATGGAAGTTTTGTTAAGTGCCAGGTCTTGTTCTTCTCAAGCGACTTCATTTCATCTTTCATTGCAATCTCCCACTGCAATGAATCTTTCAATCCCATAGCTTCAGAGTAACACTGGGGTTCATCATTATCTGTCAAAAGTATGTAGTTGACTGATGGTGAGTACCTTTCTGGTGGTCTAGTGATTCTAGACGACCTCCTTGGTTGATTTTGAGGTGTTTCTGGGAATTCTGAGCTCCCACTGTCACTTGACTCATTCCCATTTTCTGGAATGTTGACTGAAGCTTCTTTTCCTTTTTCACCACTTTCAAACTCAACACTTTCTTTCTGAACTTCTGGTCTTTTGGCGTTTCTGTCTTTGTACAACTCGTTTTCATTGAAGACGACATTCTTGCTTCTGATTAATTTTCTGCCTTCATTATCCCAAAGTCTGTAACCCATTTCTTCTGACCCATAACCAATGAATGTACACTTATTGGACTTTGAGTCTAGCTTATCCTTGTCACCAACTTCTAACAAATCGTAAGCACTGCAACCAAAGACTCGTAAGTGTTCGAGACTTACCTCCTTTTCCTTGCCACATTTCTTCTGGCAATTTGAAACTCAAGGGAACGGATGGTGAACGGTTGATCAAGTAGGCTGCAGTGTTAACTGCATCTGCCCAAAATGTCTTGGGCATCCCGGCATTCAGCCTTATGCTTCTAACCCTTTCATTCAGCATACTGTTCATTCTCTCAGCTACACCATTTTGTTGAGGAGTTCCCGGAACTGTCCTGATCATCTATATCCCTTCCTTGGCACAATAATCAGTGAATTACTTGCTTATGTATTCACCACCATTGTCTGATTTTAAGCACTTTACCTTCAAATTAGTTTCATTTTCGACAGCGAATTTCCATATCTTAAAAGCATCAAATACACTAGATTTATGTTTAAGAAAATATACCCATACCTTGCGTGTTGAATCATCGATGAAGGTAACATAGTATCTCGAGCCTCCTAGAGATGAAACTGAAGTTGGTCCATATACATCCGAGTGAACAAGCTCCAACTTCTGAGCTTTCGGTGTCCTCCCTGTCTTCACAAAGGTAACCCTTTTTTGTTTTCCGAGAACACAAGGTTCACAAAATTCGGTTTCCACTTTCTTCAAGTCTGGAAACTTTCCTTTCTGAGCCAACATCTTCAATCCCTTCTCGCTCATGTGTCCGAGTCGGTTGTGCCATAAATTTGATGGACTCGGCCCTGTGGTCATTGCATGAACACCTTCAGTGGAAACTTCTGTCATGTATAGAGTGCCTTTCTTATTTCCTTTGGAAATCACTCAATTGCCTTTGATCACTTTCCATTGTCCACCCCCAAAGTGAACATTAAACCCTTCATCATCCAATTTTCCAACTGAAATCAACTTTCTTCTCAAGTTAGGAATGACCCTGACATTTTTCAATGTCCATATAGTTCCTAACGAGGTCTTCAAGTCTACATCTCCAATACCTATAATATCAAGCATTTGATCATCTGCTAAACGAACTTTACCAAAGTTACCTATTCGTAGATTCTTGACCATATCTGGGCATGAGATAGCATGGAAAGAAGCACCCGAATCCATAATCCAAGATTCAACTGAATCTTCAACTGAACAGATGAGGGCATCACCTAATTCTTCCGAGGATAAATTGTTTACTTCTTTCTTTGCAGCTGGTTTTGTACATTGGTTTCTAAAGTGACCTTTTTCTTTGCAGTTCCAACATTCAATGTCTTTTCTGTTCTTTGACTGTCCCCTTTTTCTTGACTTAGACCTGCCTCGACTATGTCCTCTTTCGTTTATTCTTCCTCTACTTTCTGTATGCAATAAAGAATTAGAATTAGAAGTCTCACCATTGCTTCTCCGTCTAATATCTTCATTTACTATCAAGTCACGAATATTCTCGAAAGTGAGTTTGGTAGTGCCGGATGCACTACTAACAGCTGTGACTGTGCCTGACCAACTGTCGGGCAACGATGATAAAAGAAGTATCACTTGTACTTCATCTTCAAACTTTATTCCAACTGAGGCTAAACAAGAGATAATCGAGTTAAACTCATTTATGTGAGCGGTAACTGACATGCCTTCCTTCATCTTGGTGTTAACCAATTGTCGGATGAGGAATACTTTGTTTGAAGCGGATGGTTTTTCATACATGTTGGACAATGCTTTCAATACACCATATGTGGTTGTTTCATTGACAATGTTATATGCAACACTCTTTGCCAAAGAAAGCCTAACCATACCCAAAGCTTGTCTATCCAACAACTTCCATTCTTCATTTTTCATCTCATCCGGTTGTTCACCCAACATAGGCAAATGCAAACTTTTCTGATACAACAAATCTTCAATTTGCATTCTCCAAAATCCATAGTCACTTTCATCAAACTTATCAATCTTAATTTTACCGTCCTCTGCCATCTGTTTCAAGCTTTAATTGGCAAGGAACAAGTTATGGTGGATAATGAGATCTTGTTCAAGTCAACCGGTTCGTCGGAACCCTAGACGAGCAGCGGCGGTAGTGGTTGACAAGCGGCGGCAGTGGCTGACGAGCAGCGGTAGTGGCTGAACGTCTCTGATCGGAACCCTAGTTCCGATTTCACAGTTCAGTATCTTCTTCCTCTTACACCTCTGTGTTTAGTTCGTGTGAATCAAAGAACCTATGGCTCTAATACCAGTTGTTAGGATCAGACGGATCACACACGAACACAAATCAACACACACACTCACCTCACAATTAAGAACACAAAATTTTCAACAAAGTGAATTCTCTTATTTTATCTCTCTATCACAACAAAACATTTCTCCACAATTTGCTTTTCTCAAGAATTCTGTTACTTTAAATATTGGTACTCGTTCATACATAACCAATATGTCTTAATCCTTTGTAACAAACTTCAATCAAATTTTTAAATCTCGTTATTAGTTATAGATAGTAGTAAATTATTACCTCATCATTGATTTTAAAAATACTCATTTTATCATTCACACAAATAATCAACATATTTATAATTTCTGTCCTTATAACTTCAATATATTTTCTCCTTTCAAAATATCCCAACAAAATAAAACTTTAAACTAAAATAATCCTCTTCAAAATTTACAAATTTAATAAGAATGTACAATAATAGAAACTAATTAAAATAAACAAATAAAAACAATTATAGTAACTCTCCATACTAAACCCAACTATCTCAATTCTGTGACTTTGTCTCCATTGTAAGCATCTTCAAAGATATCTTTCTCAAATAATCTGACTGTAATGCACATAAAATTATGTAGAAAAAAAAATGGTAAAATATTTTACAGAATCACAATTGAATTACAAATACTAATATACAAGCTTAAATCAAAACAATCTCATTAGTTTGGATCAGAAAATATCAAAGATTCATAGAAGATACCTGACTCGTTGCAGCAGTATAAATCTTTTCCTCAAATCTTACAGCAATTTTTTTAAGTTCTCTAATTCCCTCTTGTCCAGAGAAAGGAAGATGCCTCTTCAAAGTGTCCATTCTACACAAAAGAAGTACCATCTTGGTAAATCAAAAGTAGATACGGAGCAGTAACATAGAACTGAATAAAAGAGCAGTTATTGTAATAAAATAAAAATATGTATATATATATATAATAAAATCAAGACAGATAGGAAACTGCCAAATTACATCCAAGAATAGAAAATCAAAAACTGATTTAGAAAACTGAAGGGTCGTGTTAATATCAACCCATGAGGAAATCAACACATAGTCATCTCACAATTCAGTACTACAGTTGTATGTCACAACATGAAGTTTTATTTTTACTCAGTTAATGTGATGTAATTTCTAGTTATCACTCACCAGAAAACCCTCAACTGTGCTCCACATTGATCTAAAAAGAAGCACATGAGCCATCTTGTAAAGCTCAAAAACTTCATTCACTGAGAATTAGGCAGATCAATCTCAAATTCTCCAAGGTGAAAACGCATGCAGAGGAACCATACATAATGTATTTTCATGATCCAGAAATGATGAACCTGAACTAACAATCAATACCCATGATCTTCACGCATCTAAAAGGATACATATAACAACATTTTTAACATTTCAAAGAAATTTTCAGAAACAACATTTGAGATTGATAGAGAAAGAAAAAGTTACATCTTATTAACGATCCTGTGACGGGAATCAGCTGGAAGTAGAGTCCTCCAATCAACATTTCAATGGCGGCGGCAGCCACCTTGTTTGCATCATTGGGCACAACTGAAGCTTCACCAGCGCTCCCTTGACCCTGAGCAATCTGGCCCTGAGCTGCTCTCCAACTGTTGTTATCCATTCCCTAAAGAATTGAACAATACAACCTTTAGCTCAATTCAGAAATGAAAAGGGATTCAGACATGAACACCAAACCAAAAAGATTTTGTGAAGAAAATATTATCTCTCCAGGATGGATAACTACTATTTATCTAACAATGAGAGAAGACAAAAAAACAAATCTAGAAGCCTTCGTCAAAATTCCCAAGAAATTGCCTTCCAAAACAAACCTAAAAAGATCAATTAGAAAGCAAAACAAATTCCCCAAACATTATACGTCGAAAGCTTAAAATAATAATGATGATTGAAGAAGCATATGCTCTTTAGATTACCTTCAAATCGAAGCCAATAAACCTTCTTCTTCCCTACTTCATCAATCAAAAGAAAAAAAACATTTGTGAATTCTCCTCAATCTAAATTCCCAAAAACTAAAGGGCACAATAAAAGTAGAAACTTAAATAAATGAAAAGTGCCCTAGATTTTAAAGGAATCAATAAACTAAATGAAACAAATTACGATATTATTTACTTTTTAAATTTTAGAAAATTATTATGTATATATTAAAAAAAAATTAATGAAAAGAAGAAATTTATTAACAAATAAATCAAATTGGAAACAATAATAATGGAAGCAAAGGCGCCATATTTGTTACTATTTGTGCCGCTGAACCACTTTTGATATTTAAAACTGTCCAATCTTTGAACGTCGCCGCCATGTCCGCCACCACCGCCACAGCAGAAGCAATTGAGAATCTATGGCAGGAGGTAAGAGACCTGAACCTGGGCATCTCCTCTACTCAAGTAGACCACCTACTGTCGCCGCCGTCTCCGCTTCAATTCTTCCGTGACTATGTTTCTCCGAACAAAGCATGCCTCATTTCCAACGCCACCCAACACTGGCCAGCCCTCTCTTTATGGTCGTCAAATTCTTATCTCCTCAATACTCTTTCTTCCTCATCTGTTTCCCTCCACCTCACGCCCACCGGTCGGGCCGACTCCTTAGCTCCTCACCCGAATCCCACCTCACCTTCTTCTTCCCTCTGTTTTGCCTCTGCCCATGTTGAAAAAGTTCCTTTTTCTACTGCTTTGACTAGGGTTTCTCAATCTAGTGATACAAGCTCTGGATGCATTGCTTATTTGCAAGAACAGAATGATTGTTTTAGAAATGAGTATTCTGCTTTAGCTCAAGATTGTGATCCTCATATTCCTTGGGCTTCGGAGGCCCTTGGTTGCCTTCCTGAAGCTGTGAATCTTTGGATTGGAAATGATAAGTCTGTGACTTCTTTTCATAAGGATCATTATGAGAATATTTATGCTGTAATCACTGGTGAAAAGCATTTCCTACTCCTTCCCCCTACTGATGTTCACAGGATGTATATTCGGGAGTACCCAGCTGCTCAGTATCACTATTCTGAGGTCTCTTTGTACTCCATTGACTTGCTATACGGATAACGTTCTTTTGATGCAGTTCATTTGGCTACATTGTCAAAGTGTGTTTGTGTTGATACTTGATATGATCTTTTAGGGTTTGCTAATTCCGTCATGGTATTACAGTATAGGAAAATAGAATTGATGAAGGGTGACATTCTTTCAAATATAAAATAATAATAATTTTCTTTTCTTTTTTTTTTTGTTTGAATTGCCTTGTTGTCTAGGATACTGGGAATTTCACAATGGAACTTGAGGATCCTGTAAGGTATGTGCCATGGAGCAGTGTTAATCCCTATCCCGATGAGGAAGCGAGAGAAATGACTGAGTTTCCATTGTATTTTAATGGACCAAAGCCATTTGAAGTTACAGTCAAGGCTGGTCAACTTCTTTATTTGTAAGGTTCATTTTTTGTATTCTTCTCTAGTTTCTTCCTCATGTTTTGAACAGTTTGTGTGGATTTTTATGGGTTTGCATTATTCTCTAAACGTGTCTGTGAATTCTCATGTTTTTTTTGAGTTGAAAGTTCTTACAATTGAATTAAGTTGTTATTTTAAAAGAGAAATGAAAATAAGAGGAATATTTAAGTTAACAAGCTGACCTTTTGAAAATATGTCTAATTTTTCTTGATTAAGTGATGATTACTTAAATTTTTTTGACCAAGGATCTCTTTAGATAGTATCACTATTGAATTCAAAACTTAATGCAATGCATAGGAGGTTAGGATGGTTTCTAGGATTAAGGTACAAGTATTGTTTTTCAATTTAAGGCCATCATAATAGTTTTTCTTCAGCTGCTCATCTAAAGTTTAGATTAGTATACAATGGTGTATGGATCGAAACTCAAGTATGTTTCTGATTGTAAAGCTCCCACTTGTTTCTCCTAGTCATCTAGCGGAGTGTGTTTACCTGTAAGTGTAATCTCAAATAAATTTTCAATTGAAGTAGGTGTTTTTGGTATTGACTAATTTATTTGCCTTTTCCCTTTATTTTTCCTGGAAAACATGATTGTTCTTGTTTGCAAACTTCTCAAGTACAGAAAGCGAGCTGATTTTGTGCATACACTTGCTGATTTTCAGAACTTTGCATTATATCTAGAAACATCTTGATATTTCCTTTGCCATTGTCACGAGTCACATAACTAGCTAAGATGTGTGGAATACCCTAGAAAATTAAAGACTGTAGTTGAGTATTCTAGAAAGTTGTATATATAGAGTACTCTAGAAGGTTCTGGATAGGAGTAGGCATTCACTGATGTATAGGGAATTGTATATAACACTCTAGGGGGGTTTTATAGACTATAGAATAAATTAATGTATCCGTCCATTGGGAGGTGGATGACTATAAATAGGGGAAGAGGATTCATTTGTAATGAACCATAAATACCAATATTGTAAAGTTCTCTTGGTTGTAATAGCATTCTCCAGTTGTTCCCACAAGCTTCTTTCGTTCTTACTTCTCTTGCTAATTTTGTGTTTAGCAATATATGGGTTAGATTGAATTGATTGATTGATTCAAGGAGAAAGTGATAAGTACCATATGAGATGCTGGTTAAAGTGCAAGATCATGACAGGACCAAATTTTAATGGTCTGAGACATTTTAAATTGCTAACTTTCTATTTATATTAAATTAACAAACTATTATCTATTGATGTTGTATGATAAAAGATAACATATTCAGTTGAACCAAAATAAGATCAAGAACTGTGAAATTCTGGCAAATTTATCCTTTCTCAAATAGAAAGATAAAAAACTGGTTTACGTGATTTATAAGCATCCGACTAAGGCCAATGTTCTATAAGCTAGAGAGAGCAACTAGTGAAGTTGGGGCAATGGAATACTTGAGAAATATATAGAATGCCTATGAAGAACCATTAGCTTATGTTAGTGATTCAAGAATTTTGATATACTAGAATGGAAAAAAGCTTTGTTATGGTTGGAGAAGAGTAATCACCTTTTGCAATTAGACCTCCAATTTTATTATTATTATTTTATTTGTTTCTTTACACTAATGCATTGCCTTGTGCTGCAAATCTCTTTGTAGCCTTATGTGAATAATCTTAACACAAGGGAAAACCAATAACTAAATGTGCAAACAGCAAGTTTTCTATGGAAAGCACTACTCTTTTATGTAATTTCCATTTTATTTTGACTACCAATCATGTTACCTGTAACTTTCATTAACCGAAAGCTTCAGCAATAGAACTTGAATGTATCACTAGATCATTGTAATCCATATCCAGTTATGACAAGGAGAGGAAACTAGAGGAAGGGGAAAAAATGCACTTGGAAGAACCAATTTTGCCATAGTCGATGCTTTCCAACCTACTCCTTGAGTTTTATAGGACTTTTCTTTTCTTTCTTTTTTTAATTTCTTGTTTTTTCTTTTGCTGAAAGACAGAAATACTTTTTTGAGTAATTTTGTATTAAGCCTTTAAGTACCTCTGACTAGGGCAGTTCACTTACCCACACTAGCTTTTGTTCTCCCTCATTCCTGGGGGTTAATTGTTGGGGACTTTTTCTAAAAAGTTTAAGCTACATGCTGTGATTTGCACAGGCCAAGCATGTGGTTTCATCATGTTAGTCAGAGCCCAGACAGTCGTGGACTCATAATTGCATTAAACTACTGTAAGCGGACCTCTGTGATTTACTCGCCTATTCACTTTGTTAATTTGATATAAATAGTTAGTAATTTCTACAAAGTATTATGAATTCTGTGCATTATGTCTGGCAGGGTATGATATGCGGTTTGACATTAAATATGCTTACTTCAACTTCTTGCAATCTATACACTACACATTGCCCAAGAATTCAGTGAGTCATGGAAGACATATGAAATTGTGTTCCAATGACTCAAAGTCCAGAAAAGATGAAACAGACGCCATTGTATCTGTAGAAACTAGAGAGACGTGAAAGCGCACACTTAGCATGATGAAATGGTCATTGCATGGTTAGATGCTTGAAAGGCCTCCCTCCACCATGACTTACTGCAAGGTAAGACCTTAAAAGAGGTCGTTTAACAGGCAATAAAAGAAAGCTATTCTTTCAGACTTTAGGCACTTGTGAAAATTTTGTCTCAAAAATATCTTTGAGCCTAATTTGCTAGTTTGCTGCAGGGATTGAGCTGCATGACAATTGACAGAGACGATGAGACCATTAAAGCAAAAAATAGGGTATTTCTAATGCAGTACCAATGAATTATAGATTCACGTTGGTTGTTTGAGAAAGATGCATCAAATACCATTATATTTTCTTAGAGGTTATGAAATGCAGTGACATTCTTTTCAAAGTTTCTTTTTTTTTTTTTTTTTTTTTGTATTGTATAGAAATGCAAGGGCCTTCATTTACCTGATTATCAAACGAAGGTTGCTGTGATAGAGAATAGAGATATTTTTATATCTATTGGCAGTAATTTCTTGGGGGAGTTGTGCATGTTTGTCATCGAATGCGAGCGCTGTGAAAAAGAATTTAAAATATATTATTAATTAAATAATTTAAGTGATATTTAAATTGGTTACGAGCGAACAATGTGAGACACTACTTACAACACTTACTTGTTACTGAAATTAAGAGCAACTTGAATTAATCCCGGCCTCCGGTGAGCCTTTCTCGAACTGCATTGTCACCCAATTTCTTCCTGCCGAGTTCAGTTCTTAATCTTGATCCATGGAAATCACATTCTTCCACCATCGAACTCCGTTTACACCTTCCCCTGTTGTTCAAATCTCGAATATCATCTCAACCCACAAAAACTACGTCAATCCTACTACCTTTTCACCTTCCAATTCTTCCATTCAAATCCAACTGCCCCTTCATAGACCCCAGCCCAGATATCACCGACCGATTGAACAATCATCCAAGAAAATTAATGGCGATGACAATTTCAGGACTAGTTCTACCCCTTCAGACATTTTGCGGTTAATGGACAGCCTTAAGCTCCCTGTAACAGTAGACCTTTACGTTTCACTTATTAAAGAATGCACAAAACTGGGCGACCCATTGGAGGCTACTGAACTCCATGATCACGTTAAGAATAGTGGGATTCGTCCCGACTTGCATTTTATTAATCTTCTGTTGTTGATGAATGTTTGTTGTAACTGTATGCATACTGCGCGTGAACTGTTTGATAAAATGTATGTAAGAAATGCTTATTCTTGGGCCGTCATGATCGGTGGTTATTTCGAGAATGGTGAATATCGGTTGGTTATTGATTTATTTCTAGAAATGTTAAGTTGGGATCGAGCTAAAAGTGATGAGTTTGATGATGATTTGATTAGCACTGCAGTTTCTGGGATAATAGTGTGTGTTCTGAAGGCTTGTGTTAAAACAATGAACTTGGAACTTGGGAAACAAGTACATGGTTTGATAATTAGAGCTGGTTATTCCACAAGTACAGTTTTGAGTAGCTCTTTGATGAGGTTTTATGGTGAATTCGGATTTCCAGAAAGTTCTGAGAACGTATTCAGTCATGTACCTCGTGAAAACATGGTGGTTTGGACAGCTAGAATAGTTAATTGCTGCAAAGAGAAGAGATTTGATAAAGCAGTTGATGTGTTTAGGGAGATGGGTCAAGAAGGTGTGAAAAGGAACAACAGTTTTACAATTTCAAATGTTCTTAAAGCATGTGGGAAAATGAGGAACAATGGAGGTTTTTTGGGTCGACAAGTCCATGCTAGTGCCATAAAATCAGGGGTTGAATTGGATGAATATGTACAATGTAGTTTGGTAGATATGTATGGGAAATGTGGATTAGTAAATGATGCAAGAAGTGTGTTTAGTAAGATGTTGTGTGCACACAAGAAGAACAAGAATAGTAGTAATAATATTGCTGCCTGTTGGAATGCATTGGTTAGTGGTTACATTCAACAAGGTTTGTGCATTGAATCAATCCAGATTTTATACGAGATGAAGGCAGCTGGTTTGGAACCTCATGAATCATTGCTCAGGGAATTGAGATCCCTCTGTGATAGTTATATGACTGAGAAATAAAATGCAAGCTTCTGATTTTCCCTCTCTTGTCCGAACTAGCCTAAATGCTGAGATAGATACTCATCTTTGTACAGATTTACTTACTTGCTTTCAGACAGAAATGATAATGTAGGAATAGTTTATAATGTTACTTGACACGTGAAAAATGTGGTAAAAATATATTGACCTAAGCTAATTGTATTTAAAATTTTAACTATAACGGAATAATTAATAACAATAATAAATAATTTAACTCAATGTAAAAATAAAAATAATAGAAAGGTTTCGAGACTAGTATGTAAAATATGAGAATCTTTTTTAACAAATTAAAAATTTCTCAAAAGATGGTTGATCTAATTGGAGGGATGGGATGAAAAGACCTTAATTGCAGTCAAAAAATAAATAAATTATATTTAATAATTTATTTTTAATCAAAAATATATATGTAGAACACTTAAAATAAAAAAAAGTTTATTTTAAATATTTATATCCACATTTCTTAAATAATAGTTCCAACAACTTTGAATATTCTAATTATAGAATCTGCCCAACCCCATAAAATTTTTGGTAAAAGACTCTGCAACAAATATCCCCTGCAATTATTATCGCTCGCCTGCGCACCACATAAAAGAAAAATAACGTCTAATTTATAAAAAGAAAATATACTTTAAAAAAATAAATCTTTTAAAAATTCAGTTTCTGCACGCTTTATTTATTTTTGTTTTAAATTAACATTAGAATTACAAAAAAATTATCTCGTTTGTCCAAAAATTTCCGTAAATCCTCATATTTCATCAAATTCTCAAGGTATTTTCATCATTTTCAATTATGAGTATTTTTAAATTATTAAGATGAAATATTTTGTCCTTTTCAATTATGAGTATTTTTAAATTATTAGAGTTTTATTTTAAAAGATAATTTTGTCTTTTCGTATAATTGTTAAAATTTTAAAAAATCATTTAATTTGTAGTTATAGGGATTCAATCACACCCCCACACACACATGACCAGACCTCCTTTACATACTGAAGCAACTATAAACATATTTTTTAAATGAAACTTATATTTTTTATTGCATACAAAATGATACCAAAATAAATTTAACATAATTATCTGTGTGGTTCTTAGATTGAACCAAAACTATATAAATAATATTTATACATTTACCACTAACACAAATATAAATATTTTACATTAATTGGACATTATATTAAATATAAATATTTTTAAAAAATATTATTTAAATGACACAATTTAAACTATAAGTCTTTTTGGTCATCTCTTCCTCAAACTTTGAACTGAAACTCTTCTTTCAACTTATTTTTACAATGACATTGTTATATTATATAAAAAAATACTTAAAAATTTATATTTTACAACAAATTTGAAATTGAAAGAGTTAAAAAAGAGCTTTCGTGCCAAGTTGGAGGAAGGAAACAACAATACTTATGTTTTGAATTTTGTGATTTGGATAATATTTTAAAAATATTTATATTTAATATAATTTACATTTAAAATATTAAATTTATGTATTTGACCCAATAAAAATATGTATTTATTATTTGTCTAATTATAATATAAAATATAAATTTCATTTAAAAAATATATTTATATTAGTTCTAGTGGGTAAAGGTGTGGTGGGATCACTCCCTATAACCACAAATGATGATTCTTTAACTTTTTTATAATTATGTAAAAAGATAAAATTATTTTTTAAAATAATTCTAATAATTTAGAAATATGTATAATTGAAGAGGGTGAAAATACCCATGATTCTTTAGATGTTTAATAATTATATAAAAAGATAAAATTATCTTTTAAAATAATTCTAATAATTAAAAAATATGTATAATTGAAGAGGGTGAAAATACTCTTAATGAAATTTGAGATAAAAAATTAAATTTTAAAAAAGTTTAAGAGTGAGTAAAATAATTTATTTAAAATAAATCAAAAGTTAAAAAGTGCAAATTTTTTTTTTACCGCCAAAACTTGCGAAAATCTCATTTCCTTTTCATCGTGTATTTCTTTCTATAAATCTCCTGCCCCATTCTTATGGAATCTCTATCCCTTCCTCCCCCATAACCATGGATGCTTTTTCTTCATCTTTCTTTTCCGCATTACCAAAAAGCAGTACCAAAATCAGCCCCACTCTTACACCCAACCTTCGCATACCAAATATCTCATCGGTTAGAATCGAAGAAAAACCACAAGCAACCACCACTACCACCGCCGTCACGACCGCCGCCGTCACGACCACCACAAGACCGCCGCCGCCGCCGCCAACAACCACTCAGCAACCAGTAAAGAAGCAGCAGATAAAAAAGGCTGCAGTTAGAAAAAGGCCACAGGAGATCGAATTGTCATTTCCTTCTCTTCTCTTGAACGCATTCGACGACTTTATCAACAATTTCGTTGATCCTCCTACTCCTAGCCGTCCATCTGTCAACCCAAAGTACGTTCTGTCAGCGAATTTCGCGCCGGTTCACGAGCTTCCTCCTACTGAGTGTGAGATTCTAGAAGGCACGCTTCCGTCGTGTCTAGATGGCGCTTACATCCGAAATGGCCCTAATCCGCAGTACCTTCCTCGTGGCCCTTACCATTTGTTTGACGGTGACGGAATGCTCCATTCCCTTAGAATTTCTAATGGTAAAGCCACACTGTGTAGCCGCTTCGTACAGACTTACAAGTACAAAATTGAGCGCGAAATTGGATCACCCGTCGTTCCGAATGTCTTCTCCGGCTTCAGTGGCTTAACGGCTTCTGCAGCTCGAGGTGCTCTGTCTGCTGCTAGAATAGCCGTCGGACAATTCAACCCTGCAAAAGGCTTCGGCCTTGCGAACACTAGCTTGGCTCTAATCGGAGGAAGTTTATATGCCCTAGGTGAATCCGACCTTCCTTACGCCGTGAAATTGGCTCCCGACGGCGATATAGTGACTCTCGGCCGGCACGATTTCGACGGAAAATTAATCATGAGCATGACAGCTCATCCGAAAGTAGATCCAGACACCGGAGAAACATTCGCTTTCAAATACGGACCAATGCCTCCGTTCTTAACATTTTTCAGGATCAGTCCCGACGGGAAAAAGCAATCGGACGTCCCGATTTTTTCGATGACGCGTCCATCATTTCTTCACGACTTCGCGATTACAAAGAGGTACGCGATCTTCCCGGACATTCAAATAGGAATGAATCCTTTAGAGATGATATCCGGAGGATCACCTGTAGGAGCGGATCCGGCAAAAGTGCCGCGACTCGGAGTGATTCCGAGGTACGCTACCGACGAATCGGAGATGAGATGGTTCGATGTGTCGGGATTCAATATCGTTCATGCGACGAACGCTTGGGATGAAGATGATGGTGAGAGTATTGTTCTTGTGGCTCCTAATGTATTATCAATTGAACATTCTTTAGAACGCATGGATTTAATTCATGCGTCCATGGAGAAAGTAAAGATAGATCTCAAGACTGGTACCGTTTCCAGATTTCCACTTTCTACAAGAAATCTGGATTTTGCTGTGATTAATCCTGCCTATATTGGCAAGAAAAACAAGTAAGTTTTTTCTTTCTTTGTTTTTATTCATTATTTTCTACTTTCACTGACATATTTGTCCAACAGAATAAATTTAACTTTTTAGAGTTAAGTGATATTTATCTTTCTTTTTTAACACAAATATTATTTAGGTATGTATACGCTGGAATAGGAGAGCCGATGCCGAAGATCTCCGGCGTGGCAAAGCTAGACATAACAGTGACGGAGAAGGACCGGAGGGACTGCATAGTAGCGAGCCGGAAGTTTGGGGAAGGGTGTTTTGGAGGGGAACCATTTTTTGTGGGGAAGGAAACTTCAGATGGTAATGGTGATGATGAAGATGATGGGTATGTTGTATGCTATGTGCACAACGAGATGACGGGAGAGTCGAGATTCTTGGTGATGGATGCAAAATCACCCACTCTTGAAATTGTGGCTGCTGTCAAGTTGCCACACAGGGTACCTTATGGATTTCATGGTCTATTTATTAAGGAAAGTGACCTCAATCGACTTTGATTTTTTTAGTGCTTGCAATTTAATAGCTCTCCTATTTTGTATTGTTGTCTTACTATTATTGTCAAAATTTTAATTATATACCTGTATATATATATCTTGTTATCAATAAAATTTTATGAATATCAATGTTTTACAAATATCAATTATATTTTTTTATAATGTGTAAAAAATATGTATATATATAATGAATAAATCATCAATATGGATAATTTATTTATTTATGTTTAATTCTTAATTGAAATAATTGGTGAGTTTAGTCTCAAACAAATTTATATTTGACAAACTCAATTCTAAAATATTTTT
This sequence comes from Asclepias syriaca, assembly GCA_027405835.1. Classification (NCBI taxonomy): domain Eukaryota; kingdom Viridiplantae; phylum Streptophyta; class Magnoliopsida; order Gentianales; family Apocynaceae; genus Asclepias; species Asclepias syriaca. The sequence goes on along the minus strand of CM049929.1, from coordinate 6,423,957 downwards.
TTTAAGTTTTAAAGTCCTAAACTTTTTTATTAGAGAAAAATAATGTGCTTTTGACAGATTCTCTCAAAAAATCTAAAAAACTAACTATTGCATTATTTGATTAATTAAATAAAATGGTAAAATATTATTACAATAAAAAAATACAGATTAAACTAAGAAAGTAGAATTTTGGAGATTTCAAAACCCTAAGATTATAGTTTTAAAATTACGATTAAATAAATAAAAGAAATAAAATTTAAAATATATTAAATCTTTGATGAATTCTTCAACCATTTACTCATTCTTGTCATTTGACATTTAACATTTAATTTCTCTAAATTTTTTCTTTGTTTTTTTTAAACGATTTTTCACTCAATTGATTTTCTTGATATACATACACAAAATTTAATTTTTATATTGTTTGAATTAAAACAATTTTCTCTATATTGTTTGAGTTAAAATTTTAGTTTAACTTTTCGCAAATTCCTATTTCTGATTTCTTTCTTTCGTTGATTATTTTTTATTTTCTTAATATATATATATATATATAGAGAGAGAGAGAGAGAGAGAAAATGTTCGATTTTAATATTATTTGAATTGAATCTTCATTTCAAATTTTTCTAAATTCCTCTTTTTTGTTTCTTCTTTTGTTTACTGCTATTGACTTCCTTTATATATAATATATTTAAAAAATATTAGATTTTCATATTGTTTGAATTGAAGTTCTTTTTCTTCTTCTTCTTTCTTCCTCTTTCTTTTCTTCATACTTTCATGATCAAATTAATTTTAACTTTTTAAATTCACAGACGTAATGATATTTATATCATTAATTTTCATAATTACAAATTTAAAATTTTGAATTCCCCAATTTTTTTCTTATTTCTTTTATTATAATGACATTTTTATCTCTTTCTTTAATTAACTAAATAATACAACAGTTAGTTTTTTAGATTTTTTTGACGGAATCCGTGAAAAGAGACTTTATTTTCATATAATAAAAAAGTTTGGGACTTTAAAAGTTAAAAAAAAAATTTAGGACTGATCTTTGCCAAACATAAATATGTTTGAGACTAAACTCACCAATTATTCTTCTTAATTGGATATAAAAGGTAAAGAAAAATTCTATCTCTTTAAGAGAGTTTTTAGTTCTTAGAGCTTAGAATTGTGGCACTTATTTTCTTGCCGATTAGGTCGATTCTTGCTAATTCTTGATTAATTTTTTTCTTTCTTTTGTTTTGGGTTATAATTTCTTAGCTTTGGTTTTGCTACAGAATATTCAAAGATGGATGAGGCTATTCTATCAAAGCTAAGTCAAGTAGTTTTTGATGCGGATGAATCTTTGTGAATCATTATGAGTTGCTTAGCGTGGAATTGTTGAGGTCTAAAGTTCACCTTGGACAATTCATAAACTAAAGAACCTAATTCGATCGATTAAACCGAACATATTATTTTTAATGAAAACACAATTGTTAGAAGATCGGATCTATTACCTACGTTCAGTTCTATACTTTGATTGTAGTTTGGCGGTTAGACAGAAGGGACTAGGAGGTGAGTGACCATACTTTGGAATGATAAGATTGATTTGACGGAGGATGCTGGACTCGCGATCATTCCTTCTCAAGAACCAGCACCTCGACAATCACTGGGGCATTGGACTATGTACGTCGATGGGTCTGTCAATGCGCGGGGTATTGGATTAGGAATAATCATTAAGTCCCCGGGTGAAAGGCAAACTGAGTTTAAGAGCATTCGACTCAGTTGTCCTATGTCTATAACCAAGCGGAGTACGAGGCCCTTATTCAAGGTTTGCTTTGGGCAAATAAAGTGGGAATAAGGTCACTCTGAGTCCACAACGACTCGCAAGTGGTGGTTCACCAAGTAAACGCGAATTGTGCAGTCAATTCTGACAACTTGAAAAAGTATATGGCCAAAGCTCTTCAGCTCAAGAGCAACTTTGATTATCTTCAATTGGAAAAAATAGACCGGCAACAAAATAAAGAAGCGGATCAACTCGCTAGAATAGCGTCAAGAGACATTCCGAACAACTTATCAATCGAAGTCGAAGTACACACTTCTCCATCGACTAGTCAAGATAACTTAACAATGATCATCACCCTGACCGAAGACACCTGGCTTGATCAATTAAAAAATTATATCGGACAGGGTATATTACCCGAGGACCAAAGTGAAGCGAAGAAGGTTCGAACCCAAAGTGCACGATATGTGATACATGAAGGGATCCTTTATCGAAGATCCTTTACGAAACCCTTACTCCGATGTGTACCTCCGAATATGGTACATCTTCTCCTCGAAGAAGTCCATGAAGGAACTTGCGGAGGACATCCAAGCGCAAGAGCTTTAGCCGCTAGAGTCATCCATCAAGGATATTACTGGCCGACACTTCAGCAAGACTCTCTCAATTTTGTTAAAAGGTGTAGAACATGCCAAATTTTCAACGATGTACCACGACTACCCTCCATACAGCAAACACCAGTCACAACAACATGGCCATTTGACATGTGGGGACTGGATCTCATGGGTAAATTCCCAAGATCACGAAGCGGACATGAATACTTAGTCGTGACCATAGATTACTTCTCCAAATGGATTGAGGCAAAAACGCTAGACAACCCTACAGAAAGACATGTTTTTGTTTTCTTCCATGATTCAATTATGTGCCAGTTCGGAGTACCGCAGGCAGTAGTAACCGACCACGACACATAGTTTTCAAACAACTTCACCACGGAGTGTGAAAGATTACACATTAGACATTGGAAATCATCAGTAGCACATCCCCAGGGCAATGGTCAAGCCGAAGCTGCTAATAAACTGGTACTTCGAGCTTTGAAGAAGAATCTTGAAGGCACCTCCAAAAAATGGGTCGAAGAGTTACATTCCACACTGTGGTCAATACGCACTTCGGCTCGGGGCCCAACTGGAGAAACCCCGTTTTCTTTGGTCTATGGAAGTGAAGCTGTAGCACCATCCGAAGTGGTCTTCCCCACACATTGAGTTGCAGCATATAATACCGATGATAATATGCATAATCGAATCTATGACCTAGACCTCCTGGATGAAAAATGCAAGATAGCACGACTCCGAATGGAAGCTTACAAGGAAAAAACTAAGCTATACCATGACAAGAAAGTAGCACCCCGGCCTTTATACATTGGCGATTGGATACTTCAAAAAATTGAAGGTACGGCTAGAGCACTAAACTCCGACAAGTTGACTCCAAATTGGGAAGGTCCGTACAAAATATATGACGAAGTCAAAAAAAGGTACATATCGTCTGGTAATGAGGAAGGAATTTTACTTCCAAACCCATGGCATTCAGATTATTTGAAAAAGTACTTTATGTGACTTCAATTATGCTAGCATTTAAACTCTAAAACTTGGTGGTCAAGTCAAGCCTTTTGCTTGATTATTAATGATACAAGTTATTGATGTTGAGTTTATGCCTGTACGCGACAAAAGTTGTTTAAAAACTTGTTTTACATTGTTAGATATTTGAATCTTTCGAAGTTGAGACTTGGCATTGCATTTCAAGTTTGTTTTATACACTTGATAGTTAATAATGCGATGTTGTCTGACTTCAATTCTCTCAGTCATTTGGAGAAGCAAAATCGTTTGCTCTTTTACTTCGAAGTAATATCTAAGGTTGATTCACGTTTAATGTTAGTTGAACACCTTCGATATTCGTTTAATGAGCGAAGTTAAATAACTTAAAGATTTTTGAGATTCCATTCATCAAAAGATTTCAACAACGATTTTTGATCGGAGTAAGTACAGTCTTGTTTACAATACATACATTCCAAAAAGTGTAGTACATACATTTCCAAAAATCAAAACAAACCTATCCCAAAAGACAAATGACATCCCACAATTTCAAGGGTTTTCAGTGGGATTGTCAGTTAAAGTCTGACCAGCTTCGGTTGATTGATTCTCCGCTGACGGATTTGTTAAGTCTGGATCCCTTCCAATTTCTTTAACCAAATCTAAGAAATTTGGTGAAGTAAGCGCAGGGGGTTCCCAAACTCTCCCATCTTCCTGGTCCATCTCCTTGATCTCTTTCATCTCCACTTCAGTATAGGGTACAAAGTCACACTCGTTCCTGAAGCAGGGATCGGTATAATTCCCTAAGTACACATGTACCATTCGAGTCTTGTCAGCTATGCACTCATGGAAGTTGCGGAGTACGTGTGCACATCCACGGTCGAAGAAGCCATTGCTCTTGAGGAACAACTCTTCTTCATAAGCATCAGATTCGCGATACACTCCTATCACATTAGCAGTATACTCTGCAAACTCTAGGTACGTAACCCTCTCCGTGGCAGTCCGATATTTCACCTCAGACTCTTTCAGCTTCTTGTCTAGATCACGAAGTTGGGCCTTCAAGTCTTCATTGGCATTTTTGTAAGACTTGAGCTCTTCGGACTGCTTATCCTTTTGCTCAATGACCATAGCCAAATTTTCTTCAGATGATTTCAGTTTGGATTCGGAGAGGTCTAACTCTTTCGACTTCGAAGACAACGAACTTTCCAAACTTGTGCACTTTTTCTCCATACTTATCAGCATGGTCTTCGAAGTGTTGGCAGATGAGACCATGTTACCCACATGACTGATGTAAGCACAAGCTTGAAAATAGATGCACAGTCAGTATACTATAACATCACTCACCAAAGGGAATATAACCAATCTTAAATTAAACCAGTACACTTACCTAAGAAATTAAGGGGCCTATGTTTCCAATGGAGTCTTCAACCCCGATGGAATGACTTCGGGCGCGGGCGTAAGTATCGGAGTCCATAGCCTGAGATAAAACAGCTCTGCCAAAATACTTTCCGACAATGGGATCGGAGATCATTAAGTTGGTCAATGGCGGAGTGGCTTTTTGGATTTCTTGGGATAATTTGAAGAGGTCCCTTCTTGATTTCGGAACCTTAAAACCTTCCTGGGTCCAAGGGTAGTCAGCAAAATGAACGGTTGAACTTCCATGTCCCCTGCTTGAGCTCGGAGTTCGTTGAATAACAGCCATCGTTTCATCTATCTCATCAACAACGGGAAGACGGGACTCTTGAGCCAACTATTTACTCGGAGCCTCAATTCCGGTCTCCTCTAGACTTCTTTTCCCCCTAGGACCAGAACCAACGGTCTTCTTTCCTTTTCCCCTATCGGTTCTATTAACCGAGGCAGCAGGAACCTCCTCCGGAGTATCAACAGGAGGAGTGGTCGTTGTGGCATCTTCAGACGAGGCAAGTGCGGCATTCAGAGAAGCCTTGTCAATAGCCCGGGTTGGATTCAGAGTAGATTCACTTATGGCCTTCTCTCTTGTGTTCATCAATGCATTCCTACGTTTGGAAAAACTAGAAGCCATTTCTACAAAAAACAGAACAGTACAAAGTTATTTAAAGAACAAAGATTAAAGAGGACAATCGAAGAAAATACACTTAGAAATTTAGCCTCTATCCTTCTTAGGAAGACACACGAGACTTCGTGGGTCACTACATTTCGGACATTCAGTGGAAAATACCCTATTGGGATGAAGTCTCCACATCGGATATTCATTGTTATCCTCCAAACCTAATTCTCTCCTACGAGCATCAGCCCTCATACCCCCTATTCCACAAGAATACCTACTTGTATTCTCCAACAGGTCTCTAGTATAAAATACTTTGGTTTGCTTTTTTGGGTCATCTCCTAATTCGCTTCTAACATAATCCATAAATTTTCTATCGGAGTCCGAGTACTTCGTTCTTTTGTACACTTTGCCTAAGAGAAAGAAGGGACTTACGTTTGGGATAAAAAGGGAAACCTAAGTTGGATTCTACCCATCTATCCCTCCAAAAGCTAAGTTTAGTTGGCGCAGGTTCAAAAAGAGTGACCACATTTTTGCGGGGTCGAAGCGAAAGAGTCAAATTATTCATTCGAAGTACAGAAAAAAATGTGCAGAGTAACAAATCTGAAATCTCAACCCCGATCCGTCTACACAAAATCATTAGAGAAAAGAAGTACCTAATTCCATTAGGATGGACATGGGCTGGTTGAGAACGTATGTTTTGAAGGAAATCACAAAAGGCGGGATCAAGGGGTAAGCTTAGTCGGCAGAGAAAATGGTCAAAGGGAATAGGAACAAAGTAATCGGTCATCGGGGGACATATGGGTAGACGAAACATCCTAAATTTAGACCTATCCATATCTACTGTTAGAGAGCCCAACTCCGAACTAACTTGGTTTGCCCTTAGGATAAAATCCCAGACAATTGTTTTTTTGGTTTTGGGAACTACTTCATAATCGTCGGAGTCATCATCATCCCCACTTAGATTCATTGGGTCTGGAAGGTCTCTAACGTTAAAACCGGTCGAAGTTACCCCGGCATAGATAGTTTTGGGAGTAGAAGGATCTAAAGGAACAACTACCGGGACAGTTAAGTTGGCACAGGATAGATTAGTCGGAGTTTGGGCAATAGAGGCTACTAAAACGCCATCATTTTTGTTTTTCTTTTTACTCTCCACACTTTCTTCACTCGAAGTGTCATTGTCATCTTCGAACATCTTTTTCACCGAAGTAGATGTTGAATCATCAGACTCCACTTCAACAATTTCAGTAGATGGGTTCACGGTGCTCTTAGTGTTCGACATGGCAACCTGAGAATAAAATGTAAAGTCTCAGTACTCCGTCTAGAACCTATAGAGCCTCTAAAACGCTCTTCTTCAAAAATCCAACCTAAATATATGCCAATAAAACCCTTATTGACCCTTTCAACAAAATATTTTTCCCTTCAGTTCTTTCGAAACAAACAACTCGAACCAGTCACTCAAAACAGAAACGATGACAACACCATTCTCTTCAAAGTTAAAAATATAAAACGAGTTATTCAAGTACTGTAAATAATAAACTATTGTTTCCCAGTACCTTTCTTCGGAAGATTGTGATGAAGATGAAGCTTCGATTTCTAACAAGATTTGTATAAACGGAGAAAAAGAAATAAAACCTAGAGGATTCTCAGGCAACGAAGAGAAGCTTCAAGATTATATGAAATAAAGATGGAAAAAGAGAAATTCTAGAGATATATGAATGCCCAAATTTTTTTCGTAAAGTATGAAGAAGAGGGTTTTGGCGGTATTTATAGGCAAAGATTGGTGTGTTATGTATTCAAATGTATGTATCTATTTCATTATTTTAATAATATTAGGAAGTGTGCTTGGAAAGTTTGATCGATTTCAGGATATTTGGGGCACTCCATCATGCAACCCGTCACTTCCTATTCCCAAAGACGCCCTTTTTATGACATTGCCGCCTCGATATTCGGACTGTAATGATGGAAGACTTTTCACCTTTCTGGCAGCTGTTTGTTTGGTTTTTAATCCCAAAACTTTCAAAATTCCCCAACTTTTTAAACTTCGAAGATGATTCAAATTCCACACTTAAAGATTGAGACAACTGTATCCGTTATCTCAATCTCGGGGGCCACTGAAAGGATATAAGGACAGTCGAAGTACAAGGAATATAAGGACAGTCGGAGTACAAGGAAACCATATACTTCGAACTTCGACTAACCATTCAGCCCACAATAGAAGAATTATCAGGCTTCTCAGACATACACTCCGAAGTAACGACGGTAGTGTAAGATGTAACGGAGTACAATTATCTCATCACCTCCCAAAGGATGTTAGGTCTCCAAAGGGAAATGGTGATGCAGGCGGACATGTGTCCAATGACTCATCAAGTAATGATGTACTCCCCAGACAGGTGTTCAATGACTCATCAAGTAATGATGCACTCCACGGACAGGTGTCCAATGACTCACCAAGTAATGATAAAAATAAAATTACCCCACAGAGGTAAAAAGGTATGTTTTCCCACTATAAAAGAGATGGAGAAAGGAGGAGAAAGGACTTTTGGGTTTTCTGCTCTCCCGAAGACTTCACTCCATCCCATATCTCCCACTCCGTCACATTTTCTTTGTTTATTTCCTAAAAAATCATTATTCTAACAAAACCATCGGAGGGTCATCTTCGGAAACCCACCGTTGCGTGACTTTCTCTTTGCAGGTACCAAATCCAGGTTCAACAGACCCAAATTCACACAAATTTGCCCGATCAGTAACTTTTTTTGCCGTTGTTCAATTTTTTTAGAGCAATATTTCTAGGCGAATTTCTCGCTGTAGAACTCCATAATGGCATAACAATAACCCACATCGCTCTTTATATACATCGGCAATATTATTTGATTTCACACTTCGTAGGATACACCTCATATGTGTCGAGATATATGACTTGAATCTTTCCGATGTTGTTTTCCATCTATAATACAGATTCATAATTTATATTCAAACTATATGTCTTTTGGTTGTTTGATCGTTGATTAGCCTCGGGTAATTATTTCTTTTTAATAATATATCTAATATTTGTAAATATTTATAATTTATTTGGAATATTCGATTGTATTCGCGAATAGTTTTTGAATAAGTTTGAAAATTAATTGAACTTAAAAAATTGTTTGAATTTGATTTATTTAATAAATAAATAAGTCTGAATCGAACAAATGAAGCTCGAATAGCTTTATTCGCAAACAATTTAATTCGTTTATAGTTCTAATTTCCACTAAACTGCCTTTTTTCAATGTCCTTAAAATGCTATTTTTGGCCCTTGACAAAACTGAATAAGGTTAAAAAATCAAAAATAAAAAATTCTATTGTTTGTTTTAAAATTACTAACAAAAGCAAATTAGTAAGAAATATAATATTGATGCGTTTCCGACTGATATGCTAAATAGGTGTTATTTTACCCTATGTTGATTATGAGTAATTAAGGACTGAGATTGACTAATTGTCACATTTAGCCTCTATGGTGTCACTTAATCAGTCAGAACCTAAGGCAGAGTACCTATCGTGTAGCTAGTCTGTTGGAAAGTATCTACGATTTTATTAAATAAATATCGTAATCCCAGGAAAGTGGTAACGACTTAGTAGTAATTAGCCTTTTATCCTAACTCTTATCTTATGATCTAGTTATGCAATCTTCATCAATAACTTTGATGAGAGGGTGATCCATTCTCCACTAGGTTTAAGTCTAATTAAGCCTAAAAGTGTTTTATAGATAACGTCCTGATTCTATGTTATACTGTTCCTACATATTGATTGACCTATCTTCGAGTATTTTAGATGCATCTTAGCCTGGATTGCAACTATGTTCTGAGTCTAAAGGTGTACCACATCTGAGTAATCTGATAAACCGCCCTACCTTAATGACGGCCCTACTCACGGTTCGAGCTAAAGGCATCCATGAAAGCCCTATGTCACTTCGGGGATCATGCCGCTCGCCCTAACGCCGGCATAAACGCTCTACTCAGCCTACCTAGACTACTCTAACAAACAGGGTGTTTTGCAGGTTATTTTATCTAGTATGACAGACACAAATACTAATTGATGCTTGTTAAACTAAACAGGTTATGAATAAACAGTGGTTAAGAATTATCTATAACCCTAATTTTAGTTTAAAAGAGCACATTAGACATGCAGACATAATGAATATTAAGCAGGTGGCCATTTCTGGAAAATCATAAGAACTTCAGCATATAAAACAAATATTCATAGAAATCATAATCCAGTATTCATAATTGATATTTGGACAAACACAGTAACAACATATAAGAGAGGGACAGGGGGACTGATGCCATAAAGAAATCACCCTTTACTTAGTCTCGCCGATGGAGCGTACTGATGTATATGGCGTACTGCTTGACCCGACTCTGCTCGACAGAACCTTCGGAGGACGCTTCCTCAGCCTAGTGACTGGGCTTTACCTTAATACCCAACTTAAGTCCAGCCTTGTGGACTGACTCTTCGAACACCTAGAGCCCTCTTAGGATCTCCTAACGAAATCCTGGGTATTCAATGAATACCGAAAATGAACCTATCTATCGAAGCCTAAGATCTGAGACTATTTCTCAGAAACTAAGAAAATGAAACACTAACTAGAAAGAAAGAAACTTATACTAAACCCGAGTCTCTCAGTGACTTATGTACTCGAGAAAAGTGTACACTTGAAGTCACTAAATGACTCAGATCAAGTGGAGAGGGATGATTTCAACTCTTGGAGGCTTGGGGTATTTATAGCAGCTTTCTGGAGTGAAAATCACCAAAACTTTCGATGTGGGACAACTTCTGGTGCTTCGGGATGCCCGTCCTAGATTGGGACGGCCGTCCTGGTGCTTTGACTGGGTCGGGACGCCCGTCCTGAATTCGGGACGCCCACCCCGAACTCAACATTTCCAAAAATTGCATTTTTGCCCCAAAATTTGCTGTTTTCGTCTACTTTTCACCTGACACTTCCAAAATCACAAAAACTGTGAAATTGAGTTAATAAACATTAATTAAGACTGATTTACCATCAATTTCACCCTAAAGTATGCCTAAAAACATGCTAAAAATGTGATATGATTTATGCATATCAAATATAAAGATCAAAGAAAAGAGAGCATTGTTTCTTTTCTTGTATATTTCAAGTCTCTTAAAACATACAAACTAATCCCTATTTATAAGGATGGATCATATGTAACTTATATACCCACATATATATATATACATAACTCTCCATTGTACTAAAGATGTTACAAACTTAATTCATGGAGGTTATATGTAGATAGTGAAAGTTATATGATGGTAGTGGTGGTTATACGGAGGTAGTGGAAGTTATATGATGGTAGTAGAAGTTATGTGATGGTAGTAGAGGTTATATGATGGTAGTGGAGGTTATATGAAGATAGTGGAGGTAATGGGAGATTATATGGATATACAAAACAATAGTGGGATTTATAAAACTCTCTCTTTGAATGTCCATTTCTCCTTTGGATGTCCATTGTACAAGGAATATGTCTCATTAAAACCTTACTACAAAAAAATCTAGTAGAAAAAAACCCTAGTGAAGGAAAAAGAGTACATCGTTCCTTGTACACTCCCTCTTATCATTACATAATATCTTTGTACTGACGCATTCTAATATTATGGATCAATCTTTCAAGTGTTGAAGTTTGTAATGCTTTTGTGAACAAGTCTACCAAATTATCACTTGAACAGATCTGTTGTACATCAATATCACCATATTTCTGAAGATCATGCGTAAATAAAAATTTTGGTAAAATATGTTTTGTGCGATCTTGTTTGATATATCCTTCCTGTAATTGATCTTCATAAATTTTGTTGGAAGTTCTTTGTCTGAAGATAAACCACATGTCTCTCAGATGTGTTGAGACATGGTTCTTAACCAAACACATTCACGACTTGCTTCATGGATTACTATAATTTATGCATGATTTGAAGAAATAGTAACTAATATTTGCTTTATAGAACGCCATGAAATAACAATTTTTCCACATGTAAAAACTTAGTCTGTTTAAGATCTGACTTTATGTAGATCAGACAAGTAACCAACATCAGCATAACCAACAAGTTGTGGTTTAGAACTAGAGGGATATAATAATCTCATATCAATTGTACCTCGAAGTGATTGAACAACCATTGGGGTACTTAATGGATGTGCCTTATCCATGTAGAATCTTTTAAGGACCTTTTCAATATAATTTGATTGATGAACAAAAACTCCAGTGTCATCTTTTAAATGCTCGATCTGTAGACCGAGACATAACTTTATTTTTCCGAGATCTTTCATCTCAAATTCTTTCTTCAAAGAATCTACTGCTTTTAAAATTTCTTCAGTGGTTCCAATAATATTTAAATCATCAACATATACCATACCCTGATTTTTCTTTCTTAATAAATACACACAGACAAATTTGGTTATTTTGATAGCCTTCTTTCAATAAATATTCAATAAGACGATTGTACCACATTCGTCTCGATTGTTTTAAACCATACAAAAATCTTTGTAATTTTATTGAATATAATTCTCGAAAATTTGATTTATATGCTTCATGCATTTTAAATCATTTAGAGATTTTCATATAGATATCAGTATCAAGTGAGCCATATAAATAGACCGTAACTACATCCATAACACGCATATCAAGTTTCTCATTAGCTACCAGACTAAGGAGATAACGAAATGTAATTGCATCCTCATTGGAGAACAAGTGACCTCATAGTCAATTCCCGGTCTTTGAGAAAAATATTGTGCAACAAGACGTGCTTTATATCTCACAATTTTATTTTTCTCATTTCTTTTCCATATAAATACTCATTTGTACCCTACAGGTATGACATCTTCAGGTGTCCAAGCTATGGGTAAAAAACTTCACGTTTTGCAAGTGAGTTTAATTCTGCTTGAATTGCATCTTTCCATTTCAACCAATCACTTCCATGTCGACATTCATCAATGGATGTAGGCTCATTACAATCATTTTCGTTTATAATTGTTGATGCTATATTATATACAAAAACACTATCGATATTTATTTCTTTTTGGTTCAATCTTTTCCTCGTTAAGACATAATTTATTGAGATCTCATCATTATCTTTTTTTCGATATTTTCAACATCTTTAGGTACCTATACTTCTTCTTGAGTTATTTTATTTATTATGTCTCTTGACTCTTCTAGAGTATTAAACCCGAGTTCATTATTAACATTTGCTCCCTTCCTTTTATGGAGATTTTTATCTTTTGAACCGATTGATCTACCACGCTTCTAGCGTGCTACAGACTGATTTGCTATTTTATTTATAGATTGTCCTTTTGGGACATCAGTCCGTATATGAGCATTTTCAGATAGTATATGTGACTTAGTCACTCTCTTTAGGTCGGTAAATGCATCTGGTAGTTGATTTGATATACTTTGCAAATGTATTATCTTTTGAACTTCAAGTTCACACTTATTTGTACGAGTATTAAGATGTTGCAAAGTATTTCATGTAATATTTTTACCAAGCTATTTTTCTTTCTCTCTCCCTAATCCCAGGGACATTGATTCATCAAAATGACAATTGGCAAATTGTGCAAGGAGAATAAAAACCAACATATATTTCTAATCTTCTTTTAGAATCCATTTTTGTGCGTTGTGGTGGAGAAATAGAAACATATACCACACATCCAAAATTCTAAAATGAGAAATATTTGGCTCCTGACCATAAGCTAATTGCAATGAGAAATATTTATGATAACTTGTTGGTCTAACACATACAAGTGTTGCTGCATGCAAAATTGCATGACCCCATGCCAAAATGGGTAATATAGTGCTCATATGTATATGTCTAGCTATCAATTGAAGTCTTTTAATCAAAGATTCAGCTAACCCATTATGTGTATAAACATGAGCTACAAGATGTTCAACACTTATATTAATAGGCTTACAATAATCATTGAAAACTTGATATGAGAACTCACCAACCTTATCCAGATGTATTGTTTTAATTGTATATCTAGAAATTGTGCTCATAATTTAATAATTTGAGCAAGCAATCTCGTAAATGTCAGGTTGTGAGTTGATAGTAAGCTAACATAAGACCATCCACTAGATGCGTCTATTAGAACCATAAAATATCAAAATAATTTGCAAATGTGTCACCTTGAATTCTTTTTAAAAATGTTGGAGATTCAATTCCAACTTTAGCTGGTGATGACTTAATAATCAATTTTCCTTGAGAATAAGCAACACAATAAAATTCTTTCGATTGAAAAATCTTCAAGTTTTTCAATGAGTGTCCATGCGAATTTTCAATAATATTTCACATCATGCTTAAACCGGGATGTCCCAACCAGTCATGCATTTATTCTTGTGTAGTACAATCCCAAAGAAAATATATTCTATTTTGTTTCATTGGGTAACATTATAATGGCTCTTTTGGAGTCTTCAATTATTTTTGTACTACCCAAAATTGTAGTATCATTCATCTTGATTGCAATGAAATATTTTTTATTTTTAAAAATAATGTGAGTAAAGTTTTCAAGCAAATAAAAAATATATATATTATAATTAAAGAAAATATAATAACATATAAGTAACATAAGAAATAATGATAATGACAACAACAAAATTTGAGTTAAATAGCATTTATCTAACATAATTACACACATCTTGTTTAAGTGGTATAGTAAAACAATATTTTTTTTTGAAACTTATAGGTCATGGATTCAAAACCTAGATCAAATATATTAATATAATATCTTTTCATTAGTGTTTTAAGACTAATTAACCGGAAATACACTTTATTATAACATTATATATATATATATATATATATATATATATTATATATAACTCTCCATTATATTAAAGATATTACAAACTTAATTTATGGAGGTAGTAAAAGTTATATGATGGTAGTGAATGTTATATGAATGTAGTGAATGTTATATGAAGATAGTGAAGGTAGTGAGAGGTTATATAAATATACCAAACAATAATAGGATTTATAAAATTATTAAACTTGTTCGGCCAATATCATTAAATACTTTATTGAAAACTCTTTTGAAATTAATAAAGTGATAAATTCAATATATAACTAAGGCGATAGTGATTTTATATTGTTTTTTGCCTGAATTAAACTTTTGGATCTTAAATTTAATAAATTATGTGAGGCATTAAATAAGAAAAATTAAATCAATTAAACTTTCACTTTTTCTGAATTTTACCTTACTTTGCACTACTTATACTTATTATAAAACAAATTATAACAAAATTTTAAGCTATATAAAATATATAAAATTATAATATTAAGTTTCTAATAAATCTATTTTATTATGATATTAATTTATAAATTACAGTTATTAAATAAAAGTTTAAAATTTTTGATTTAATAACGTATTTTAAATTTGTAAAATATTTTAAAGTGGACATATCATTAGAAGTAGTTATAAACTACAATTATATGGTTCAAATCCAATTGAATTTTATCTAATCCGGCAACATTACTAGTTATATTCACATATCCCTATCATACTAAATAAACCAAAACAAATTAGGCAATTTCCAAGAAAAAATAATAGAAATGTTATCCATTTATATAAACTAATTATATTATTCGAATATTTCATGGTTGGAAGTAATTTTCAAAGAAGGTGGGACAATAATGAATGGACATTTAAATTTTTAGCTTGTTTAGGACAGACATCTGCCTGTCCTCTTTAGACCTAAAAATAAATAGATAAATCAGCGCTGTCAATTTCATTCAGCTATATATATTATCTCAAGTTTCCGTGGTCATAATTTTTAGCTATATCCAAAATAAAACATAAATATATCAAAATATATTTTGATGTTACACATTTGTTGAATACCACGTGTTAATTACTGAATGGCCGGCTCAGACTGAATGCCATATGTTGAAGTTCTTATCATTTTTAATTTACCTGCAAAATCTAAGTTTAGAGTAGAAAGATTTTATATTATTTTTATATATCGAAATGGTTTTCTTCCCATTTTTTCTTTTTCAAATTCAAATAATTAAATTTACAAAACTTTGGTCCAAATATACTCCAAATTTTATATTTACCAAAAAAAAATAAAAAAATATCCCCAATATCATAATTGATTCCTTCCTTTTCACGCTTCCAAAGGGTCCAAAATTTATTTGGCATTTCGTGGATTGTACCTCCCGTTTTATTTTATCTATTTATATATTTATCCATGTGAACCCTATTCTACCTGAGGTTTTGGTCCCCCTGGCATATATGAAATTGGGGCCCACCTGTCGCTTTAGTTATCCCTTTCACAAAACCCACGGATATTTTTTAACTTTGGATAATTCGCCGTTTTCTCCCCAAATTATACCTTTTATTACTTTCAGATCCCTAAACTTTATTTTACTTTACGTGACTCATTTTAAAATATATATGTGCCTAAGAAGGTTAATTTTAGGAAAGAAAATAACAAGTGAATTATTATTTTAAAAACCAAAGTATATATTTATGAATAATATAAATATATTTTTTTTGAATTTAATGAATAATATAAATAGTTAATAATAGGGATAAAACAAAAAAATAATAATTTAGGATTAAAATTAGTTAGGGGAAAAATTGGCCAATTATCTTAGTAACTTTATATGAACTTTTTTTTTCATGTTATAAGTAAGTTAAGTATGTTGGGTTTCAACTCAAATCTCACATGCTATAGAGTTGATTAGTATATAAAGATTTCACCAATAAAATTCTATTAATTGTATTAGTAGGAGGTCTTTTGTGTAGTTACACAAGAACAAAATTATAAGGGTTTTGAATCAAATCGGATAATGTCATACTAATATGGAATTAAGTGGTGTGAAATTATTTGGGCCCAACAAGTAATATCAAAGCATAAGGTTAGTGGGCTTGCTTGTGAGATGTGTGGGGAAAAAAAACCCTCGTGCTTGTAAGATGTGTGGAAAAAAAAAGTCCTCATTGTAAAGATCTAGCGATTAGAGGCTCCTTGTGTGTAGTCTTGTGTTGAAGGAGTGTCAATGCAAGATGATTTCTTCTAGGAGAGGCCTACGGGAGGGGAAGTTGTTGGACTTTCAATCAAAGTCTCATATATGAAAATAATGTTGTAGAGTTGACTAGCATATAAGGATTCCACTAATTCCAAGAGGCCTTTTGAGTTCTTACTCAAGAACAAAATCATAAGGACTTTGAGTCAAAGTGGACAATATGATACTAATTGAGTTAACTTATAGTAGCTCAATCTTGTCTAATTTTTGGGTCCAACAAAGTAAATTATTTAAAATTTGAGGGAATAATTCCTAACAAGAAAACCACAAAATTTGTGAAAGAAAAATGGAATAATGATTTACTACCCGGTTCCCTTCACAGTATGAGTGGGGATAATCTAGGGAGAAGCTTTTCATACATTTATATTTTTTCATAAGAAAAATTCGAATTCGAAACTATGAGAATTGGAACTTGGGCCAAGAAGTGTTGGTATATGAGCTTTACTTTTTGTCATATAAAATAAGGGCTCTTTTTTTTCTTCTTTTTTTTTTGATAAGTAAATAAGGGCTCTTTTGTGTGGGCTAGACTCTTGCAAAGTATTTTGTTAAGAGTTTTTTTTTTTAATGGGCTAATGCGGAATATCTTATAAAGGACATTTTTGTCATTTAAAATGAGATTAACAAACTCAAGACTGAAATATATATTTCTTCTAATTGAATTAACTCAAAAGGATAATGATTAGAAGTGAAAGGAATTGAAATAAAAATTAAATAAAATTAAACGAAATTAGAGTTTCATAAATATATGAGTTATAATTAATGACATTATAAATGAAAAATATTCTACACGATAATTACACGTGTTTGGCTATGAATTACTGTGGTTGACAATTACCAATATTTTACCAAAAGAGCCCTTATGTCCAATCCAACTATAGGAATCCGATAGAGAAAAAAAAAAAAAAAAAAAAAAGGGCATGAATGAGTAGCTGAATTAGAAGATAATCCCACATCGATACAACGACTTTCTTAACCCATCTGACTTCCTATTTATTCCCTCCCAAGACAGAATTTACAATCAAGCAGCCATGCAGTGAGCACAAAGCGAATTATTCTTTCGCCTTTTACTAAAGAATACCGTGTGCTCGTTGCAATCATTGGCATACTCCAATTTTTAAGAGAGGCTATAGACTATAGCCTCTACAATCTTTTAGTTCAAAGCTTTTAATTTCCCCTTTGGAAGCACTTTGTGATTATGCAAGGGGTTACTAATACATCTCATTGGCTTAATCCAATTTGAAATTGTGCATAGGTTTGTGCTATATCTTTTATTGCAAAATTTAGTACCTTCGCTATTTTGTTTTCCTTAATTTGGTTTCCCTAATAAAATTTGGAACCAAATTTAAGGAGTGATCTTAAAAAAGAATTGTTGTCATGTAAAAAACGAAACTTCATTTCTTGTAGAACTTATGTAAGAAACCCAACCCTATATAGAGATTTCTTTTTAGCCCTTACTTCTAACAAGTGAAAGATGTTGACACCGAAAAACATTTTTTTGAGTGTTTTTTTTTTATCGAATAGATTGTTTCTTTGTCATAATCTGATCACAAACCTTGGCGGTAGGTAGCAGCATCATCAAAACACTCATTTTTGGGGTGAAGAAGATGGAAGAAAAAGCTGATCTTTATAGGTATAGAAGAAGAAGAAAGAACCTATTTTAGGTAAAAAAAGATAGAATGAATAAATGATCTTTTATAGTTATATAAAAAATAATTAATCTTATTTTTGTGAAGAAAATGAAGAAAACGATGGCTTAATTGGGTATAGAAAGAAAGGAAATAAATAGTTATTATTATTATTAAAAAGAGGATGAAATATAAAAAATATTTATTAAATTTTACTTGTACAAATTATATATATCAATAGTTGAAAAATTCTGTAAATTTTAATCAAAAAGACTAAGTTAGGAAACAAATATAAAATTAAGAGACTAAGTTCCACAAAATAAAAGATATATAACAAAGTATAAAAAAAATAAAATAATTAAGTAACCAAATATAAGAATTTTTTCTTAAAATTTTCATATACGAAATGATATTTGTATTATTTAAAATGATGCTTAGGAATGGTGAATTATTACAGAAGGGGATCAAGCAAAACATTACTAATAAGACAGAATAAAATCCCACATCGACTTGGAATACTCTTCTACTCATTTCCAGCTCGTGTATATATAGAACCACACCAAGGGTTACAAAAATCACGCAGCCATGCGGTGGGCACATAGCGAATTATTCTTTCGCCTTTTACTAAAGAATACCGTGTGCTCGCCGTAAATAGTGGCATACGCTAATTTTTTGAGAGGTTCTTCCATTATGGTCGACCCTCTACAAAATTTGAAATTCATTATTTTTTATTTTTCTAATTTAAAGCCCGTGAATTGCCTTTATTAATGTCTGGAAATTTGTTTGATTAAGTTATTATTTATTGAAATAATAAGGCAAAGAGTAAATTATTATTTAATTTTATTAGAGATTCTTGGACTGATTGTTAAAACTTTTGGTCTTTTTCTCTCAATATTTATAACCTATGATTATATTGGTATATAAATATATTTATATTGTTTACAATACAACAATTCTATCTATGATCACTTTAGTGATTTTCATCCTATGAATTGATCTCCTATAATTTATATTTCATTTTTGTTATCATTTGTTAGAGAAATACAAGAATAAAATTAACAAAATAAAATTAACATTTACTTAAAATAATACAGGTTAGTTAAGTGTTAACAGTACAATTAATAAAAATACATATAACAGAATAAATTTTTTTTATGGAAAATTGATACAGAACCTTACAAAATTCTAAGTAAATTACAAAGACCAATTTTATTTTATTTTTTTTCAAAAAAAGCTAATGTTATGAAATATTACTACAACAAAAATATGCATATGCAAATATTTAAGTCAAAATTATACTTAAAAACAAAAACACTATATGTTATGAAACAAATAATCAAATATTGAGTTTGTTGGCCAGGCAAATAAAATTAAGGGAAAAGGAAAAGAAAAAAAACTTAAATTCCCACATCGGGAATACATAACAAGCCATTCCTTGAAAAGTTGTATATTAAGCACCACCCAGCAATTGTAGAAAGCTCACGCAGCCACGCAGTGAGCACAAAGCGAATTATTCTTTCGCCTTTTACTAAAGAATACCGTGTGCTCGCTGCAATTAGTGGCATACGCCAATTTTTCGAGAGGCTCTTCCCTGTAGAAGAGTTTCTACAATCCTGAAGTAAAATGTTCCGTATTTCAACAGTTTTTCTATACAGAGGGAGAATGATTTACATAAAGAAACTGTCATTTCTATTTTTCGAGAACACAAAAATTGCAATCTGCAATGCGGGTTAATAATGAAATACCACAAGGTACCTTTAAAAGAATACACAAAATTGCTTTCCATCAAACTTTCTGCAAGAATTTCTCTCTAATTTTTTGATAACCTTATATCCACAAAAGTTCTCATTATGAACCTGAAGGATATTGAAAAACAGATTACAAAGTAAAAAGGGGGAAAAAAAAAGAATGCCCGTAGAGTGTTAGTCCACAATTTTGGGAGATGAAGAGGATGCTCCTGAGAAAATCTGTCCTATCTGGAAAGGAATCTTGCTAAGAACTGATTCTCTGTTAATAAGTGGTTCCGAGGGCCGAGTAGAATGAGCAGTAAACACTGCAACTGCACCCTGTTTTTCTCTATCGGATGCCCATGTTACCAGATAAAGGCCTGCTATTATGAGAAGTCCTCCTAGAATGCTGGTTTTATATTCCAAAAGAAAATGTTAAAACAATTATCCAGAGAAGTTTATTTATTCCTTTATGTTTTAGGGATTTTGCCATTTAGGTCCCTGATCAATTTTTCTTCATTTTTAATCTTTAAAGTTTCTATGGCATGTTGTAATATATCCTGTTCCAAATCAGATGGAGAAACCTATATATGACAGGTCATAAGAGGGACCTAAACGAGGAATCCATAAAACATAAGGGACTAACTAAATAGACCAATTATCCTTTGTTAAAACATAAATGGAATTTCAAAAGAAAAATTTGATGGATGTTAGAGAATAACCTTCCCAAATAAATAGGGCTCCCAAGGAAGACTCTTGACAAGAATGATGATACAACAGGCTGAAGGGGATTATAGAGTGCAACTAGAGAAGGACCAATGATCTTGTTGGACCAAGTTAACATTCCATAGTTGATGGCAGATGCAACAATACCCTGAAAAGCAAAAATGTAGAATGCTTCAAAACCTCATTATAGTTCCAGGATTATAATTACCAATGCTGTATAAAACGCATATTAACGTCATGAAAGCTAATGCAACCAAACCATGATGACCTAAACTTCCAGTTATGCATTTGACATCGCTAAGAAATGTCATAAAAAAATAATGTAGACAAGACACAAGGAACTCGAAAATGATTCATATGTGTCCATATGAAAACAAAGATACCAACCAACTGCACAACATAAAATCAACACTCTTAGGACAGGTATTCCTTGTAGGGGAGTCAGAAGGTTAGAGACATATTAGACTAATCAAGCACTTAACTAATTAGAATATCAGAAATAAAAAGAACCATATGCCTTTGGATGTTCTTTTAATATTACTACCTCCTGTCTATAACAACGATATCATTAAAAGAAATCTTTTGTTCAAAAATTATCTCTCAGTTTTGAAATTCAAGAAGGTATTCAATGATTTTTACCCTATTCTTTATTGATACAAAACTATATTAAGGGATTTCTTTTTATTTTTTTTTCATTTTTGGACAAAAATAATAAAATATCATGACATGAAAACTTTTTCCAGATCTGTCTTTTGAACTTGAATTAAAAACCATTAAAGATTGACACTCAAGCTTTAGGAACATTCAACATTTGCACTTGCGATGATGTACAGCATTAAGTTGGATGTTCTGCTTGTCACAAGACATTTTCAGGGGCCAAAAGAAAGGAAAAAAAGAAAAAAGATTCTATAATACCTTACATTCCTAATTACACCTTTAAAAACATTACAACACTGCAGCTTCCACCCCGACCCCCTCCCCCACTCTCTCCCCCTCCCAAAAAGGGCTACTCAATTTTTAGGGCCAATCTGATTCAAAGTTCTCCTCAGCGTTTGTTCAACTGTTGTGAAGACTATCTCAAGGGAGTCAGTCATTCCTCTGTTGACATCACAACAGACTTTTATAAGAGTTGCAAGGAGCCAGTGGGTCCCCCTTGATGAGTACAGTAGAATTAGTGATCTGAGAGGCTGAGGATGTTGCAGGAGTTGGTGAAAATCACTCCACAAGGGTACAATGGTGTCAAATTTGCAGCAAGAAATATAAGGAGAAACTGAAGGAGGGAAGAAAGGTGAGGCAGAATCAGATTTCAAGAGATTTTCTGCAGTTTGTAAAACTATGAGAAGAAAGAAGAAGAGAGGCAAAAGGAAAATGAAGGACTTGGGGAAATCTAGATTTAAGAGATTCTTATGGATTTTATTCTTGAGGACAAAAAAATTCCTAGAAAAGTTCACGTGGCAATGATATAACTAATGGAGTAAAGTTACTTAAAAGGTGTCCACTTCCAGAAGGGAAAAGTTGGATGTTTTGAAAATTTAAGCATCAACCTTGAACATCTCTTAATTTAGGAACAAAACCCACATTTGAAATTTGGCAGTGATTCATTTTTCTATGTTCCAATATATGATAATTTGACGTTTTTCCTATTCTCACTACCAATTAGGACTAGCGTTTCTTAATCCTTCAGATATTGATATTAATTTAATGATGAAAATCTTATTTTGGTAGGGAGCTAATTGTGAATTTGAAGAAAGGGAAGATTGTTTGAGGTCCAAAATTTCTGGTGTGATCCTTTTGTACAAACTAGTGAATTCCTCCCAGTTTTCTGAAACAAATTTCCTACATCATAGTTTACTGCCTCCCCAACAAAAACAAACATAAGATATACTTAAAGCACATTAGTCTTATTCACCAAGACTAGCATTAGATTGTGCTATAGAGCATCTGTACCAAGTCCTGCCATATGTACAAGCACAAATGACTGTTCGTCATATCAAGACAACGTTTTGGTATTATTAATTCTGAAAGTGTCATATAATTCCTATAGCAGTCAACTATTATCCAGACAGAACTTAATATATTTCAAAATGAAACCATGTTAATGAATCAGTTAGATATTACAAATAGCTTTAATTCCATTTTCAGAAAATGAACATAAACCAATAAGATATATTTTTAACAAAGAAGATTTAGCAGTTAATTGGAAAGAAAGATTTCAACAAATTTTTAAGCAGAAGCTTTCCATTACTTTCTTAACAATAAATGGAACAAACTTACAGCATAGCATACAGCAAAAACCTCAGATTGTGTCAAAGTCCAAGCAGATGAATCATTACTAGTGAAGAAGGCTGTTATCACCATAAACAGGGCACCAAAAGAATAAGAATATGCCGTTACTGATATACTTGCAGGATACTTGGCTAGAACAGGAGCCTGTAGCCATATCAAAAGAAAGCAGTCAAGCTTTTAAAATATATAGTCAAGCATATATCTAAAGAAGAACATGCAAATACAGTTATTTGATATAAAATTTAATGGCAATATTTATTTGAAGAATTGGGTACTACGACAATTGGTAAATCCAGAAAGTAGGGCTCTGATTCTGAACTTCTATTGTTGGACCTCCTATTAAATTAGTAACTCTTGTGAAAATTCTTTCTCAAGAAAAGTATTGTAAAGGAAAAAAAAGTGGCCAAATTTTTTTAGCAATATCCCATTAGAAGTTTCACGATTTTGAAGCTGGAAAATAGTACTATTTCTAAGATCCAAGTAAACAAAGTATTCTTACTTTTCTTCCAGTTCCATATTATTTCAAACCATACCATGAAGGTAATAGTGAAGCTCTATGCAAGCGGAAGGTAATATAAAGAAATTGAATTTATATACTTAACACACAGCCTCCTGTGTGGGTTGAATACAAGTTTTCAATTAAAAGCCCAACACATGGACAATATCAATAAATGGGGAGAAGCCAAGGGTGAAAGTGGAACCTCCCATTCTGATACCTGAATTGCCAGGAAAGCAGCCATGCACATACAGTTTCCTAATAAACATAGGACACCAAGATGCCAAGTATCAAGTCCAAGGTCCATAAAGCTGGACAATAACCATCCAACAGGTTCTGGCTGTCCTTTGGCACTAATTTCATTATTGACTGCGAAATCTGATTCTTTGCTGCCAAACACTGCAGGACCGCGGAACAAAGCCATTAAAATTGCACCAGAAACACACACTAGGGTGCCTCCTACTTTAGCTTGACCTTCAGATTTTAACAAATTCACTGTTTCTGTACTGAACAAAGAACCTTACATGAGATATTGAACTCATAGTAACCACATGCTTAACACGGAGCATAAAAAATAGACATTAAACAAAAATAAAAGAGATATATCCTCAGCTTGAAGAGACGCAAAACACATATTGAGAAGATAATTAAGAAAACTGACCCCATCATGACAGCCAAAATAAACGTAAAGACTGGAATTGCTGGCTGAATAGCAGCAGCATAAGACGGATTTGTATAGCCAAGGCCAATAAGAAACAAAAGTTGGTTGCCAAAAATCCTAGGAAATGCAATACATTCAAGAAATCAAGTCAGTCAGTTAAACAGTTCTTTCCTGAAAGGAAATGGTAAAAGAAAGTGGTCCAAATAAATAGATTAATTTCTTCGTGAGACTTGCCCTGTTAATCCAAGAAAGAAGAATGACATCAGTAGACGTCTATTAAGAGGAGGTCTGATTCTTCTACAATAAAATAAAGAAACTAAATTACAATGCTGCAATGAAAATTTTAATGCACAAACTCAGGATGAATACATTAAACAAAATTGCAAACATTCGACTTCCATGACCAATTGCTAAAGGGAATTATAGTGCTCTGGTATCAAAGAATACATTATTTCAGCAAACAAAATGCAAGATGCATATTAGGGATTAAAGTATTATCAACTTTATACTATCATGAGGGAAAAATTTACAATAATCAGCTGCGCCTGAACTCCTTCACAACACACGAAATATCCTTAAAACATATATATATCATCAATTGGGGGAGCTTCATTCTTATACTTAATATAACGATTATAACCAGATTTAGCAAAAAAGACTTCAAATTGGGACTGACTTTTCGCGAATATAAGCGATTGGGGCAAGAATAGAAACAGCAAGAAGGTCACGGAAAACACAGAAGACGATCTGATTGATCCCCACATTAAGAGCCAATTTGGTGATAACATGGTATCCACCATTGAAGACCTGCACCATAGCCATAGCCATATGGGCTCTCAACGCATCGTTAGCATTAGTATGGACACTGTTAGCAACACCGCCCTGAATAATTGCAGCCATTTTCAAAACCATATCAGCCTACGATGTTTCACTATACCTCCCAACATAAAAGAAGAAGACGAAAGATGGTTGGTACGAAAGGAGAGAGATGATTGGATTGTGCTTGGATTCAAGCAGAAGGAAACGAAATTCCAAGATTTGGAAGAAAAAATGATGGTGAGTGTGATTTGGGGAAGGTTAAAAATGTTTAACGTTATTTGCACGTTTTGGGTGAAACGGAGGACGAATGTGGCGTGATTTTCTTGGACTCACAAAAAGAGCTAATTGTCTAAAGACAAATTATTCCTTATTTTTGCGTACAATTTTGGCATGTCACGGAAGAAAAGTTGGAGGCTATCAAGATGACATGTACTTGGAGCTCTCCAAAATACATTGAAATTTAATGTTTCATTTCTTCAATCAAATCAATTTAGTATGAAAATATCAAGAAAATAACATATAAATAGTTTATATTCAATTCATATATAGAAAATGTTCACTCGGATGAATTCTTTTCTGCTAGTGGCCTAAACATGAATGCTAACAAATCAAAAATCTATTACTCTAACAATCATATCTCTAGCATCCTTAACATTAAGAGAGTTAGTAACTTAGGCAATTACCTAGACTTCCCTATCCAAATTCAATCACCTAGACACTCTAGAAGCAAAACTATGCAGTTGGAGAATAAAAACTTTGACAATGGGAGGCATGTTAACCCTTGCTAAATCAGTTCTCTTTGCCATCCCAACACATATAATGCAATGTTTTCAACTATCAGCTAAAACAACAGATGCAGTCAATTGAATTGTTAGAGATTTTATTTGGGGATCATGCCATACCAAAAAGAAAATTCACCTGCTTAATTGGCACACAATTATACAAGCAAAAAAAATGTGGAGGATTACAAATTAGAGATGCAAAAATTCAAAATCATGCATTTCTAACAAGTTTAGCTTGGAGATTCATAATTTTTAACCCTTCTACACC
Source organism: Asclepias syriaca (assembly GCA_027405835.1). Taxonomy (NCBI): domain Eukaryota; kingdom Viridiplantae; phylum Streptophyta; class Magnoliopsida; order Gentianales; family Apocynaceae; genus Asclepias; species Asclepias syriaca. The sequence continues at coordinate 6,398,168 of CM049929.1, read as the reverse complement.
TTGAAAAAAATATTCTCTTAGCTAAATATCTTAAACTCATAATTTCTCAAAGAAAAACCAATAGTTCCTTTATCTTTATCTGGAAAGGACTATTGACATGTTGGAATATCTTGTCTAAGTACTCTAAATGGTCCGTAGACAATGGGAAAACTGCTAGGTTCTGGACTGATACATGGGCTTCTTCTGTTAACACTCCCCTTGGTAACCTAATTTCTGGCTCCTTCACTCTGAAAGATCATCATATTTCAATAAGCAACATACTTCAAAATGGCCGGGAACTTTTTTGCTTTGTCATATCCCTTACCTCCTGACATAGAAACAATCATCAAAGACACCATCACACCATCAATGCCTAATACCAGAAATATAAGTGACTCTATTTTCTGGACTTTCTCCACTGCTTCTTGTTACAATGCCTTAATCAATGCCTCTATGTGTTTTGTGCGTTCATGATATGTGGGATTTGCAGCAACGTGAATAGCACTGGTATTATCACCATGAAGTGGAGTAGGAGCACTTGAAGGAAATCCAAGTTCGAAAAGAAGGCCACGTAACCACACAATTTCTGAACACGCAGCATATATGGCTCTATACTCAGCCTCAGTAGAAGATTTAGACACACTGTCCTGCTTCTTGCATTTCCAAGAAATCAAAGCATCTCCAAGAAAAATACACCATCCTGTGGTAGACTTTCTAGTATCGAGGCAGCCAGCCCAATCTGCATCACTATATGCAGTTAAATGAAGATCAGATTTTGTGAAAAAAATAACCCATGAGTAGGGGACCCAATTAAGTATCGAATTATACGACGAGCTACAGCAAGATGGAGATGTCGAGGTGATTGCATAAATCTGTTAACCGTATGAACAACATAGGAAATATCGGGCTTTGTAATTGTTAGATAGATAAGACTACCAACAAGTTGCCTATACAAAAAAGGATTTGGCAAAAGTTCGCCTTCATATTTTTGGTATTTCACATTTACCTCAATTGGTGTATCAACAGTAGTAGCACCCTTTAAACCAGCGACTTCTATGAGATCTTGGATATATTTATGTTGATTTAAGAACAAACCATGATCTCCAGTGTGAACTTCCAGTCCTAAAAAATAAGTGAGATCACCGAGATCTTTCATTTTAAATGTACTATGCAACATATTTTGAAGCTTAGTGATCATCCCTTTATCATTACAAGTGACGATAATATCATCAACATACACCAAGAGAAAAACCATACCAGTGGTTGTCTTGTGAAAGAAAAGTGAAGAATCATATTGACTTAGTGTGAATGAAAAAGTAAGAAGATTGTTGCGAAACTTCTCAAACCAGACTCTAGGTGCTTGCTTTAACCCATACAAAGAACGCCTTAGTTTGCAAACCTCACGAGCATTTGTCATTGACATTCCTGGTGGAAGTTTCATGTAAATCTCTTCCTTGAGATCCCCATTCAAGAAGGCATTTTTTACATCCATCTGATGTAAAGCCCAAGATTGAGAGGATGCAGTAGCAAGTATGGTTCTCACTGTAGTCATCTTAGCAACTGGAGCAAACGTTTCTTCATAGTTGAGACCATATTCTTGTTTATTCACAAGAGCAACCAATCGAGGCCATCAGACTTGAGTTTCACATTATAGACCCACTTACTACCAATGGGATTAACATGGAGAGGACATGAAACAATGTCCCAAGTATGATTTTCTTCAAGTGCTTGAAGTTTTGCTTCCATTGCTTGTTGCCAACACTGATATTTTATAGCCTCTTTATAATAAGCAGGGATGTAGATAGAAGATAAAACAGTAGTCATAGCCAGTGAAAAACTATACCTTTCAATAGGTTTGTGAGGTCTAGAGCTTCAACGAAGAGGAGGGGGATCACTGGAAATAAAATCAAATGTCGCAGGTTGATGGGAAGAGACCATAGGGAGACCATCAGATGCAGGAAGAATGCGTCTATGATAAACATAAACAGGTTTAAATCTTTGTACATGTGTTGGTGAGACAGAAAAATGTGGTAAAGTAGATAAAGAAGGGAGTTCTGAAGTCTTTTGTGTGCTAAAGAAACGCTGATTTCTAAAGAAAATGACATTTCTAAAGACACTAGTGCGACATGCATGAGGATCATAGCAAAGAAATCATTTTTGGGTTCCAGCATATCCTAAGAAAGCACACTTAATAGATTGCACTAAGTTTATTCCTCTCATGGGCAGGAAGATGTACAAAACAAACACATCCAAAAATATGAAGATTAGAATAATTTGGTGCATGTCCAAATAAATAAAAATAGGGTGAATTATTGTTCAAGTTGGGGGATGATAATCTATTTATAAAATAGACTGCAGCAGCTAAAGCTTCACACCAAAAATGAGAAGGAACACAAGATTCAATTAGAAGAGTGCGGACAACATCAAGAAGATGACGATTCTTTCTTTCTACCCCACCATTTTGTTGTGGAGTGAAAGGACAAGAACTATGAAAAATGATCCCATGACTTTGAAGAAATGATTGAAATTTATTTGATATATATTCCCCACCTAAATCAGATTGTAAGATTTTGATTTAGGCAGAAAATTGTGTTTCAATTAAAGCAGGAAAGACTTTGAACACAGATGAAACTTCACTTTTAGTTCTGAGAAAATATACCCAAGTAAAACGAGTGAAGTCATCAATAAATGTAACAAAGTATTTGTAATGTTCATGAGAAATTACAGGTGGAATACTCCATACATCAGTATGTACGAGTTCAAAAGATTTGGTGGTATGAGTTTGATGCAATGGAAAAGGAAGTGTTTTGCTCTTACCAAGTTTACAAGATGCACAATCAACAATATCATTGTTAGAAGAAGAATTTTTATTTCTAAGTAAACTAGATTTAAGCAAGACTCGAAGTACATGAGAATTAGGATGTCCTAAACGTCTATACCACACCTGATTATCACATTGGACAACATTACAAGCAACATGGTTTGAACCTGGAATTGGAGGCAAAAACAAAGGAAAAAGACGTCCTATTTTAGGTCTGTTCGCAATTATTTCCTCGGACACTTGATCCTGCAAAAGATAACCAGAATTTGAAAAATGAATGGTACAATTATTGTCAACTAATTGCCCAACGGATATAAGATTAGTAGACAACTTAGGAGACACAAACACATTATTTAAGGAGGTTGAAATATCACCCACAGCCGTGATAGGTAAAGAATTGCCATCTGCTGTATGAATTTGAAGATTTCCAGTATATTTGTGAACATTAGTTAAGGGCAAAGTAGTGTTGATCATGTGATTAGATACACCTGAATCAAAATACCAAAGCTTAGGATTAGAATTTTTGTTACTTGAAAGACATAAAGCGGAAAGAGCAGAAACTATCATTGGTTGAACTATTTAAGGAGTAATAGCAGATTGACCAAGATTAGAGACATTTGAAGGACCAACCGAGGCATTGTAAGCAGATTCAGATCTCTTGGAGGTCGAATGGAACAATCTTTGATGATATGCCTTGTTTTCTTACAGTAATTGCAGAATGTTTTAGTACAATTAGTGGAAATATGATCAAATTCTTTACAACTATAGCACAAGACATTTGTCACATCTCTGCCTCCTTTAGATCTCCCTTGAGCAGCGTAGGCAACAAAAATTGGAGCAGAATTTTGAGTTTTCTGCTCCAAGACAACCTGTGTAATGAGTCGTTGTTCTTCCCTAAGAAGCTCTCCTACGCAAACATCCAACAAAGGAACTGACTCTCTATTCATTAGGTTAGATCTGATTGCTTCAAACTCACCTCTTAACTTCATTAGGAATTGATCACATTTACTGATTTCGTAGATAGTTTGTACAACAAAGAGTCATTCAAGAGGAACATTTGCATATACAATATCAGTGTACTCAGCCCAAAGATTTTCAAAGGAAGAATAGAACTCTTGGACTGACATATTCCCTTGATTGAGTTGACCCAACTCAAGTTCCAATTGGAACCTTCGTGTTGTGTTGCTTTTGTTGTAAATTTTCTTCAGGTAGCCCCACATTTCTCTAGAAGTCTTATAAGGCTTGAGGTTGAAAAGTATGGAGGGTTCCACACTTCCAAGGATCCAAGACATAATCTGAGCATCTTTCACCTCCCATTTCAAGTATTTCTCTTTCTCATTACTTCTGTTAGGAGCTGGATCAGTCCCATCAATATGACTCTATAATTCTTTTCCATTGACAAAGACCTCAAATTGGAATGACGAAGCAGAATAATTCTTACCATTAAATCGAACAAAAAACTGTTCAGATCGTTCCAAAGACATGATTCAATCAGAGAACAAGTCCAAGAAAACAAGAGATACAAGATTAAAAAAAAAAAACTAAGATCTTCGAGGAAGACAATAAACTGGATACGAGAAATATAATATCAAAACACTAAGATCTTGGAGGAAGACAAGAAATTGGACACAAGATGATTTCAGAATTTTGGCTCTGATACCATAACAAAAAGGAAAGAATTTCTAAAATGTTTTCTATGTCCCATTGTTGAACAAAATTACAGTATATATAGGCACTAATACTAATCAAATCCCTTAAACTTAGTTATATCTTATGAAGAATTACACAATAATTGTGAAAGAATCAAAAAATATACAGTATATTGACAATGCGGGCATAGAAAAATCATATGCAATCAACTTTTACATCATAGGAGTATGCAAATTTGTGAAAGTTTTTACAAATGCCCAAATAATATTGAATCTCTAGATCATATACTGAGAGAGTGTAGTTCTGCTCAAACTGTCTGGAACACACTAGTCCAATTCTTACCCTCTAAGTGTAAGCAACATCTACAAGTTGATCAGCCTTTCAAATTGTGGGTACAGAAAAATCTTATTGATCACACCAAATTATTTCTAAACATTCCTTGGAGCTCAATTTTTGTCTTTAGTTGCTGGTTATTATTGGAAGACTAGAAATAAAAATGTTATTCAAAATAATATGCAAGATACACCAAGCTTACATCACATACTTAAAGTAGCTTTTAATATTAGAAATATACATAAGTTAGCACCTCCTACAACTATTACACGTCATATAAAATGGAAAGTGGTATCCACCAGTAGCACCGGATATCAAACTAAATATAGATGGTACTTTCACGTTGACCAAATACCATGGAGGAGCTGGAGGTGTATTTAAGGATACTGAAGGTAAATGGATACTTGGATTTTCTTGTGGTTTCCACTGTTCATCAAGTAATCAAGCGGAATTGAGTTAGCAAACTCTCTCGGCATTACACACTTAGAGATTAACTCGGATTCTCAAGTACGAATCCAATCTCTAGTTACAAGAACTGCTTCCACTAACCTTGGTACTATTATGTATGACTGTAGATGGAAGCAAATTCAGTTGCAGACTTGTTGGCAAAATTTGGAAACGAACACCCCCAAGAAGTTGTTACTCTACAATAGTTTCCCCTATATTTTATCTGCTTTCAATAATGATGATGTAATTGGCAATGTGATCTGTTGTAACTAACTACTTTGCCCTTTCTGAGGGTTTGTTTGGCTCTTCTATGTAATATATTTCCATGTTGTATAAAAAAAAAAAAAAGAAAGAAAGAGGCAGTCATGGAGAATCCAACTTATTAGACCTAATTTACTTAATATTTTATCATATGATTCACTGGGCAATTTCTGCAATTGAAGTTTAAACCCACCCACCAATGTGCGAAGTACAAAATATCAGATAGTATACATTATATATTCCTAAAGAAAAATACCCCTATATAAAATACAAGAACGTTATTATTATTTTTTAAAAAATAATTTATAAAATCATCTGTTATCTCTTAATTCTGTCTACCTGTTATTTTTTCCAAAACCAATAAAAAAATAATTCCTTTCTCTTTAATAATAATGGAATAAAACAATTCCAGTTTAAAACTTAGGAAAACTTAGGAAGTAAAATGAGACAGGGTTTACGGATAGAATAATGTGTAAAAAGATCCACCTTTCTCCACGGCTTCTTTTGGTATTTCTTACATTCATTCAGAGTCATCTGAAATGTTTACCGTTTCTTCATCTATCTATAGTACAAATATAAGGGCTATCTAGCTCAGAAAGTACATGTAGAACTTTCTTTTTACATCTGATAATAGTATTAAAATGTCAAAATTACTCAAGTGGTTGCCATTGTTAACCATAACAGCATCCCTATAGCCACCATGAAAATGAATTATCATCAGAACGTCCAAGACCAGGGGAATAGAATGGCTCATCCCTTAAAATTTTCAAGCAAACTCTACAGTCTGTTCCTGAAACATATAAAGAAATAATAGTTATCGAGTAGGCAATGATGCCATCATTTGAGTTGCTTCAGATTCCCAATATGGTCCTTATCTGATCAGGTGGATGTCTAGCAAGTGACTTGGGATCTGGATATCCATTTGCAGGATCCATAACAGCACTGTAGATAAGTTCATATGCTTCAGCCAGGGACCTAGCCACCTGAACTGAGGCTTCAGACCGAAGTTTTGGAACCAGCATCTGCTCGAACTCTGGCAGCGAATTTTCAGTTCCCAAAATTAGCCCAAAGAAAGCCTTCAAACCATCAGAAAGAGAAGCTGGAGCCGTGTCATCCAGTTCTGCTAACGGTTGCCCAGAAACAGCTTCATCATTGTTAAATTTACGGAAATATGACATCTTATTGGACAACCCACACCTTCTCAAAATTGTTTCCACTTCTTTCTCCACAAGTCCATGTATGTGAGATTCTATCATTTCTCCAAGCTTCTTTACATATTCAGATGCTACTGCATATCTTAACAGTGGTTGTTGAATTGCACACAAGCAGTTGATGAGAAAAATCTTTGCTGGTGTTTCATTAGCCTGCAATAGATGCAGTAAAGAGTCACAAGAAGTGTTATGAGCAATGACAGCAGTAAAGATTGAGGAAAAACTGGGGTTTTGAAAAATAATAAATTTTATTGCAAAAATACCTAGACCACTTACTGATTAACAACCCCAACACAGAATTATTGTACCATCGAAGTGAAACAAAAAAATATGCCCATGCAAGCATTATATAGACACATCCCCAAACATAATAGAGTAAAATCTTTAAATCAGAACATTAAAAAAGACCCAAAAGGTTAACTGAGATCTCTATTGACCTAGCAAAGTTTGTCAGATTAGACCACCAGAATCAAATTAGTTTGATTAAAATCCTTTCAATCATTTTGAACAAAAGGCAGTTTAGATTTTCTTTTTCTTTTTTTTATTAAAAAAAGATCGTATTGAACAAGCCAGTTCAACATCAGACTAGACATTAAAAAATTAATAAATTGAAGCCAGTTAGTTTTAATTTTAACAAAAATCTCTAGATAAATTTTAACATTAAATTTTACTTCAATGAAGACATATTCCCTAATAAAATTATCTCAGAAGTAAAAGCATTTTCCTCAAAATAGTTCAAATCAAAATTTGAATGCTTAAATGTTGATATAGTAAACAACTAAGAGTTAAAAAAACTGAAGAAAATTGTTAAAAATCAAAATATATTTCATCAAACTTAATGTTTTCATGGTCCATCTTAAACTTTGCAATACCAAACTAATAAACACATTCTAGAAAATATATATTAGTTCCTTTGTTTCTTATTCTACAAGAAAGAATTTGTTAACTTGCTAATCTAACACATGATTTGAATTATAAAGTTTGTTATTTATACTATAATTCTTAACTCTAAGTTGTTGTAGAGCTAGTTTGATTGTGATTCAATTACAATTGAACCACTCAAACCAGAAATCGTTTCTGGTTTGATGTCTGATCTAGTTAGGCTTTAAGATTTTTAGAAATTTTCAATAGCTTTGCACTTTGCAGGTGCATTTGCCATTGGTAAAAACCATATTAAACAATGATTCAACTTCGGGCTTGTTGCATACGCTGGTAAAACCACCACCAGCATCTTCAAGAGCCATCTAATGTGATTGGTCATTTTAGATAAACATATAATAAATTCTCATACAATATATCAAGATTAGGGGAAATCGATAAAATGAAAAGGAAAAAGGATAAGAAAATCAGAAAATAGTATATGAACCTGAGACAGAGGCTTAGAACTGTGGTTATCGAAAATAGCATCTATGGATGATTTACGGTGTTGATTAGGGTCAGAACTTATTCTGCTTCTTCTTGATGAGTGAATGGAGCCCTTTGATTTGTGTGCTTCAGCTGCTTGCTCACACATCTGCATTATAGGATGCAACTTTCTGTAAGAAAATTAACACTTGTCTAAAAGAATTGACTATGACGCAACGCCCATCACTGCATTTTAACTATGGATTTAGTCGAAAGAGAGTCAAAAATTGCATGGGAACATAAATTGTCAAATCTATTATGTATATAAGGTTCTCATAAAATTGAAGTCCAGAATCTTAAAAAATAAGCAATTGTTCTTACCATTTGACTTATTCCCACACCTCTTAATTTTCCCCTTTTCTTACTAATAAGTATACGTATTTGTGGATCATGTTTAGTCACATATAAAAGTTAATATAACTCCACCATTTTGTGATGTTCTCCCCCATTTATGTATATACAAGTGATTACCCACACTGAAGATAGCTTCTATCTTGCAACTGCTTGAGACAACAAGTGGTACTTGTAGATTTTGATATTAACACTCTTGAATTATAAGGTAAAGGAGCAGTGGAAAGTGAAGCAATTACGTGTCTTTTGTTAGACTCTGGGATACCTAAAAGTACATAGGAGACATAGTGGCCCAAAATAATTGGAAAATTTTGAAAAACTATAAGTTGACAATTTCAAAATTTTACAATTGTGCATCAACTGTGAAATAACATAAGGAACAAGCAACAGAATGCACTTGATAAATTCCATCATCTGATATAGCAATTACCTGGATTATTGGATCCAGAAAAGCTGATATCACTGGATGAAAGTCAGTAGTCTTTCCAGATGCAGGAACCATCATGCTCTCATGTATTTCAATTATTTCACAAAACAAAGAGACTCCTTCCCTTACTGCAGATGGTGGAGAAAGATCAACAGCAACTGGAGGAGGATATCTCAAAAGCTTCTCTCCTCTAGCTTTCAGCATGTCAAAGAATGTTTTCTGTGCAGCCTCTTTCAGCACCCACAGAGTATTGCAAAGAGCTGTTTCTCTCCCTAGAAGATCTGATATCTATCAAAGTGCAGTAGTTATGAGAAAGCGTGTAAAGATAAAATATAAGAGTGACACTTATAACATGAAGTAGGTTTCAACTCACAGTATGACAGTAGAACTCCAGGGTGTTATTGAGTTTGTAGGAGACAATAAGATTAGGCTGAGATTGTAAAACTTGTTCAACCCTAACTTTGAATGGCCGGCAAACCCCTTCAAATATTCGGTCTAGTACAAATGTCAAGTCAGCTTCTGACTTTCCAGAATCACCATTGGAACCTTTCAACAACAGCAGAGCAGCTGATCCTGAATCTGCATTTGGATCTGGATCTAGTAAAGCAAGAACTAGTTCTCTTTCAGAAGCCAAGGCCTATCATATAGCAGAGGAAAAGGAAATTAAATAGTGAATTGTACTTGGAAGCAGTTGAAGTCAGAAGATGTAAAAGGAAGAAACCAAAATTGACATCTTCAAATCATACCTGGTGCAGCCATCCCAACATGTCACCTACATATCTTAAAGGATCATGTGCATGGACTTCAATTGGCCTGGGCAGTCCACCAGGCCCTCCACGGGTAAGAGCACTAATAAATTTTCTAAACAAAGCATTATGCCTCATATTTGCTACCTGTCAATAAAAAAACTTCATTACAAAAGCAGATAAAATGTTCCTTCACTGACAGATGTCAAGGATTTGTTTGGTAGTTGCGAAGGCTCAATACAGCTCTACAATTTATGCAAATATAATTTTGTGGTTTTGGCAAGATTAAGAAAGAGGAGTGTGGGTTCCAACAGCAATGTGCATTGCAATGTTTAGGTGTGTAAATTGCAAAGAATAACAGGAATTTCAGAGATAAGTCAGCATATGACTATTGAGATACTTTAGGATGCAGTAGTTTCTCTACAATCTATATGGGTAATAGCACCTGCTTTTTCCTGGATATGCATTGATAGATGTTTAATGAGATTGTATGGCTAAATTTTGCAGCTTTCTTTTGTTTTCTTGAGGATGCCTAATCCCCATTCTCCGATTCTTCTTTATTAACTAATTGCAAAAAGCAGATACGAAAGAAATTTTCATATTCTAGGTTTAGCTTCATAGATAAACTACCTCTTCTGCACAATACTTGAAAAGGACAGGCCTCTCTTTCAGGCACCGAACTGCTGTTCTGAGAAGCTCACCCACTTCAGGATTATCTATGTCACCCAGCCTTCTACATTCTGTTTGAACCCACCTAAAGTAAACAACCATTTCAGAAATCAAATGTACATGAGACAAAGGCTAGGAAAAGTACCTGCAGTAAACAACTTCATACTCAGAAACAACAACAACCATTTGCTTAGAAAACATATTACCTGCACAGTCGCTCATAGGCTCCTTCTTGATACACAGCCATCATATCCATGAGCTCCAGACCAGCACGCTGCCAGCAGTATTCAGGTGAATCTCATGCATGTAATTTTCAATTTTTGGGAATAGCAATCCAGCATAAAAAATGAATAACAAATGACAGATATTATAGCAATAATAATGAGTCTATGTAAACCCCAGAGTAGAAATTGTTACAATGTCTTAAATATTTAAAAGTCTCCCTCTAAAAGTAGTAATCCTACAATAGATTTGCAAATCTATTGATTATGCCATTCTAAAAGCTAAATATTTTTCAATATTTTCATTATGTCAATTCTCTAAAACTCAATAAAAACTTTGATCATTAGAAAGGGCTTGTCCATAATAATGAAAAGTTCAGCTTATTTTATTACATTATTATTATTATTATCTTTTAACTCCTTTTTGTCCAAACATAGTTTACCCCTGAAATCAGTCCCTTTCCCCTCTCTCTCCCTCTCACCACCTTTCCTTGTCAAGAGGATGAATGATAGTGGCAGGGAGGGGGGCATTCTGAGGTATGATCAAAAGGTGGTGGCTACCAGCCTAGGAGTGTTGGAGTTGAAACAGAGAGAGAATAGAAGGAATCAGAGCATAGTAGCATGAATGATCAAGGTCAGAGGTGTGGGGATGGAGGAATCAATAGCAGCAGCTTAACTTGAAAAAGGCAATGGAAAAAGGTCATGGAGGATGAGGAGAAAAAAAAAAGGAAAAAAAAAAAGCAGAAGAAGGCAATTATTTTTCATTTTTTTTTCCCTTTTTCAGATTGGAGTGGAAAGGTTGGCTAAGATGATGGCTGAGAAGAGAGAGAGGGGGAAATGCGACACTGGCAGATGTGGCCACATCTGCTGTTCACCTCTGGTTAAAATAGAGAAGATGAGCAGAAAGTGGAAGGAGAAATAAACACAAAAAGAAAAATATTTTTGAGCAACTTTTAATTTAAAGAGTTAAAAAGAGTCCTTCAGAAGATTAGGGGCATGATTGAAAAAATCACAACTTTTGGAGAGCCAAATCATGAAAGACCTAAATACAACTAATGAAAGTAGTTCTATCAAGACTTTTCAGATAGAAAAGTCTAACAAGAATGTTTGGAACCAAACTTATAGGATTTGAGACTGTACCAACTTCATAGATCAAGTCAATCTACCAAAGAAATCCTAGAACATATATAAAAACCAAGAACCTTTTCTGCAAGAACAAGGTTATGCAAAATGTGCCTGGAAGAAGTAAAGAACCATATGTTTTTTTAGACGACCAATCTGAAGTCAATTCTGATCGTAGTGTGATGATTGCATGATAATGCTACAAATGATTTAGCTAGATTATACTCTTGAACCAAGAAGAATAAGAGGGTATTTAGGCGTTCAAGAATAAAATTACACCGTAGTTCTGGTTGTACAAAAGTTCTTAAAAAAGAAAAGAGACAAACAAATTTCTTTCAGCTGTTTGGCATTAAGGGCACTAAAAGAACATTACACAGACAAATACTAGAATGTATTGTGCATGTTAATATAAGCGCATTTCCCTTGCATATGTTACGTAGAATGAAGAGAGAATCACCTGGTGATGAGTCCTCAGAAGCACTTTACAATTGGCATGAATCTCTTGGACATGAGCAAGTGCCTTGAAAAAGTTTTCATTCAGTTCTTCTTCCCGCAATGCATTTATCTATAAAATAGGACAATTTATATCATTCAATGTGTACTCAAATAGTTATATAACTTTAGATGACTGAATAGGATGACCACAAATATTTAAGAATAGGCTAAAACCTCTTCATTCGATAGCTGATAATCCCGTAAAAAACATGATACTATCTCTTGCCTTTGCATAGTAACTTCCAGCTCCTGTTTAAGCCTCTCCGTGGTACTGATAATATCACCAGTACCAGTTGTGGAATTACAACTGCTAAGCGCATTTGCCATTCTGAAAAAAACAAGAATAACTTTCAGATTTCAATTTCTTTCTTGCACAAGAAACTAAGTACAACAAAGACAACACCAATGAATTTAACAGTCAAATCCATTCATCTCGGAAAACAAACCACAAACATCCAGAAAAAGCAGAAAGTACATGAATGGAAAACAATTAAGATTAAGAAATCACCATATAACAGTTTTCAATATAAACAGTTCACCCTTACTCTAAAGTTCCCCAACCCCTCCCACCTCAATTTTCAATATAAATCCATAAAATGGAAAACAATTAAGATTAAGAAATCACCAAATATAACAAATTCATGATGCAGCATCTAATTAGCTGAAGAACATACGTGTCACAGCATTGAGCTAAAGCATTTACTTCCTCTTCCACTTGATCCAATGCCTACAGTCAAAAATTTAAACAGAAAAAATAAATCACTTCAAAATCAAATTGATACAATTTCCTAAACAATGTGATCAACTTCAATACTTGTTGAATTCCTTGGAAAGCGAGAAGATACTCTTTGTTGATGGAGAGAGCTCGCTTCTCAATTGTGGATCGGAGATTTCGACGAGCCTGAGGAGAATTTTCGGTATAGAAAGTGGAGAGTGTGTTAAGCGATGAGAGTAACTCCACACTGTCCGTACGCGTCTCCAACACCTTCTTCAGCTTCCGTGATAACCCAGGCGCCAATGCAGTCGCCGACCCCATCTTCTCCCTCTGAAATTTTCAATTCCAATGAGTTTCCCGATCAGATCTCCGAGATATGTCTTTCTAACGGTACCGGCAGAAGTTGAACCTTAACTTCTTCTTTTTTTCTTTTTTTTTTATCTTTTGGGTAATTGTTGAAACGTTGAACCGATTGTTGATAGAATTGCAACAAAAAAATAGTACCATCAACAAATTCGGTCGGGTTTCCACATACATATTCGGGCGAAATTCGGATTATTTCTGGATATATAGGGTGAATATTAAGGGGAAAAGCAGTAGATTTTGGTGATATTTATTTTTTTTTATAGAAATTACTGAATTTGTTTCATAAAATAAATTTATATTTTGTAAATTAAGTTATAAATTTTTTAAAATAAAAAAATACGTGATTTTAACTAATAAAAGAAATAATAATTTAATTATTATTTCTATAAATTTAGAGTAAAAAGTTAATTGAAACACCCATTTATAAAATATTTTTAAAATTTTAAAAATATATATATATATATAAATTTTATGTAAAATAACTTTTTTTTTTTATTTTACAAATTGTATAAACTTTAAAATTTATAAATTAAATTTATGAAAAAAAAATTTTTTTTTAAATAAAAAAGTAGAGAACTTTAAATGTGAAATATAAATTTTTTTAAAAACCAAATTCACCTATTCCTCTAAAATTTTATATAACCGGTATGAAATTTTGTGTGTTTTTTAAGAAAAGGGCCGTTCCAAATATGAATGGAATAGGTGGATCATTGCGAGAACATGGTTGTGATGAAATTCATTTCAACTCAATTCAAAATGATGATTTAGGGTTTACAATTACATTACATTATAGTGAATGTGAATCTGTTAATTCAGAAGGCGCTTTTCTTCTCCTTGTTATGGTTGATTAGACTCTTAACCTAAGCAATGTTGGTCCAAATAAGTGATGAGTCTTCATTGATGAAGATTTGCTGAGAACCAAGAGAATTATTGCTTCTGGAGTAAGAATTTGCTGAGATTTGATATTCCTTCTCCTATACAGAAAGCAAACATCATAAAGATGAATGCAATTATAATATGTGAAAGAATCATAGTGGTGTATAGGGCAGTATGTTGAAATTGGAAATAACTTGGATTTGGGTGTCATTTCTACTTTGAATGGGTTTCTACCTACTAGTCTGTCAAGTCATTCTGTGCAGTTGAAGAATCTACACAATTAGCCGGGAAATTTATTCCTTTCCTCGTTTTGCTGTTTAATATTTGTGCCAAATTATCTCTGGATTTTCCTAGTGTCTTTGTCAAAATAGAGTTCTATTCATGCTTTCTGTTAAATCCTTTTCTGATATAAATGGTCATTTTTAAGTTTTTGATCCCTTATTTATTTGTATTCGATTAGGCCACCTCTAAGGATGCTTGCAGATATTCTTTAGGCGAACATTAGGAGGTAAGTAGTTTTGAATTTTTGTTTCTATGCCTACTGTAATATTATATTTGCTGGAAAATGTTGCCAATCAAAGAGAACCAAGTAGAAGATGATAAATATGAAGCCTTATTACATTGTGGCTTTTGAATTCAGTTCTACTCAGTCTTCTAAGATTGTATTCTATTTTTGGTCAATGAATCTGTAGCAGCCATTGAAAGCCACTTTAAGGTTTGTAAGGTCTACATTGATCTGAGATTTTGTGAACTTCAATCAATGGTATGCTTTTTTTTTTTTTTTTTTTTTTGTTTACTTTCCTTCTCTAAGTAAAAGACCCTTTTCACTCTTTGATATCAGCTTGTTATGTTGTCTTTTGAAACACAGACAAGTTACAATTTATTCTGCAACATATTTATTATTCTTCTAAGTTAGTATTTGTTCACAACCATTTCCTGTATGTAATACATCCATATGCGATGGGATTCTCATTTATACCTATGACCATTTCTCAGTTGAAGACAGGAAAAATTCTTCAACATGCAACATGCCTTTTGTGATCCAGATCTTCAAGTAGTTTTGGATTTCATCTCACTCGATTTAAAGCTAGATAAGCAATAAATCGATAGCCAATCAACATTAGTGTCATTATCGCCACGTCTATCCACAAGTGTTGTAGTCCCACGGACTTGACAGTTGGAAGGTCAGCAACACGGCAGTACACTCCCTTTGAGCACTCATAAAAGTCTTCCTCATTGTATTGAATTCCAAGAAGCAGCTTATAACAGTAGTAGCTATAACTCAAGTACTTTAACCAAACTATGAATGCAGGGATTTGTTGAATATAGTATCCTCCAGCAGCAAGGAAAATCAGACTTGTAACTGATGATAAAGTTGTTGCTTTCTTTACATCCATGAGTAGTGCACCAAAAGCCAAACCTAGACTTTGAGCCACGAGGACGCTATAGAGAACAACTACAAGAGACAGGATGAATGTGCCTGGTTCTGGTTTCAGTCCACCCATCCAATAAATTATGAAGGTAAATGCAGTTGGCAAGGCAAGCTCCAGTGGCAGATCTCCCACTGTTTTTGCCAGAAAGTAGGAGGAGAGGTGGTACATCCGGGATGATCTTTCCTTTATCAGCATTCTTCGCTCTTGGGGAAAAGTGAAACAAGCATTATATAGTGGGTAGAAGCTCCAGAACACGGAGAAGAAGAATAGCATGGCAATCTGCACTTGAAATGAAACTGTGGTTAGTATTTTTAATAATAACTAATTTGTTGTGTTTCTTTTTCATCTTTTAATTTCTTTTTTTGTTTGAAGTTAAAAGAAACCTTAGATGGAATGATTGTATCTAACTCTGTCATGGTTTTTACAGATCTGTTCTAACTTGTCTTATGTTTATCTGTTAGCCAAAATAAAGGTGTCATCTCTATTTTTTTATGCATACCATTGAGTAATAGATGGGATGGTTCTTACCCTATCTTCAATGTGGGACATTGGGGTATGCCACCATAGCAATCCTCCAAGCGTGGCAACACTTAAGACTTGGAAAATCTTTAATCTGTTGAAAGATTCGTATCTCCTCTCTCTTAGTCCCCTCAAGAGCAGCACATGAAATTGATGCCACCAGGTTGTGCACCATTGCTCTGACTTTGTGTCACGTTCTGCAATATTATTTGTTAAAATTGGTCACAATTTGGTGATTCAAGTGATAATTGATGTGATGTTTATAAGAAGTTGTTGTCTATAAGACATAGATCTTGAATATAGAACAGGATATGATACTCACTTGTGGAAGAATCCTTTGAATAACCATAGTTGCTGATTTCCACACTGCATAATTCAGCTTTCAACCTTGTTGAAATGTTCTTGTCATAAGCAGATATTAGAGCCTCTCTTACTAGTTTTTGCTCCTGTTCAGCACTTTCGCCTTGTTCAAATGCATGCTTGGGATCTGGTCCAATTCCTGAAACATAATATCTTTTAATGATTAGAACGATAAATTCATTTGTTGTTTATCTGTCATTTCTTGAATCTTCTTCTTTAGCTTTATGTAGTCTGTATAAAAATTATACCTTTTTTGTGTTGAATTCAATATTAGCACTGATGGTGTATATGATGTTGGCATCTTATATATATTCTGTTGAAAGGAAATTAAACTAAATTAAGAAAAAGTACCATTGGCAAGATCAAGCATGAAATCTGCTGGATTGACTGTAAGTGATGTAGAAAAGCCAATTGAAGAGAAGTATTCCAAAGCAGTGGATGCAGGGCCGTAGTAGATAGGGCTGCCTTCAGAGAGTAAGACTACTTTATCAAACATATAATAGAGGCGGCTAGAAGGCTGGTGGATGGTGGTTATCACCGTCCTACCACCGGTAGCAAGTCGTTTGATGGTGGTGAGGATCCGCATAGCTGTGGTTGAATCAAGCCCCGAGGTGGGCTCATCTAAAAGTAGAAGACTTGGATTAATCAGCATTTCTTGGCCAATGCTCACTCTCTTTTTCTCTCCACCTGATATTCCTCTAAAGAGTGGCCCTCCAATCATACTGTTCCTGCATCTGGTTAAGCCCAATTCTCCAATAACATTCTCAACGTGCTGAACTTTCTCTTCCTTTTTCAGGGTTTTGGGCAACCTCAGTAGTGCAGTGAATAGAAGAGTTTCAAATACAGTGAGATATGGATATAGAATATCATCTTGGGCAACAAATCCAGTTTGTCGTCGAATATGACCTGAAATAGGCTGTCCATTGTATGTGATCTTCCCTGATAACTTGCTAGTTAAGCGCCCGCCCAGAGCTGTAAGGAGGGTAGTTTTTCCACTACCTGATGGACCTAGCATGGCTAATATCTCTCCTGGACATACCATACCTGTAAGACCATTTAGTATTGTCTTCTCTTTTGTGCTCAATGCTCCTCCAAGACATGATCCTTTCTGTTCAATTTTCACCTTGTATACAATCTCCTCAAACTGCAGAATAAATAATTAGAGAAACAGAACACTCAAATTCACCAATAAAGATAATAAGCAGGCAAATACATACAATTCCATTTCCATTTAAAGTACTATATGTTGTGATCTTTAAATTTTGCAATTCAGTGATAATGAATGTGCTTGCTTTCTTGCTTGTGTATCTTTGTGTGTGTGTATGTATATATATATATATATATATATATATATTATATATATATATATAGAGAGAGAGAGAGAGAGAGAAGAGAAAGAGATGAGACCTTAAGAGTTATGTGGTTTAATGTGTTTTGCAGATAGGACTGTGCTTTGGCTTGTACAGAGTAAGCCATATCACCGGGATCCACGGAGACTGGGAGCCCTCCCATGAGTTGAATGCTGGAATTGTTTTCTGGTTTTGGTGCTACACAATTGAGGGGCATATCCCAAGTTTTTTGTTCTATTTTTTCTTATTTTGGTTGATATAATATATATATATATATGTATATGTATTTTTGCTGTAGCAGAAGAAGAAGAAGAAGAAGAAGTAGAAAGAAGAAGGAAGAAGAAGTTGTTGGTTCAACTTGGCTAAGAAAAATGAACTGGAAAACACACATATATAGAGAACAGAAAATGGGAGGATCTCTCTCATGTTGTTTTAAAAGACACTCTGTGTATGATGTAGGCCTAGTAGACTCTTTGGTGGCTGCGCACTCTTGCTTTCTAACTATTTTAACCCCCAATTTCCTTTTCTTTCTTTCTTTTATATAAAGAAGAATATTGTCTGAGTGAGTGCAAAATGCAACTAAAGCAATTTACGTTTTACCATATTTAAAAAAAAAAAAAAGTTATGAATTCCAAGTGTCCTTGTTATATATGCATTATATCATTACATTGTGACTACAATGATAACTCTAGTATGGCATAAAAAAGAAGAGGGTTCAAGTCATATGATGTGAAAATAGGTTATAAATCATCATAGTTTTTATTTATAGTGGTGCAATAGATGATGCATCACTGTGCACTTTCTATCTTCTTGCATTCTAAAAGTATTGATAGAATTTATCTTTTTAAAAAACTTTAACTCGAACGTAAAATATATTTATACTAATATTTAAAAATGTCATAAAATTGTCTGTATCACATTGGTAAGGAATCACAAGATGTATGACCAAATAACTAAAAGCAAGCACCAGGCTAAATATCAATTTTTATTTTAAATTATATATATATATATATATATATATATATGTATGTATGTATGTATGTATGTATGTATATTAACAAACTTTAAATATCCAGTTATTTCGAAAATAATTGAATGTGGGATAACCAAAATAAAAAAATAAAAAAATAAAAAAAATGGTACGGAGCACATAAAATAATTTCTGGATTCAAATCAAAGATATATCTATGCGGGGCCTTAAGATCTATCTCTCTCTCTCTCTCAATATATACATGTTTTCTAGTTCTTGAAATTTCTTTCGCATTATCTTTTTCATATATATATATATATATATATAATATATATTATATATATATAATATGAACTATAATTAAAGAATTTCATGATGCAAAATTAAACATCCCAACATTGAAAAGTGGGTTTTCAGATCCATCAACTACTTGTTTTCATAGTAGTAGTCAATTTACAGAGAAGTGGGAACTCAAGATAACAAAAACTACAATTGTCCAAAACTTTAGGGTTCCCAATTTCTTCGTCTTTTTCCTCTTTTTTGGCGGTTTCTGATCATCAAGTCTAGAATGTATTTGTATCTATAGCAGTTTTAGTTATATCTATATTTGTATTTGTTGTCTACTATACATACACAAAATTATATATGTAATACATTATGTATTTGTGACTACTAGTACTGCTATACTTAATTTGTATTCAAGTAAAAATGGGGGAAAGACTGCAAATTAAAATCTTCTGTACTTGGTAGCACACAAATCATGGTGCTTCCCACCCCCCACTTCAATCATTTTGATTACTTTTGATCTTTATATATATATATATCATAATGTACATGTTGACTCTTGTTCCCATACCATTACTATTTCCTTTTTCTTTCTCCATTTCCCTTTTCAATTCACTTATACTTACATACATACATATACATATACATATATATATACACATACACATATATATATATATATATAGAGAGAGAGAGAGAAGGTTTTTGTTATAACATGAATTAGGGTGGTGTGGAAGAACAACCACCATACTTTTGCATTTGCAGACATACTATATATATATATGTATGAAGAACAATATTGTAAATGAGTGGTGGGATCATTTGGAGTTGATAGATGTTGTGGCCTTTGTACATACCGTACACTTTAATAGTCACATGAAAAAAAGAAAGAAAGCAAAAGCTAAGATTTTTTAAAATCTCTAATTTCTCAATTCCCATCCGATCTCTTCTTCCTCCTAGCTATATTATTATCTGTCACCTTTACAAAAGGAGTGATTTATAGGTTTTCTTTTCCATTTCCCACAACCTTTATATATATATATATATATATATATATATATATATATATATATATATATATATATATATATATATATATATATATATTGATTCGTAAAAATTGATTAGGATAATTTAAGGATTGAAAAGGTAAGTCTGTGATGATCTATCGCTCATAATCTTGAGACATCGAGTACCTACAAAACTGAGAAGGTTTAATGGGGACGTAGATTCCCCGTGAACTCTCCGATAATCAAGTCACTTTAGAAGAATATATAAATTATTTTAGAATATCTAGAATTGAATACATTTCCCTTGTGCTTTCGGTCCTTTATACCTGTAGCCGAAGTGGGAAAAGAGGTCGTGACGGATATTGGTCGTGTCCTTGACTTGACATACTTAGGTAAGTGGACTTGGTCCTTATCGCACGTAAGAAAATTCACGATTTAGAGGTGGTGCGATTACAAAGTGCCGTCTTTTACACTTGTCATTGACTTTTAGTCAACAACTATGACACTTTCTATTTTACGAAGTGTAAAGTGTTTGACAGACGCATGAGTAGATGAAACTTTTATCTTTGTCAATTGTGATTTGCTACTCAATATATATATATATATATTTATTTATTTTTTTTTTTTTTTAATATTCATATGAAATTAATGGTCCGAATATATATATGTTGCACAACTATTGGACCGGCCAATTCATGGTGAACAAAAAAGATGATTAGCAATCGATAACATTGTACACTTGGATGAGAAAGATCCTTTGATGTAACATAACCCTTCAAATCAAACATTAATTAGCAAAAGTGAGATTTGACTTTAAATAAATTCGAGTGTGTTATAAAATTTTGAATTTCAATTAAAAAAATAATTGAATCAAAATAAATATTTTTAAGACGATTAAATTGTATATGTATTGTGTCGTGTGTATATATAATATATATATATATATATATATATATTATAATCCAAGCTACTTGTCATTTTCCATTATAAAGAAACATATAAGGATTTCTGTGTGAGAATTTATGCCTCTCTATAGTTGTTTAGGTCTATATAGATGTAGAAACACACAAAAGAAAAAAAAAAAAAAAAAAAGTTTCGACATTCGTATCCCCGAAATCGGATACCACCATCATTTGGTAGGATAATATATATATATATATATATATATATATATATATATATATATATTCATGTTGATTATAATTAGTTAATATTCATATTAAAGGGTGGTCTAGCCATCTTTAATTATTTTTTTAAGAAAAAATAAATTATTTTAAGGGATGGCTATTTTTTGAGGTCTAGCTAGGTGAGAGAAAGGAAGAGAGAGAGAGAGAGAGAGAAATGATTAAAGGAAGAAGAGTATGAAAAAGGGATTCCAAGAAACAAAAATGTTTGTTCTCTCTCTCTCTCTCTTCACAGCACTAAGAAAGATGTGTTGTGTACACACATGGTGATGGTGGAGGGACGGGGAAGCAGTCTTTACCCCCCACCCCCCTCTTTGCATTCTGCATGAGAAGCACCTAATAATATATATATATATATATATATATTAAAATTATACTTTATGACTGTAAATTGTAAGGATTCTGTGGATTCTTGACCTAATTTTTGGGACAATTAATATTGGGGCATCTTTTTTATGACTGTGCTCCCCATGTTGCTGCATGGAGTTCTAACTTAGTGATGGCATCCTTTGAAAATTATTTAAGATGAATCTTACCTGCCAAACATTAATCAAAGACTCAATTGTAATCATATATTATATTTACATACATACATACATACATATATATATATATCAAAAATTGGTTGGGATATCTAAGGGCTAAAAATGTGAATTAGTATTAAACAAATTTCGGGTATATCGAAGTTAAGGGTTGAGAAATCACGGAATCTCAGACAATCTGTATATGTGCGCTGAATGTTCCCTTGGATTTTTGAAGTACCGAATACCTGCAAAATAGGGGAAGTTCAATGGGAATATGTGAACTCTCCGACGATCAAGTTAGTGTTAAAAGTATGATGAATAATTTAGGATATTTGGCCTCCCCTCTTACCTTCCATTTGCTTCCCTTTTATAGATCCTTTCCCGAGGAAGTTCCTGTGATGGATGTAAGTTCGTGGTTTTTCCATTATGATCAGTCATTTAGTTCGTGTCTTGCCGTTATAGGAAAGCGGTCTTTAAATTATGGTGTTCATGGGAGAGAGAAAAACTCTAAGACCGACATAGTGGGGTCATAAAGCCCTTTTTTAGCGTTGATTATTAACTTTTGGTCAGTAGTCGTGGATTTATGCTTTATCGAAGTGCTGGGCAGTTAATTTTAAGGTTAATGACGCTTTTGCCCTTAACTTGTGTCCTTGGCGGTTCAGTGGCCCCTCAGCAAAGTACCATATGGCAAGGTGTGTGGACTTCGCTGGTTGATTGGAGTTTGGTCGTTCGCCTAGTGTGGGACTTTATATATATATAAAAGAGTTAGAGTTTCTGATAGTGACTGTTGTCTCTTCACCTTCTGAATCTATCATTAATGGCAGAATGTCAGCCGGCATGAAACTTTTTTCACCTTCCCCAATGCGTTGATTCTGGCAAATAATCATATTTATGTAAGTAAAACCTTCTTACGACCGTTTAAGCCTCTTTTTATAAATATACAGTTTCCATTCTTCTTAGCATCTTTTGCTTTCTTTTCTTCAGAGATTCCTGCCATTACTACTTCTGCATCCTTCGTATTTGTTTTCATCGCAAGATCAGTCCCATTTCTCAAACTCTTATTCTAACTACTACTACTAAAAAAGGTATGTTTTGTCTTCTTCTCGACGACTGGTTCTTATTTTCCGTCATTATTGACATGTGTGCAAGCTTTAAATACTTTCTTGCTTCTCTTTTTTTTTTTATAAGGAAAATGTGGCTTTGTTTTGTTTTTTCGTGGGTAGTGTCATGAGGATGGTACCCCTCTGCGTGTTTTTTCCTGAGTTTGTGCATTTGGATTGTATTTGTGAACTAGGGTAGAGTAGAACTGGTTCTGGATTTAGGTTTCTCCTCCATCGTATTTTTAAGTTATGGTCTTTGGTGATCAAATGATGCTAGGCTTTAGGAATGGTTTAGATTTCTTTTCTGGGTAGCTTTTTGAATGGAGTTCTAAATATTGAACTTTCGTTCGCAGGTAAAAAATGACTGCCCAAGAAGAAAATATTAGGGAGGTTGAGGCTCTTATGGCTGAAGGTTTTGGAAATCCTCAACTTGATCTCCAGCAACCAGAGGGCGAAGTTACGGTGGTAGTTAGGGATGACCAAGCTGTGGCTCCTGTGGGGGTTCCTTTCCAGCCGCCTATACTTGAACCCCTCGCTACCGACTTCTCTTTTTGGCGAAGTAGGCTTACCCAAGAACAAGTTAACTCTTTTGCCCGTAGCTATAACGTAGATTCGAATATATATAGGCTCTTCGTAGTTCCTGTAGCGGGTAGGATGTCGCTTAACCATATCCCTCTCCCGTTAGCATACTTCGAGGTAGGTCTTAGACTTCCCATGGATCCTGCCTTCGTAGATTTTCTAGTATTTGCCCGAGTGCAACCCGGGCAGATTCATCCGAATGCTGTTCGCATCCTTTTTTCTTTAATTTGTCTTTGTCGTAGATTAGGTTTTGAGCTTTCAATGAACATTCTAAGGATGTTTTTCTCTTCACTTCGGATGTCGGACAATACTCTTTCACTTCGTCCGTGTAGGAATAGAATTTAACTTTTTGATTCCCCACCCAATAAGATAGATTTTAAAAGGAGGTGGGTAATGGTAGAGTCCAAGGTAGGATTTCCTTTCCGACCAAGTGTTAGTGAAGACTACCAGTGGTCTCAAATCCAATATTCTTCTTCCCTTAACCATTCCGAAAGATCTTTCATAGAAATCATTACCCGGGACTTAGGGGATAATCGCCAATACCAGACCCGGGTATATTCCACCACTGGCTTGTTAAGTGAGGCTAGTTTGAGGTGGTGTGGTATAGGGGTTGGTTTGGATGCCCGAAAAAGGGAGTTGGGTTTTGAAGTAGAAAGACTCAACCACGATTGGACCATACACTCTGGGGGTGTATTTTCAACTCATTGCGAATTGTGTACCTCCACTGCCTGGGGTTGTCATACCGACCGGGGTAACTTTTTTTTTTTTACTGACCTAGAGAACTTTCCTTCTTCTTATTTTTTGTAGGCCCTACCATGTTCAAGATTACTTGGGGAAACCGCGAGGAGAGTAGGAACGTGAGGCAATCTCACCTGGACTCCCTACCCTGCTTTCCTCCAAGGTTGGTGGATAGGGGTGTTTCGGGTGACCTTGTCCCCTCACGTCCCCCTCTTCTGCCGGCTAGGCACCTCGTGGGGGAAGGAACCCTCGGCGTTCAAGAGATGGGGACAAGGTCACCTCGTGGGGGAAGTGTCACAACTCTTAACATATTGCTTGACGTCCTCTCTTAGTGTCGGCCAGTAGTATCCTTGATTGATCACTCTTTCTGCCAACGCTCGAGCTCTAGGGTGTCCTCCGCATACTCCTTCGTGCATTTCGACGAGTAACTCGTTCACTTGGGATGGTGGAATGCATCGAAGTAATGGTCTGGAGAATGAACGCCAGTATAAAGTGTCATCATGGATCGTATACCTGGCCGACTGTCGTCGTATTTGTCTAGCGCGTACGAGGTTGTTAGGCAATATCCCATATTCAAGAAATTTTACCATTTCGTCAACCCAATCCTCTGCCGCAGGTTGTAATGGTTGGATTAGGCGAGTCTCTTTTGAGGTGGTTGTAACTGTTTCTACCAGGATGCCTTCTTCATTTTGAGTCTCTCCGGAGGCTATATTTGCTAACATGTCTGCCAGTTGGTTATCTCTTCGGCTAATCAAGGATAAGCTAAAAGGATTGAACATCTCTTTCCATTGTCTAGGTCTGTCTACATATGATTGAAAACTTTTTGAATGTACCGCGTAAGTACCTTGGACTTGATTTACCACTAATTGCGAGTCATTGTAGATCTTTAAAGCTGTTATATTTGCTTTATGGGCCCATTCCATCCCTATGAGTAAAGCTTCATACTTCGTCTGATTATTTGAAAGATTAGACTCTAATTTGATAGCTCGCATCTCGGTGTACTGTTTGTTGGGAGAAGTTAAAATCATTCCCACACCTACTCCGCTAGCATTTACTGCTCTGTCTACCCTTAATTCCCAAGGATCCATCAGCTGTTTACGTTCATCCATGTTTGACTATGTATATGATCCTTCTATTAGGAAATCGGCTAAGGCTTGTGCCTTGATGGCGGACCGAGGTTTGAAGGTTATGTCTTGTCCGTACAACTCTATGGACGATCGAAGCATCCTTCCTGATTGGTCCAATTTATAGAAAATTTGTCGTAACAGAGCGTCAGTATAGACGATAATCGGATGAGACTCAAAATAGGGCTTGAGTTTTCGTGTCGAGATTACCAACGCATATGCTAATTTTTCGATATTTGAATATTGTGACTTAGCATCTTTTAAGGCTTTGCTTACGAAGTATACGAGGTATTGTTTTGGCCCCTCTTCCTTTATCAATACCGATGCCACAACCAAATCAGAGAAAAAAAGGTATAGAAAGAGTGTTTCCCCCGTGTTCGGAGATCATAGCAAAGGAAGCCTTAATATGTGGCTTTTTAAATTTTTCCAGCACTGCTGCATTCCGGAGTCCATTTGAAGTCGTTCTTGGAATCTTTCAGTGTTTTGAAGAATTGAAGGCACTTTCCGCTGATTTTGAAATAAAGCGTCCTAAAGCAGCGATACATCCATTCAGTCACTGAACATCTTTGACACATCGGGGTTCAGTAAATCGGGTTATGGCCTCTAACTTCTCTGGATTTGCTTCGATTCCTCGTTCGGATGTCATGAAACCAAGAAATTTTCCTGATTTTACCCCGAATGTGCACTTCGTGGGATTTAATTTGAGGTTGAATTTGACCAGGTTTGAGAATGTTTCCTCCAAGTCGTCCAGATGTGACACTCCACGTTTAGTCTTGACAACCATATCATCCACGTAAGCTTCTATGTTTCTTCCTATTTGGTCTCAGAGGATGTAGTTCATCATTCGTTGATAAGTGACTCCTGCATTCTTTTAGCCAAATGGCATAACATTATAACAATATATGGCCCCTGCAGCTCAAAACGAAGTGTGAACCTGGTCGCTTGGCCTCATTTTGATTTTACGATATCCCAAGAAGATATCCATGAAACTTAAGAATTCATATCCTGCGGTGGAATCTACAAGTGCATCGATTCGGGGTAGCGGGTAGCAATCTTTGGGGCAGGCCTTGTTGAGGTCAGTATAATCAACACACATCCTCCATCTTCCATTGGCCTTTTTAACCATTACCACATTAGCCAACCACGTGGGATATTTGACTTCGAGAATGAACCCACCTTTTAGCAATTTTTCTACCTCCTCTTTCATGCCCTGCATCTTTTCCTCTCTGAACTGTCTAGGCTTTTGTTTCACATGGTGGCACATAGGGTTTATACTAAGTACGTGCTCTACTATCGAGGTGTTGATGCCCGGCATGTCCTCTGTACACCGGGCGAAGCTGTTTTGGTGAGTTTTTAGGATGTCAATGATATTTTGACGAAGAGTCTCTGGCATTTCTCTACCAATCTTGATACGTTGTTGAGGATACTTTGGGTTAATGATTACCTCATCAAATTCCTTATCCCGAGAAACCTCGGTGACTAAGTCAAGATCTGCTTTTCAAGTATCCTTTGTATCCTTTGATTGTTGATGGCAATCACTGAATTAATGGAGCCAATTTCAACAAACTCTTCCATCTTCCTCTTTATTTTCATGATTTATCCCAGAAGACTTCGGGGATTGCTTTTGATGAAGCATACACCTCGTAGGGTGTTGAATTTTACTTCCTGATGCGATGTCGATATAACAAGGTCGAAGGCCGCATGAAAAGGAGTTCTCACATGTTGATTACCCTTTCGCATGTGTCCTTTTGTTGTTGAGTATCGGCTACGTATTCTTTTAAACACCCCTCTTGGATGAGCCGCTCCATTACTCTTTATAACTGGATGCAATCTTCGGTAGTGTGTCCATAATCCCGATGAAACCCACATAACTTCATTTCATCCCTTGTAGGGAACGACTGAGGTCTCATTGGGGCAGGGTCCTTGATTCCATACTTGTCTTTTATTACTGCCACGAGACTTGCCTTTGGGACGTTTAGAGGTGTAAATGTCTCGAATTTCTTACTCCACCGTTTGTCTCTTCTCTTTGGGAAATTTCGAGAAACATCTTTCTGAAGTTCGTGTTGGTTGTCTTTCTTTCTGGTGGTGGATTCTAGTGCACTGCTTTCGGCTAGTGCGACTTTCCAAGCAACATTGAACATTTCCCCTATGGTTTCCGGCTTTCTTAATTGAAGCTCTGTATATAACATTCTAGATCAGAACTCCCCTTCGAAACAAGTAATAGCAGTGTCTTGACTGATCCCCTCTATGACATCATATGTCTTTTTGAATCGTTCCAAGAAAGATAACAAAGTTTCGTCGCATCTCGTTGTTTAATATTTGCTAGATCTCCTCTCATTTTTGGTATTGTTCCTGTTGTACTGAACTTATCTAGAAATGTTTTTTCTAAAGTGTGCCAAGAATCAATCGTACCTGCTTTAAGAGAGGTGAACCATGTTAAGGCCTTATCAGACAAAGTGCTCGGGAATGCTTTGCACAGTATTGCTTCGTCATTTGTGACTAGGCCCATAGCCAATTTGTAATGGCATATATGTTCGAGGGGTCGAATTTGCCCAAAGTAAAGGATAAACTGCGGGATCTTGAGGAACGGGTCAGGGGCAACACCTTGGATCCATTTGGCGAATGTGCCTAATTTGATCGATCTCATCCTCTGGACCTTTGTTGTGCTCTTGACTTTTTCAGGGTTGTGTTCAGTATACCGCTTTATGGCCCCTCGTTTCGGAGTGAGTTTCGAAGTGTGGTGACTTTCTCCCACTTCGCTGATTGTTTAACACTGCTTTCCACATGTTCGCGCTCCTCGCTTCTCAGCCTTTTTAGTGGCCAAAGTCTGTGTTCATTGTGGAAGTTGTTCAGAAGGGTCATCCAAGAACATCAACGATGGCAATTCTGCCCCCACTTTACGGAACTCAGTCCTCAATTTTAGCCATTGTCTTGAGAGCTCTTATTCTTGCTTTAAAAGTTCGTTTTCTTTCTGCAGCTTCTGTAGCAACTCTCTTTCATCGCTTATCCTTTTAGAAGCGATGTGATCCCTTAGATCTTGAGAGTGTCTCAAGGTTTCTGGTTGTAGTCCTAACCTTTCCACAGCGGGGCGACGGTGTGAAAAGGGTGGAGCTGAGGATTGTGCTATCCTCATCGTCGTTTCTTGAGGTGACGCCTGTCGCACGGTGCATCCTTCTCCTGAATGTCGGGACATAAAGATTTACAAGAGAAATCTTCGTTTCCCGGTAATAGAACCAAACTGATTCGTCAAAAATTAGTTGAGATATCTAAGGGCTAAAAATGTGAATTAGTGTTAAAAAGATTTCGGGTATATCAAAGTAAAGGGTTGAGAAATCACGAATCTCGGACAATCTGTATATGTGCACTGAATGTTCCCCTGAATTTCCGAAGTACCGAATACCTGCAAAATAGGGGAAGTTCAATGGGGATATGGGTTCCCCGTGAACTCTCCGACGATTAAGTTAGTGTTAAAAGTATGATGGATAATTTAGGATATTTGGCCTCCCCTCTTACCTTCCATTTGCTTCCCTTTTATAGATCCTTTCCCGAGGAAGTTTCCGTGATGAATGTAAGTTCGTGGTTTTTCTATTTAGTTCGTGTCTTGCCGTTATAGAAAAACGTTCTTTAAATTATGGTGTTCATGGGAGAGAGAAAAACTCTACGATCGACGTAGTGGGGTCATAAAGCCCGTTTTTAGCGCTGATTATTAACTTTTGGTCATTAGTTGTGAATTTATTACTTTATCGAAGTGCTGGGCAGTTAATTTTAAGGTTAATGATGCTTTTGCCCTTGACTTGTGTCCTTGACGGTTAAATATATATATCGAATAATTGGTGAGTTTAGTCCCGAACAAATTTATTTTTGACAAGTTAAGTCCAAAAATATTTTTCTTAACTTTAAAAGTCCCAAACTTTTTTTTTAAAGAGAACAATAAAATCCTTTTTTACGGATTCCATTAAAAACTTAAAAAAGTTAACGGTTTTTATTATTTAATTAATTAAAAAAAATGGTAAAAATGTCATTATATGTGAAAAATAAGAAAAAAAGAAAATAAAAGAAATATTTAAACAAAAGATAAACATATTCTCACATATAAAATTAAAAAATAAAAATATAATTAGAAAAGTAAGATTAAAAGTTATTTGTGTATCAAAATTTCTTTTTTATTGCTGAAAGATCTCTATCATTTTCCGTCTCTCGGCTATTTGAAGAAAAGTAAAAGAAAATTATGTTTTTTTTCCAGTTATTTTGGATGGAATCAACCGTAGTTTGGTCTTTTGATCGCTACAGAAGAAGACGCTAGAAGAAGGTATTTTCATTGACGAAGAAGAAAAGACTTGATATTATTACTTTTTTAAAATAAATTTTTTATTTTATATTTTATATGAAAATATTTTAAATATATTTTTTCTCTTTTTTCTTTCTTTTTTCTTACTTATAATGATATTTTTACTTTTTTTAATTAAAAAATAATAAAAATTGTTAAATTTTTATGTTTTTTAATGAAATTCATAAAAAAAATTTTATTATTCTCTTTAAAAAAATTTGAGACTTTAAAAATTAAAAAAAATTTAGAACTTAACTTACTAAAGTAAATTTATTTTGAATCAAATTTATCAATTATTATATATATATATATATATATAATATTTATTTATTTATGTCTTAAATCCTCTTTGGGTGGAATGATGATATTAAGATTTTCATGTTCTTTGAAAAGTTATATAATTTTATTTGTTCAAGATATGTAAACCGATAGAGTTAGTAGCAATTATTGATCCTTTAACCTTTTTACTTTATATATATATATATATATATTATATATAATAATAATAATATAATAATCATGATTAATTAAGCAGTAAATAGTGACTGAAAGTTGATGTCAAGTGAAAAAAAAGTTATCTAATTGTCAATTTCACTCAATCTTTCTTATAAAGAAGTTCAGTTGGAAGAATAATTACAGTCAAAATCTATCGAAAATGCAATATTCTTTCCTTTTCTTTTCTTTTATTATCAGTATATTTATATATTAATTTATAAATAAATAGAGGACAAATTTCTTTAAAAAAAAATTTAGAAGACAAATAAATGAAAAGTAGAAACTCTGAAGCCGAAAGAAACGTGAAGAATAGAATTTTAAAAAGTCGAGAGAAATATAAAGAATACATTTTTTTTAATTTTTAATTTTACAGATAGAAAATTTGTTCAAGATAAGATTTTTAAAGATTTAATGTGTGTGTATATATATACACTAAAATTAATGGATATAAAATTATGTCTTCAGTGATTCTTTTTTCTGGTTAAAAGAAAAGAAAGATGTGTGTGTATATATATTATATATTATATATATATATATATATATATATATTCATGTGCAAAGGAATCTAAGGGATTTTAGGTCAAGGTAAGTTAAAGTCGAAGAATAAATTCTAAACTGATGTTCTAATGCAAGTTCTAGGGATTCAGTTTAATCAGCATTTTTCATCCATTTTTACCCTTCATTCAATTTCCTTCCTTTTTCCGTACTATCACAAATTCTTCGCATTTCAGTGTCTTAATCAAGGAAATTCTTCTCTCTCTCTCTCTCTCCCTTCAACATCACGAAGAACCCTAGAAATTCCAATATATATATATATATGGCATCAAGAATAGATACTCTTATCTTAGAAACATCCAATCTCGAATTTTTGAAAAAAATTGAAATTCTTCAACTTATATATAGTATTAAAGAATCCTTTTGATTACATGCATTCACTATTATAGTTTCTTTTTCAACCGAAAGTGTTTATTCTTTGATCGGGTTCTTCCATTCAAACTGCATTTGGTCATATATATATATAGCTAGGTCTTCATTATCGTTCAAAATATATATAGGCATATATATATATGCAAAGAACTTTTAAGTCCATCCAAAAATAAATGGAAAAAAATTCTTATTTTTTTCTTGGGAAAATTGCCCTCTTTTATGGGACTCGAATTTTTCATAAATTTTGAAAGATTAGGTCAATTGTGTCAACATTACTCATTGAATAGAGATTAGGTTGACCAGCATAGTTTCTGTTTTCCTTCTTAAACTATATATATACTACTTTACTTTTCACTACTTTTAATTGGTTAAAGTGGCCAACTTATCATATATTTTTTTCTTTATATATATTATAATAATAATGGTTTCCTTTAATTTGCTTGCTTTCTTGTCCTTTTATAAAATGGAAATGATCCTTCTTGAAATTCTCTCATCTCTTTCTTTTAGTATGTTGGAGTGAGGGGCCATTTGTTGAAACCCCTTTTGCATATTGTCCTCTAGCCTAGGGTTGCAAATTTTCCCCCAAAATTTGGTTTTTTTTTTTTTCTACACCCTTATTAGTTAATTAATTTAGGACAAAATTTAAAACACAGACAAATTTTAACATTTTCTCTCGTATGTTTGGCTAATTTTAATACTTTAGTAAATTTTTTATCGATTTTCAACTCTGATATCATATTAAAAAATGATTATTTATCACCATAAAAAAAAGTTATTCTATTACTATATATATATATATATATATACATACAAAGAATTATTAAGTTGTTGAGAAACTATTACATTATAAAACTATTATTCATATAAAAAAGTGTTTATGATATATATTGTTGTTGTAAATTTGTTATATTTAATGCTTTTAAAAAATGTATATATATATAACTATATATGTACAAAAGCTTCTTAAGATTCAATTTTGAAGACATGAATTTTTATTTTTTTTAATCAAAGTGACTCATATTTTAGGAAATCACTTTATAAATTATGTAATATTTGAAAATTAATATGCACACACACACACACACACACACACACACACATATATATATATATATATATATATATCTAATTAATATTGTATTATTACTAATTTGAAAGAAGAAAGTAAAATAAAATTTTAAAAAAAATTGGGTGGAGTTTGTAGATATAAAAATAATTATATATATATATTATTTTGGTGGAATTTGTAATGTGGGCTGTCCCTACAGATTTCATTATCTTCACCATTATTATATATACATGAACTTAGATTTCAAAACCACTTTTTTTAACTTTTGGGAATTTAATTAATTAATCTAATGATCTATCTTGTCTTTTTTTTATATTATATTATATTACAGTGGCCTTTGTTGTTGTTTGAGCTTTCGATATTTGATTTTTTTAATAATAGGCACTTTAACAACCTTAATTAGTTGTTAATGTTGACCCCTCACTCTCCCCAAAGTATTCCAAATCACCACTTTCACTTTCTTTGTTTTCATTATTGTGTTCTTTAAATATATATATATATATATGTATATATATATATATTAGTGTATGTATATGTAAGGTTTTCGTTTGAGTGTGTATAAATTATTGATTGAATGGGTTACACATGAAAATGACTTGTCTAGACTATATATATATATATATTAGTTAATGTTAGTTTTGGGGTCATTCGGGAAAGGAATTGCTTGAGCTCATATACTTTTGAGTCCTTATCACGACTTAATTAGTTAGTAATTATCTAAATTACAATAATTTATATATATATATATATATATATATATATATATATTTAAGGGTTTCTATTTCTGTCATGTTATGTCGAGTCATCTTTATGGACCACGGTCTATCTATGTCTCTCTTACTTAGGGTTTCGACTTATTCGGACTAAGATTCCTTCTTAGTCGGATTTGTGCCTCGATCCGTGCCATAATACCTTAACCCACATTGCACATCTTGATCCACGCACAACAGTTAGTATAAAAAGATTGGCACACAGCCAGAACCCTAGATCGCATATCACACGCATACTTGTTCTGTCACTGCCGGAACTGTCCCACACCCTTGAGACAAAGGGTCTCACATACCTCCCTCACTTAAGTCATCAACGTCCTCGTCCATCTTTGTTGCTTCTAATAGTCAAAATCACATACCTCCCTCACTTAAGTCATCAACGTCTTCGTCCATCTTTATTGCTTCCAATAGTCAGAAATGTAATTTTTAAATTGCCAAATGGTCATGTTTCTTTTTCAGGTGGCATCAATCTTGGCCTCTCCCTTCCAATGCAGAAGAAACAATCGTGGCCTCTCCCTTCCAATGCAGAAGAAAATCAGTCCTGCGGACTCATGATTCTTATGGTTCAAAACCATAAGTAATTGTATTATCAACTGAAGTACATTTTTTTATCGTATTATAATAATTTAATTATTTAATTATTTTCTAAAATTTTTTAATCAATATTCTTATCAAACTAATTGTAAAGAATTTATAGCAAAAATTGACATGGACATCAAATTATTTAACATATAATTTGAATTCAAAATCTTTTATTTAACAAATTAATAAAAATTATAATTACAGATTCCTCTCTTTTCGAAAATTCATACATTTCTTATAAGCTTATAAACAACTATCTCTCGAGCATAGGTTTAAGTTCGAGCTCAATGAAAAAAAAAAAAGAAAATGGAACAATGCATTCTCATAGACCAAAATTTGGTCTTGTTCCTCCTCATTCTTATAGTATTTGGGTGATCATGCACCGGCTTGAGCCGTCCTTTTTGCATGTGGCACATACAGTCCAGCAAACTGACTCTACACATTTCTTTTTCTTCTTGTCCCTTTTCTTGAAGCGCGCGCGCACACACACACACACACATATATATATATATATATATATAGTGGATTCTTATATTATTCTTACTATTTTGTATTGTTATATATATATATAATATATATATATATATATATATTATATATAGTGGATTCTTATATTATTTTCTAAAGACATAAATGCTCATTTGTAAACACCATATACTACATTTTCAGCAAGGTAAATGCTCCAAATGTATGCTAAAATAGTAAAAAGAAATATTATATATATATATATATATATATATATATACATATGGTGGTGCACTAAAGTTGAGAGGAGGAAATATTATCCGCTAAAAAGAAAAGCTTCTAATAATGTCCCTCCAACATCTGGTATATATATATATACATATGGTGGTGCACTTGTGGATTCATAGATTGTGACAAATGCTTCATTAGATTTATGCTATAATTCCATCTTCAATGTCTGAAAATGACTTAAGAGAAGGGATGTCGAAAATGTGTTGGGTTCGAATGATTCCACAAGGGCAAGGGCAAGAGAGACTCCTAAACTAATCAAAAAGAGAAACCATGAAATATTCTTTTAACTCCAAACAAATATTCTTACCAAGTCTTGGCGCTATCAGATAATTCATACTCCCAACACTTGGCCACTTACCCCATAAAGGTCGATTTTATATTTTATATATATAATATATTAATATATTATATATATTATATATATATATAATTTTTCTTCCTTTCGAGAATTTATTACAACCATATATATTCTATTTTAAATAGTGAAAAGTAAACTAATTTTTACGAAACTTACACCGTCCAAAAAGTCAGCAATTTTAAATACAAACTTTTAACATTAATTTATTCAAATGAAAAAGAAGTTTAATTATACAAAATAATGTCTTGACTTCAATATTTTTTTGGGGTTAAATCAATTTAATATTTGAGCTAATTATGATTAATTTAGATTTGGTTCGAGTTAAAGCTGCAGAATTCAAATTATAATTTTATAATTGTAGTATTCAAATTTTAAAATAAAATTTACAATAAAAATCGAATCAACGACTTTGTATAGCATTCCCAATATTTATTACAAAATTCAATTTTATAATTGTAGAATTCAATTTTTCTTGAAATAACAATCAAAATCGAATCAACACTTTACATAACAATATTTATTATGAAATTTAAGAATTTTTAAGAAAAGGAATAAAATATAAATTTATTTTAAATTAGTAAAAATTTAAAGCGATATATATATATATATTGTTCTTTTCTTGTTGTTGTGTTGCATGTTCATCCATAGTAAATAGCACATCTAGCTAGCTAGGATATTATCTCTTTACTTTATTTTTTCCCCATGCACGTTCTTACAATTCTATTCATCAACCGAAAGTAAAAGGTTTTTGCTAGCTATTGAACCACAACTTTTAAGTTTATCATGAGCTTTCAATATATATATGTATGTATGTATACATGTGCGTGTGTGTGTTTGTGTGTGTCATGCACACCATTAATATACATGTGATGCTTACATTTTTTGCACTTCTAAGGTTAACTTCTTTTTGACATTTTAGTACTATATATGATTACGTATTTACATACATTAATGTTATAATAACTCTGTGGTTGATGATCAAAGGGTTGATATATAGTTAAAAAGCTATACCGATGAATGTGTAAAATCAGCTATATATATATATATATATATATATATATATTCTTTTTTGTGGCCATTTTATTTCTTGTGCCATTGAACAATCTTGTGCATTTATTTATTAGTAGGATTTGGTGCGTCATTTACACGGGGCTAATCCATTTCAAGATTTGAAAATATTAAATACTTAATTACCTACTCATGTATTTATAAAATACTTTTCTTTTGCTCCATCACGCAAGGGAAATTATAGGTTCATACGTGTACAATCAAATTAGCTCTTGGTACAACCGTATAGTTACAGGTGATCCACTAATCACCACGTACCTATGATTATGCCGTAAGACGACTTTGACATTTCAACTTTACTTATTTGAACATGGCAGGAGTTATGTATTGCTTACATATATATATCACGCTTGCACAATCTCTCCCGAGAAAAATGGTGATGAGACTATAACAGCTATATAAATATATATATATATATATATATATATATATATATATAAGTATTTTAAATTTATATGTTCATTGGATCTATCTACTTATATGGGATTGTGTTCTTCTTTTTCCCAATAGGTTTTATTGTACATTGAATTCAAGGGAATTCCATAAGGTAGGTTTTTCAAGAAAATAATTTCTTGATACAATTTCATAATATCAAGAAGAAACCCTGTAACCCTAGAAGTTTTATTTGAATGAATTGTGGGAATCATGGAAGGTAAGAAAATGTTGTTTGAGAAATATGAAATGGGAAAGATGTTAGGGAGAGGGACATTTGCAAAAGTTTACCATGGCAAAGAATTGGCTAATGGTGAAAGTGTGGCAATCAAGGTTATCAACAAAGATCAACTAAAGACTGAAGAAATGATGAAGCTTATCACAAGGGAAATCTCTATCATGCGCCTCGTTCGCCATCCCAATATTGTGGAGATCAAAGAAGTCTTGGCTACCAAGGCAAAGATTTACATTATTATGGAATATGTAAAAGGTGGTGAACTTTTTGCTAAAATAGCGGAGGGGCGATTAAGGGAAGACGTAGCTCGGAAGTACTTTCAACAGTTGATTAGTGCCGTAGATTTTGTTCATAGTCGCGGTGTTGTTCACCGCGATCTAAAACCTGAAAATCTCCTTCTTGATGAGAACGGAGATTTGAAGGTTACAGATTTTGGCTTGTCAGCTTTGACTGATAAGCAACATGATGGGGCGGGTTTTCTCCTCCACACCCAATGTGGGACTCCGGCCTACATTGCACCGGAAGTACTAAAAAAGAAAGGCTATGATGGTGCAAAAGCTGATATTTGGTCTTGTGGTATCATATTATATGTACTTCTAGCTGGTTTTCTACCATTTCAAGATGAAAGTGTCTTGAACATGTATAGAAAAATTTTTAGGTCAGATTATACATTCCCACCTTGGTTTTCACTAGAAGCAAAAAGATTGATTTCAAAACTTCTCATTGTTGATCCCAAAAAAAGGATCACTATTCAAGCAATAATGAGAAACCCTTGGTTTAGAAAGAACTATTCTTTGTCACATTCATTTTCACTTCATGATTCAATGTTGATGGGAAATTTTGAAGAAGATCAAGAACAAAATATTCTTCGTGGCGGTGGCGGTGGCAATGGCATGATGAGGAAATCACCATCTTCACCGGCCCTTTTGAATGCGTTTCAGTTGATTGCATCAATGTCCACTGGTTTTGATTTATCCAGCTTGTTTGAAATCAAAGGAAAATCAGGATCAATGTTCACTTCTAGATGTTCAGCCACATTTATAATAACAAAAATTGAAAAAATTGCCAAAATGTTGAATTTCAAAATTGCCAAAGGAAAAGACTTCACTTTGAGATTGCTAGCTCCATTGGAAGGCCGGAAAGGGAGATTACTTGTAACAGCTGAGGTTTTTAAGGTTGCACCGGAGGTCGCCGTCGTCGAATTCTCCAAGACTTCCGGAGACACTTTGGAGTATAAGAAATTTTGTGAAAATGATATTAGACCTGCCCTTAAAGATATTATTTGGACATGGCTAGGTGATCATGATACCTTTAACAATAACATTGCCAAAGATGATACTCAATAATAAGTTGAAGAAAAAAAAAACCCTAATCAGGGTATACAATTTAGACATTTTATTTTATTTTATTTTTTTCCACTTTCTTTTTTGTTGCCATTGATTGTTTTATTGTTTGTATGTAAATGTTTTCACTGAATTATATATATATATATATATATATATATATATATATATGTGTGTGTGTGTGTGTGTGTGTGTGTTTAATGAAAGCATCATGTAAATTACTTGTAAATAGCAACAATTTGTACCTAATTAAGTGTAATGTTTTATAGGTTAAGTTGTATCATATATATGTGTGTGTGTGTGTGTGTGTGTTTCTAAAATATAAGAATCTATATATAATCTTAATTAACCTTAATTAATCAAGAAGGATAAGGTTGTAGCTACTAAATCATATAGGTTAAGTTGTATCATATATATATATATATGTGTGTGTGTGTTTAATGAAAGCATCATGTAAATTACTTGTAAATAGCAACAATTTGTACCTAATTAAGTGTAATGTTTTATAGGTTAAGTTGTATCATATATATATATATATATATATATATATATTATATGTGTGTGTGTGTGTGTGTGTGTGTGTTTCTAAAATATAAGAATCTATATATAATCTTAATTAACCTTAATTAATCAAGAAGGATAAGGTTGTAGCTACTAAATCTGCACTTATCATCATATCACTATAGATACCTATAAGTTGGTGCTGAATAAGGATAAAAAAATTTCGCCTCAAAATGTGTTCCAACTGTGTCGTTTTCAATAAAAATATTCCTGAACACTTTTATTTTATTTTATTTTTTTTAATGTTAACGCAATTATTGCTGAATGTGTACCATTAGTTCTAGTAAGTTCTTTAATCTTTTTTGAAATAATATTTAATATTAAATGAGCCCTTAATTAAGGTTTATATTATAATTAGCATGTTTTATGGAGAAAAAAAAATTTAGCATAAATCTGTTGTGCAATGAGTACTGGTTTATATGAACTCAAAATATTTGTAGGGAAATGATATTTTTTATACATACAGGAAACAAATATTATATATATATATATATATATATATATATATATATATATATATATATATATATATATGAGAGTAGTAGTGTGAGTTGACGTGAAGATAGTGTGTGTATATCACAAAGGTAAAGAGATAACGTATAGTGGAAAACTTTGGTTGGATGAAGACACAAGAGATAGAGTAAAAAAGAGATGTCTTTTTATTATTATTATTATTAAACCCACAATTAATTAATTAGTTACTTTATCTTTAAAAAGTCCTCAATAAAATTAAAATTGTAAAAAGATTAATTGAGAAATGATTATATATATATATATATAGTGATGATGGAAGAGAAGAATGAAAGTTGGTAAACTTCCATTTAGGGATAGAAATGGATATATGTTTTTGCAAATGGATGGGGGCATAACGCATTCTAATATATAAACATCATGTGGTAGAGAAAATTGATTAGTTAAATTAGCATGTAATTAATTTGTCTATAAAAATATATATCCATTTCCTAAATGATAAACATTAATAATATATATATTAAGAATTATTAAAAGTATAAAATTTAAAATAAATAAATAAATATATATATATATAAAGTGTTGCTTAATTGGTAAAAATAGTAAAGAAAATACTTTAAATTTTATTTTTTTTAAAAAGGTATTTTGATAAAAATAAATCTTTTCGTTAGTTAATTAACGGTCAACATCAACAAACTTTTCTTCTTTTTTTTCCTTTTAATACTAGGTTCCTTATTAAGTTTTAAAATGTTTAAAAAAAAATTTCTTTTCTTTTTGATAATTTTTAAAATATTATATTTTTTAATGTCTTAAATTCATTACTTTTTAAAATAAAATATTACCTTATGTCTTTTTTACTAAATTATTAATTTGAATAAAATAGTTATTTCAATTTAATAAACATGTTATGGTTTAAAATTCTACATTTTCTAAGAGATCTTTATCAAACATCAATATTTTATTAAATTTTTTATTTAATGACGCTTTTCAAATTTATATTTATTAAAAGTGAATTAAAATAGATAATATTATTAGTATAAAAATTGTCATAATTTAACAATTTTTTTATTAAAAAAAAAAAACAAGAACAACCTAATATACACAAAAATAAAGTGGAAAGGACAAAAAAAAAATTTAAAAATTAGGAATTTATAAAACATGCAAATTTCCTATTCTTTTTTCAACTTTCATTGAATCTTGAACCTTTCAACTCATAGCCTGGATGCTGGATTAGATTTGTGGTACATCATCTCCGACAAAACGTTCACTTCAATCATAATAACCCTTTTTAATAAATAATAAACCTTTTTTCTTTTTTATTAGCTCTCTCGAATCCCTTATTTTTTAAAAAAATATCCTTTTCCATCTCAATCACAAAATATATTTCATAGACGGTATTGGATTAGGGGATTTTTCAAGATTTTCTTTTGTGCCCTTCACAGTGGTGATATCATATGGGAGGCAAGAATCAAGGGATGAAAGGGGACAAAACTATTTGTGCTACATACATAGTCTAATCCAAGGAAGAAAATTAGCATTTGGGAGAAAGGTAGATGACAAAAATAAATAAATAAATAAATTTATATATATGCAATACAAATGAAAATATTATTTTTTTATTAGAGAGTAAATGATGGATCGACACGTGTAATGGGAGAAGGGTTTCCCGGGATAAGAAAAATAATATATGGAGTAACTGTAAATCAACTAAATTATTCGATAACAAAACTTGTTTATATTCGTTTCGGACTCGTTCATTTATTAAACAAATAAACTCAAAGAAGTTTATTCAAATACTGTTCAAATATTATATAATATTCGCGAACAAATTATAAATATTTATATATATTATTTGTAATAATATATAATATTTAAATTAGAGATTTAAAAAAAATCTTAAACTTTTAGGTGTGATTTAATATTTTTATAAGAATTTATTAAATAGTTAAATATTTAAATTATAATATTTTTTTTATTTTATAAATTTAAAATTTTGAAAAAAAATTAATATTTAAATTTAAATTTAAAATTTTTTTAAATTTAATCGGACGAAACAAGAGTTCGAACTCAAACAATAAAAAAAACAAACAAACTTGAATAATTTTTTCTGTTCAAATAATAATTCAATAAATTTAAAATATCTTATATTCGATTCAATTCGACTAGTTAACAACTCTAATCAAATGTAGAGAATAATAATAATGTTTTCATTTCAATTAGCCCTTTATGGAATTCTACACCATGATCGCATGATTAGACACCATTTATGGAAGTACAGCGATTTTGCTTGATACTTTCTGTAGCTTCTCTTTTAGACTCCCTATCCTTACTTATCTATATATATATAACCCCTCTATGTATATGTTTTGTTGGTACCCACTTACAATTTCAAACTTTTTGAGACTAATTCGAATTTAATTTGCGAATTGTCTGCAGTTTAATTTTTATTTGAAAATTAAAATTTGATCCAAATTTTTTTTTAAAATATAAAATTATATGTTTTAAGAAAATTTGAAACTTAGATCATTCATTCTAAACGAAGCATTTAAGAATTTATTTACCAACTTCACTATTAATTCTTGTACCATATTTTTGACTTTTATTAAAAATAATATTGTCCCACATTGCAATGAGTTGTAATCTCAATAATCTTACCATAAATTAGTCTATAAAAATATCTTAATTATCAGTAATATATTCCAGTCACTAGATAAAAGCCTTGCTAAGCAGCTTTGGTCACACACACACATATATATATATATATATATATATATAGATGTGAGTGTTTAAGAAAGAAGGAAGTGGCATGTAGTGGGATGGATGAGTACAGAAACCTAACCATAGGCACCCACCCAATCGCAGGAGGAGCAGGAAATAAAGAGGGGAGTGGGGATGAGGTGGAGTGAAGACATGCAAACCTAATAATAATATTTATGCCAAGTTTTAAGATTTGCTGCAGACAGCATAACACACGCGTGCATCTCGTTTTTTTCTTTTTATACCTCACTCACTTTAGTTGTACTCCCACTTGGAAACTCAAACAATAATAAACAAATACTAAGGATATAAGAGAGAGATATCATGGATGATTAGTTGTTCATTCCAAAACTTCGACTTCTCTCACTCATTAATCAATACTTCACATCATATTTATACATACATATTATATATAATTATTATCACAACTCAAATTAATTCATATTTGAAATTCAATTTTTTACTCGAGAAAAACAATTACCCTAACTCTTACATATTATTCACAATAATTATCAAACTTTTTATCTTCACAAAATTCAATTCTTACTTTAAAAAAAACTTTCATCCTAACTCTTACATTATACTCACAGCAAGTAAATTATATTATCATCACAATTCTTAACTTAATTCTTGCATAGCATTTACAAAAAATGTTGAATTCTTATCCATGCACGCTCATAGAGTTCAACTCTCGTTCATAAGAAAGTTTCACCCTAATTTTTACGTGACGATGACGATGACGATCACAGCAAGCATCAAATTTTAACTTTACATGATGAGAAATATGGGGCGGGAAGTGGAAAAGATTAGTTATACTAGTTGAAAAGCTATGTGCACACACAGATATATATATATATTTATACATATATATATTATATATATATATATATTATAAATAATGTATGTAATTGGGAGATGCTGAGGTAGAGTAGGAGTTGATGATAGTTTTGATTATTTTATTACAATGTGAAAGATTAAAAAAAAAAAAAACACTAGGGGATTGGGGTGGTGAGAGAAAGGGGGAAATCCAGCTCTTAGGTTGTTGTTGCTGCAAGTGGAAGAAAAATGATAGTTGGCATCATTGTATGTCCAGAAAAATCTACCAAAATATATTTATATTGCTTAGAAAGCACGCGCACAAACTAAATCTCTCACTTCTCACGTAAGCATGAGACCCCAATTTTTAGATTTCAGATCTGATATGATCAACCATCTTTTCTTCTATTTCTCTCTCTCTCAACCATTTTGTTCCTAGCTCATGTTCTTTTCAATCATTCAATCTCACTTAAAAGAATTATTCACCAATAACTTGATCCATGTAAATACGAATTTGATCCATGTAAATATAATTTTTAACTCACGATATCAATTGAGTGAAAAGAGTTTTGTTTCTTACCTTTTTGCCTTGGGG
Source organism: Asclepias syriaca (assembly GCA_027405835.1). Lineage (NCBI taxonomy): Eukaryota > Viridiplantae > Streptophyta > Magnoliopsida > Gentianales > Apocynaceae > Asclepias > Asclepias syriaca. The sequence goes on along the minus strand of CM049929.1, from coordinate 6,355,337 downwards.
TTGTTGATTGAGGCATTTTCACAAACACTTGAGTGGTCCTTATCTCAGAATCTAAATCTTCTTTCCTTCTTCTTCTATTCATCCAATCACTAAAAAGGTGTTGATTAATGATAGCTCCTTCCCACTACGCATCTACACGCCCTTTGATATATAGCTGCAGATTGCGGATTGCGGATTGGTAGTAAAGATATTTTGGGGTTTCTTTTGATTTTTGTAATTTTGGGAATCTCGTCAAACTTAACATCCAAATTTCATATCATACCAGAAGGAAAATAAAACATAAATGGATCTTGATTTGAAAGCAAAAAAAAAAGTGTATAAACAAATCTATCTTCGGAGGATTGATTCTTATCCGTTTCGATTTTGGAGGGAGGGGCCTTCTTTTGACATTTTAGCTATTTTATTTAAGCACATGAGAAAATTTGTGCATTTACTCTCAAAATATTCAAATGTGAAGGGCTTGGTCTGATCCATGGAGAAATAATATTAAATACCATATTTTGCAAATAAACAAACAGAAAAAAGGAATTTTTTAAAAAAAATTTATATAATTCATAATCCAACTGAATTTTGCCCTAATCAAATAAAGGGTGTAATAACAATATATTTAGTTCATAAATAATCTATTACTCTAAATCAATCTTATGTGATCCTTGGCACCACACCACCCAGGTTTGGAAATGGACGACGAATGATCTCCCAATATTCAGCAATAAATATTTAAAAATGGAAAGATCTTCTCATGCCTTTGATTTCTTTCCTTTTGATTCTTTAACAGGATGAACCTGGAAAGGTATAAATGTTTTCCCACCCATGTACGGTTGTAAGACTTCCGGAATTTCAACACCATCCTCCTTCTGGTAGTTCTCCAGGATGCAGCATATTGTCCTCTCCGTTGCTGTCAGTGTGGAGTTCAACAGGTGCACGTATTGCTTAACTTGTTCATTACTCTGCAGGGATCAAGCAAACCTCCTCATTTAAAGCACTCAACGACGACTGGGTAAAGAATTCCAAAGAAAGACGAATGAGAAACCCACCTTTTTTTGCCCAAAGCGGATTTCTAATCTTCTTGATTGATAATCTGTACAGTTGGAGCAAGAGACAAGCTCCCTATAGGTACCGGAGGCAGGAAACCATGCTTCCAAGTCACACTTTTTGGCGGCTGCGTCGTTCAGAGCACCAGAAACAATTGCTACAACTTGATAAGGAAGTTTAAGCTGCCAAAGGAAAGAAAATTATAAATTATCAGAATTAAAAGAAATAAAAGGCTGTGTACAAAGAGTAATATTTTGTTAGCTATTGTGGAAATCACATTCTTGAAGAATGAATTAAGGAAGCAATTGATGAGCCTCAGAGTTCTTGAGGAAGAAAAATACCATTTGGTAGAATTCCTCAGAGTTCTTGAGCATCTCTTCATGCATATCCCAGGAGTCATTGCCAGTTGGACTGGTAATACAGAACTGTTCCACTTTCTCAAATTGATGAACCCTGAAAATTCCAAGGGTGTCTCGTCCATGTGAACCAGCTTCCTTCCGGAAGCACGTTGAATATCCAGCATATCTAGAAGGTTGTAAAAACATTAGCTGAGGAAATACGAATATCCATACAGTTAGTTTACAAAGGTTTGACGAATAACTATCATGCCTAATTGGAAGCTGTGATGGATGAATCCAATCCTCAAGATGATAAGCACAGAGTGGCTGCTCAGCTGTGGCAATCAGATATTTGTCGTCTCCCTCGCCAGTAACCTTTTAAAGAAACAACTTATCAAAATACATACAAGGAAGAACATCCGAAACAAGAAGTCAAAGTTACCTGTATCTGGATTGAATAAAGCAAATAAGACTAGAATAATTTGAACCAATTACAAACATCTATTCATTTGCAAGAGAACATCTTCAATTGAAAAGATACATCTACAAAAGGACACTAGGTTATTTAAGTGAACCAAATTACAACAACAATGGGAACCAAAACACCATAACAAATTCCTTAACAGTCATAGTTCAAATAAAACACAATAGGAACAGAAATAATCCTACTTCATTCTAATTGTTTTCAGGTTCTGAAGATCCTCGTTATGTGAATCCAGCCAATAGAACAAATGCAAAAGGCAAACAGAGTGCATTAGCACAAGCTAAACAGAGAGAGACTCAATTCCGTGCGAGCTGTCTTTGGTCCCATATATATATATACACTTTATATCTCATTTGTAGACCGACCCCCAAGAAGCTCAAAAACCTTCAAAGCAACAAATCATCGGATTACCATATTCTAGATAGCCAATTAAACCCAAAAACATAATTACAATAAGCGGATAAGCTCATAATTTATGCCAACCTATGAAAAATGATGACAGGAAAAACATAGAAGGTTCAGGGGAAAGGTGCAGCAAGGTTTTTCCAAACAAAAACTACATACGAGAAGTTTGAATGGAAAACAACAGCTATTAACTGACCTAATGAAAAACAAAAAAAAAAAAAGGGAACAGAATGGATAAATAGGCACATGTAAGTTGGGTCTATCAAATATGAAAAAAGGCTTCAAATTATAAGTAGGTGAAACCATAACAGTAATATAATGTTCCATGAAAGGCCGTGAGAAAAACACAAGTATTATTACCTTGTATAGTTCCTCATCAAATTGTGCTAGTTGAGCACACTTCGCCATAATATCTTTTCTCATGAAAAATGGGGTCTGCAATGCTGTATATCCCCTTTTCTCCAAGAAATCAAGACCAAAGTTAATAAGAGCTTGATTGAGACGCACACCAACTCCTTTAAGATAGAATCCTCTGCCACCAGCTGTATTGGCACCTAAACAGAGGGAAGCATAATCCAATTAGAAGTTTAGTATTAAAAGAAATTTATCACAACCTTCAATGCTATTTCTTATTTAGTTCCACAAAATTGTACTATAAGGGTTCATCTTCATTGTTAACAATCATCCATAACAAAACCTTGGAGACTCAAGCCTTCATAGCTTAAGAAGACATACAAATATTATATATGAATATTAGTATTATGTTTACTTTATATATAAATTCATGATTTTAGGGGGAAAAAACATGTATGGATGAAGAAGTTAACATTAAATTATCAAGAATTTAATAACTAATTTGATATTGATAGTTTTATTTTTATTTTTTTAAATTAATTAATATTTTGTTAGAAATATTAAACTTAACACATTAGATCTGATTAACATCAGCCATCAACTCCAGATGGATTAAATGCTCACACATTAACTGCAAAAAATATAATAAACTATTTTACATTAAAAAATAAAAAATAAGAATATAACTCCTATTATTTTCACCTAAATCCTCTACACTACTCTTATTGGTGAGACAAATTAAAAATTTCCCGCAAGAATATAGGCCAATTTCATAAGTTTGAAATCTAAACAGAATCCTCTATGTTTGATTATTATAGAAAAGGCATGTGGATGACTCTACTTTGTAATCTAGAAAGAACGGTAGATGAAACAAGTGTCACATATAAACACAATTCTCTTTTAAACACAAGCATTTCTTAGCATGACACATAGCAACAAATGATATGCATGAAATTGATAGCTGTTGGAAGGTAGATATAAGCAGTAACAATACCCTTCTTTGTATCTGCTATTCCAAGAAGCTCAACAAGGTCAACATGATTTTTTAGCTTTGGCTCAGATCTCTTTTCTCCCCATGTTCGGATAACAGCATTATTTGCCTACAGAAATATAGCAGTTTTTGAAGGATTGAGTAAACTGCCCAAGGAAAATTTGATCTGAAATTAATGTAAATCAATCAAATACTGCAGAAATACTGTATGCACCTCATCGTTACTAATCGGAACTGAATCATGCACAAGATTTCCAATGATTTCCAGTTTTCCATATAATGCTGATCGAGCTTCCTGAACTTCTGCTTCTTTTTTTGCAGTTGATTGTTTATTCTCTTCTGTACTTTTGATCATTTGACTAGCATCTTCACCAGACTAACCATGGAAAAAGTTGTGAACAGCTGTTATAAAGAAATGAGAGACAAATACAGAACTTCTCACAGATACTTTCACAAAAATGATGAAGTGAATACGAGCCTTGTTGATGTACCAAGTCCAAATTCAGGCCTGGACAATTTATGTCTTGATTTAAGTCCAATGACTATTGTTTGCTTCAAAAGCTTAATATTTATTAGCTTTATTTTTTCAAGGGGTACATAAAATAATCAAAGAAAAGAAAGAGAACAAAAGGGAACTCTCAGAATTTGATAGTATATAAATATGAATATTCCATCAGTTTTTCAATGAGCAGTTTAGACCAGGAGGAAATGATAGAGAAAAAAAGGGAACAACAATTTAAACTATTTTCTTCAGCAGTTTTCTGCTACCCATTAAAAAAATTGCTAACATAAGCAGCACATTATACTGAGGTTGTTTTATGATCAAAGTACTTAAGTTATTTCATAATTCATAGAAATAGCGCTACACAAAATGAAACTCTCATAGTCAATGGATTTGGCCAGTGAAAGGCAAGGTTAGAAACTACAAGTGCTAGTGAGCATGGGATATTATGATGGGCATCTGTGACTGAACGACTATCATAAAGTTCTTCACAAATTAAAGAAGACACTTGAGGTTCCTAAAGAAGACATAGAAGGTAAGCATGAAATTGTTCGATGGGAATACTTTCTACTCTTGGACATGGCTCAACAAAATACACTTGCATCAAATGGGACCATAAAGTGACGTCAAAACTTTGTCAAGAATAATTTAAAAACCTCTGAAAGATAAAATTGACCATATATCCATTGCGTATACTCAGATTCCAATTCCTAGTTTTCTTCTTGATAATGCAAATTGTATTAGCAATCTTATGAATATGTATCATCTCCTCTACTTCTCACTCTCTCTAGTGCCAAATTCAAAAGGTCAAAGTTTCACCACATGTAAAAGTTTAAGATTATAAGGGATAAATTCATACACTTACAACACTTCTCAAATTTTCAATTGAGAAGTGGATACACAAGGCCTCTCAGTTTGATACCACTACATCATCTAAGCGGGTTGACACACTTAACACACCCTTCGTGTGCAAACTGAATACAAATTAGCAATAATTGACTCAACAAATTAAAACCTTAACTAAAAGTTTAAACTTATAAATTGGTGACAAATTTATACACTTAATACAGCCAAAGACATATAATAAACAAATATATACACAGATATATAAATAACTATATATATATATATATATATATATATTGAACCAAAAAATGAATTTTTATTTAAAAACAAGAAACTGGGCCAAATGAAAATTTAGGAAGGAAACTTACAATCTTGAGTCGGGCCACCTCTTTATTAATCTTATTAAAATCTTTCCGAAGATTGTCAAACTCATATTGCCCTAGTACAACACCAAATAACATTTACATTCAAGATTTTAAAATTTAAAAAAAAATGCATTTAAAGAATTAAAAAAAAAGGGTTTAATGAATATGATAAAGATAAAATTACTTTGACGCCATGCTTTGTCAAGTTCGATGACCTCATCAACAAGACCCACATCTGCAAAACGGCGTCGCTGTGACTCCCTTATGATTTCTGGATTGTGCCCCTTGTCTTCTCTGAACAAGTTAATATCCAACATTTTTGTCCCAAATAATTTCTGCTAAAGAATGTTCTTCAAGTACTTTGACAAGTTGAGTGATACGATGGTGGTACTACACAGTGCAGCTGCAAAGAAAAAAATTCCTTGAGAAAATCCTTTCAATAGAAAATCAAAGGCAAGATGCTTAGAAAATGAAATGGAAAATAAGTTTCAGCTAAAAGCTTGCTCAAAGAAATGGATGACATTTCAAATCCATGAAGCCAAGATACAGGTAAGATAATAAAATATCTAGCCACAAATAATATATTTATACCTACTCTAGAGGTTTTAAGATATTAATAGTGAATTCAATCCCAAAAGAGGAATACCATAAGAACTAAGATTTCCCCAGACAAGATTCAAAAGCAAATCCCAGCCAATCACTAGTAAACTTTAGAGATTAGTGTTTTGTACATAATATATACATATATATATATATATGTGTGTGTGTGTGTGTGTGTGTGTGTGACAATATATACAAAGATTCCATCTTTTAGTTTAGTAAGCCCAGAAACTCTTTTATGGCCACATACGAGTGAGAAACTCATTGACCCATTTGAAATCAAGAATTTTGGAGGGGGGAAAAAATCCCTCAAATTTTTCTTACCTTCTCTTTCAGCAAGAACTATCACATTCAATAATCAAAAACACCCAAACCCTTTTTTCTCTTTACCCCCTCCTCATCTAACTCACCCGCATTTTATCTATACATCTAAAATTTCCTGTATCGATCTATCTGTAACAAAATAAAAAAAGGTAAATAAAAGAAATAGCAGAAGCGAGCAAGCAGGGCAGTAATTTCTTTATCTTTTTGCCAGGTGAAAAACAAATTTAAAGAAGCAACCAACAAATATAAAGATAAACAACTTATTCTTTATCTTTCTTTTTGCCCAGTTTACTCCAAAGATCACCGATTCCTAAAGCTGAAAACATCTTCCCCTCACCTCGCAAATAAATGCTCGTAGAAATCTGCCCGTAGATTAAGAAAACTAAGAAATTAAAAGGAGAAACTTTGAAAATTTGCTACAGACTTACCTAGGTTTTGAAGAGTGAGAGCATAGAAAGCTGAAAAAATGAAATTTTGCGGCTGTTGAAAGAATGGACTAAACCTTGTTTTTCTTTCGTCGAAGGAGGCCTATATTAGATTAGGCCAAATAGAATCAAGAATGAGAACAAGGGTTTTCTTTAAACGATAATAGAAAATTAATTTAAATTTCACTTATTTTAACGGCAAATTGCCAATTGTATGATTTTGAGGGAGTTTTTTTTTCTCCCTCTAATAATGTAGAAATAAATGATTTATTAAAGTAATAAAAAAATCATAATTATAATCAAAGTATGTTACGTAATTTTAAAATATATAAAAATTATATCTTCGTAAAGTTATATATTTATAAGAATAATAGTATTTTTTCTTATCTTATTATATTTTTCTTTTATTTTATTATTTTTATTATAACAACTAAAAATATTCCGAACATCTCATATATAATATCTCATCCAATAAAAAGTTCACAACCCAAAACACAATTATAAAAAACAAAAAACCTCTTGTGTATGCTAGAGATTTAATTATTTTATTGTCTTCATGCAAAGTGTTTGCTTAGTTTTTCGCAATATTATCTCGTACGCTTTATCCATTTATTTATTTTTTTTCTTAAAATTTTTGATTCAATTCTAATTATGTACTATGATCATTTTTTTAATATAAAATATAATCAAGTTTTGATTTGTAAGTTTATGAAAAAAAAAATATTTATATAATGTAACATTATTGTATTTTATGTTCAGTGATAGACGTATTTATATTATGTATGCGATCGTAATATGAAAACCCGACCATCTTTATAAAAATGAAAATACACATGAATTTTTTTGGACGTAATGGCAAAGATATAATAGTTTACCTACAAATTTTTAAGTATGAACAAAGAATGATGGTACGATGTATATATATACTATAGAACACTCTTGCATTCACGTGCACATATTATGAATTTTGAACTTCTTAAGTTTTTTTTAATTTTCTATAGTTTTAATTTCTTTCTAAAAATTATGCGTATATTATTATATATATATATATATATATATTTTTTTTTTTTTTTTCTATTAACTTAAAACCTACCGTCAATTTTTTTAAAGAACAAGATAATAAAAAATTATACTTTCGAGTGTAAAAAATTATATTTGAATTGAAACCTCACCTTTGGATAAGAAATAAAATTTATGAAATTGAAGTAAGTGAACTTTCTTTCTTTTCTTTTTTTATAAAACATAGAATATATTAACTTAAAGCAGTAAATTGGTTACATCATTTTCTTCCATGTATGGAAGATTATAAGTACTGATTTGTCTTTGATACAATGTATCAATCAAATTTTTATTGAAAGCAGTAACAGTAAAGTTAGGGGGTGATAGAACATTCTAAAACTGAGACTAACAGGTACTCTGTTTTTGGCAAGCAGACCAGCTACAATATTTGTTTCACAATAAATGTGTCTAATTTGGAAATTTTTCAGTGTTTTCAGGAGCAATCTGCAATCATAAATCACGATTAGGTGTTGTTGTGTCTTCAGTTATGCCTTTGATTAACACTTGGGAATCAGTTTGTATTTCAAGCATTTGTATGTTATGAGATAAATGCAATGTCCACTGCGTACTTAAGCGCCCAAATGTCAGCCTGGTTGCTCGATGAATAATAAAAATTTGTTGTGAAACCTGTTAACCATTTTCCCTTATGATCTCGGAAAATTCCACCAGCTCCACCTTGATTGGTTGATGTTGAGTAAGAACCATCAATGTTGACTGAGATAAAGGATGTTTGGGGGGTGCCATTTGATATAGATGGATTGTTTAGTCTTCCATTTAGGATTGACTGAAGTAGTTATATTAATGAACTCAGTTGCCAAACAAGAGATGGTGTAAGAGTTGATTCAATACGTATTTGTCTACAATTTCTATTCTTCCATAACATCCAACAAGAGAAAGCAAATAGTGTGTTCCAAGGAATGTTAATGAAGAAGTTTATTCTGTCAGTAAGATTCTTATAGAGCCAAATCTTGAGAGGGGAGTTTGTAAACAAAATTTCATAAGTATTTTTGTCTATATGGGGACAGAAAAGACTCCATAATTCAGTGGCTTGTATACAATTTTTCAGAATATGGAATGTATTTTCCTCAATGTTGGGACAAAGAAGACAATGAGGGTCAATATTCATGCCTCTGTGATTTAGCAATGAGTTTGACTTAATTTTATTGTGCCAACAAAGCCACATGAAGTTATTAATTTTATTGGGAACTTTTGTTAACCAAATCCATTTAAGATTAATTGAATTATCAATAGATAAGGAATGATTATTGAGATTGGTTAAGGCTTGATAGCATGAAGAAACTGTAAAGGATGTATTGGTGGTAATGTTCCAACAAAGTTTATCTTGTTGATTTTGATTACTAGGAAAATAAGTGTCAGTGATTTGGGATTGGATATATTTTGGTATTGGGTAAGATATTTGATCTAAGTTCCATTGTCCATTGGTTCTAACATCTTTTAAGGTGATATTAAGATCAGTTTTGTTAATTGGCCCGACTAATAAATTGACTAATGGTTGAGGTAGTGTATTAATCAAATGGTCAACCCAGAATCTTATAGTTGATCCATCTCCTATTAGCCATTTAGTAAATTTAATCATAGTTTTCCAACCTAGTAGAAGGCTTTTCCGTATGAAAGAATTTTTGTGATTTGAAAAAGGAAGAATATATGGGTTATGTTGTGTTATATTTATTCGTGATAATCCCATATATTTAGTGTGGAGTATTTGCTTCCAAATTAACTTATTAGTTGATGAGAGAAAACGCCAGGCTAGAGAGCAAAGAAGTGATAAATTTTGCTATTTAGTGTCACGAATTTGAAGGCCTCCATATCTTTTTGGAAGGGTGATTGTTTTCCAATTGAGAAGATGAATTTTCCTACCTTCATTAGAGGATCCCTAGATGAAATCTCTAAGAATTTTATTTATTGCATATGTAGTTTTGGATGGCAAAATATGGCACTGCATGATATGCATTGGTATTGATGAAAGGACAAATTTGGTTAGTGTGACTCGTCCAGCCATGGTTAAGGTTTTTGTTTTCCAGTTTGAAAGTTTAGTGTTGAGGCTTAGTAGGATTGGTAAAAAATCAGAGTGTTTTGGAGTATTAAGGATTAGAGGAAATCCTAAATATTTACCTAAACATGTTGTTTGCTTAATTGTTAGGATATTTGTGATGTTAGATCTAGTAGTGTCGGGGCAATTTTCAGAGAAAAATATTTTTGATTTTGTGTAGTTTATGTGTAAACCGCTGTGATGAGTGAAGTCCTCAATGACTTTTAGGATGGTTTGGACATTTGAGGTAGTAGCCTCAGCAAAGAGAAAGACATCATTAGCGAATAAGGTATGGGAAATGAAGAGGCATTTAGAAGTGATTGGAATTGGTTGCCAATTTTTATTGGTAACTTGATTATGAATGAGAATTGAGAGAAATTCCATTCCTAAAATGAAAAGGTAAGGAGATAATGGATCACCTTGTCTGACACCCCTAGAAGGTTGGAAGAAATTAGTGGGTTGACTGTTAATTAGAATGGCTAGATTAGTAGTGGAGAGACAAGAAAGAATGTTGCGCATGGAGCATGCTTTTGATGAAATGTCATTCTATTTTGTCAAAAGCTTTTTCTAGGTCAATTTTAATGGCCATGTAAGGAGTATGTGACTTACGATGGCGAAAGCAATTGAGTGTTTCTTGAACAATGATATAATTATCAGAAGCTCTTCTATTAGGGAGAAAGCTATTTTGTAAAGGATCTATGATTTTGCTAAGAAAATGTCGCAGCCTGTTAACCAGAATTTATGGGAAGATTTTGTATATAGTATTACACAAACTTATTATTGGTCTAAACTGATGATTAGTTTCTGGATTGGCTTGTTTCGGAATTAAACAAAAATAAGTTTGGTTGATTTCTGAGGGAACAACTTCATTTAAAAATATTTTGTTAAAAAGGTTTTGGATAACAGGAAGAGTGTTGGATAAGAATTTTTTGAAGAAAAATAGATGAAATCCATCTGGTCCTGGGGCTTTGTAGGGTTTGAATGATTTAATGGAAGAAACAATTTCATTAGGGGAAATAGGACTGAGAAGAGTGAGCTGATCAGTATTGGATAAAGCAAGATGGTGTATAGGGTAATTTGAGAAAATATTACAGCTTGTTGCTTCAGTGGTAAAACAATTAAGGAAGTGATTTGAGATGTGACGATGAAGGAGATGAGTGTCTGATATCCAATTTCCTACACTATCTCTAAGACTAAGAATGATATTTCTTCTTCTTCTTTTGATGGCTATTATGTGAAAAAAGGAAGTGTTGGCATCACCATGATTAAGCCAAGTAATTCGTGACTTGGTGACCCAGAATTGTCTCTCACGAATTAAGATTGTGTTTAAATCATTTTGTAATTGATTCTCTAAGAGGATTAAATTAGAGTTTTGTTGATGATGCAAATTAGATTGGATGCCTTTGAGTCTTGATAAGAGTCTTTTTTTATGATAAAAAATATTGCCAAACGTCAATTTATTCCAATCACTCATGGCAACTTTGAGTGATTGAATAGAGTATGAAATTAATTGAGGAAGGTGGCCATGATGATTGGACAAGACCATCAAAACTTGGATGAGTTAGCCACATGGGTTCTATTCTAAATGGTTTAATACTAGTAATATGTGGTGAAGGATTTGTATTTAAAATTAAAGGACAATGGTCTGAGTAAGTTCTTGGGAGATGATGAACAGTAGCTTTAGGATAAAATTGTAACCATGCAAGGGTTGCTAAAAATCTATCCAACCTTTCAAGGATTATATTAGAATTTTTCCTTTTATTTGTCCAAGTAAATTTTGGGCCAAAAAACCCTAAATCTATAAAATTACATTTGTTTATGAAGTTATTAAAATTTAAGATGCGATTAGGGTTGGGGATAAACCCCCAAATTTCTCAAAGGTGGAAGTAATTTCTCATAATAGTTATTAGCAAAAAATTTTAGATTTTTCCATAAAGCATGCTTATAAGAGGGATATGGTTTGGAATAAATAAATGAGAGAAAAAAGAAGAATGGAGGAGCAAATACCTTGACGCTGAGATAGATTTCTTGTGGAGTGAGCACCACTGGTTGAACATCTGCTTGATCATTCCAAAGAATGTAGATTCCACCAGATAAACCGTCAGCATCAACCTTAGCTGTACGTTGAAAATTAAATTGAGCCATGATGATATCAACTTCATCTCCTTTAGCTTTAGTCTCTGTAAGCACTACAAAAGATGGCTTATGATAATTGAGCAGTTCCTGAAAATGTGTCTTAAAACCATTGCTATGTATACCCCTACAATTCCATAATAGAAAAATCATTGGTGGCATGGGGGAGGGGTGTTCGATCAAACTCAGGGTGTTGTCCCATTGTGATGTCAGGGTCTATAATGATGTGTTCGTCTGGTAAGGAGGTGGCATTAGAGTGAGTTGGTTTGTCTGATGATTCAGTTGTGCCTCCAGACTTATTGAACTCCGACTTTGAACATTGTTGCATGGCAGTGGAGTCTCGGCATTTGCTTGTGTCTGTGGGAGAGTTCTTGTTCTTGGTATGATCACTGCTGATAGTCTGATCTCCGTCTAGGGTTGGATTTGAAATGAGTTGCGAAGAACAAAGGACAGTCTGTAGACACTCGAGTGACAGGAGAAGATGTAGATTTTTTGAACCTACGACAAGTAACTGATCTCCAAAAAGTCTTCTCTTATGGTGTGAAATATTATTGAGAGCTCATATTCGATGATTGGCTCGGTGTAGAGGTCCTCCGGGAGAATGTTCATCAATTGCTGCATGTCGATGGAATCCGAACTTAGTGTGTCTGACAGGGTTTCCCGTGATAACTCTGGTATTGTTAGCGTCTCTTGTGTCAAGTCTATGATGTGATTGAACATTGTCTGATCGTTGGCTAGGATCGTTTGGTTGTTGTTGGACGTTGGATAGATTGGAGCATTGACCATCTCTGTGTTGGTGATAGTTGTTGTTAATGATAGGGTATTGAAAGGATCCATCATGATGAGCATTGGGTTGGTTGTCATTGTGGTCATGGCTTGGAGTGTCCACGAGTATTGTGTCCATAAGTGTAGTTGTGATGTCAAAGGCCATTGGAATTGGCCCCAAATCCACTGAATTTGGTAGAATCAGTGAGTGGGATAGTGGAGACTTGGGTAGCTTGGTGTGAATATCGAGCTGAGTTGCGTTTCCATCTTCGGTGGATGTGGATATACAAGTTGGTAGGTGATGTGGTTCAGCTCGATTATTATGGTGAATGCATTCATTTGTACCTGGTTGAGCTGAATCTGTTCTTCGTTGACTTGTCGTGGTGGGGTGATGCTTCTGCTGTGTTGGTGTTGTTCTTGTTGTCGTTGTTGAGTATGCATTATTCGTCGACGTTGGTGAGCATTGGTCTTTTGAGATCATGAGTTTTCCATCATTGAGGGAGAGGAGTGTAGATTCTGAGGATGATGGCTTCTTTGGCTTCTCCCTAAGAACTATCTTATGTATTATTGACGATTCATCGGTTGGCCGACATTTTTAAGATTGGAGTTTGTAAGTGTATGGGTATTATGGAGTGAATTTGGCTTAGAAGAAGATGAGATTAGGGTTTTTGGGATATTAGGTTTGATAGTGGGGTTGGCAGTGGAATGATTACAATTAATTGCTTTGGAAGAGTTGTTTTCTTGCACGACAATAGTGTTTTCAATAGGGAAGTGTGAAATCGTGGTAGTTGAGATGGTAGAGGGATTATGAAGTATAGAAGAATGTGGAATTATAGGTGATGATGAAGATTTCTTTAGATTTGGCGGTGGTAATGAGTAATTTAGATTTTCAATGTTTGAAGATATGGCATCCTGGTAAATTTGTTTTGCATGGCTGGTTTTTTCTGCCCATATTGGTTTGGTAATTGGTTTATTTGATATGATGGATGTTGGTTGATAGGTTCGTGACTGATTATATTTGTGCTTGCGGTTTTTTTTATATTGAACCAGCATCAATGGACCATGGTTTGGTTCTTGTTGAGAAGATGAGTTATTGATGGTAGGATATGAATGAGCTGAATGGTTTAATTGATAAGTCGTAATCACGATTTGGACTATGCGGTTTGCTTCTGCAGTTGTTGAGCTGGGAATAGTAGTATCAGTAGTGTTTAATGGCGGTGAAATTGTATTTGGCGATTGCATGGCAGAGATAGGATGAAAGGTGCTATTTGGATTGGTTATGTTAGGGATAGATGTAGAGATGTGAATGTAAGTGCAGTTAGTATTAGTGTGACCAATTCGACCATAATTATAACAAAGAAGATTTATACCTTCATATAATATGCGTTGTTGATGGTTTCCAATAAAGATTTTGGTAGTAAGCGGTTGGTTGATTGGAACTTGAATGTAGAGCCTGACATATTGTCCTCGTGTGGTTTCTTTAGTACAAATATCCATTTTGAGTAATTGTCCAATTGTATTTCCAATGTTGTGAAGTATTTGTTCATCATAGTATTCAAAAAGAAACTCAGGTAGTCGTATCCATAGCGTTGTAAAATTGAAAGTTGCTAAGGATGGTTTGAATGCCGATTCCCGCTGCCGGACAACAAGGAAATGACTGCCAACAAACCAAGACCCACCGTGAATGGCTTTAGTATAATTTTTAGATAGCTTGAAATCAATGAGGAAGAAATCTTTACACAAATCAATGAGGATTAGATCTTCTGTAGGCTTCCATATTTCATGTAGTTTCTGATACAGGAAGTTGTAGCCAACTACTTTATCGTAGACCTTGACAATCAATGCTTGAGCCCAACGCTGGTAGATTCTTTGCTTATCTTCACATGTAATAGGCACATAGGCTGCGCTGGCAAATGGGTTTATTGTTTCATCCATCAAATGGTTGGTGTATAATGACTTTAACTGTTGAGTGAAGACATGGTTATTTGCACTATTGGCTGTTGCAGAGGCAATTAGCTTATCGCGATAAGATTGGAGAGAAGAAGGGTGATGAGTAGTATTTGATGGTATGAATTGGTTAGTTCTGCCAAAGACATCAATTTCTTCCGTCGAAAAGAGAGGAGATTGAATTATTGTAGAGAGAGAATGTGAAGACATGGTTAGGGATTGAATTAAGTGAACTTTCCAAAGATAATTTTTTCTTATATATCATAGGTAAAATTTTTACTACATATTTTTTAAACAATTTATTTATTTTATAATTCACGCAATATATATATATATATATATAAAATATAAAATTATCCTCAACAAACAAAAAAAAAGCCTCACCAAAACAAATATAACATGGACACTTTAGGGTTTAAATACCCTGAACGTCTTTCTTAGTTTGGATAAATTTCCAAAGTAATATTATTTCTCCTTTTGTGATTTACTTAAAAAACAAATCATAATAGTAAGTGGTACTGAAAAAATATTTTATAGAAATTCAATTTTAGGGACCAATTTTACAAAAGGGTCTATTTATGCCAATTTACTGAGACCAAATTAGCAAAAATTGGAAATTGGGTCGTGCCCAATGCGCACAAGAAATAGGAAATAGGTAATTTGGTGATTTCCAGTTTCTCCTCGAGCTCCTGCACGAGCCCTAGACCACAGATAGGAACTTGAATTTCTTGACTGAATAATCTATCAGTTGATAACCCTTCTGGGATTTTCAATCGCAAAAGAAATAAAGGAGGAATTATGGACGATGAGGAGGGTGGAGGACCAAGGCTGAGCAAGAGGTTTTCTGACAAAGGAGGAGAAGTTGATTACAAGACCAAAGCGGGTACTGCCTGGTCACATTCTTTCCTCAATCAGAAGCCTTGGCATCCTCTGTCTTACCCCAATCAGCGCCGCAAGTGGATTGCCGAACAGACCGATGCCCAGAAACAACGCCGTGCTGAAGAAATTTCTCGTGAAGTAAATTCTGTCTTTTCCTGTTTAATAATTTTGCTTTGGATGATTTTCTGAAAATTCTTGGGTCTTTTCTTTTTTGTTGTTTTTTGATGCGTTGATGCTTTGTTTTTTAGTTACTCTGTGATTAATTGCTGACTGGTAGTTTTAATTGGTGGGATTTTGCAGTATGCTCAGGAGCAGGAATTTTTTAGACAGACAGCTCTGGTCTCTAAGAAGGAGAAGGAGAAGGTAATATGGTGTTGTTTTCTGCGTGTACGCTTTATAAGGTGCTGTAAATAAATCTCTCCAAACTGTTGAACATTTTAAAATTGGTTTCGCTATTGCTTGCTGTGTAGATGGAGATGATGAAAGCTGTTAGCTTTATGTATATTCGTCCACCGGGTTACAATGCAGAGAGTGTTAAGGCTGCTGAGATGGCTGATGAAAATAAGGAGCAGAGAGAAAATGACATGTTGCCATCCACTTCGATGTAATTTTTAATTAATCATGTAATTTGTTGTTTTTTTTCCCTGCATCTTTCAGTATGATTGCTGAAATGGGGTTGAATATCGCATCTTTTGAATTTCAATGCCTGACTTGACATTTTTGGTTTTTGCTTCTAGGACTATGCATCCTGGTGAGGAAAAAAAGAAGTCTAGGCCAAAAGATGTCTTTGGACGTGCATTACCAACAGAAGAGCAGTTTGATGTCCTGAAAAATGCTCCAAGGTTTGTGCAAATATTCTGCTATTGGTTTGTTGTTGGAATATGAAGCCATTTTTCGAGAAATGATATATAGATATATGTAAATAATTTCCAACATCTATTCCACTTACTAGTGAATGCTGATTTTTGTTGTACTTACAGGTTAGAGACAGGTGCTCCTGCCAGATCAAAACCATTTGGGGTGGAGATACGTAATGTAAAATGCTTGAGATGTGGTAACTTTGGTCATCAAAGTGGTGACCGTGAGTGTCCAATGAAAGATGCAATTATGCCTAATGAAGAAAGTCGATTGAAAAGGGATGATCCATTGACCGCTATCCTGGCTCAGACAGATTTAAGTGAGGTAATATATTACTATTTAGTATATCTTTTACTTTCAACATAATGTTCCATCATGCATTAATTTTCTCTAAAAGATGCTATCCCATTAGCAATGTCTAGCTGTTATCTTTAAAGTTTTAAACTTAGATGTTTGGTTATCATCCTGCTTGAAGTAATAAGATCCTTAATTCAGAGATTTCATGACTAAATTTATACCTCACTCCAGATGAATAAAGGGAAACTTTTAACTAGTCCAAGTTGAGTTAACTATTATGCTAACTAAAAAAATTTACAATGTCATAATTTTGTGTTAAAACATGCCACTCCTATATTTCAAAACTTTGCATGTTATGGTAGACACTAAATATGGTTTGCATAATCAATTCATGAGTTTAAAGGATTTCAGGTAATAAAAGGAAATTAATTGTGAATATTGGTATATGGAAACCACAATATGGTCTTTGAAACTTTTGAATTTTTGGATAATTTCTACTTCTAGGGTATTCTTTCTGTTGTTTCTCTGCCAAATCATTGATTTAAATATCAGAAGCCCTATAGTTTGATTGCATCAATCTTCTGAACATATGTGAATGTGGAAAATTTTGCTTCCCCTTCACCTTTTTCCAGACCCCCTCCCCATACAAGAGAAATGATGAATACACAGTGTACTGGTGGCTTTGGTGACTTTTCTGATATGTAGAGTCCTGTAGATGCATAATTAGAGAAGGTGTCAGACTTATAATGACTTGTTGGTTGTCGTCTCATTGGTCAGTTTAGGTGATTGACGCAGCATATCTACTAGAGTGTATTATGGTTCATGTGTGTTGTAAGGTTGAGCTAATAAGATATCATTAATTTCTTTATTGGAGGAAGAAATAAATTATTAGGAAAAAGATGAGATCATGCTTTTGGTGATAGTAGATTTTTAGAGTATATGCTCCTAGAACAGAACCTTTTTAAACAATCCCAGTCCGAACACAGTTTTAGTCTTATATAAGATTGGAACCATTTATTATTCTGTCTTGCAGATTTTACATTAAGATGCTAGCCGGAAAATTAAAACTAGAATTAAATTTTCACATTAAGAAGGGTAAGAAAAATGCTATATGGGACAGCTATATACATATTTTGGGTTTTGTTGGAAGTTAAAGAAAAATCTTGTTAGGGTTGATAAGTTACAACTGAATGGTTGATTCTGGAACACATGCTCTTGGAGATAGATATTGTCTAAAGATATTCACTTTCCTTTTGTTGCTGGAATTTGGTACCTTGATGCTTCATATTTACATGGTCAGGCTAGCATTAGAGGCGAAACCTCATATTTTATATGATAGAACTTCTCTCCATCTGCGAAGTTTCTTAGATAGAAATGTCATTTTTGTAGGCCAGTATTTTAAAGCTTCTATGAAGTTAGAATCGTAAATTTTTGTTTCCCTACATCTTAGAAGAGGATCTGAAATGCATAATACTTGAGTTAAAATTCAGTTGACCTTGTCTGGGGGCTTAATTTGGTCCATCTTCCTTCTAGTCTCTCTTGTATTATTATTTTAATTATTACCTACCATGTTTAGGGAGGTAGAAAATTCTGTTATATCCCCCTCAAAGAAATTCGATAGATGGTTATAGTTGAAATCTCAGAAGTAATTAGAAAAATATCATAACAACTTATATCTTATGGACCATATGCAAAATTTATTGGGTAACGTTCAGGAACTACCTTTTTGGAATTCCATGATAGTATTGTAATCTGTTTAACATTCCAATGTAAAGTTTGTTTTTTTTTTGGGAACTGTGAACTGGATAATATTCTTATTAGTATATAATTTCTTGCCTCAAACTAATTGTTGAACTTCTCTTTGGTCGACTACTATAAATTGATTCTGATCACTCCACTTCCCATACATGGATTATTCAAAGAAAAGTGAAACATGCATGATGCAGGCCATTAGAAAAACAATGTTTTTCTAACAGTAAATGAAGATGAGGACTCTTTTGTCTAAAGAATTATTGAGCAGCTGTAAACGGATAGAATTTACTTTTAAATTTTTGTTGTGTAGAATGTTTAGGGCAGTTGTCAACATAATAAATATAATCCTATATGCACTTATGCAATTTATATGTTTTAATGCAGCCTTTGAAATGGGAACTGAAACAAAGGCCAGGACTAAGCCCTCCCCGAGGTGGGTTTAACCCTGATGATCCAAACCAACAAATAGTTGCAGAGGACATATTTGATGAATATGGAGGTGAGATTTAGATATCATTGCTAATATGAAGTTGTAAAACTGAGCATGAATAATAATAATCTTCTGCTCTAGGCATGAAATTGTTTATTCATACAACTAAATGTATATACAGGTTTCCTGGGTGATGGCATCCCTGAACTGCTGGCTAATTTTACTTCAAGCAAGCACAAAAAGAAGAAATCAAGTAAGAGGAAGCACAAGAGGCAGTCATCGCCGACTGGTACCGAATTAGATGATCGAGAAAAAAGGGCATCTTCCGTTGATGATGATAATAGGGATAGGAGATCAAAGAAGAGAAGACATAAGAAGTCGGGCAAGCGTTCTGACTCAAGTTCACCTGAAAACTCAGACTCTGATGATGAACGACATAATCGCCATCAAAACAGGCCAGCTTCATCTTCTGATGATGAGGAGAGAAAGAGATTATCAAAGAAGAAGAGACATAAAGGAAAGTCGAGTAAATATTCTGAGCCAAGCTTCTCCTCGGAGGAATCAGACCGTGATAGGCATCATCATAAAAGCAACAGCAGCAAACACAGACATTCTCATCGTTCTTCTTCATCAAGGAAAAAGTATTCTGAACCAGAAAATCATAGAAAAAGCAGCAAACACCGACATTCTCATCGTTCTTTTTCACCTGAGAGTTCAGACTCTGAAGCACATTATAGGAATAGAGATCATCGGCATCACCACAGCCATCGTTAGCATTCATAGAACTCTTGTTCCAGTTTTTCAGGTTAGAAGACTAACCTTTGTTGTATAAAATGATTTCGAACTTGTATCAATATCTTGATTAAATGAATATTCTGCAAGTAAATCTTATATACAAAAGATTCAGAAACCATTTTACGCATTAAACCAAGAATTTTATTATTCAGTATTATTAAATAATGGAAACATCCAAAATATGTCGTCAAGAAAGATTTTGTAAGGATTTTAATCGGACTACCCAAAATCAGGTCTAGCTCATTTAGATACTTAAAAAATATATATACCCACCCGGATGTACATCTGTTCCGGGTCGAACTTCGGAGTCCGGATCTTATTGAATTTAAATTCTTCCTTTTGGCATTCCCATCAAACCCTTGCCTTTCCTTTCCCTCCATTCTATTCCTCAGACTTCCCTTTCTCTCTCCAGGTTTTTTTCTTTCTTCTGAAGTGCAGAGGTAAAGAGTATCAGGATTCAACCATGTCGTTTTCAGCATCTAGGGCTTTTGTACGGGCACTGATGGCAGCCGCTAAGACAAGCGTCGCCGACGCCCCTTCGGCTACCACTAAAGCTGCTGCAACCAGCGCCACCAAGCCTCGCGGAGGCATCACTTTTCCTAAACCAGTTTCACCTACTCTTGCTGAGTTCCTCGGTACTAACGAGGCCTCTCGTGCTGAAGCTGTCAAAAAGGTCTGGGATTACGTCAAAAGCAAGGGTCTTCAGGTTGCTTTCTCCCCTCCTGAATATGTACTTTAAAATCTTTTTATGATTTAATACTGAGATTTATTTTTTGGATAGCATACTTATTTATTACTGTTTATAATGAAAATTAGAATTTTCAAATATACTTTTTAGAAATGAGGATTTTCAGTTCGACTAGGTAAATGGCGATTTTACTGTGACATTTTCTGTGTTATGCTGTTGGTTAATGGAAATTAGATATTTATACTGTGGTTTTGATACGTGTACTTCCATTTATTTTATAGTTTAATCATTTTAATCTTTGTATTGGTTTGGCCGGTGGCGGTAGTGGATTTTCAATGTTTGAGCACGATAACTTCCTCTTTTTAATTTATTTGTAGTTTAAGTGGTATTATATTGTACCTCTATGGGAGGGAAATACTGAATTTTTTTATCTTGGGTGATAATTGTTTTATTCTCTATATCTATTTTTATGATTATGATGGGTTGATTTGGACATATTTTTGTCCAGCACTGCTATTGTGTAATTTCAGTGTGGAACTGTATCAAGACTAGTTAGGAAATGTGATGGTATTTTGTGGAATATGGTATAGAACTGTAGTTAATTACTTATTCCATCTATTTAGTTATTGTGTTAGTTTTCTTTCATTCTTCTTTTATTTTGCAAAACAGAATTTCTGATTGTTTTAGGTTTTTATAGGTTCCTTTTTTAGACTTTGTAGTTGGTTTTTGAATCTTGTTTATTTGCATTAGAGACCAAAACACGATACTGTTGTTTTCAATTTGTTTGATAACTTTGTGATAAAGGACAGAGATATGGAGGAGAGATGGGCATCTGAGTGACTGTAAATATTAAGGAAACACAAAATGATGGGGATTTCTTTCTAGGAAATTTACAAAATTTTCTTATTAAAAGAATTATTGAATTATGAAGTTGAAATCTTCTGTACATGATTTATGACTAATAAGATGGATAATCATAACAATCTCCTGCTCTGGACTAGAATTGGAAATTGAAATTCTTGGCTTTTTCCTTTGACATTTTGAATCTGGAAATATTTTTAGCTCTTGTTCTTTTAATCTGTTACCTTTTCTTGTTCTTTTCAATTTAAGGATCATTGAGATTCTCATTTTATGAAAAGTTATATATGTGGTCACCAAATGGATCTCTGCTTCCGTGATAAGAGATACGCTTTTATCTGCATAATACCTCTAACTTAATATTTAATGAACTAGTGGTGAAGTTTTTCTTCTTTCTGAGAGGCATTGAGATAAACAAAGTGCAATTGAATGTCAGTTTAATCCTTTAAAATGAGAAAAGAGCTAGTAATACCTCTAACTTAATATTTAATGAGCTAGTGGTGAAGTTTTCTTCTTTCTGAGAGGCATTGAGATAAACAAAGTGCAATTGAATGTCAGTTTAATCCTTTAAAATGAGAAAAGAGCTAGTAATGGTATTTCATGTGATATTTACAGATATCTTTGACTATAGTGCATATTTCACTGAGATTTCTATTCCAGCTGTGTTTCATGCAACTGAACTAGGATACTCGATGAAGTCTGCTTAAAAATCTTTTCTTTGCTGGTTTATCTTCCCATAGAAATGAAAAATAATTATGTATAACATTATATATCAGTGAAAGATATAATGCTTGGCCATCTAATTTTAAACACACACACACACACACACACACACACACACACACACATATATATATATATATATTCATTTGTTATATTCTTAATTTAAGCATTTTGTTTTTGCATGAAACGGGACCTTTTTCTTCGGTATTGTTGGTTCCATTATAAATGATTTTTTGTAATTTCTACTTTGATTGCAGAACCCACAAAACAAGAGAGAGATTTTTTGTGATGATAAGTTGAAGGCTGTATTTGGCAAGGACAAAGTTGGATTTGGGGAGGTTGCTAAGCTTCTTGGTGGTCATTTTCTTAGCTAGTCTCTTAGACTGACTCCATGCTATAAACATAAGTTTTGTATACCGGCTGTGGTTCTCTTGTAAAGGATGTGTCGGCTAGCTACTGTTTGACTACTAAGAATTAAACTTAACCTCCATTTACTATGCCATTTTCAGCTAGAACCTTTTGGTTCTCTTGTCATATTGGTGATCACTTCAAATTATTGACTTAGAACTCTGTAGATGTTTTATTTGTTTGTTTGCCCCACTATTTTGGAAGCTGTAACTGTGAAAACGTTTCTGCTATTTTTGACAGCTCTACATATGAATTCCTACATGTATATATATATATATGTAGGTGCTTTGGAAAATTGATGGCACGGGCAAATGGTGAATGATTAAAGAGTTGCCAACTTTGCACAAATAGTCTGCTGGAGCCTTGAGGTGACACTCACCGCTCAAAAGCTGATTTAATTCAGCTAAATGATTCATTATTCCATGATTAGTAGTTATAATTCATATTATTAGATGCTGTGAAGAAGTTGAGAGAACTTTCCCTAAAGCTTTGGGTATTACTTTCAATAAAGATACGAAGATTTTTGACCTGAAAGGTTTTGATATGTGGGGGTAGCAGTAAGCATGAGGAAAAATGGTGCTTAATATTTTCAGCTGCGTTTTTTAAGAAAAGATAAAAAAATAAGTCAGACAAACAAAATTTGAAAAATAAAGATTTATCTTTTTTTTTTTAAATGTTAAAAGAGGTAGGTGAGGTTTTATTTGTTAAATTTTATTTTATTTTATTTTATATGTATAATTGGGGAATTTTCGCAGCATATTACCCAACAACCGGCTTTTGGCGGATTCAAGGTGGAATCAAATTAAAAATTGATTATGTCAGTGTTAATTGAAGTCTAAAAAAATAGCAAAGTTCTTTCTGAGAAGCAACTATGCGTTTTCTACTCATTAGTAAATGCTATCGTGAAGAATGTCGTCATTTTTTTTTTCTTTTAATAATCATATGAAAAGCTAATGTCCAAAACAAGAATTTGGATGACCAAAAGAACAGAACCTTTCTAATTTTACATCTTCAAGTTTGTCTGTCTAGCTTAAACACTGCTTCATTTTCATTTGGGATTTTAACATACATCAAAGATCAAGAGAAGGAAAGAAAATGGCTGCTCATGAGGAGCGTCAAGTAGAATACCTTGATGTCCTGACTAAAAATGGTGAAAAAACTGGCATTTCAAAACCCAGGTGATTCCTCTATTTTCTATTCTGAACACCAATGAAATACATAAAATGGGGTGAGTTTTTGCTCCTACTTTCTATTAATAGTAATCCCAGAATTGCATTTTGTAAGCAAGAATCAATTGAAACTGACCTGTTCTGTATATACATTTATTTGGATTCTTTGGTGTTCCATTATTAACCTTTGTATACAGAAAGTAAGGATTCCGTTTTGGGCTTCATGTTTCTTGTTCTAAAAGTCTTATAATTTTACAGGGATTTTATCTTATAGTCTTGTAGATCAATATAATTAAGGCTCATATCCCTTTTGTTTCTGTATGTGATTTTTTGGATTCAGATTTAGGAATAATGAATTATGTTTGATATGTGTAAACATACTTTCATTGGGTAGGAGGGATGTTCATAGAGATGGGGATTACCATCGTGCTGTTCACATCTGGATATATATCGAGAGTACTCGGGAGTTGCTTCTTCAACAACGGGGTCATCCAAAGGATGCGATGTGTGGGAATTGGGATATATCTAGTGCTGGCCATGTATCTGCCGGTGAATCTTCCATAGATGCAGCAATGTAAGTTATAATATGTTATGGTAGTAGACATACTTCCCTGGAGATTTTTCTGCTTTCTTGAACTTTCCAATATTACATTACAAGTTCAACAGTTGTAATAAATCAAATCTTTTAGCTTCTTTACAATCTGGACCAATCTTGGTTTCACATTTCAATATTGTTTCGGACACTAACAGACTGTAATCATTTACACTACATTCTTCTACCATGCCATTTTGTTATTTTGGCCTTTGAGCTTGTTTAGTTCCTGTTAGTTTTGTGCTTGACACTTGACAGAGGAGTTTTCCATGTTATAGGAGGGAGCTTCAGGAAGAACTTGGTATATCACTTCCAAAGGACGCCTTTGAATTGATTTTTGTTGTGCTCCAGGAGAGGTTTGGATATTTGCATCTGGATGGTGTTTTTATCATTTTTTTAGCTTTTCATATATCCAAGAATTTCAATATGCTCTGAAAGTGAGGACTGGGCACAGAAAATGTTCATATTTTAGAAAGTTGGAATCTACAAATCAGCACTTTTAATTTGGGCAAAAATTTGTCTCCCATTAGTTTATTTGTTATTATGATTAATGACTATGCAATCCCAACAGCAGAAGATTGAAATAATGCCTTTGGCTTAAAATCTTATCCAGAAGTGCTTGTACTAATCAATTTTCATGGATGCCTTGTGATTTGATCATCAAGAAATCATTTTCTCTTTTGCAGTGTCTTTTCTGGTGGAGCAGACCTTAATAATGAATTTGATGATGTTTATTTGATTACAAAATTGGATCCAATTCCTTTGGAATCTTTGACACTTCAGGCGAGAATACCATAATATGTCCTTGATTTAACTTTCTCATGTGTGTTCTTTTTCCCAAAGTAGTCCTTCTCTTAAGTTGCAGTTTGCATTTCACAGAGAAGACTGAAGTTTGTTTATTATTCTTTAAGCTTTTCATATTGGCATTTAAATTTGTTGAATCTGAATCTGAGTCATTATCTTTTCTTTCTTGACAGAAACCACAAGTTTCAGCAGTTAAATATATCTCCATTGAGGAGTACAGAGATTCAATTGCTAAAGAAGATCCTAACTACGTTCCACATCCTGGTGCAAATGGTCAGTATGGTCAACTCTTTGAAATAATTTCAAAAAGGTATGTAAATATTACACTTCATTTCATTGCTTTCTTCTTTCTTTCTTAATCACTTGTCAAGCTTTTCTTCTTCTTCTTCTTCCTCTGCTTTTCTTTTTTAACCCTTCACCTAATGTAATGCAATTTTAGCTTCAAGTATGCAAGGAAGGTGAATTCCTTTATTTCTTTTTCTTCTGTTGGACTTATGAAACGAAGTCTACTTTGCTGTTGACAAGATACTTAGGATGATTTTATACAAGAGCAATATATGTAAGAAAGGATTACTTTAAGTTTCTTTACTTTATGTTTGGAATCTCAATATTGAAATTAGGTACAATGAAAACAAGGAATCCCAAGTTTGACTCCGCAAAATCAGCTCTCTAGTTATGCTCAAGCCTCTGTAAGCACAAAGGTAATTTATCTCCTAAATCATTGTTAAGTCTGTATCTATCTTAGCATTAGTTTGTTTTTTCAGAAAACATACTTTTGAATTGATATAAGAAAATGGTTTTACCTGTCTATCTCCTGTCTTTGATTTGTTTTATACTTTTTCATGTATATGTATAATAATCCATGTCTTGGATGTCCAAAAATTGATCAAAATGTTATAAAATTATATAAAAACAATAAAATAAACGAGATGAAAAGTAAACTAGAGAAGTAGAAAATTGAGAGAATATAATTATATGAGATTTCTTGTTGTTTTCATTGTATTTTTATAAATGGGTAGAAGATCCTCTATTTATAGGGAAAAAATGAGATAAGGATAAGAACAAAGGGTGACACTTGTCACCCGAGATTAACTGATGGATGACATTTGTCACCAGGAATGGATAGAGGATAAGGATAAGTTTAAGAGTGACACTTGTCACCCGGATTAAGTGATAGGTGACACTTGTCACCAATATTATAAATTTTAGGTAATATTTATCACCTTACCTAATTTTCTAGGATGAAAAGATAATAACGATTATACGATGGACATCCATTAATTTGATGAATCTTCGGGATTCATAACACTCTCCCTTGGATGTCCATTACATAAAGAATATGCCTTGTTAAAACCTTACTAGATAAAAACCAAGTGGGAAAAACCTCTAGTGAAGGAAAAAGAGTACACTATTCTTTATATGTAGATTTCTCCCCCTGATGAGATGATCTCTCGAAATCTTTAAACCGACGCAAACCAATTTTATATCTCAATTTTTTAAAGGTTGCTGTCGGAAGAGCTTTAGTGAATATATCTGCAAGATTATCACGTGATCGAATTTGAAGCACATCAATTTCACCATTCTTTTGAAGTTCATGAGCAAAGAAGAATTTAGGTGAAATGTGTTTCGTCATATCTCCCTTAATATATCCTCCTTTTAATTGAGCTATACAAGCTGCAATATCTTCATATAGAGGAGTTGGAATCTCTCTTCTGGAGGATAAACCACAACTCTCTTTAATATAATGTATTATTGACATCAACCATACACATTCTCGACTTGCTTCATGAATGACTATTATCTCAGCATGATTAGAAGAAGTTGCTGCTATTGTTTGCTTCATGGAGCGCCATGATATAGCAGTATTACCATATGTAAATAAATAGCCATTTTGATAACGTGCCTTATGCGGATTCGAAAGATAACCCGCATCTGCATATCTAATCAGTTCTGGGTCATTTACATTTGAATAAAATAATCCGAGGTCAATTGTCCCTTGGAGGTATCTAAGGACGTGTTTAATACCATTCCAATGTCGTCGTGTTGGTGAAGAACTAAACCTTGCTAATAGATTTATAGCAAATGCTATATCAGGTCGAGTATTATTTGTAAGATACATTAGTGCACCAATAGCACTCAAATATGGTACTTCAGGACCAAGTAGTTTTTCATCATTTTCTCGAGGTCTAAATATGTCTTTATTTATATCTAGCGACCTCACGACCATTGGAATACTCAATGGATATGCTTTATCCATGAAAAATCTTTTCAACACTTTAGTTGTATATATTGACTGATGAACAAAAATTCTATTTTTCTTATGTTCAATTTGAAGCCCGAGACAAAACTTAGTTTTTCCAAAATCTTTAACTTCAAATTCTCGTTTCAAATAATCTATAGCTTCTCGAAGCTCTTCTGGAGTTCCTATGAGATTGATATCGTCAACATATATAGCAAGAATCACAAAACCAAAATCTGTTTTCTTAATAAAAACACATGGACATATTTGGTCATTCTTGTATCCTGAATTCAATAAGAATTTACTAAGGCGATTGTACCACATGCGTCTAGACTGTTTAAGCCCATATAATGACTTCTGTAATTTGATAGAATAATTTTTACGAGGGCCTTTAGAAGCCTTTGGTAATTTGAATCATTCAAGGATTTTCATATAAATATCATTTTCAAGGCTTCCATAAAGATAAGCTGTAATGACATCCATTAGACGCATGTTCACCTTTTCATGAACTGCCAAATTTATAAGATATCGGAGTGTAATAGCATCAATAACGGGTGAATAAGTTTGATCCTTAATCAATTCCTAGCTTTTGCGAAAAATCTTGTGCGACGAGTCGTGCTTTATATCTTACGATTTCATTATTCTCATTTCGTTTTCGCACAAACACCCATTTATAGCCAACAGGTTTTACATCCTTTGGCGTTTGGACTACATGTCCAAAAACTTCTCGCTACGCAAGCGAATTTAACTCCGATTGAATCACATCTTTTCATTGAGGCCAATCAATTCTATGCCGATATTCTTCAACTGATAAAGATCTAAATCATCATTATCCTTGAAAATATCAAGGGCTATGTTGTATGCAAAAGCATTATCAATAGCAACATTTCTTCGATCCCAACTTTGACTCGAACTAGTGTAATTAATAGAGATTTCAGAATTCTCTCCATCATTTGTAGTCGGAATATTTTCATCAGTTGTCCCTTAGTTTTCTTTGTCTGTTTCATCAATATGATCTTCTAGATCATTTAATCCTCTTTTCTTTCGAGGATTTTTATTTTTAGAACCAAGGGGTCGGCCACGCTTCTGGCGTGTTTTTGATTCGAAAGGTATATGATTAACTTTTTGTCCTTCAGGAACTTCTATTCGTATAGGAACATCTATAGCTGGAATATGGGATTTAGTGACTCTGCTGGAGTCAGCAAAAGAATCTGCAGTTGATTTACAATTTGTTGCAAATGTATAATCTTTTGAACTTCAAGTTCACTCATATTTGTGCGTGGATCTAAATGATTCAAAGATGTTTTCCATGCAAGTTCAATCTTATGCCATTTATTCTCTCCCCCTAATTTAGGAAACAAATTTTTATCAAAATAGCAATCATCAAATCTTGCTGTAAACACATCCCCCGGCAAAGGTTCAAGATATCTTATAATGGACAGGGAGTCATACCCAACATATATCCCCAATCTTCTCTGCGGATCCATTTTTATCCGTTGGGATGGTTCAATTGGGACATATACAGCACACCCAAAAATCCTCAAATAAGAAATATTTGGTTCTGAACCAAAAGTCAACTGTATAAGAGAAATTTTATGATAACTCGATGGCCTTAAACGCACAAGTGCTATAGCATGCAAAATTGCATGTCCCCAGACTGCTGTAGGGAGATTTATTTTCATCAATAATGGTCTAGCAATTAATTGTAGCCTTTTAATAAATGATTCAGCTAGACTATTCTGTGTGTGAACATGAGCTACAGGATGTTCAACAATTATTCCAATCGACATGCAATAAGAATCAAATGCATGCGAAGAAAATTCACCAGCATTGTCTAGACGGATTCGCTTAATAGGATAATCAGGAAACTGCGCTCTTAAGCGAATTATTTGGGCAAGTAATCTCGCAAATGCCAGGTTGCGAGTCGATAATAAACAAACATGCGACCATCGGGTCGATGCATCAATCAAGACCATGAAATATCGAAATTGCCCACATGGTGGACTAATTGGTCCACATATATCTCCATGAATCCGTTCTAGAAATGTAGGACTTTCAGCTACTACTTTCAATAGTGCTGGTCTTATAATCAATTTTCCTTTAGAACATGCATCACATGAAAGTTTATCAGAAGTCAAAATCCTCTGATTTTTTAAAGGATGACCATGCGTTGTCTCAATAATTTTTCGCATCATAATTGATCCCGGATGACCCAAACGGTCATGCCAAACTTTAAAAGTAACGGGATTAGTAAACTTCTAGTTTACTAAATGATGCGCCTCAATAGCATTTATTTTTGCATAATATAAGACAGAGGATAGAGATGGTAGTTTTTCCAACAAAAACTTATTACCGGATGTTACTTTTGTGATACCCAAATATTCATGACCATTATCCTTCATAGTCTCAACATGATATCCATTACGTCGTATATCTTTAAAACTCAATAAATTGTTTTGAGACTTTGAGGAATATAATGCTTTATCAATAACAATCATAGTTCCTCCCGGTAATATTATATTAGCTCTTCCGGAGCCTTCAATAAGTTTTGCACTGCCATTTATTGTGGTAAAACTTGTTTCTCCCACATTCAAATGAGAAACATATTTCTCATTTTTCAGTATGGTGTGCGTAGTTCCGCTGTCAATAAGACAGACACTTTCGATATCGTTATTTATACCAGAAAATTGAACAACAGCCATATGTTTTATTAACGAAATATTTACAGAAATAAAAAAAGATTAAACATATCATAACAAAAGTAATATAAACATATAACATATAATATTAATATTCTAATTGTTTTGGACACTTCCATCTCCAATTAAGTGATCAATTCTTCCTTCTGGATGTTCGAAAAAATCAGCAACATCCAGGTGAGCCGCACCAACATCAACATTTTCAAGATCGTCATCATTTCTTTCATGAGATAAACTTTAAGAAGTAAAATTTGCCTCAACATCTTTGTCTTTCTTTTCAATAGATGCTTGATATAAGTCAACAAGATGTTTTGTCGTGCGACAAATACGAGACCAGTGACCTTTCATGCCACAACGATAACATTTGTCTTCATAATTTTTCGGAACAATATTTCCTTTCTCATTATGTTTTGTCCACTTCAGGTGGTCATTAACATTTTTGGCACCTAAAGTATTATTACGATTGTAAGGGTCAAATTTATTACGGCGTCCATGATCATATTTTCGACCATGACCACGGTAACGACCACGACCACGACCACGATCTCTTCTGGGATCATAATTTCTAACAACATTCACTTCAGGGAATGGAGTAGAACCAGTAGGTTGAGTCTCGTGATTTTTCATCAGTAGTTCATTATTCTGTTATGCAACAAGAAGACAAGAAATCAATTAAGAGTATTTCTTAAAACCTTTCTCACGATATTGTTGCTGCATGACAATATTCGTGGCATGAAAAGTGGAGTATGTTTTCTCCAGCATATTATCATTTGTTATATCAACTCCACATAGTTTTAACTGTGAAATTATTTTAAACATTGCGGAGTTATACTCACTTATGGATTTGAAATCTTGCAACCTCAGGTGCAACCAGTCATACCGTGCTTTTGGGAGAACGACCATCTTATGGTGGTCGAATCTTTCTTTTAAATTTCCCCACAAAATAAGAGGATCTTTCACGGTAAGATATTCATTTTTCAGATCTTCATGAAGATGATGACGGAGAAATATTATAGCTTTGACACGATCTTGTATTGATGATACATTATTTTGCACAACGGTGTCTACCAGACCCATTGCAGCAAGATGCATCTCGGCATCTAGTGGCCATGACAAGTAGTTCTTCCCGGTGACATCAAGAGCCACAAATTCGAGTTTAGTAAGATTTGTCATAATAATAATAGAAAACGTACCTGTTTGGATAGAGGATAAGGATAAATATTAAGAGTGACACTTGTCACCCGGATTAAGTGATAGGTGACACTTGTCACCAATATTATAAATTTTAGGTGATATTTATCACGTTACGTAATTTTCTGGGATGAAAGGATAATAACGATTATACGATGGACATCCATTAATTTGATAAATTTTTGAGATTCATAACACTCCCCCTTGGATGTCAATTACATAAAGAATATGCCTCGTTAAAACCTTACAAGATAAAAACCTAGTGGGAAAAAACTCTAGTGAAGAAAACGTACCTGTTTGATAAACTTCAAAAACAGTTGTCACCCGAGATGAATTGTTGGTGACACTTGTCACCTGAGATTATCAAACAGGTACGTTTTCTATTATTATTATGACAAATCTTACTAAACTCGAATTTGTGGCTCTTGATGTCACCGGGAAGAACTACTTGTCATGGACACTAGATGTCGAGATGCATCTTGCTGCGATGGGTCTGGCAGACACCGTTGTGCAAAATAATTTATCATCAATACAAGATCGTGCCAAAGCTATAATATTTCTCCGTCATCATCTTCATGAAGATCTGAAAAATGAATATCTTACCGTGAAAGATTCTCTTATTTTGTGGGAAAATTTGAAAGAAAGATTCGACCACCAGAAGATGGTCGTTCTCCCAAAAGTACGGTATGACTGGTTGCACGTGAGGTTGCAAGATTTCAAATCCATAAGTGAGTATAACTCCGCAATGTTTAAAATAATTTCACAGTTGAAACTATGTGGAGTTGATATAACAAATGATGATATGCTGGAGAAAACATACTCCACTTTTCATGCCACGAATATTGTCATACAGCAACAATATCGTGAGAAAGGTTTTAAGAAATACTCTGAATTGATTTCTTGTCTTCTTGTTGCATAACAGAATAATGAACTACTGATGAAAAATCACGAGACTCGAACTACTGGTTCTACTCCATTCCTTGAAGTGAATGTTGTTAGAAATTATGATCCCAGAAGAGATCGTGGTCGTGGTCGTGGTCGTTACCGTGGTCATGGTCGAAAATATGATCATGGACGCCGTAATAAATTTGGCCCTTACAATCGTAATAATACTTTAGGTGCCAAAAATGTTAATGACCACCTGAAGTGGACAAAACATAATGAGAAAGAAAATATTGTTCCGAAAAATTATGAAGACAATTGTTATCGTTGTGGCATGAAATGTCACTGGTTTCGTATTTGTCGCACGACAAAACATCTTGTTGACTTATATCAAGCATCTATTGAAAAGAAAGACAAAGATGTTGATGCAAATTTTACTTCTCAAAGTTTATCTCATGAAAGAAATAATGACGATCTTGAAAATGTTGGTGTGGCTCACCTGGATGTTGCTGATTTTTTCAAACATCCAGAAGGAAGAATTGATCACTTAATTGGAGATGGAAGTGTCCAAAATAATTAGAATATTAATATTATATGTTATATGTTTATATTACTTTTGTTATGATATGTTTAATCTTTTTTTTTATTTCGTTAATAAAACAGATGACTGTTGTTCAATTTTCTGGTATAAATAACGATATCGAAAGTGTCTGTCTTATTGACAGCGGAACTACGCACACCATACTGAAAAATGAGAAATATGTTTCTCATTTAAATGTGGGAGAAACAAGTGTTACCACAATAAATGGTAGTGCAAAACTTATTGAAGGTTCCGGAAGAGCTAATATAATATTACCGGGAGGAACTATGATTGTTATTGATAAAACATTATATTCCTCAAAGTCTCAAAACAATTTATTGAGTTTTAAAGATATTCGACGTAATGGATATCATGTTGAGACTATGGAGGATAATGGTCATGAATATTTGGGTATCACAAAGTAACCTCCGGTAATAAGTTTTTGTTGGAAAAACTACCATCTCTATCCTCTGTCTTATATTATGCAAAAATAAATGCTATTGAGGCGCATCATTTAGTAAACCAGAAGTTTACTAATCCCGTTACTTTTAAAGTTTGGCATGACCGTTTGGGTCATCCGGGATCAATTATGATGCGAAAAATTATTGAGACAACGCATGGTCATCCTTTAAAAAATCAGAGAATTTTGACTTATGATAAACTTTCATGTGATGCATGTTCTAAAGGAAAATTGATTATAAGACCAGCACCATTGAAAGTAGGAGCTGAAAGTCCTACATTTCTAAAACGGATTCATGGAGATATATGTGGACCAATTAGTCCACCATGTGGGCAATTTCGATATTTCATGGTCTTGATTGATGCATCGACCTGATGGTCGCATGTTTGTTTATTATCGACTCGCAACCTGGCATTTGCGAGATTACTTGTCCAAATAATTCGCTTAAGAGCACAGTTTCCTGATTATCCTATTAAGCGAATCCGTCTAGACAATGCTGGTGAATTTTCTTCGCATGCATTTGATTCTTATTGCATGTCGATTGGAATAATTGTTGAACATCCTGTAGCTTATGTTCACACACAGAATGGTCTAGCTGAATCATTTATTAAAAGGCTCCAATTAATTGCTAGACCATTATTGATGAAAACAAATCTTCCTACAGCAGTCTGGGGACATGCAATTTTGCATGCTGTAGCACTTGTGCGTTTAAGGCCATCGAGTTATCATAAAATTTCTCTTATACAGATGGCTTTTGGTTCAGAACCAAATATTTCTTATTTGAGGATTTTTGGGTGTGCTGTATATGTCCCAATTGAACCACCCCAACGGATAAAAATGGGTCCGCAGAGAAGATTGGGGATATATGTTGGGTATGACTCCCCGTCCATTATAAGATATCTTGAACCTTTGACGGGTGATGTGTTTACAGCAAGATTTGCTGATTGCTATTTTGATAAAAATTTGTTTCCTAAATTAGGGGGAGAGAATAAATGGTATAAGATTGAACTTGCATGGAAAACATCTTTGAATCATTTAGATCCACGCACAAATATGAGTAAACTTGAAGTTCAAAAGATTATACATTTGCAACAAATTGTAAATCAACTGCCAGATTCTTTTGCTGACTCCAGTAGAGTCACTAAATTCCATATTCCAGCTATAGATGTTCCTATACGAATAGAAGTTCCTGAAGGACAGAAAGTTAATCATATACCTTTCGAATCAAAAACACGCCAGAAGCGTGGCCGACCCCTTGGTTCTAAAAATAAAATCCTCGAAAGAAAAGAGGATTAAATGATCCAGAAGATCATATTGATGAAACAGACAAAGAAAACTAAGGGACAACTGATGAAAAGATTCCGACTACAAATGATGGAGAGAATTCTGAAATCTCTATTAATTACACCAGTTCGAGTCAAAGTTGGGATCGAAAAAATGTTGTTATTGATAATGCTTTTGCATACAACGTAGCCCTTGATATTTTCAAGGATAATGAAGATTTAGATCTTTATCAGTTGAAGAATGTCGGCATAGAATTGATTGGCCTGAATAGAAAGATGTGATTCAATCGGAGTTAAATTCGCTTGCGAAGCGAGAAGTTTTTGGACCTATAGTCCAAACGCCAAATGATGTAAAACCTGTTAGTTATAAATAAGTGTTTGCCTCAATGGAAAGATGCGATTCAATCATACCTGTTTTTATGTTTGGAATCTCAATATTGAAATTAGGTACAATGAAAACAAGGAATCCCAAGTTTGAATTCGAAAAATCAGGTCTCTAGTTATGCTCAAGCCTATGTAAGCACAAAGGTAATTTATCTCCTAAATCATTGTTAAGTCTGTATCTATCTTAGCATTAGTTTTGTTTTTTCAGAAAACATACTTTTGAATTGATATAAGAAAATGGTTTTACATGTCTTTCTCCTGTCTTTGTATTGTTTTATACTTTTTCATGTATATGTATAATAATCCATGTCTTGGATGTCCAAAAATTGATCAAAACACATTTTTATAGTAACCAACATATGTATTAAGTTCAAAGATAGAAGAACTTTGGTTTCTTTATACAAGTTATTGAGTTTGAAACTTTATTTATAGATGTAGGTAGTGCAATAGAATCCGAAAATTAAAAAATTAATATATATATATATTTCTCATAGTGTAATAGAATACTACCTATTGCTAGCATGGTGATCAAGTTCTTTTTTTGTTTTTGTTAGTCCGGAGGAATCACAGATGAGGATGAAGAAGCTGCAGTCATGCATGACATCTTTTACCTTAAGGTCGTTTCATTATTAATGTACACCCAAATTGACGATCAACCCAAATATATAATTACGTTAAATTTAAGATAAAATTTCATCTTAATGACGAAACCAAATATATAAATTTGTCTCTTGGATATTGGGACTAAATATAAACTATGGCATTCCTTATTATATCTTGAATGTCACGTGTGAAAAAAAAATGTAAATTAGAAGATTCTGTATTATAAATTATATTTTTAATTTATTATTTATTATTTATATTTATATTTATATTTATATTTATATTTATATTTATAAATTTTGGTTAGAATTGATTTTTAATTAAATTAAGGGATAAAATTTATTAAATTAAGGAAAGAAGTTGTATAAAAAATTAAATAAAGATAAAATATAAAAAATTATATAAGTTAAAGATTAAAATTACCAAATTATTAAGAATGAAGATGAAATAATAACAAAAATTAAAATATAGATAAAATTATAAAAATTATATAAGTTTGGATAAACAATAGATGAATAAACTATTTTTTCATCCCATTCCAAACATTTTGTAATATTTAATATGCAAGAATTATCTATCTCTTTGATTAATTTATATATATATAAATATTAATATTTTTTAAATAAAAATAATTAATAAATATATTTATATATATTTAAAATTTGAAGTATATTTGTTTTTTTGAATTTATAATTTTTAAAAAAATCAAGAGACTGTATTAAATGAAAATATTAATAAAATAATAATACTTTTTTATTAAAAATATATAATAAAAAAAGACTCGGTGGCTCCTGACTTGGACGATGACGTGCCGCCACATTAAAATAGGATCCGAAAGAGACAAGAAAAAGCCGAAAGAATTTGACTGATACCACACCTCGTAAGATTTGTCAATTTTGTCATAATCTCTCTTGCAAGAAACTAGCTTGCACTCTAAGCTTAGAAATTCCTTTTCGTTTTTCATTGGTTTTCTATAAAATCAAGGAAGCGGGGAAAAAAAAGGACAAAAATGGCTCACGGGGAGGAAGTTCATGAAGAGTATCTTGATGTCCTCACTACAACTGGTGAAAAAACTGGCATTTCAAAACCCAGGTGATTATCTGACTTTTTATTCAAAAGAAACGAAATCAAATGCGCGGAAGATTAGGGCAATCTCTAGTTCTGATTCCAATGTCTAAACCTCAAATTTATGTGTAATATTAGTTGGTTTACAACTCTGAAGATTATCCACATAAGATTTCATATATGAATTTTTTGTAGATAGCAAATTTGCGAAGTGATACTAGTACTACAATTGTCTAAATGCTGAGAAGATGGCTACTACCCCTTATTGAGTCCGTTGTGTTTGTTTGAATAATTGGATTAGCAATCTTGATTTTTTGATGATCAATTAAACTTTCGTTGTGGTAAAGGTCGTAATGCCAGAGGAATCATTACCAGCAGGGCATAGATAATGAATTCTGCTGTGATTTACATGTTTTATAAAAATCTTTTGGTTACTTGCAAATTCTCAAATTCTCTATTTTCAACTTCTTTCAGTTACTTGAACCCATGTGAGTTATTTTTCTGTCAATGGGATGTGAATAAGTGGAAGGATCAAGTTCTCTTTATATGATAAGGACTTAACTGAAATTCATCAATTTATTCTATCAAAATTTATACATTTTTTCCTGAAAGTAAATATGGTGCATCTCATTTGGATTTATTTATCTAATCTATGATGCTTTTTGGATTTCGTTCTATAGACTCTTCCATATCCTATTCAAGATCTTTTGTTCATTATTCTGTTCTATTTAAAAGCATGTAATCTGCACAAGTATGTCTCCTTTAGATTACTGTTCTGTTCATTATACAGGAGCGATGTTCATAGAGATGGATATTACCATCGAGCAGTTCATGTCTGGATATATGCTGAGAGTACTCAAGAATTACTTATTCAGCAACGTGCTTATTGCAAGGATTCATATCCTGGGTTATGGGATATTTCTAGTGCTGGCCATATATCTGCTGGGGATTCTTCCATGATTTCAGCAATGTAAGTTAACACATGCAGACAATAGATACACATATAATTCAGACATCATTACGAAGAATTAGTCATTAGGGCCTTGCTATTTCATGTCCAGACATCATATAATTAAATGAAATCAACTCATATATTTAAACTCTATAAGTGGTGCAAATCAATTTGCTTGTTTTCTAGTGAAATGCTATATGAACAGCTGTAGATACTGAAGTTTCAAGTTTTCTAAATTAAGCAACTGAGATGGTGGGTCTTGTCTTTCACTTTTCAGTTTAGCATTCTCCTAAATTTTCTCCCTGTATGGTTGATGAAGAAATCGAGCCAACTAAAAGAAATTGGGCTTGTGTATGAGCTAACTTTTGGCATCAATAACCATTAGATGTAACTATCATCCCATGTTAAACCTATCTTGTTAATTACATAGTTTGGCACCACATAACTTTATCTGATGAAATTGGATGTTACTCGTAAAGAAAGTAAATAATTTGATGGCAATCTCATACTGCATCGTGAGGATTTTCTCAGGTGTTTACCTTTATTCCCATCAAGCCAGCTATAAAATATAGCTTCTTATAATTCAGTTTTCTATTTTATTTGCTTACGGGATTAGGAGATAATGGATTTTAATATACTCATTTAAATAAGAAATACAGACACCAAAACCACATATAAAAAAGAAAAAGGAAAAAGGAAAAGAAAATTGTGATGGAGTTGCTATCAACAGATTCAATCACCAAATCTCACATATCCATAGATCTTTTGTGATCACTTATGGTCAAAGTTTTCTCAAGCTAGATACATTTAATTTATGGTATTTCAACTTTTTGCAACTTGTGTTATGCTTCATTACATGAAAAATGATATTAGAGGTGAAAAGCCATACACCAAGGCATGCCTACTGAAAGGATTTTCCACACTGGCATCAACATGGGCTGCATGAATACAATTTACATATTCAGTTTGTTGTTTCCATGTTTAACTGTAATAATGAACATCTACTTACTAATGATTTTCAATTGAAAGTCTTGTATTGAAGATTCACTTTTATACATATTCCTTGCAGCAACATGCTGATCTTTTACTCACGGGTGAGGTTAGCCAATTTAATTAATATCTGCGCTTCCTCAGGTCAAAACTTTATCATATTTAAATAAATATAAAAGGTAACAAAATGCACATGGAATTAAAAGATTCTAATTTTTAATAGAATTTTCAATAGTTTATAATGTAGTTATGTATCATGTCAAATTATTCTTTTTCTTTGGTGCCTGATGAATAGGGAGCACCATAGAAAAAGGTTTTGCATTTCTCTCTTTCCTTTGGGTAGCATTTAGTTTTGGTCCTGTTTCTTTAATCTAATCTGTAAATGTATGCTACTGTGATTATAAGAGATATAGATGTGATGAAACAGGATCCAGTTACATCTCATTGGCCTCTTTTTATTGAACTACTGAACATGATGAATGTTAACTGCTATGTTTAATCAGTGCAAATTGCTTGAACGAGTTTTTGATTGGATATTAAGTCTCGTTTTTCTGAAGAAGTTTATGTTCTTTTGTACGCAACTGAGTTCTTTGGCCTATATGCGCTTTGTTTGCCTGTTGCTTGAGTTTTTTTGTGCTTCATGTATAGTTTGCTTGTTTGTAGGAGGGAGCTTCAAGAAGAACTTGGTATATCACTTCCAAAGGATGCCTTCGAATTATTATTTGTTTTCCTTCATGAGACGTAAGAGACTGAGAAGATAAACACCTCATTAGATTTTGCCACTATTGCTCATTTTCTTTGATCTTTTGGGATAATATTGCTTTTATATTGCAATAAGTATGCAGTTTTCTTTACAGAATTGATTTATTATTGTTACTAAATTTATAGAATAATCTTATCCTGGTTAATAACTTTGTTATAGTACCATCTTATTTAAAAGTAAACTTTATAAAGGAGTGTTCATTTTATAACTAATGAGCACTTTAAAATGTCCACACATTGTTGGCTGGACAGTTGAATAGGCCCAGAACATGCTAAAACTTTATAGGTATGGGTTGACAGGAGAGCTTAAAGATGTAATGTCTTGAATAGTGTGAGTTAACCTAAAACTATAAGGAATTAGTTGGATGGGTGTATATAGTAAAAATGAATTCCACTCTGGTTAATGGGGAGGTGCCTACAGTTTTGACATGATATCAAGGAAAAAGAACATGTTATATAGACATACATGGTAGGACTGTTGAAATTTGATATGGGTACACAATGAAGGAGAGAGGAGAGAATAGAGACGAAAAAGGAAAGTAGCTTGTGTAGGAAGAAGGGTGGGGCATATTATATGCTTGGTATGGACTTTGTGGACTTAGACTTCATGTTATTGAAAAATTATATATTGTCATGAAAGTTATCCATTCCATCCAGAATGAAAACTTGCATGCACAAAGTATTTGTGGTTTAAAAGTGTCAACTGATGTATCTTTCCTCAGGCAAAATACTTTCTATGTGGCTGGCATATTATTTGAAGTGTTTAGATGTGAAGGCTGTTAGATAACATATCACATATCATTTTAGCTAAATATACACTACATTGAAATTGAATTGTGGCTTAGTTGTTTGTTTTATTGTTGCCTTGCTGCTGTCCTTGTGATTTCTTTTATTTTATTTTTTCTTCTTGCATCAAGTGTTCATAAGTATAACCATTTTGTTGCAGCGTGTTAAATGATGGTACATTCTTTAACAATGAATTCGAAGATGTTTATTTGGTTACAACACTGGATCCAATTCCTTTGGAGGCTTTTACTCTTCAGGTGAGTACATTACAAATCCTCCGAGTGTATGACCAATAAAATCAGTTTCTTTGTGCACTTCCATTTTAGGCGTGCATGAGGTGCTGAGGATAATTATATATATATATTGATTGACTTTGGTTGTAGATACTCTATTATGTATATAATCATTTCAATGTTATAGGTTGATTTACAAACTTGATGCACTTGGATGCCTATGTTTGCTATTATTGTTAGTGCTGCTTAATGATTTTTCCCATCAAACTAGTAAAAAGTACTAATATATAATCTGATTGATGCTTTTCCTCTCCTAGTGGTGTGCTATGAACATCTTTTAATAATTTATATCCATTTGTTCAAAATTTTAATTTGGTGATTTTCTTTTTTGGTAGCTTTATGTGTGGATGCTATGTAATTCAATTATGCCATACACATGGATGAGTACTGCAACTCTACCACCTTGCCACAAATGTTGAGAGTTTGTTTGTTTTCATATTGATAGGAATCAGAAGTTTCAGCTGTTAAATATATTTCCCTCGAGGAATATAGAGATTCACTTGCTAGAGAAGATCCCAACTTTGTTCCATATGATGTAAATAGTGAATATGGTCAACTCTTCGAAATAATTCGAAAAAGGTATGAAGATAAGGCTTTTTATTTTTATTTTTTTTCTATCAGTCAAAAAATGAATCCAATTTTGGATGGATTCACAGCCTTTTCTTCTTCTTCTTCTTTGTGTCCTTTACCTCATTTCTATTACTTCATTTAAATTTTGTTGAATTATTTTGTACTCATTTATGGTTCCTACAAGATTAAAGTTAAATATCTTCAGCATATAATTTATTTAATTTTATTTTTTTATCACTGCAAGGAATGTAAAAAACATAATTGTCTATTTTATTTTTCCCTTGGATCATTCTGTTAAATATTGTAATTATGTTTCCCTCATTTCTGTTGGGAGAAAGAAGTTCTATCCTCAGTGACTATCAGATATCAATTTACTCCTTTATGCTTATAGTCTCTCAACAATATTGTTATAGGTATAATAAAAATATAGAAGCAAGGAGTTTGGTTCTTCAAAAACAGCTTTCTCGTTATTCTCAAATCTCTCTGAGTGCAGAGGTACTTTCTCTTACAATCACTGCAGGGTTGATATCTAGATGACAATGACATTGGGACTTGGTTTTGTGTTCACAGTTTTTCTTTTTTGAATTCTTTATCATGAAAAAGCTTACTTCTATTTCTTTTGTCATTACTTTGTTTAATACTTCTTTATGTGAACTTTGTTCGCTAGCCTGATGGTAACATGCTGTATTAAGAATTCCATTGGATATTTATCTTTATCTTTAATAGCCAACCGTGGGTTTCAAGGGAATTTTTAATATTGTTGATTAAACTAGTAACTGTGTTGTTAAAGCACCTGCTCTAGTTCATATTTGACAGATGCAAATATTTGGAATTTGTTATGTGATTAAATATAACTCTCTCTATCAACGTTAGGTTTTAGAGAAACTGGCAATTTAACTTGATTTTACATGGTATATCAGAAGCAGAAGTAGGAGGTCTTGAGTTTGACTTTTTTTGTTTCCCATTTGATGATTATTGTTTATGTGTTGGGGTATGTTATGAAAATTTGTGGAGGGGTGATTTAAGTGGTTAAATATAACTCTTCTTTATCAACTTAAGCTTTTAGAGTGGATTAATTTTAACTCAATTTAATACAATTTAAAAGAAAAGGTTTATATATTCAGGAATAGCAGTTACCTCTAGAATATGTCAAACTACTAGGAGCGAATATCATGCTTCAGCAAAGAAATGATTCCACGCAGCATTGCTGTCTGTCTTTGAAATTAATTTTTTAACTTTTATACTAAAAGTTTATAGTATATTGTTTTACCCTTTCCACCAGTTTTCTTGAATCGATACTTAGACAATGTTTAATGACCGTCAACCTGTGAATGTTTTGATTATTTGCTGTTGATATTCTAAGATAGCTGACTTTCTTAATACATGGGAGTTGATAACAAGATATATGAGTTGAATGAGACTTAAGGACAGATGGATTATGGAAGTGTTATGATTACTCAATTAGTGGGATAGTTTACCCAACTAGGGGAATTACGATTCTTAGAGATATGAGTGATTGTAATTAGTTATATTGGTTTCCTATTATACTATAGTCTGACATGTATATATATATATATATATATATATATATATATATATTGTGTGTGTGTGTGTGTGTGTGTGTGTGTGTTTTACCATTGGATGAATATATCAACAAATCCTTTTCTTTCATGAAGCAACCCTACATATTAATAGATGTCACGAAGTGCCTCTTCCTGGCACGACCACCAGTTCACGGCACTCAATCCGACTTGCACGGGTACATGCGCACGCACAGGTACACACACACACAACGGAAAAATCACAAGTATAGAGATAGACACGATATTTACGGGCAACTCACCCAACCTTTCTATATTACTCAAATAGTAAGGGATTACAATGTATACGCAACCGTTCACAAGGCTGCACGGCCACACAGGCCTACAAGATAGAACAACCTAGTCTATCTCTCTATCTCTCTCGCTCGCTATCAGCTGCTCTCGCTAGCTCTTGTTGTGCTCTCGCTCAACTGCTTTCTCCCTTGCCCATCTGCCCCTATTTATAGCCACTAGGGATGGGTAGGGTTTAGAGTCAACACACGATCCACAGATCGTGCCCACAATCTCGGTTTGACTCTTTCCATTCAGATATCATTAGGGTTTCCAATAGTCTGGGTCTGGGCCTCAGCCCACTCTGCAACTCCGCAGCCCACGCCTGCCTTCCTTCTATAAAAGGGACGCTCGGCCAACCCCAAAGCCATTCGCAATTGCATACTTGCTCGGCCGCTATCACACTTGCCCGGCTGCCGCCAGAGTTGCCACGCACCAACGGGACAAAGGGGCTCACAGACCACCCCCACTTAAGCTGTCGACGTCCTCGTCGACCTTTGCTGCTTCCAATAGTCAGCAATGTGATCCTCAAACTGCCAGAGGGTCACATCTCTTTCCCACGTGGCATCAATCTCGGCATCCCCCTTCCATTGCACAAGAAAGTCAGTCCTACGATTCTTCTTACTTTGGCCCATAGTCCGATGGTCCAAAATCTTCTCAACCAGCTTGTCAACTGTTTCCGAATCACAAGTGGAGCCCTCCTAGACTTCTACCTTTCTCTTTCGAATTCATCCTTGTTGTACTTATTCAAGTAACTCACATGGAAAGTAGGATGAATCTTAAACCTGTCAGGTAGCTTAAGTCGATATGCAACATTGCCTACCCTTTTGATTACCTCGAATGGTCCATCATACTGAGGTATCAATCCACGATGAACAGCTTTCCGGCTGATCTTCTTCCAAATTTGAGGGGTCAGTTTCAGCAATACCAAGTCACCTACCTCAAATTGCACGTCACGTCGATGCTTATCAGCATACTTCTTCATCCTTCTTTGAGCCATCTCCAAACTGTCTCTTGCTTCGGCAATCATCTCCTGCTTTGCCTTGGCAAATCTCTGAGTTGCTGGACATGTTCCAACACTTGGCACAACCATTGCCAAATCCTGCGGAGTCGTTGGCTGCTGTCCATTTACTAACTCAAATGGACTCATCTTCGTTGCAGAAGATCGATGAAGATTGTAACAAAACTGAGCTGAGTCAAGAAGATTCACCCAATTCTTCTGACTCGCTGTCACATAATGCCTCAGGTACTCCTCCAACAAGGCATTGATCCTCTCTGTCTGACCATCAGTCTGAGGATGATTGGCAGTCGAAAACTTCAATTCAGATCCCAATAATCCGAACAACGCCACCTAAAATCTACCAGTAAATCTGGCATCCCTATCACTCACTATGTCCTTTGGAATACCGAAGTATTTTACAACATGTTTGAAAAACAATTCAGCTGCCACATCAGCTGGA
Source organism: Asclepias syriaca (assembly GCA_027405835.1). Taxonomy (NCBI): domain Eukaryota; kingdom Viridiplantae; phylum Streptophyta; class Magnoliopsida; order Gentianales; family Apocynaceae; genus Asclepias; species Asclepias syriaca. The sequence continues at coordinate 6,311,391 of CM049929.1, read as the reverse complement.
CAAGATGATGGCGCTGGGACAAATACAGCGTATTTCGAAAACCTATCCACTATTACAAAAATAGAACTCAGGTCGTTCACCTTGGGCAATCCAGAGATGAAATCCATTGAAATGCTCTGCCAAAGGTCCCTTAGGGATGGGAAGAGGTTGTAGCAAACCAGGTTCCCTTTGCCTTTCCACCTTATCTTGTTGGCACACCAAACATGTTCGAACGAATGCTTCGATGTCATCCTCCATTTTTGGCCAAAAGAATCTTCTTGCTAGCAAAGAACGAGTTCTTTCAATGCTGGGATGACCAGCCCACAACGAGTCATGTGCTTCCTTAAGCAACATCCTTCTTAGCTCTCCACTAGGGACATAGGCTCGTCCGCCTTTGGCATACAACAAGCCATCGTCGAGCCAATACCTTCTCACAGTGCCATCCTGCACTAAAGATATCAATTGTTGATAGACAGGGTCTTTAGGTGCATACTCACGTATTTTCGCCACAAAGTCCGATTCCACAATCGAGACTGCCGACAATGTCATGCAATCAGTTCGCCTACTCAGTGCATCTGCCACTACATTTGCCTTGCCCGCTCTATGCACCCACTCGAAATCAAATTCTGCCAAGAATTCTTGCCAACGAGCTTGCTTTGCGGACAACTTCTTCTGCGTCTTAAAATATGTGTTCGCCACGTTGTCTGTCACCACTGTGAAAGACGAGCCCAACAAGTAGTGCCTCCAAATCGTAAGGCAATGGATCACAGCCGTCATCTCCTTCTCATGGGCTAACGCTACTCACAATCCTTCATCTTGCGGCTCTCAAATGCTACTGGGTGTTGTCCTTGCATCAACACACCACCGATCCCACGATCCGACGCATCCGTGTGCACCTCGAAGGGCACATCAAAATTAGGCAACTGTAGCACAGGGGCTGTCACAATAGCCCTCTTGAGCTTCTGGAATGCCTCCACACACTCCTGGCTCCACTTCCAATCTACTCCCTTCTTCAAGAGGTCGGTCAAAGGGCTTGCCACACTTGCATACCCACCAATGTTTCTTCGGTAATAATTGGCTAATCCCAAGAAAGATCTCAATTCTGCCACTGACAATGGGGCAGACCAACTTTCAATAGCCTCTACCTTTCGAGGATCCATTCTCACTGACCCATGGCTAATTATGTGCCCGAGGAACTTAATTTCCTCCTTACAAAATTCGCACTTCTCCCTCTTTACATAGAGTACATACTCCCTCAATTTTGCAAATACAAGTCTTAGATGTCTAACATGCTCCTCTAAGCACTCACTATAGATAACAATATCATCTAAATAGACAACTACGAATTTATCCAAAAATTCATACAGAACATCATTCATCAATTTGCAAAATGTCGCAGGGGCATTAGTTAAGCCAAACGGCATCACTAAAAACTCGAATGAGCCATACCTTGTCACAACCGTGGTTTTGGCTTCATCACCATTGGCAATCCGCACTTGCCAATATCCTGACCGCAGATCGATCTTAGTGAAGTACCTTCCTTTCGCTAGCCTATCGAACAAATCCAACTGATTTGGGATAGGATACTTGTTCTTCACTGACAACTTGTTTAAGGCTCGGTAATCCACACAGAATCGCATCGAGCCATCTGCCTTCCTCTGGAACAAGGCAGGGGCACCATAAGGGGCCTTTGAGGGTCTGATAAATTGTGCTTCCAGCAATTCTCCCAGCTGTTTCCTCAATTCCAACAACTCTGCTGGTCCCATCCGATATGGTGCTTGCGCGGGTGGTACTGCTCCAGGTACCAACTCAATCTGGTGATCAATGGCACGCCTCGGGGGCAGCATCTTGGGCAACTCGTCGGGCATCAAATCAGCAAACTCGTCCAACACATTGGCCACGGATTCAGGCAACTCTGAGTGATCCCCATCTATCTTTTCCAGCAAGACAGCAACAAAGGTTGGTTCACCCCGTCTCAACCCATCCTTCAACTGCATCGCCGACAACATCCCCTTTGCATCCTTTTGATCCAAGTCCTTGTACGTACATTGTACAAAGTTTGGTGTCCCCTCATCCATAATCATCAATCCACGCAAATGTGGCATCACCGCCACCTTGGCCATAGCCAAGAATTCAATCCCTAGAATGAGATCGAAATCATCCAATGGAACGGCCGTCACCTTGCACTGGCCTTCCCAAGCTCCCATCCTCAATGACACCATGGCACTGCCTTTCACCCGTTGTTGCACGGCATTGACAGTCTTAATGGTATGGGAACTCTCTTGCACTGCCAACTGCAAGCGCGTGGCTTCTCGATCAGCCACAAAGTTGTTTGTTGCGCCAGAGTCTATCATTGCCCACAGCTTCACACCATTCACAACCACGGACACGTACATCAACCCACGTACTGGTTGTGGTCGCTCAGACACCTGAATGGCATTGCACAACTGAATAGGATTCACACGAGCAGGTGGATCCCTTTCGGTCTCATCTTCAATTTGGACGACAGCCAAATTTTGATTCCTCCTCGGCTTAGGACATTGATAAGACATGTGTCCAGTCTCCTTACAATTGAAGCACTTGACACGGAAATCCTTAGTTTTCCCAACAGCAACATCTCTCTTCTTGGGTTTGTCATTCCAAGACTTACCCTTGTTCTTCGATGGAACAGTCTTTCTCTCGGGGGTAGGAGGAGCTGAAGATTGCAAATCCGTCAATCTTTCTGCCATTGAATAGGCCTCTCTCACATCTTTAGGGTTCTATCTCATTAGCTCGATGCTAGCCCACTTCTTCAACCCTGACAAAAAGTTGAACAACTTGTCCTCCTCGGACATGTTAGGTATATTCAGAAGGATTGCAGAGAATTGATTTACGTACTCTCGAACAGTACCCGTCTGTTCTAGTCTCTTCAAGCTCTCACGAGACATCCACGCAGAATTCTTTGGCAAGAATTGCTCCATCAATTCCTCCTTCATATGTCTGAAAGATCGGACTACTTCTTTCGTAGGGTCCGCCTCCCTTGTCTGCCACCATAATTTGGCAGTATCTACGAGGAACAATGATGTAATCGCCACTTGTTCACTCTCCGGGACTCTAGCCGTCGCAAAGTACTTCTCCAGATCCCACAAGAAACTCCTGATCACCGTCGCATCCCGAACACCCGAATATGTTCTAGGCTCAGGCACCCTGAACAATGGTTGTCTAACAGTGGTTCCAACAGTATTAGATTGCAGTGCCGCAACACTAGCCTTCAATGCGTCGATGCTTGCCTTCATATTGTCAACAATCTCTTGGAGTTGGTGCAAATCCGCCACCACATCTGGCGGCCCTTGGATCTGGTCTTTCAAGGGACGAGCATTCGGCACATGCTCTAACACACCAATCGCCTGCACATGATGCGAAAACAAGGTCTCAAGCCTTGTCAACCGATCCGCAGTAGAGGCATGCGGATTCGGCGTACTGTCGAGGCGTATCGGTACTGTCCTCCGCAAATCTTCGGACGAACTAGACATTTCCGCAAGGGTCGGACTGCGCTCTGATACCAATTTGTCACGAAGTGCCTCTTCCTGGCACGACCACCAGTTCACGGCACTCAACCCGACTTGCACGGGTACGTGCGCACGCACAGGTACACACACACACACAACGGAAAAATCACAAGTATAGAGATAGACACGATATTTACGGGCAACTCACCCAACCTTTCTATATTACTCAAATAGTAAGGGATTACAATGTATACGCAACCGTTCACAAGGCTGCACGGCCACACAGGCCTACAAGATAGAACAACCTAGTCTATCTCTCTATCTCTCTCGCTAGCTCTTGTTGTGCTCTCGCTCAACTGCTTTCTCCCTTGCCCATCTGCCCCTATTTATAGCCACTAGGGATGGGTAGGGTTTAGAGTCAACACACGATCCACAGATCGTGCCCACAATCTCGGTTTGACTCTTTCCACTTACGACTCACGGATCAAGCCTCCATTCTCGGTTTGACTCTTTCCATTCAGATATCATTAGGGTTTCCAATAGTCTGGGTCTGGGCCTCAGCCCACTCTGCAACTCCGCAGCCCACGCCTGCCTTCCTTCTATAAAAGGGACGCTCGGCCAACCCCAAAGCCATTCGCAATTGCACACTTGCTCGGCCGCTGCACACTTGCTCGGCCGCTATCACACTTGCCCGGCCGCCGCCAGAGTTGCCCCGCACCAACGGGACAAAGGGGCTCACAATAGACATAATCTTTCTCTAACTGGGTATATATTTTTTTCTTCTTTAAAAGATAGATCTATGGATTTCTGATTCATTTCATTGCGTATTACTAGATATTTTGATATGAATGATTTAAAATCTATCTTCCTAGTGTTTGAGTGTCAATCTGTGAATTATATTCATAAGACATACCCCCTCCATGCCAAAAAGGCTGTCAATGTTTACTAGATTTTTGCAGAAAATGTTTCTGATATCTTAAACAAAAAACATATTAATTTTTATCCATAATATACCTTCCTTTAAACTATTCAATCCATTAAATACAATTCAATATCGAATTATTATATTAATTTTGTACTTTGTTCTTGTTAATTTAATGGGCCTTCTAATACTTTATTGGTTTCCATGGCTTGTCAAATAAAGAGAAACAATTTGAACCAAATATTATAATACTGATTATCGCGATGCCTTTTGATTTCTCTATTTTGTTTCATTAGTTGACAGGTGTCACAGATGCTGATAAAGAAGCTTTGGACTTAATCATCAGAGCTGCTGCAGTTATGGATGATATCTTTTATCTGCAGGTAGTAAATAATATTACCATGCCTGCTCTTCATATCATAAATAGATATAATCAAGATGTGAGATTCTTGGTTTGGATTAGATATTTAATCAATTAATTTCCTGAAAAAGTTGAGATGAGGAAGGGAAAAACTTTCTGACTTCATTAAATAGTATGGCATGATTATGTTAGCTTATAATTTTATTTGCTGATAAGGTCCTTTAACGTATAAGTTTTTACCAACAAGGTCCCTTTCCTGTGGCTGCACATAGGAGCTATCATTGAGGGACCTTGTTGGCTAAAAACAAAAGATAAGGGACCTAGTTGGTTAAAGCATGCAAGTTAAGGGAACAAATTGGCTAATTATCCTAATGAATAATTGTTCCAGTATGATTTTCTGACTCTTAGCTCTAGAATCTTCAATCCACTTTCCACTACTATTTTATTTTTCTATTTTCTTAATGTGTTTTAATTATCTCTTTAGATTGATCCGTGTATTACTTCTGTTTTACTTCTTTGATTAGTTAATGGAGTTCTTCAGTTCCTTATTATGATTATAGTTAAAGCAATTTTTATTTTAGAAAATATATTTTGAGATAGATATAAATTTACATTAGTGTCTGTACAAATGAATGAAGCATTAGGAAATGAGTACAAGGGAAGGCACTCAGAATTTCCTTCTGACTGGTTATGTTAAGCAGGTTTCTAGTTTAGTGCTGAAATATGTTACTGCATATTCTGCTAATTTTGGTCCAAAATATCTACACAGATATTAGCACTATTAACAAAGAAGTAAATTAAGGAAAAGTGGATGCAGGCTGTTCTTGTATGAATCTGTGCCACAAGTATAATTATAATCCATATGAAGATATTTCAAATTAACTATGAAGAGTTTGATTTATTAAGTTTCTTATTTAGCTCTCTTATTCTCAGAATTGTATTTTGTGAATAGGATTGTCTGAAATAGAAGGCCTTTTCTGCAGTAGATGATGTAATAAAGCCAGATCAGTAGCCCAGTTTCACTTAATTCACACTATATAAATGTTCTGGCTGTAATTAATCATCAACTGGATTATATATGTTAATAGTTTCTTGCATCTCTATTAATTTCCTTTTTAGATTATGTTATTCTTGCTTCTCACGTTGTGAATTGTTGATGGTTCTTATATGCAGCTTCTAGCTAGACCTACTAATAGTGTATTATAGTTGCCAATATTCCTTTCCAAATAGCATACCTTATAAAAAGGTTACTGGTTTGGGTAGAGGGAAGTTATTTTCTTTGGTAGTAAATTAGTCATCATTCCATTAATGATTTTATATATTTTGACTTTTCAAGTTTATATTTATTTGTTTTTCAATCCACTGAACTGAAAAATGTTTTGATTCCCATGAATGAAAAAGTAAGAAAACCATTCCTCTACATTTTATGTTTCCAAGGGAGGGGTTTTTGGAGTGGGGATGGGACTTTGCAACAGTAGTGTAAAAATGTATGGAGTAAATAGCAAATTGCACCACCACCCTTGAAAGAGTGCGTCATAACTAACTGATATAGTAATTTTGGAATTGGTAAAAACATTTCCTGTATATTATTTGCTTGAAAAATACAAGTGAGAACTCCATTGAGGTAATAAGTAGCTCTTTAGCAAAGAGTATAAACACCTATTATGAAACTTGATGAGAGCAAATGGCTAGTGTAAATCCCAGTGAAGATAGGGGCTCTCAAAATTCCTTCCAGTTTATAATCTACTTTTTCCACTGCACAATGGACGGGATTATCAGGAAAAGTCATGTAGGTGAGAGAGAGAAGAAAATCAGGGGAGGTGAAGGATTTAATTGAAGGTGAGAGAGAGAAGAAAACAATAGTTAAAGGTAAAAAAAGAAGGTCCAATCAATCTATCAAATGAAGTCCATGTTGATAAAGAACTTATCTGAAAGTATCAAAACTTAAAATGCTATATATATTGGGGTGTTACAAAAGAAGTGGTTTTATATAAAGATATTTACTTATCTATACTGTCTCTCTCTTTGATGAAAACCTTGCAAAAAATTGTCTCCACATTGAATCTTTACAAAGGTGAGAGAACAGGATTGATCTAACTCAAATTCTAATTCTTGTACCAGATTCTGATTGAAAATTTGCTTATCTTTTGTAATCATCACTTTGTGATCTTCCGCTTCCTTTTTCTTCATAAACAGGTTTGGTATAGCAATCCGTCTTTAAGGGATTGGTTAAAGGAGCACGCTAATGATTCCCAGTTAGACAAGTTAAAGGAAATGTATTTTCTAATAAACAAAAGTCCATGGTATGTACTTCCGTATCAGATAGTTTATCATTCACTTTTGCCTATTATCATATGAAAATCTTCATTTCTGTATAAGAAGGGGAAAATAATTTTTTAAGTACTCCCTCTATTTATTTATTATTTTGTTTGTAACTCGTTAATGGACAGGTTTCTCATGTTTAAGAAAACACTAGAATTGACTTGTCAAAAAAATAAATAAGTAATAATAATAAAAAAAAAAAAAAGAAAGAAAAATCTACAATTGAAGTATTTTTGCTTGAAAAGACAAATATTCTTGGCCTTCTCATTCTTCTTTAAAGCACTATTAGTGGGTATTAGTTGTAATGTATTAATTAAAGGGTATTTGATGCAGCAATAATTCAAAAATTGGAAGAACAATAATAATGATATCTTCAAAACTTTTGAAAAATCCTCTTTGTATTTATAGACCACAAAACCTACTTGGCTGAATAAGGAAAACTTAATTTTGAATATATTTAAGCTATATGATGAAAAATGAAATCCTAATCCTAGTATAAATCACGTTTGTAACAATAAATCCCAAGCTGCATCAGTATTGTATAAATTAGTTAAGTTAAAACTTGTTTGCATTGAGTACTTGTGATGCTCGTGTCTGTTTAAATTATGTACTAGTCCCTACTATAATTAGGTGGGTGATGTATATTTAATACATTCTCTTCTTTTTATGGATCCATAAAGCAGAATTGTTTATCTTGTGGTTGTTCTTATGTTGTGCGGGTGAACTATTCTATTGTGAAATAATATGCTTTCTACCTGACATAATTGGTGGTTTGGGTCACTCAGGTCTTCCCTTGATGAAAATGAGGCATTTTTGACCACTGCAGACTCTGCGGTCAAACTGCTTCCTGAAGCTACAAAGCTGGTACCAGGATGGAAGGGTCTTGAATATAGAACTGCATTTCCTGTTCTGAAGCCAGCAGGTGCAAATTTCTATCCTCCAGATATGGATAAAAAGGTATAAATGGAATGGTTTCTTGCAAGAAACCAATTTATCTTTTCTGTTTTCTGGAAAAAAAAAAAATAATAAATCAGTGTTCTGCCACTTAATCCCTCAGTCTTTGACCCGGTTAAGATTTTCTACCAGGAAAACATCATCTTCATTCATCCAAAGGGATGGTTATCCATAATCAATCATTCACTTAATCTGTCTGGTCCTATTGGATATGATCGAAATTTATCTATGACTCTGCAATGTGGCGTTTATTAATTTATTAGATGTGTATGGTGATGCTGCTTTTTATGTTCTAGGAATTTGAGCTGTGGAAGAATAGTCTCCCAGAGAATCAGAAAAAAGAAGCAACTGGCTTTTTTAATGTTATCAGAAGGAAGAGTGAAATTATGCCTGAGGGCTCTCTATCTAGCACAAATAATGGAGATAATCTCTGCATTATCCCTTATTCAGTAGAGTACAAATCTTTTCTTACAGAAGCTGCTAATTTGTTGCACAAAGCAGGAGACTTAACCAGCTCACCGAGGTGCTATCTCTTTACCCCCTGTTAATAATTAGGGAAAATATTGGATGAATCTGATTACTCATTCAATTTACTTGTGCAGTTTAAAGAGACTTCTGCATGGAAAGGCTACTTCCTTCCTTTCAAATGATTACTATGACTCTGATCTTGCCTGGATGGAGTTGGTTAGTATGCATGATGGTGAATTGTGTTTTGCCTCTGATAAAATAATAAATCATGATATTTTAAGTGGTCTGAACACTATATAATATTTTGAAATTTTAAGTAGTATTATACTTTATATTGTAGGTAGTCTGAACACAGTATATTATACACTCTAATATTTTACTTTTGATGGCGCTTGGTTTGTCTTTCCACAATTCCTGGCTAATAAGACTGCCTTCCTTGAACTGCTTGTGACAGTGTTGGGTGTTAAGGATACTTGATTAATTTTATTCACTAGATAGAGAAGTTTTTTGTGGATTTATCTTTTTCTTTTCCTAAGTAGCCGTTGATTAGGATTTAAATTCTGTAAAATCTTCTACAAAAATGAGTTCTGCTGAATGTTGTACTAATGAAGTTAGAAATAACGTGCATGAGTATGTCCTTTGGAAACACATTAAAAGTACTAAGAGATGAAACCTCTTGATAGTAGATCTCTTTGTTTGGTTTTTTTGGATCTCCTAAACTTTAATATAATTGTGGCAGGAAGTAGATGGTAAACTTGAGTATTGAGGAGTCAGCCATATGTTGATTTTTTGTAGCCTGAAATTTTAAGACTTTGATGTACTAATGCTAGATCTGAATTTGTATTTCTGATTGAATAGAAAATTATCAACTGGATCTTATCTTTGGAATAAAAAATACAGTTTAGAAAAATAAATTGGGAGATATTTGTTCAAATGATTGCTTATTTTATTCTCAGCAAATAAACACATAATATTTTTGCTTGGTTCTTGGGTTATGGTCTATGACAAACCTCTCTGAATTCATGTTTTTCCATACTTTTCTGCTTCTTGTTCTGATGCCTGTTACAGTAGTGTTGCTGATTGGATTCTCTTAAATATTTTGCTAAATCAACTTTTCGTTCAATTTATGTGAAATTTGTGACTGCAATCTATTCCTGCCGTCACAGAGTAAAGATTCTATGAAAATTCGAGTTCCAGTATATTTGAATAACTGATTGACAATCAGGAAGTTTATTCACTTTTTAAAATCTGTACAAGCAAGATATCTACATCAAGTAGTGAAATGAAGATAAGTAGTAGTTAAGGAAATAAGTGGTAACATCAGTTCTTGCCCTCAAGAGTTCTGTGTCTTGCCAGTCCAAAACTTTAGTAATTTTTGTATTTGATTCCATCTCATTTTCTAGGGTTGACACATTTAGCATACTTCTGATAATTAATTTTAGATCCAGAAGTAAGTGTCCTATCAATATGTTGTTTGAAGAAGTACTTTCAGGCATGAATCTCTGACTGGGTTCTCCAAAGGAACACATGTGGCGAATGCACTGAATGCTTTATTTCGCTTCTGCTTCTACCTTTTTCTGGGCTAAAAAATTTAAAAAAATGAAGAGTTTGTTGAGCTAATTGAGTTATGTTTGGGAAAACCCCTTTAATATGGTGGAGGTTTCGAAGTAGAATATTTCAGCAAGATCTAAGGTGTATGGCTGATATTACACATTACAGTTCCAAGATCATGTGATTTTGTCTTAAGTTTATCTGCTTAAGTCAATGGAGGCTCCGAATGAAATTTTGCGTGGGCTAGTAATTCTTTTTGGAAATATTCATGTAGCAAAACACCTTAAGATTTGCAGTAAATAATATTTGATCTACCTGGTAAAGATTCTGAGTCTCAACTTTAATATTTAAGTATAATAAAGAGTTTTGGCAGGAAACTAGCAGATTTGTTAATGAAAAAATCGCATATCACCCGAAGTTCCCATTTTTGTTTCCTTGTTATCATTTTTCAGGATTCAAATCTTGCTTATAGGAACAGTAAGCGTTTGTGCAGAGGAATGGGTTTAGGGCCTAGCTCTTCTAGAGCTTGCTGAAAAAGTATGATACATATATAAAAAACCCGAAATAAGAATGTTATCACAAGTAGAAACTCGAAAAAAAAAAGTTTCAAAATTCTAAAGCTTCTAGATTATGCCCTCTTGCAACTGTCATGAGCAAGATACTGATTGTTTTAATTCTTTTTATTTTTATAATTTATGTTTTACTTTTTGCTCAAGGACTCCAAGCTGGATGTTACTATTGGTCCCTATGAGACTTATGAAGATGCAGTTTTTGGATACAAGGTACAGATTCATTTTGAATAGTAACATGTTAATTCTGCACTATTCCTTCATATGTTTCTATGCATTTGAAAAAATGACCTTAAATAGTTATGAGTTTCCAATAGATGAAGGAAATTCAAAATGAAAAATGATAAGCAATCAGCATTATTATTTTAAGATAAAAGAATCTCACTCAGTCCATGACATTGACCACACACATTATGTATAATTACTTGCACTTTGACTGCTAAACATTCATGGATAGAATCCTCGTCCATTTTTTTTATTTTTTTTTAGTGTTTATTGCTTATTTTGAATTATGTTTTTAGGCAACATTTGAAGCATTCATTGGAGTTCGAGATGATAAAGCAACAGAACAAGTCAAACTTTTTGGTGATCAATTACAGGTGGTTATTGAATTGTCATGTATTGACATACATCTGTCCCTACCTCCCCCTCCCCATTTTTAGGTCCCTTGTTTCCTTTTTTCCAGCATCAATGCTACTAATTGAATGAATGTCTCTAGCTTTTGGAGAAGAATCTTCCAATGGACAACATATACAAGTCTGAAAGCGTGATTGCTGCTCCTATTCGTGTAATCCAGCTTCTCTATAACTCTGGGGTAAGTATTCAGATTGTATATCTATAGTTCCTTGAGATTCCATCTCTCAATTGCTCATGTATGTGTATGCATATGTATTTATTATGCTCACCGCAGAAAACTATATGCTTCTTCTAGAAAGTTCTCTATGTGTTTACTTGTGACACAAAACTAAAATTCTTATTGGTGCAGGCAGCTTTATAGACTTTGGTCTTAATATGAAAATGCAGTACTACAACTGGAAAACTCTCAAATAAATTCATATCTCCCTACTTGCATGTTTGGGTTTAACTTTGAAGTGGGAGTGAAATATGATTTCATATTTTATATTTTGATCATGTAGATAGTTTACTATTTAATGTTAGAAACAATATGCTCTTATGTTACCTAAGTTTTTGATGACCATAATTTTTGTTAAGTGTAATTAAACATCTACCTTTGGGGTACAACAAATTATCATTGGCCTTTACTGTACCTTGTCGAAAATCATAGTTTGAGGAATATTACTTAGTGTCATGATCGAGGCCGGTTAGCCTGTGCCACAAATATTATATTCCTTTGAAGAAAACATAAATTTCTTGAATCATAAAGTTAACTTCTCAACATGAACAGAAACATAGTTTAACTGATACAGCTTACTATTATAAATTTTTATGAACCTCCAAAATCTTTGTTACTTTGATTCTTGAATCAGAAGTCGATCAAGTAGATTCAAGAACCTTTTCATTTTATTACTATTATTATTTTTATTACAGGATGTCAAGGGCCCTCAAACTGTTGCATTCAATCTTCCAAATGATGAGCGCATTGTAAAAGATCGAGGAACATCCATGGTTATACTCAAGAATGTATCAGAGGCAAAGTACGATCTTTATGCTAAGAAGGAAAATTTTTGTGGACTTATAATGATGCAACTATGCATTTTTTATTGCCTAGAAGTTAGCATTTTTCTTGGTTTTGTTTAGTTTGTGCAAATTGCCATTTCCAAATATTGTTAATTTCTCTCTCTACCAGGTTCAAGCTCATTCTTCAGCCAATAGCTGATGTTTGTATTTCAGAGGAGCAAAGGAACTTTGTGGACTTTGATTCTTTCTTCACTCACACAATTTGCCATGAATGTTGCCATGGCATTGGACCTCATTCCATTACGCTTCCAGATGGGAAAAAGTCTACAGTAAGATTGGTAAGTTTACTCTTGGTCACTGAATAAGGTTACTAAGTTAAAATGTGTCACTTTAATGTTGTTTCTGTTGTCAATGAATATACTCTTCTCATCTTTGCATGCAACTTCTTTAATTATTGTGGATGATCCAAAATATCATATCAGGTCTTTTATAAATATTTATCTCTCTCTCATAATTATTATTAATAATTTTTAATTTTGTTTTACAGAGCTTTTTAATATTTTCATTATTTTATATTTGGACCTTTAGAGATAAATGTTTGGTAATATGGAGTCTGAAGCTCTTGATTGAGGTATTTGGATGGATCATGTCTCTTCTAATTCAATATGAAATTCAAGCTTTGTGATCCAAATAAATCAAAAGGAACTTATCTGAAAACTAGTAATTCTCACCTTTTTGCAAGTAAAATTCTGTCTTACATTTCGTGCACATTACATTACCTTCACTCTAAGCCTTGAGATGTTTTCTGTCTTACCTAACTGAAATTTATGACCAGACATATATTTTGGTAAACTTGCAAGTAAAAATTATTTCCTGCTTATTAAAGTAAAAAGAAGACTGGGAGAGTCATTGTTTTCATGTAAAAGACATGTTAGAAAGGATCTTGAACCAATTATTCTGAGGGCAACTTGAAAATAAGTTATTCCTCTGCTGTCTTTCGAGATGCATAACTTCATTTCTTTCTGAACTCTTTTAAATCTTTCTAATGGATATAGGAGCTGCAAGAACTTCACTCAGCGATGGAAGAAGCAAAGGCTGATATTGTTGGTCTTTGGGCCCTACGGTTCCTTGTTGAAAAGGTGATCAGAATTTTCTTTGAGCCTGTGATTATAAATTTTTTTTATTGTTATGGTCCCTGCCAGAGTTATTTGATTAATTGTATCCTTCTCTTTTTCCCAAATTTCTGGCCCCTTTTTTCTCTTGGAAAGTTAAATTCTATAAAACATTTTTCTTTATCTTTAATGATTTATTGGGAATGTTTGAGACAATAGTTTAGATAACTTATCAAAAGAAAAAAGACAATAGATTAAATAAGGGTAACTTGAAAAAATATCTTGATACTTTTGAAAATTGATAGGTAATTTGGGACAGTTGAAATAGAAAAATATTGAAATTAAACATTGATGACTAAAAAAAAAAAAGAAAATTGGTGACTGAAGAGCATTAAGATAAAAAAAAAGTGTCCTGAGATTAAGCAGATAGAAAGTAAGCAATCCTTTTGCTAACATATTAACTGTTACAAGGATATCAGGTGAGATGGAGCAGACTGCAGCAATAATAAACATGGCATCTTTTGAATTGGCTCTCAAACTTTTGCATGTTTATAGTATCTTTTTGCCACAAATTCACCTTTTTATTAAATTATGCTCTTAGTTAAAGTGGTAATTTCATGTGGTAAGGAAGGTGGGGCTGAGGGAGTATCTACTTCAGGGAGCATGTTAAATACATATTGCTTTACTCTCAGTCATCTTCATATATGTAAACAAAATATTCATATATGAAAACATTGGCCATTGTGAGTGTTTTTGGTTCTCAAGCTTTTGAGCTGGAAATTCTTGGGCAAATTCTCAGCATGTGCCTATCTCATATAGTTTAAAGTTTTTAAAAAACTATTCGATCTAATTTTCTAGAAACTTGTATTTTATTTTGGGTCCAGGGGTTGCTTCCGCAGAGTCTTGTCAAATCAATGTATGTCTCTTTCCTTGCTGGCTGCTTCCGTTCTGTACGTTTTGGGTTAGAGGAAGCTCATGGGTAAGCTGTTTGTTTTCCCAGTGTGCTGCAATATCCTTTTTCACTATTCCTTCTATCTGTTTGATTTATTTGGAAGCCTTTCATTTCTAATAAGGATTTATTTCACTTCTTATGGCACTCTATTTGATCAGCAAAGGGCAGGCACTTCAGTTTAATTATTTGCTTGAGAAAGGTGCTGTTGTTTTGCATGCCAATGAAACATTCTCAGTAAATTTTGATCTGGTAATATATAATGACCATGAAAAAATATATATATCCTTGTGCTTCTCTTCCCTTTTTCAATTCAATTCAATTCAATTAACGCCACATTTTATTTTCCTTATTTGGAAAGGTTGAAAGTGTAGTTGAAAGCTTGAGTAGAGAAATCCTCACTATACAAGCAAGAGGTGACAAAGATGCTGCAAAAGTGCTCCTCAGTAAGTATGCTGTGATGACTTCATCACTTAAAAATGCACTGAACAAGTTGGAGCACATTCAGGTAAAAATGCACTGAACAATAAATTTGATTTACTGCCAGTAGTGGTTTCTATCTTATTGTATTCGTGATTCTGTATGTTTTTATTTATTTATTTTGCAGGTGCCAGTTGATATTGCTCCCGATTTTCCCATTGCTGATCAAGTTGTGCAAAAAAAATACTGAAGTTTGAGTTTCCTGCTTATTCCATCTTTGTCCTATGAATTCTCGTATACTTGGTTTTTATTGCTGAAGAAGGCATCGGAAAATTGATCCCTGAAATTCTTGAATCTTATTGCTAATAAGTTTTCCTTAATTTAGGGTTTTGTGATTTTGGATGATCAATTTTTTAATAAAAAATTATTATTTAAAGTAATAATCTTATCACTGATGTTTGTTCATATTTTTAAAATTCAACTTTTTATAAGTGTTATATTCTTCATTTTACCAATTTATATTATTTATTGTGAGACTTACTGGGCAAAAAATATTTGACATTTTCATATATGAAACTGGGCTAAAATTATTTGGGCTAGAGATACTTGCACTTACAATATATATTTTAGTCAGTTATATGTATCTATTCCTAAGGTTTTCATTTTCATCAGACATTTCAAGTGGAAGAAAGTGAAAAAATCCTATAAACCTAATTGAAACCTAAAACCTATAATGCTTAACTTTATTTATACAGAGAGAGTATTAAAATATCTCCATATGTTAATGATGCAACTGCTTACTAGCATATCTTTCTCGTGAAGACCAAAAAAAAAAAAAAAGAGTGAAACAACAAATTAAGAAAATAATAATTAGTGTTCCTTCACTTCACTTTTGATTGAATAACAGTAGTGGGAGATGCTTAATTATATATTCTATTATTTGCCGTTTTCTTTATGTTCTATGTACTATATAGTAACTAAATTGCTTATTTACTTGTATTTCAGTTTGAGGATCTTCCGTAAGGCTCCTGAGAGGTTGTTTTCCACACCAAATATCCTTCTAGAAGGAAGTATTAGAGCCATCTCCGACTAGGTTAATGTTTAGGGCAAGACTATTCCATTTGGCTGAGTTGTAATTGTTAGACAATGTACACCGACTGCACTGGATTGCTTCATATAGCTGCATGGGACCACTATGATACAGTTGTCATGCAGGAACATTATAGTCGTTGATGTGTGCTATTTCTATCTGATCTTAACGGCTCTTAGTGTATATGTTTCTAGGGTTGTTTTCTACTAAAGGGTGTGCAGCAGCCACCTTTTGCAATCATTGTTAATAGCAATTTTTCTCATTTATGAAAGCTCTGTGCTCTACCAGCTTTATGGCAGATCCTTTGTTTGTGCTTGATATCTTTCATGGTATCAGAGCCAACGAAAGGGCCTGATACTACTTTCTTCTTTTAGTTTTCATTAATAAAGTTGTCTCCTCTTCAAATATGGGAGATAGTTATGTGTCAATCGGTTCCACCTCTTCACAGTCTGCTATACAATCCTCAAACAGTCATATTCAACTTCAAAATCATCTTATCTCTTTAAAATTGAATGATTCAAACTACTTGCTCTGGAAAATGCAAGTGATGACACCTGTGAGAGGATATGGCCTTGAAGGCTTCCTCACAAGAACTACCTCCATTCCTTCTGAATTCATAGATGGATCTGCAAATCCAAAGTTTATTTCTTGGCAAAGACAAGATCAGTTGCTAGTCTCTTGGATTCTTTCCTCCCTATCTGAAAACCTCCTTGTAATGATGGTAGGTTTAAACACGTCTAGAGAAATCTGGAAAGCTCTTGAGGTTAACTTTTCTAGTCAAACTGCTGCTAGAAAGATGCAGTACAAGCTTCAACTTTCTTCAATCAAAAAGGGATCTTCAAGTGTTAGAGATTATGTCAATAAAGTTAAGACTTGCTGTGATATGCTAGCATCAGCCGGACAACCCAATTTGAAGAAGATCAAGCCATGTATGTGTTAAATGGCTTAGGAACTGAATTTGATCCTGTGGTGGTTGCAACTACAGCTAGGAGTGAATCAATTACTCTTAGAGATATTCTACCTATGTTATTGAGTTATGAAATTAGGCTAGAGTCTGTTGTGTTCAACAATCAGATTAATACTGAAGGTTCCAACCCCTCAATCAATCTCACACAACAACAAGGACAAAGGAAAAACTACTGTTCTACATCTAACTATCAAGGAAATAGCTTCAGAGGAAGAGGTCAGTTCAACAGTAGAGGAGGAAGAGGAAGGATTGGAGCTTTTAGAGGTCGAGGTGGAAGAGGATTCAGACAGAATAACAAACCTCAGTGTCAAATATGTGGTTACACCAACCATACTGCTGAGAAATGTTACTACAGGTTTGATTCTTCATATGGTTCCTCTTTAGGACAGTCTCAAAGCAATGTCACCAACTCAAGCAATTTTCAAGCATATCCAGCTGTTCGAGCTACAGATTCATCATCCATATCTCACATCTCTGACTCAACAAGTGATGCAAGCTGGTATGCTGACACAGGTGCTTCAAACCATGTGACTAATGACCTAGCCAATCTTAACATTGCTTCAGAGTTTCAAGGAAATAACAAGGTTCAAGTTGGAAATGGGACAGGTTTTTGTATTTCACATGTTGGTAACTCCTCAATAAATTCTCTTCATAAGCCTTTTCTCTTGAAAAATCTTCTTCATGTACCACAAATCACCAAAAATTTGATAAGTGTTTCACAATTTGCTCTTGATAATGCAGTCTATTTTGAGTTTCACCCTAAGTTTTGTGTTGTCAAGGACCAGGTTTCCCATCAAGTTCTACTCAGAGGATGTCTTAAAGATGGTCTTTACACCTTTGACTTTCAGCTTAATGACAAGAACATATCGGATTCTGGCAGTTTGCTTCCTAAAAGACCTTTGGCTTTTCTCGGTTTTAGTAATAAGGAGTTAGATTCACAACTATATCAGTGGCACCTTAGACTAGGCCATCCAGCCTTTAATATTGTCAATAGAGTGCTCAAAGTTTGCAATCTCTCCAGTTCAATCAATAAAAACTTTGATTCTATATGTTGTGCATGTTTACAAGGCAAAAGTCACAAATTTGCCATTCTCTGATTCTAAAACTGAATATAGCAAACCATTTGATCTTGTCCACTCAAATGTGTGGGGGTCTGCTCCCTTAGAATCCTTAAATGGTTTTAGCTATTATGTGTCCTTTATTGATCATTTCACTAGGTACACATGGATTTATTTTCTAAAGGAAAAATCTGAAGTTGCAAATGCCTTTCATCATTTACAAAACCTTGTACTCACTCAGTTTAAAATCAAAAGCATTCAAAGTGATGGTGGTGGGGAATTCATGGCTCTAACAAATCATTTTCACAATTCAGGAATACACCACAAAATATCTTGTCCTTACACTACCCAACAAAATGGCCTAGCTGGAAGAAAGCATAGGCACATAGTTGAAATGGGACTTTCCCTTCTTGCTCACTCTCATCTTCCCTTAAAACACTGGGATGATGCTTTCAGCACCTCTGTTCACCTAATAAACAGACTTCCTACCAAGATCCTTCATTACATAAGTCCTTATCAGAAGTTGCTGAACAAATCTCCAGATTATTTCCACATAAAAGTCTTTGGTTGTTTATGTTATCCTCACTTAAGGTCCTTAAATAAACATAAACTTCAGTTTAGGTCTCAACCTAGTGTGTTTCTAGGTTACAGTGAACACTATAAGGGCTATAAGGTTCTTTTACCTGAAGGTAAAGTTATCATTACCAGAAATATAATCTTTGATGAGCCTCAATTTCCCTATAATCAGAAAATTGTCACTTCATCTGCTCCTTCACAGAATATAACTCCTACTAGTGCTCTTCATCCACTACCAATCCTCTCAAGTTTTCCTCAACAATCCTCATCTCATTCTGTCCCTGTCACACCTACAGCATCACAGAAAACTCACAATTCTACACCATCTACAGCTTCATCACATCAGTCTTCTCATTCACCTGTTACCTGCAGTCCTAACCAAAAGAGTCCTTCTACAACTCCTCTTATTGTTGAGTTACCACATGTCTCTAATGCACATTCTGAATCTTCTATTTCTAACAAGAATCTTGTAAGACCTTTTGCTGCAAGGTCACACCATATGATCACAAGAAGCAAACTGGGGATCTACAAACCAAGGGTGCTTGCTGCTAATGAACTGGATTACACTGAACCTACTTCCTACACAGAGGCAATGACTCATCCTAAGTGGAAGCAAGCTATGGATGAGGAGTACAAAGCTTTGCTTAAAAACAAAACTTGGACCCTATCATCTCTTCCTACAGATAAGTCCTTAATTGGCTATAAATGGGTTTTCAGGTTAAAAACTAATGTTGATGGCTCCATTGCAAGATAAAAGGCAAGGTTAGTGGCAAAGGGTTATGATCAACGAGCTGGATTTGATTTTTCAGAGACTTTCAGTCCTGTAGTAAAACCTACTACAATAAGGATAGTTCTGTGTATTGCTGTGAATTATGGTTGGAAAATAACTCAGTTAGATGTGAACAATGCATTCTTGCATGGTGATCTTCATAATGACATTTTCATGGCTCAACCTCCAGGTTTTGAAATATCTTCAGAGCAGCTACAGGTCTACAAACTCAACAAAGCAATCTATGGCCTTAAACAAGCTCCTAGAGCTTGGTTTGGAAAACTCAAATCAGTGTTGCTTGCTTCTGGTTTTCATCATTCTTATGTTGATACTTCCTTATTCATGTCATCTTCTAAAGCAGGTTGTATTTGGGTGCTTATTTATGTTGATGACATCTTGGTAACTGGTAGTGATACAAATGGAATTACTCTGCTTATTTCTAAGCTCAGTGCTGCCTTTTCTCTTAAGAATCTAGGTGAGCTTCATAACTTCCTTGGTATTGAAGTATCCAAGACTGAAAATGGTTTACATCTTAGCCAAACAAAATATATCACCTCTTTACTGCATAGAGCTCGAATGATCACAGCCAATCCAACTCCAACACCTATGATCACCTCTCCATCTCTTTCTAAATCTCATGGAGACCCTACTGTTGATCCCACTTTATACAGGAGTATTGTAGGAGCTCTTCAGTATATTACAATAATCAAACCTGATATCTCCTTCTCAGTTAACAAAATATGCCAGTACATGCATTCCCCACTCAGTACACATTGGAGAGCTGTCAAAAGAATTCTTAGATATCTTGCAGGTTCATCTCATTTAGGCCTCTCCTTCAACAATTCACAATAGTTGAGTTTAAATGCTTACTTAGACTCTGATTGGGCTAGGGACTTAGATGATAGAAAGTCTATCTCTGGCTTTTGTGTCTTCTTAGGCAACAATATTGTGTCTTGGTGCTCCAAAAAGCAACATTCAGTCTCTAGGTCAAGCACTGAAGCTAAATACCGCAGCTTGGCTCTTGCTTCAGCTGAACTCTCCTGGATTACCTTTCTTCTTCAAGAATTACAGATAAATTATGGTTAAACTCCAAGACTTTGGGTTGATAATCAAAGTGCAATTGCACTTGCTTCAAATCCAGTCTTGCATACAAGGACAAAGCATGTGGAATTGGATATACATTTTGTTTGAGATTTCATTTCTAAGAATGTACTGTCAGTACAATTTGTTCCATCCATTGATCAAATTGCAGACATTTTCACTAAACCACTATCCACGCAATTCTTCACCAAGGTTCGTGACAAGCTAACACTGTCTCCTTCACCCGGTTCGAATTGAGGGGGGATGTTAGACAATGTACACCGGCTGCACTGGATTGCTTCATATAGCTGCATGGGACCACTATGATACAGTTGTCATGCAGGAACATTATAGCCGTTGATGTGTGCTATTTCTATCTGATCTTAACGGTTCTTAGTATATATGTTTCTAGGGTTGTTTTCTACTTAAGGGCGTGCAACAACTACCTTTTGCAATCATTGTTAATAACACTTTTTCTCATTTATGAAAGCTCTGTGCTCTACCAGCTTTATGGCAGATCCTTTGTTTGTGCTTGATATCTTTCAGTAATGTGTGCTACTACTTCCATATTTTGATCTAAGAGTTTGAGCCCAAAGTGAGTCCTTGCTCGAGACATTAAACCTCCAAGCATGACTCATGAGTAGCAAAATATTTCTATCTTTTGCATTATTTATGTCTAAACCCCTTTGCATACTTGTTGCCTTTTGACATTTGACATTGTGTATTTTTCTTTTAGAATTAGATGATCCCAAAGAAATGTTTTTCTAATAAATTGCAACATATGAATTGGTACGCTTGATAAGATTTTTTTTTTTTTTTTTTTTTTTGGCTCTCAACAATAAGAGGACACCTTTAAGCCAAATTCACATAGACTAATCCCTTGTTGGAAGAAACTCTAACCCCAAATTTTAAATATTTGTATACATGAGTCACGTGAGGATTGAATCTTAATAATACCCAAATTTTAAATAATTACATATGAGTCACGTGAGAATTGAATATTAATAATATCAAATTGAGCTCAAATAAATAGGCACAAAATTCTCAACCAACTTATTTAAATCTCAAACAAAAATAAATAAAAAAAATTAAAAAAAGGCAAGAATAATTTCAATACAATCTAAATCTCTTTACAAAATATTTATTCTTTGGCCCAATTATCCTACTTGAAATAAAAGCCCAAATTATTTTCTTTCAACTCCAAAAAGTAAATTCAAATATTCTGCCCAAAATATTTTAAATTAAATCTCAACTATTTTACCCAAAATAATATAAACAAATTTTTTTTTCAACCCATCTGAAATAAATCTCCTACCATAAAAAGAAACCCAATCAATGTTAAATTGAAACCTAATAAAAACCAAAACTATTTAAATTAAATATCAAAGTTTTACCCAAATAATATAAACCAAAACATTTTAAAACCAGTTTAAATAAAAAAGATACCTAAATCAATAACCCAAGATCCAAATATAAAGTCCAAAAATACAGATTCATCTTTTACAACAAATATTCTATATAAATAAAAAAACTCAAATAATAATCTTCTACAGCCCAAATATTCTAACAGAAATTAAAGCCAAAAATATTTAAATTAAATTTCAAATATTTTACCCAAATAATATAAGCCCAAAAAGTTTCAATCCGCTTAAATAAATATCCTATAAAAAAAATAAACCCAAATAATATTAATTTGAACCCTAAGATTAAATCTATAACCCAATTATCCTACTAAAAACTAAGCCCAAATTGCTTCAGTCCTAGCCCAAATATTCTACCTAATAAAAAACCCAACTATTATTACAAAAAACTTTAAGCCCAAACTATTCAAAGTAACCCAGACATTTTAAGGCAAGCTTAATTAAATCTCCTCCTACCCAAAAAATAAAGCCTAAATAATATCAAATTAAGCCCAAATAAATACCCAATATTATGCCCAAACATTTAATCTAAAACCCAAATCACTTACTTAAAAATAAGCCCAATATATTTCATTCCTAACCCAAATAATTATACCCAATAAAAAACTCAAATATAGATTATTCTATAACCCCAATATTCTAACAAAATCTAAACCCAAATATTTGCTGCACTATAACGAATCTGTTTTAAGATACCGAGAAAAATATAAATGCTATATTATTATTATTTTTTTAAAATGTGTAAAAGTTTTATTGAAGATAAAATTAGAAATAATAATAATAATAATAACACATGGGACTGATAGATGCATCTAGAACGTACTCCCAAAGCACAAAATGAGCAGCCAGGAACCTTGGTCAGATTAAATACCATCCAAAATAAGGAAGGTGTTATGAATCCCGAAGATTCATTACATTAATGGATGTCCATCATCTCAGAAAATTACGTAAGGTGATAAATATCACTTTATATTTATCATATTGGATATATATATATAAAAGTTAATGGAACATTATTGAGGGAGAAATGGAGCACTTATTGAAGTGCTCCACTCATGTATGTAGTATATATATGTGTATAAGGTGTGTAAAATTGAATGAAAAAAAAAGAAAAAATTCAATTCATTTCCATCTTCCCGAGAGCATTTCATTCTTTTCTTCCAACTCTCTTCCTCTCTTCCCCTCTCTCCCACACTAATATATATATCAAATACATACATACTATAGTATATATTATACTATATATATATACACACATATATATATATATATCACATAATTTTATAACACGTTATCAGCACGAGGCTCTACCAACAACACGAGTCTCTACCACCGGGTAAAGTAATTTTTAAAGTTTATTTGAAGAAAAATCAGGTACGTTTTTACAGGTACATATTTTGTTATTATTATGTCAAATTTTATTAAACTCAAATTTGTGGTTCTTGATATCACCAAGAAATAATTATTTGTTATGGACACAAGATGCCTGAATGCATCTTGCTACAATGGGTCCGGCAGACACCGTTGTATAAAATAAAATTATCATCAACACAAGATCGTGTTCATGAAGATCTGAAAAAAAAATGAATAAATTACCGTGAAAGAAAAATTCGACCACCAGAAGATGGTCGTTCTCCCAAAAGCACGGTATGACTAAGTTGCACCTGAGGTTGCAAGATTTCAAATCCATGAGTGAGTATAACTCCTCAATGTTTAAAATAGTTTCACAGCTGAAACTGTGTAACGGATGATGATATGTTGGAGAAAACATACTCCACTTTTCATGCCATGAATATTGTCCTGCAATAACAATATCGTGAGAAAGTTTTAAGAAATACTTTGAATTAATTTTTATCTTCTGCGGAACAGAATAATGAATTACTGATAAAAATCACGAAACTCGACCTACTGGTTCTACTCCATTCCCTGAAGTGAATGATGATCCCAGAAGAGATCATGGTAGTGGTCGTTACCGTGGTCATGATCATGGACGTCATGATAAAATTGGCCCTTATAATCGTGATAATAATTTAGGTGCCAAAAATATTTATGACTACCTGAAGTGGACAAAATATAATGAGAAAGGAAATATTGTTCCGAAAATTATGAAGACAAATATTATCGTTGTGGCATGCAAGGTCACTGATCTCGTGCCTGTAGCACGACAAAATATCTCGTGCCTGTAGCACGACAAAATATCTTGTTAAGTTATTTCTCAAAACTTGTCTCATGAAATAAAAGATGACGATCTTGAAAATATTGATGTTGATATGGCTCACCTGGATATTACTGATCCTTTCGAACATCCAAAAGAAATAATTGATCACTTGATTGAAAATTAAAGTGTCCAAAATAATTAAAATATTAATATTATATATTATATGTTTATATTACTTTTGTAATTATATGCTTAATTTTATTTTTGTAAAAATTTTGTTGGCTGTTGTTCAAATTTCTGGTATGAACAACGATATCGAAAGTGTCTGTCTTATTGACAGTGGAACTACGCACATCATATTGAAATACCAGAAGTATTTTTCTCACCTGAATGTGGGAGAAACAAGTGTTACCATAATAAATGGTAGTGCAAAACTTATTGAAGGCTCCGGAAGAGCTAATATAATATTACCGGGAGGAACTATGATTGCTATTGAAAAAGCATTATATTCCTCAAAGTCTCAAAGAAATTTATTGAGTTTTAAAGATATCCGACGGAATGGATATCATGTTGAGACAATAGAAGAAAATGGTCATGAATATTTGGGTATCACGAAAATGACCTCCGGTAATAAAGTTTTGTTGGAAAAACTACCATCTCTATCATCTGGCCTATATTATGCAAAAATAAATGCTATTGAGGCGCATCATTTAGTAAACCAGAAGTTTACTAATCCCGCTACTTTTAAAGTTTGGCATGACCGTTTGGGTCATCCGGGATCAATTATGATGCGAAAAATTATCGAAACAACGCACGGTCATCCTTTGAAAAATCAAAGGATTTTAACTTCTGATAAACTTTCATGTGCTGCATGTTCCAAAGGGAAACTAATTATAAGACCAGCACCATTGAAAGTAGGAGCTGAAAGTCCTACATTTCTAGAACGGATTCATGGAGATATATGTGGACCGATTAGTCCACCGTGTGGGCAATTTCGATATTTCATGGTTTTAATTGATGCATCGACCCGATGGTCGCATGTTTATTTAATATCGACTCGCAACCTGGCGTTTGCGAGATTACTTGCCCAAATAATTCGCTTAAGAGCGCAATTTCCTGATTATCCTATTAAACGAATCCGTTTAGACAATGCTGGTGAATTTACTTCGCATGCATTTAATTCTTATTGCATGTCGATTGGAATAATTGTTGAACATCCTGTAGCTCATGTTCACACACAGAATGGTCTAGCTGAATCATTTATTAAAAGGCTGCAATTAATTTCCAGACCATTATTAATGAAAACAAATCTCCCTACAGCAGCCTGGGGACATGCAATTTTGCATGCTGCAGTACTTGTGCGTTTAAGGCCATCGAATTATCATAAATTTTCTCCCGTACAATTGCCTTTTGGTTCAGAGCCAAATATTTCTTATTTGAGAATTTTTGGGTGTGCTGTATATGTTCCAATTGAACCACCCCAACGGACAAAAATGGGTCCGCAAAGAAGATTGGGGATATATATTGGTTTTGACTCCCCGTCCATTATAAGGTATCTTGAACCTTTGACGGGTGATGTATTTACAGCAAGATTTGCTGATTGCCATTTTGATGAAAATTTGTTTCCCAAATTAGGGGGAGAGAATAAATGGTATAAAATTGAACTTGCGTGGAAAACATCTTTGAATCATTTAGATCCACGCACAAATATAAGTGAACTTGAAGTTCAAAAGATTATACATTTGCAAAATTGCAAATCAACTGCCAGATTCTTTTGCTGACTCTAGCAGAGTCACTA
Organism: Asclepias syriaca; assembly: GCA_027405835.1. NCBI lineage: Eukaryota > Viridiplantae > Streptophyta > Magnoliopsida > Gentianales > Apocynaceae > Asclepias > Asclepias syriaca. The sequence continues at coordinate 6,285,741 of CM049929.1, read as the reverse complement.
AATCGCATCTTCCAGCTATAGATGCTCCTATACGGATAGAAGTTCCTGAAGGACAGAAAATTAATCCTATAACTATCGAATCAAAAACACGTCAGAAGCGTGGCCGACCCCTTGGTTCCAAAAATAAAAATCCTCGAAAGAAAAGAGGAACAAATGATCTAGAAGATCATATTGATGAAATAGAAAAGGAAAACCAAGGGACAACTGATGAAAATATTCCAACTACAAATAATGAAGAGAATTCTGAAATCTCTATTAATTACACCAGTTCAAATCAAAGTTGGGATCGAAAAAACGTTGTTATTGATAATGCTTTTGCATACAACGTAGCCCTTGATATTTTCAAGGATAATGAGGATTTAGATCCTTTATCAGTTGAAGAATGTCGGCATAGAATTGATTGGCCTCAATGGAAAGATGCAATTCAATCGGAGTTAAATTCGCTTGCGAAGCGAGAAGTATTTGGACCTGTAGTCCAAACGCCAAAGGATATAAAACCTGTTGGCTATAAATGGGTGTTTGTGCGAAAACGAAATGAGAATAATGAAGTCGTAAAATATAAAGCACGACTCGTCGCACAAGGCTTTTCACAAAAGCCAGGAATTGATTATGATCAAACTTATTCACCCGTTATTGATGCTATTACACTCCGATATCTTATAAGTATGGCAGTTCATGAAAAGGTGGACATGCGTCTAATGGATGTTATTACAGCTTATCTTTATGGAAGCCTCGAAAATGAAATTTATATGAAAATCCCTGAAGGATTCAAATCACCAAAGGCTTCTAAAGGCCCTCATGAAAATTATTCTATCAAATTACAGAAGTCGTTATATGGGCTCAAATTATTCTATCCCTGAAGGATTTATATGGACGCATGTGGTACAATCACCTTAGTGAATTCCTGTTGAATTCAGGATATAAAAATGACCAAATCTGTCCATGTGTTTTTATTAAGAAAACAGATTTTGGTTTTGTGATTCTTGCTATATATGTTGACGATATCAATCTAATAGGAACTCCAGAAGAGCTCCGAGAAGCTATAGATTGCTTGAAACGAGAATTTGAAGTTAAAGATTTTGGAAAAACCAAGTTTTGTCTTGGGCTTTAAATTGAACATATGAAAGATGGAATTTTTGTTCATCAGTCAACATATACAGCTAAAGTATTAAAAAGATTTTTCATGGATAAAGCATATCCATTGAGTATTCCAATGGTCGTGAGGTCGCTAGATATAAATAAAGACATATTTAGACCTCGAGAAAATGATGAAGAACTACTTGGTCCTGAAGTACCATATTTGAGTGCTATTGGTGCACTGATGTATCTTGTAAATAATACTAGACCGGATATAGCATTTGCTATAAATCTATTAGCAAGATTTAGTTCTTCACCAACATGACGACATTGGAATGGTATTAAACACGTCCTTAGATACCTCCAAGGGACAATTGACCTCGGATTATTTTATTCAAATGTAAATAATCCAGAACTGATTGGATATGCAGATGCGGGTTATCTTTCAGATCCGCATAAGGCACGTTCTCAAAATGGCTATTTATTTACATATGGTAATACTGCTATATCATGGCGCTCTACGAAGCAAACAATAGCAGCAACTTCTTCTAATCATGCTGAAATAATAGCCATTCATGAAGCAAGTCGAGAATGTGTATGGTTGAGGTCAATGATACATTATATTAGAGAGAGTTGTGGTTTATCCTCCAGAAGAGAGATTCCAACTCCTCTATATGAAGATAATGCAGCTTGTATAGCTCAATTAAAAGGAGGATATATTAAGGGAGATAGGACAAAACACATTTCACCTAAATTCTTCTTTACTCATGAACTTCAAAAGAACGGTGAAATTGATGTGCTTCAAATTCGATCACGTGATAATCTTACATATATATTCACTAAATCTCTTCCGACAACAACCTTTGAAAAATTGAGATATAAAATTGGTTTGCGTCGATTTAAAGATTTCAAGAAATCATCTCATCAGGGGGAGATATCTACACATGAAGAATAGTGTACTCTTTTTCCTTCACTAGATTTTTTTTTCCCACTGGGTTTTTATCTAGTAAGGTTTTAACGAGGCCTATTCTTTATATAATGGACATCCAAGGGGGAGTGTTATGAATCCCGAAGATTCATTACATTAATGGATGTCCATCATCCCAGAAAATTACGTAAGGTGATAAATATCACTTTATATTTATCATATTGGATATATATATATAAAAGTTAATGGAACATTATTGAGGGAGAAATGGAGCACTTATTGAAGTGCTCCACTCATGTATGTAGTATATATATGTGTATAAGGTGTGTAAAATTGAATGAAAAAAAAAGAAAAAATTCAATTCATTTCCATCTTCCCGAGAGCATTTCATTCTTTTCTTCCAACTCTCTTCCTCTCTTCCCCTCTCTCCCACACTAATATATATATCAAATACATACATACTATAGTATATATTATACTATATATATATATACACATATATATATATAGATCACATAATTTTATAACAGAAGGAAACTATAAAAAGCATAAATTAAAAATGGCATTTTTAAGGTCCCTGGTGACAACGAGAACAACGGCCATAGCCACTGCCATTCCTGCTGCTGCTTTCTTTACATCATCCTCTTCTACCTCTTCATCTTCAGATTCATCTCCAAATCAATCCCGCTTTCCATCTAATTCCTCTGGTTTTGGGTCAATTTCTTTGACTTCCAAAGATTTTCATAAACAAGACAAATTGGGTTTTGTTGTTAAGAAGAATCATCTTGCTGCTACTAAGATGGATGCCCCATCATCTGATCAAAGAACTGCAACCCAGGTACCTCCCTCAATCATATTGTACAGAAAAGAAAATTTCCCCTTCTCTTGTTGTGTATTTGTTTACGGATTAATTTTCTTGTGGTTTTTTTTTTCCTTTCTTTTTTCTGCAGAATGGCGCTGTATTACCGGAGCTTCTTGTAAGTTTGACGCTAGGCTCTTTTATGATTGGATTGTGTTTGTATTAGTTTCTGTCTTTGCGATTTTATGTAAAATCTTGTATATGAAATGAAATGTAATAAAACCTAATTGAAGTCTGGGGTTTTGTGGATGGAGAATTTTCTTAAGCTGGAAAATAAATTAATTGTTCATTAATATGAGAATTGGTGTTTTCATATGCTGACAGACGGAATTTATGGTAGAAATGTCCTGTGAGGGCTGTGTTAAAGCTGTCAGGAATAAATTGGAGACTGTTGATGGTGGGTGCTTGACAACTTTTTTTTTTCATTGCACTCGTTTATTTTTACTCTGGTGTGTTTCTTCATTGTTCTTGTTTGATTTTGGTCCTTAGGGATTAAGAATGTTGATGTGGATTTGAGTAATCAAGTGGTTAGAGTTCTTGGCATTGCACCGGTGAAGACCATGACTGAAGCTCTTGAACAGTCTGGTAGAAAAGCAAGATTAATTGGACAAGGAACCCCAGATGGTCTGTTCTATGCTTATGTTTTCTTGTTAGTCCTTTTCTTCAATCAGTACTTCCTCAATATTTTTTCACGTTCCAGAAATAATTCAGTGCCCTGATTCTGCAGATTTCCTTGTTTCTGCTGCTGTGGCTGAATTCAAAGGCCCTGAAATTTTCGGTGTTGTCCGTTTTGCTCAAGTGAGCATGGAATTGGCAAGGATTGAAGCCAACTTTAGTGGATTGTCACCGGGAAAGCATGCTTGGTCTATCAATGAATTTGGGGATCTGACCAGAGGTGCAGCAAGCACCGGGAAGATCTTCAATCCAACAAACCAAACTTTGAAAGAGGTTCACTTCTTCATCTGTTTACCTTCTGTCCTTTGTAAGTTTTTGTGTGTCAGGATACACAATATGGATTGATGTTTTTCTTCAGCCACTCGGCGACCTGGGAAAATTACAAGTTGATGAGAAAGGCGAGGCATTCTTCACTGGAGCGAAGGAAAAACTACGGGTTGTTGATCTGATTGGACGATCTGTAGTTGTTTATGGAACTGAAGATAAATCAGATTCAGGTCTTACAGCTGCAGTTGTAGCCAGGAGTGCAGGTGTAGGTGAAAACTACAAAAAGCTTTGCACTTGTGATGGCACCACTATTTGGGAAGCCACTAATTCAGATTTCGTCACCAGCAAAGTTTGAGTAAAAAGCCATCTCTAAGAAAATGCTTTCAGTATGCACAGATTTCTGTATCTGTAATATTGTACTCAAAACATATTATGTGACTTCTTAGGAAGGCTATACAACAATTTGACAATGTAAGAAACATATTCAGTGCCGTCACAATAAACGAAATCAATAAATTAACACATTTTGCATCGTAATGGCCCTTATGGATAATTTCGCCCAAATCATCCTTATGATAATGCAGCATTTCAATGGTATGGACACTGTAAAACATAATGACCTTAAAAAAGATTTCTGAGATCCATCTTACTCGTTTCTAAAACTTTCTTTGGGTGAAGAATAAAAAAGCAAGTGAATTTAAATAACTCAATTTCTAGGAGGAGGAAGCAGGCCATCCTTCTTGGCCATTTCATAGAGGGCAATAGCCATTAAAGCTTTAGCATCAGCTGTAGTGCGCCAGAGCTTCTCATAAGGAACTACATGCACTGTAATCAGCTCACCGTGATCCCGAAGACCTGTTTCTTTCCCTTGTAGTCCTGTGATGATCTCTTTGCTAACTTTTCCTCTGTACAGAAACAGACTGATTTCCTCGTCAGACCCACCCTAAAATTCAGACAAAATGATATGTCAAATATGAACAGAGAAAACGCACTGTCACAATTAGTGAAGAGTATCTTTAAAAACAGAAATCATCTGACCAAAAGAAGGAAGGAATAAGTAATCTAACAGAAGTTGGTACAAACATACTGGAGAAGGGAAAGTCCTGCATCCAGTTGATGGGTCTAGAAGTTGAGTGAGATCGATCATCTCATTCGCATTCAAGTTTATTCCAATCTCCTCCTCAACCTGCCAGATATACATCCACGGAACATATTACAATCAGGTGAAAAACAGAGCTGCAGTCATATTCAGTTTTGTGCATTTTTATCCTCCAAAACATTTCATGTAGGACTTACTAATAATACAAGTAACCTTTTGTTTAATCTTGAGATTATTCAGGGGGGACACTTTAAAAAGTTACAAACAATCATCAGTATGAAGTATATAAAATGCCTAAAAAATCTGTAACTTTACTGATTCTCCAGCCTATCCTTTTGGTATAGTTGATTATTACTTGCTGAGAACTTTGACCAAGGAGAAATATAGGTTTATAAATAGGTTCAAAATTTTTGTGGATGTTGACAGAAGAAATTGTCAGCATAATTTATCCATTGATTATGCTAAATAAATCATTTCCAATAGTAAACTAAGTTATAGCATATTCAACAGCCACTCAAATTGACATGTTATCCTTAGCAAAGGTGCCTACACAATACTCTCTCTTCCTTGCTTGAATTTTTATAACACCAAGTGTATTCTTTTGCATTTGAGGAGGGAAGCAGCACTTGTTATTGTCGAAACATCATACGAAAGGAGATTTTGCTTCACTAGAACAAGAAAAGGAACAGAAAGGACTGAGGGCAGAATCTATTCAACCAGGAAATTAGAAGCTTAGATAGAAAGAGAGGAACTGACCTCACGAACTGCTGTTCCAAGACAGTCACCACTATCATCATCCAACATTCCAGCTGGCAATTCCAAAATAAGCCTCCCAACAGGGACCCTGGCCTTTACATTAGAATTACAAACATTAGTTAGTTGTTGACAACTGAAATATCTAAAGTATTCATATCAGATGACATTGGTGTTCCTTTTATATGATAGACCTAAATTGATTAAAGGTAGGCTACCTGCTCAGTGAGAACAGCATACGTCTCACCTTCTGAATCCAAAAGTATTAGCACTGCAACAGCTGGTCCTCGGGCAAACACGATACCTGGAACCTATTTGAGTTTTAAATACAGGTGGCAACAGGACAATGAAAGATTCATGCATCACAACATTAAACAAGAACAGTGATAATCTAGCTCAAGAGTAGAAACTAAACCATGCAGCTACCAAAGAAAAAATGACTACAGAAGAAAGAAATAACGCCTCTGTTCTTCCAAAATTGGAACTATATAAATCAAAGAATAAGCCAATAGAACACCTCTTTCCCGGTTTGCTTATCTATGATATCTGCTTTGAATTTTAGAAATCCAACACGCTTCCCAAACATATCTACACCCTGCACCAGTGTCAAGACAGGGGAACTTAGATGAAAAAGATGGTATCAATTGCTGAAATCAGCCCAATGTAAAACATGAAAAAGAGGCAAGTAAAAGGCCAAATCCCATGTATGAGGTGACCTAAAGCGCCATAAAGAGTGCACAACAGTAGAAAGTTGAACATTTTTCTTTGCTAAAACATAAAAGGATGCATGGAAATACACTATACAGCAAGAAAGGCCTTTGTGATTGCCCCAGAGGACTCTAAGCATTGTAAGATTTACTTGCTCGCTACCCTAGCTTCCGTTTCCATACTAAAAGTATACCAATAATAGAATTGTAAAAGTCTAAAGCGTAAGAATATAAAACCATACGTCTAGTTAGTTCAACAGTGGCATTGACAAGTGAAAAAGCCTCAACCTGAGATCTAATTCCCCTCTACCCACACATGCTCCTCGTACAAACGTGTGGATTTGAATAAGAAACTAGATTCATGCTCAGTTTTAACAATACTATTATTAGATATTGCTTACAAAAGCACAACACTTATCAACTCTTCCTGTTGAAGGATGTGGAAAAGGAGGAAGTAGCTTTCCTTCCAGCACAATTTAAATTAATGCATATACAATTTGAGTTACAGATTATCTGAATAAAAAATACTTGTTTTAAATAAAGTCAAGTATCACAAATACTACTACTATAGATTCAAAATGAAACAAGACTTCTCATAAACTATTGAAAGAAACTACCTGGACTAGAACTTGCTTTAACAACATATCTCCATTAGCCAGCAGTCCTGTCTCCGTTTGTAGGTTTTTCAACCACTGCTTGAACAAAAAGGATTCGATAGCATTCCTGCAACAACATTATCCAACTTCACACTGTAAACATACTAGAAGTACATTATTAAAAAATGCTCATGTAGGACATTCCACTAGCAGATTAACCTCGAATTGCTTATATTTCTATACAACTAGTTGAATTCTCAGCTCCACAGCCTCCAAGTAAGAGAGGAATCAATAGGAAATTCTTAAATATGTTACTGCACTTCATTGGCACATTGAAAATAACCAAATAAATGGTTGCAACAAACCATGCACGAGACAGGAAAACTCAATCTCGGAAGAAACCACGCGATTCAGAAACTCCAATTGGTTTCCTGAAGAACTTTTAAATTTCTACGGTCTGAACTTGGGTTGTATCTTATTCTGCACATCAAAAACAGACTCCAAACAGTATTATATTTTATGTACTGCCATAATTGATTACACAATCGAGTTAAACTCGATAACAATGCTTAACCAAATGAACTACAAGAACTAATTATTCAACCACAGAATGAGCTAAAAATTCAGTACATCCTAGAATGTTCCATTATACCATCAACTCATATCAAATCTTTATCGAAACTACAAAATGCAACGTCAATTCAACTATGAATGTACGAACAAAATAGCACATAAAAGAAAAAGTATCAAAACGGAGGAGAACACACCTGAAATCAATTTCTGAAACACCGGGTGCGGCGGTGACTTCAACAGCTTGGCCAGGTTGACGAGGAAGATTGATGATTTGAATCAGCTTTGGGTTGGAAGACGAGTCGGTTGACATTTTAGCTGAGTAAGTCCGAGTTATTGTCCTTCCGGGAGTGAGTCTGTGAAGAAGAGCTAGTGAAGAACTCAATGTGAATTTCAATGGCTTGATATTCTTGAAACTCCAGAAGATGGAAGAAGGTCCAGACCTAAGAATCAAATGCCACATCGTTCTCTATCCTATTGTACCAGGCTGGTTTGGGGATTTTATAGGCAAATTTACATAAATACCCAAATTATTGAATTTTAAATGTAATTAGTCCTTATAAATTATACTCCAAAAAAATTGTTGTCAATATTAACTTGTTTAAACACGTACAAATGCTTATAAATTTTAATCTTAAATCCCCGTGATTCTTTCATATATTATTTTTCCTTTTTTTTAAAAAAAAAAAGGTTTTGCCGGAAAACAGATTTCCTTAATAATTGTTAACATCCATTAATTGGTATTTCTCTTTCTACACATTATCTTTCCTTTTTTTGTATCAAAGGATTCTTTAGATCAGAATTCTAATTATTTAGGTTTTGGGGTTAGTTTTAAATTTTTAATTTTGAAGATATTTATAGTAGTTAGAAGAAATGCAGATTTTCTTTAAAAATTAATAATTTATTTAACGAAAAATTATTAAAATTTTAAATTTATTAAATGCGTATGTTATTTTATTGATGATTTATTTGCTCAACATAAAAAAATTTCCCTCGAGATTTCCGATCTATAACAAGCTAGAAATGGAAATATAAAAAATTTCCATTAAATAATTGTAATCAGAAATTTAAAAAAAAAAAATGTAATGGAAATTATTTTCTATGCAACATCTGTCCCTTTTAAGTGATTAATTAATTTTCAAGAGTTTTTAAAAAAAATTTCTTCTGTTTATATATAGGTTGACGACATTATCCACAGCTTTTGCGCGCCTTTCAGTAGACTCTTGTAGAGCCGAAATCTGAGCTGAATTAATTTTTTCAACTCACCATTTTATTCAAATTAACCTTTTTTTTTTTTTATATATCCTACTATTATTTTATATATTTATATAATTTCTCACTACTTTTACTATCTTCGTATAACATCCACTATCTTTATATAACTTCTAATATCATCCTATAACTTCAACTATTTCCATATAACCTTCATAAATTAAATTTATAACATCTATGAAGAGTTATGTATATAATCATGAGGGTTAGTTTGTATATTTTGATAGACTTGAAATATATAGGAAAAGATAAGAATGTTCTCTTTTATTTGATCTTTATATTATATTTCTTACTCATTTGCTTTTATTAATAATAGTTTTATAACAATTTTAACCCTTATTATTATTATTATTAATTGAACATTTTAAAATAGATGTTAAGATGGTAATATTTTTTTATATTTGTATACGTAATATCTTTATATATTCGACCAAATATTAGGCTTGATCGTAGGCTTAATTAACGTAATTAAATTTCTAATTTTAGGTAGCTTATGTAATATAAATAGTCATTACTTATATTATAAACACACACGAGTTATACATAATATTTATATATTATTTACTTCTTGCTATCAGAGTTAAGCTTTTCATAAGCTTACTTTGTTTATTGGGAATATTGTCTAGTGTATCAATTCACTCCAAAGTGCACTCTTGAATCAAACCCGTTCGGATTGACTTAACTATTTAATTTAGTCATTTTTCAATAGGTTCTCTGACAGCATAGATTGGATCCCAAATGTTCAAACCCGTTCGGATTGACTTAACTATTTAATTTAGTCATTTTTCAATAGGTTCTCTGACAGCATAGATTGGATCCCAAATGTTTTGACATTTCTAAACTCATTTTTTAGGTTTATTTTTTCATATGATGCCTCTTATTTTATTAGTTTCAGACTTGGGTACATTTGTTTTATGCAATTTCCTATTACCGTTATAGCTGCTTCTAGTAATTCACATTCTGTAACATATCTTATTACTGTAAATTTTTATGGTTCCAATTATGATTTATGGGCTCAAGAAATATGTAGTTTTCTTAAAGGTAGACTTCTTTGGCGTATTGTTACTGGTGAAACTAAACAACCCACCAAAGAAACTTTTGAGACTGAAGATAAGTTTATTGAAAGGTTAGACCAATATGATAGAAAAAATCATCAAATTTTAACTTGGTTTCGTAATACTTGTCAACCTAGTATTAAATTAAAATTTCGTCGTTTTGATTATGCTAAAGATGTTTGAGATTTTTTAAAGAATCGATATGCAGTTCCAGATGATATTCATCAGTTTCAGCTCTATCGTGACCTTCATTGCATGCATCAACAACCGGGTCAGACCATTTACAATTATGTTTCTGAGTTATAGATTTGATTGGATCAGTTATCTGCTACAATCCTATTTTGCATGATAAAGCCTCGACAAGTATTTATGTTGATCTTCTTGAACGTCGGCATGTTTGACATTTTCTTATGACTCTTAACAATGATTTTGAATCAGTTTGTGGCACTCTTCTTCATCACAAACCTTTTTCTAACATGGACATAGTAATTCAAGAATTAATTTTTGAAGAAACTTGTATTAACACTCTTCGGACTGAGCACAATCTCACCTCTCCATATATGGTTCTTGCTGCACTTTCAGTCCATTCTCAGTCCAAAAAGGAATTTTTCAATTATTGCAAAAAAAATCTTGACATTTGATCTCTACTTGTTATAAACTTTAGGCAAAACGCAAGAATTCAGGTAAAAGCAATTCAACCAACTCATCTACTACATCTTGGGGGTATTTCTTCTATTGTTACTGCTACCACAAAGATCTCTGAAGCTGATGATAAGTCACTTCGTTTTTCCCTAAAGGACATCCAGTCTCTTCTTCACCATATACAATCTAATTTTGGGACTCTCAATTCTTCTGCTTTGTCTGTAACTTCAGGTACACATACTTCTTGGTTATTTGATTCTGGTTGTTACAATCATATGACTCCTGAGTCTAAGCATTTTCATTCTATCTATATCCCATCTCATGCACCTATTGTCCACATAGCTGATAACTCTACATTAGATATTTCAACACATAGGTAATGTTTCCACATCTTCCTTGTCGTTGCCTGATACTTTTCATGAACCAAAATTATCTCTCAATCTTATATATGTTGGTCAGTTGGTTGAACTTGGGGCTGATGTAACCTTTAAGAGTAATGGTTGTATTGTTCAGGATTCTCATCCGAGCACAGTTCTTGGGATATGGCTTAAGGTTGGTTGGTTGTTTGAGTTGGTTGTTTGAGCTTGTCTCTCTCCAGATGCCACCAAAAGTTGTTGTTTCTTCTAGTATTTGGCATTCACACCTTGGTCATGTTTCTTCTTCTAGATTAGGATCTTTAATTTCTAATAGTTTTTTAGGTTCTATTAAAACTAGTCACATTGATTGTGTTTCCTATGAACTTTCTAAACATCATGTTTTGCCTTTTACTAATACTACTTCTATTTCTTCTACACCTTTTGATCTTATTCATTCTGATATTTGGGGACCTGCTCCTAATGTTACTATGGGTGGTTCTAGGGATTTTGTCATTTTTGTTGATTATTCTCGATACACATGGATTTACCTTATGAAAAATCATTATGAGTTGCCCAAAATTTACATTCAGTTTGATACTATGATAAAAACGCAGTTTTCTCTTATCATAAAAGTCTTTTGTACAGATAAAATTATGGAATATCGATATACTATCCTTTGTCAATTCTTTTCTAGCAATGGCGTGCTTGTTCAACGTTCGTGTCCTAGCACTTTGCCACAAAAGGCTCGTGTTGAACGTAAACATAGGCACATTCTAGACATTGTTCATACTCTTTTTATGTCATCTTCTTGTCCTAAATCTTTTTGGGACGAAGTTGCTCTTATATGTTTACATTATCAATTGCATTCCTTCTCTCATCATAAAAAATATCTCTCCTTATGAGCATCTCTATGGTCATTGTCCTAACTATCAGAATCTTCGAGTTTTTGGATCTGCTTGTTTTGTTCATTTACAGTCCCGTGAGTATACCAAATTAGAACCTCGAGCTCGGTTGTGTTATTTTTTGGATTATAGAATTGAACATAAGGGTTATCAGTGTTGGGATCCTCTTTCTCAATGTATTCGCGTTTCACATTATGTCACCTTCTAGGAACATAAGATGTTCTCTTCCTTATTCAGCTTCTATGTCACGTCATCTCCTCCATTCTTTTCTTATCCTACTATCTCTTTGTTTCCTAATGATATTTTGACAGGTACTGATGACTCAAATGGCATAGACCTTCCTCTGTCCTTTCTTGAAGATCGTCCTTCTGAGGATCCTAGTTCTTCCTCTCCTAGTATTTCTCTAAATTTTGGTCCTAAAATTTTTGCTTGGTTTGATGATCCTATATTTGACTGCACCAAAAAGTAAAAAAAAAAGTAAATTGGAAAGAAAAACAAAGAGATCAAAAATTATTTTTCAAATCTTCTTCACCAACATCTAACCAGGCAAAGCACACAGCAACCAATAAATATGTCAGACCTTCTTTCATATATACTATTCAACCTCCTACTGCACGAGATGAGACAGTTGGGCAAGCCCTTCTTGAAAAAGGAAGTTTCATTTTTTACTAAAGCCAGAAGTCGATTTCGGAGCAGTTTTGAGCAATAAAGTTGGAGCCTTTATTTTAGGAATATATGTATATTTCTAAGTAAAGTCGAGACTTTCAATTTTTACTAAAGCCATAAGTCACTTTCGGAGCAAGTTTTGAGTAATAAAGTTGGAGCCTTTATTTTAAAAATATATGTATATTTATAAGTAAAATCAAGACTTTTATTTTTTACTAAAGCCGGAAGTCTGCTTTCGAAGCAATTTTGAATAATAAAGTTGGAGCCTTTATTTTAGGAATATATGTATATTTCTAAGTAAAGTCGAGACTTTCAATTTTTACTAAAGCCGGAAGTTACTTTCGGAGCAAGTTTTGAGTAACAAAGTTAGAGCCTTTATTTTAAGAATATATGTATATTTATAAGTAAAATCAAGACTTTCATTTTTTACTAAAGCCGAAAGTTCATTTTCGGAGCAATTTTGAATAATAAAGTTGGAGTCTTTATTTTAGGAATATATGTATATTTTTAAGTAAAGTCGAGACTTTCATTTTTTACTAAAGCCGGAAGTCTCTTTTGAGAGCATGTTTAGTAATAAAGTCTTTCGACTTTCGGGAGCATAAAACTTTTTTTTTCTTTTTGTTTTTTTTGTAAAGTGCGCAACTTTTTATTTTGTATGAAAGCGTGAAATTTTTTAATTTGTAAGAAAGCGCGAAACTTTTTATTTTGTAGAAATGCGCGGTACCAAAGCACGGAGCTTTTTTATTTGTAGGAAAACACATAGTTTTTTATTTGTAGGATAGTACAGAGCTAAAGTCGAATGTCACTTTCGAGAGCATTTTTTATTAATAAAGTCTTTCGAATTTCGGGAGCATAAAGCTTGTTTTACTTTTTGTTTTTTTAGTAAAGTAAGGAGCTTTTTATTTTGTATGAAAGCAGATAACTTTTTATTTTATATGAAGATGAAAGCTCAGAGCTTTTTGTGTATAGGAAAGTGCAGTACTAAAGCACGGAGCTGAAATCATTTGTACAGTATGGTCGATTTCAACAGATTTGAAATGGAGCTTTGTACCATAATTAGTCATACCAGATATGCAAATTTACTAGATTCTATCATATAATCAAAATCCCATTTTGATTGTAAAGAAGTAGCATGCTCTTTTTTGACTGTAGAAGGATAATCTGCCGGAGATGATAAAAAATTCTACAAAACAAACTATTTACAAACATCACCAGGGATCATCCATTAAGCATGCTTTCTTCCATTTGAAATGGAAGAAATATGGTCGATTTTTTTGCGTGATGCTTCCCAGAGCCTTTGTTCTATCCCTAATTTTCTCAGCTCTGTCAAACCTTGCTCCACTACACAACAGATGAAATCATTTTACTGATTAGTTCAGCTGAACAACATGGTATGACTAATTATGGTACAAAGTTCAGTGATTTGAACAGTGCTACAAAACAAACTATTTACAAGCATCACCAGGGATTAACAAAGTGCAGTACAGATGAAATCATTTGTACCAGTATGGTCGATTTCAACAGATTTGAAATGGGGCTTTGTTGTTTTTATTAATTAACGTTGTAGTTGTTGGTACATTGTAAAGGATATCACTATGTGGGTTTACAACAAAAGGACAAGCAAACAAGTACAGCAAGAATGACTTTAACAGAGGAGCATACATATATATTATATATATATATATATGTTTTTTAAACAGCAAAAAAACGTCTCGTCATTTTCCTGGTGTAAGGTTGCGCATGTTCAATTGTTGGACGCTGAGGTTGTAAAGAATTTTAGTTTTGTCGTTTTTGTTTTTGACTGCGTGCATGTGTGTGTTTGTGTGTGAGAGAGAAAGAGAAAGAGGACCAGCACTTTTGAGCTGTAAATCGATCTGCAAATTAAGTGCAATGGAAGGGCGTTTCGTCCGAAACTATTTGGTTTCTTGCATGCACGCACTGCAGATTTTAAATAGTGTCGTATCTGTATGTATATATGTATATTAGAGATTTTTTATATTATTTTTTTAAAATTTATTCTTAGATTTCTTGAATTTTCCAATAATTTTTTGAGAAGTATTTAAAAGTTATATAATAATATGAATTTCTTAAATTACTTTTAGGTAAAAGGATATACTATATATATATATATACCAAAATTTATAAAATTCATTTCCAAAACCAAATTTAAAACCAATTTCACAATCAAATCTAAAATTCCATTTCTACAACCAAATATAAGTTAATTTCCACACCCACTTCAATTTTTCCGGTGGCAATAATTTTAGAATTCAATTTTGTGGGGATTGAAAACCATATATGTTCTAATCTTTAGAATATTAAACAAAGAAATTTTTTAAAACAAAAAAAAAACTTCAAGAGTAAAAAAAAAACATTGAAGCGGGTTGAAACCCAATTTTATTTTTAAAAAAATTTATGAAATAAAATTAAAAAATTTAAGAAATTCATTATCAATTTGTGGGAAAATTTTATTTTTAATATAACACCATTTGATTTTGAAAGAAAATAAGAAGAAGAGTCGAAGAAGAAACATTTTTAGTGTAACACAGTTTAATTTTGAAAGAAAAGAGGAAGAAGAACAAAAAAAAAAAAGAAGAAAGAGAGAAAGAAGGAAGAAGAGAGAAAAAAAAAATAAAAGATTAATATTTTCTATTTATAAAAATTAGAGTTTATTTTTTAAGATCCCCTTTACTAAGTTAAAATTTTAACCTGATATTTGACAAAAATGTATCTAATGAAACATTTTAAAACTTAAATACACTATAAAAGCAACCAATTTTTGAAATATTAAATTTTTATTTTAAATTTAAAAAAATGCATATAAAATTATTTATCATAAAAGAAATTATATTTTATTATAAACATTTAGAGTAAAGATAATTAGTTATTATTGTTTTAGCTAGACACGTATTTATATTTATGTACAAACACTAAGATATTTTCTTTAATTCTCCACATGTATCTTTTTTTTTATATATATATAATAATATTCGTATCAAACTTACATAACTTAATTAATAACCATTTTATTATTTAAAGTAATTTAATTAATAAATATTTTATTTATGATAAAATACGCAACAAAAGAGACAAATTACATTTCAATATATATATATATAGATATTAAGTAGAGGTACCTTATAGCATTGCAAACAAGCCCCATTAGCAATCTCGATCATATTTGGCCATGGACTTCTACACTTCATTCCACCTAGCTCTCCCCATCTTATGCTTCACAATATCTGTGCTACTATTCATTGCAAAAAAATCCATCACCAAAAAGAGGCTTCCACCTGGTCCTAAAGGATTTCCGATCATCGGAAACCTCCTAACCGTCGGTGACAGACCCCATGAGTCCTTAGCCATGCTTGCTAAGACATACGGGCCACTCATGACAGTGAGACTTGGTTGTGTAACTACTGTTGTTGCATCTTCAACTGAAATGGCTAGAGAAATCCTGCAAACCAAAGGCCAAGACTTTCTTGGCAGAACAATCTCGGATGCTGTCACTGCTGAGACTGACTATCAACTGTCAATTGTTTCGTTATCTGGAGGTCAGCAGCAATGGAGGAAACTCAGAAAAATTATGAATACTCAATTATTCACTACACGAAGGTTGGATTTATCACAGGACTCGCGAGAAAAGACGATGGAAAACATGATAACAAGTGTAAATGATGAAGCTGTCGTCTATATAGGGAGGTTAGTGTTTGGAACAACGTTAAATTTGTTGACCAACACTCTGTTTTCTTTTGATGTGCTTGATCAGAAGTTAACAGTGGATGTTCAAGGTTTGAAGGAGCTGATAGGGAAGATAATGGAGTTAGCTGCCAAGCCAAATCTTGCAGATTTTTTCCCTTTTCTTAAACCATTTGATCCTCAGGGAATCAGAAGACGTATCAAGGTTTCTTATGATTGTTTGCATGAACTGGTAGAAAAGATTATAGATCAACGAATTGAAAGAAGAGCTTCAGAATCTGCAAGAACTGGAGGTTTCTTGGATGCCCTTCTTGACCATAGTGAAGAAGGGGACACTGAAAAACTTGAACGCCGGGAGATCAGATTAATGCTCATGGTATTAATAAGCTCAATCTCTTTTTATTCTAGCTACTTGAATGGTAACTGAAATGATTATTTTAATCATCCATTGACCTTCTGAACTTTTGGCATGTTGGAGATCAGGACTTATTTATTGGAGGTACTGACACAACCACCACAGCAATGGAGTGGATAATGGCGGAGCTTCTTCATAATCCTGCAAAAATGGCGCAAGCAAAGCAAGAACTAGCTGAAAAATTCGGGTCAGGAGTAGTAACTATTGGGGAACAAGAAGCCATGCAACTTCCTTATCTAAATGCAGTCATAAAAGAAACAATGAGGCTTCACGTTGTAGCACCACTTCTTTTGCCTCATCGAGCTGAGAAAGAAGTGGAAATCTGTGGTTTCACCATTCCAAAGCACACACTAGTCTTAGTCAATGCATGGGCTATATCAAGGGACACAGCATACTGGGAAAACCCAACCAAGTTTGAACCAGAGAGGTTTCTCAGCACAGATTTTGATTTCAGAGGCAATCAGTTATCTTTCATACCATTCAGTGCCGGAAGGCGTATCTGTCCTGGAATATCACTTGGTGTTAGAATGTTGAACCTATTACTGGCCAATCTACTCCATAATTTTGATTGGAAACTTCCAAATGGAATGGAAGCTCAGGACATGGACATGAAAGATAACTTTGGAGTAACACTACAAAAAGCCGATCCCCTTGTTGCCATAGCTGTGAAAGCAACAGTATGATACATAGTTGCAGTAATTCCTTCATCTATGCTTACACAGTTAAGAGATTCAAGCAAACATACATAATACTATTCTGAATAAGTAATCTGGATGAATTTTATTATAAGTGCAGAAATGATATATTATGATTGGGGTCAGAGCAATGTTCAATGACTTAAATAATCCTATTGTCAACTCATGATGTAATATGCTTGCTACACTAAAACATTCTTCCTTTTTAAACTGTTATGTTGTTCATTTACAAAATCTTGATGTCCTTGCTGAAGTTATCAATTCATGCTGATACAGGTTGTTTTCCTTATCCAAGTTTGTTTCACAGATTGTTTATTTCATGAATTTCCCTAGGCTAGGCAGATATTACTGTGTTTGATTGCCAGGTTACTTTGTTGAATGGATGATGATGAGAGAAATGCAAGTCATGACATTTATTAATTTTCACAAGCAAGGTGCAAATAATTCCATATTTTCTTACATCATGAAGATAACCATGACTTTTTCAGTGCGTTAAAATTCACAATAAGTGTAAATAATTTCATATTTTCTTACATCACCAAGATAACCATGACTTCCTCTCTGCATTAAAATACAAAAATAAGACTTTCAAGATATAATAATTATTTTCTATCTGCCCAGCCTCTAACTCTGTTGCATCCTTTCTGTGAAATTAAATAGTACAGAAGTAACTTTTAATGCTTTCTTTCTTTTATTATTAAAGAAAATAAAAGAAAATGTGTACCATTTAGCAATGGGGAGATCAATGATCAGCATGGAGAAAGGGTAGACTTCTCTGCAGATATTCCTCTTAAAAGCAGAATAGGAAAGAAATAAAGAACATACATACATTATGCATAAAATGTTCATAAACTTTATAAAGGAAACAAGTCTCTGCACATAGCCTCATCATGCTCTCATAACTCACCTTAGGATTTGTGAAAGAAATTTATTTCTTTATTTATGAGGCAGTTTTCTACAAACATTTCCCCATTGTGTTTCTTTTCGTTATTGTGACAATTCCATTAATATCTTCATGTTATTCCTGAAAGTCCTACCTTCCCCCTTTAACAAACATGAATCTTACATAGAGAGCATGAATTCTAATAAATCCACAGTTAGATACCTTAAAGCCGTGAACTGATTCCGTTTAAAAAGCCCAAAATCCTAGCAGCACCATGTGCTTTGGATTCTTTTCCTTTAGATATTCTCTTGTTATTATCCTGAGAAGAAAAGTAGGAGAGTGACTGCAGCCAAGAAACAAGTGTAGGCTTGCGTATAACATCATCAGATTCAGCAACCTGCTGATATAAATCATTAAGAACCACATTTTGTTTATCACTAGGAAGCTGGACGATGAACTGGGCCAATTGCTTCATCAAACTCGGAAGCACCTGGAAAAATATATAACATATTCATTAGTTGTGTTAACCAAAATAATATCAGGGGAAAGGTGTTCCTAAATCTATTTAAATAAACTTAAGTATTCCCATGGCTGGGACCATCTGGTCAAATACATATAGTTGAAATTGAAACCTTTAGAGGTAGAAAGATCAGACAGAGATTGCAAACCACTTGCCTGTATGTCAATAAAGGAAAGGAGTCGTATAAGTAACTCTAGAATTTTCTTACATGGATCCCAATCTACATCAAAATTCTTCTTTGAGGGTTCTTCACTTTTTAATATACCACACAGGCTATTAGCCTTTTCAACCAGGCTGTGAATACAATAGAATACTGATGGACTTCCAGCAGGAAGATTTCTAACTATTGCAGCAACTCCAGAAGCCATTCCCTTGAAAGGAGTATTCCCAGGATAACCCTATATTATCAAATACCGTCATAAGAAACAGAAACTCCAATGTCATGGAGCTTAAATAAAGAATGTAAATAACTAATTCTTCTAGATACCTCCAAAGATCTCTCAATGTAATAGAATACAAGCTGCTCCTTCAGAGAAACCCTTTCATCTTCATTAGTATCCTTTCCAGAAGACACAAAAGACATGAACATTGAATGTGAAGCTCTAGCAACTTTGCCATTTGGATGTCCCATATATCTTATTAGAATTAAGGATAATACTTTTGAGAATCAGTTACCAGATGAATTATCATAGATTACAAATTCCAATGTCCAAGGAAGGATACAGGAATACAGTTGGACCCACCACCTTCCTAAATACAGAGGTTGGTAAATGCTCAATGCAAGTTGGAATAACACGCAGGTAAAATAAGACCCGAGCAGTCCTTACATCGTCAGCAGACCAGTGATATTTCATTTTCTGCCAGTTGGAAGAACCTATATGAGAAAAGTTATCTAGGTAAGACTGGACTGAGAATGTCATTCTAAGAGGCAAAACAGAAAAAGAATACCGTGTTTATTTGTCAAATCTTCATAAGAAGGTATTGATTCTACAAATGAGATACATGCTGATTCATTCTCCTGAACACTTACTACAACTGCTCTGATGGCATCCATATACTCTGACAAACGCATCCTACGAAAATATTCCATACAAGAAAAAGAAACCAATATCCTAACTGAGAGTTCCATGCGAGATTCCTGGTCAATTGAGCCTAACTTGTGCTTTGTAACTGCCAGAGCAAAAACTACAACCATAAGGAAAGAAGATTCAGCAATTTTCTCTAGATTAGCAAGTAACCCATCACAGATTCCTCGAAGCATCAAAACAACCTGCTGATGCTGTAAATAAACGTCCTGACAATAATCCCAGATAAAACTCTCTACTACATTCTTAGTTTCTTCGTCAGCTAAAACATACTGATTGCAGAATACCCCTGTTATAGCCCCTGCTTCCTTGAAAATAGTACTACTGAGATGCTCTTTAACCTCATTAAGCCTTTCTTCAAAGATCTTGTTAGGCCAAGAGGGATTACCAAGAGGTAATTCAAGTATCTTGCAATAAAAACGTCTTAGAGGGAAAATTTCATTCAATAATGCTGAAGAAATGCATAAAAGCAGGGGAGCGGGAGCACGGTATGAAATAGAACCACATCTTACCAAAGCTAATGATATACATTGTAGAAGAAAACTGTCTCCATTTTCAACAACTGAAAAATTGACACCTTTACTTCTTGAGACCAGAACTCTAGCAACTGCCTCAATCAGTTCCTCCGCTGACATCTTTAGATCAACTAAATCACTTGATCCTGATCTATTGCATGCTCTCAGGATACCAGCTGCAGCCATAACTAAAGCAAATAAAGGTTCAGTGGGTTTTGAAATCCCCATTATTCCCTTTTTGAGTAGAACTACTTTGTCCATTGAACGTGAATTTATAACACTAGAAAGAACCCACTCAATCATATGCAATATCATGAGACCATCAGAAACACCACCTGCTGGAGCATCCTCTTTCTCCCAAATTCCGAACAGCAGATCCATAAGTTTAGTCGTATAAGCATTTACAGGTGAAGATAAAGCAAAGCCAATTCCAGCAAGAATACTATGCATTTGCACTTCTGCTGAGCTAATTAATTGATGGTATTCTTGTAGAAGTCTGCAAAGTATCTCTAAGCAAGACAGTTTGGATTTTTCAGATGCAGAACGTTTCAAGGATATCGCACCAAATAGGAGTATTCCTTCAGAAAAGAAAAGTGGGCTTTTGTTGGAAGAGAATTTGTCGGAGAAAAGTTGGATGAGTACCTCAACCACTTTGTCAATAACTAAAGCATCTTGTTTGGATGATTTCCTGACCCATACATAGAGAAGCCTCAAAATCAGAGGGTATGCCTCCTGAGGAAGTGAGATAGTTGGTAGGGATAGAATAGAAAGTATAAGCTTTGCTTGAGGATCTGAAATATGGAGGATAACTTTAGAATCACAAAGTGTCTGCAATGATTGAAAGTGATGGGAATGAAAAGACTTCGATTGAACAGCTCCCCTCAAGTCGCTCCATGCTTGGATGATGGCTTGGGCTGATGAGGAAGAATGGCTTGAACTGATTTGCTTGCCTACACTGCTGTTTGTTAGCAACCATTCCTCAAGGAAAACAGTATGACCCTGACTTGCCATCTTAACGAATTCGGTCTATAGACCAGACTTCCATCAATCAGTAGGAGGGATCATATATTAACTCGCACCAGAACTGCAGAAGGCCATTTCAGCAAAATAAAGGAGAAATCCAGTTTCCAGTTCAGCCTTCAAACTATAAGTAATAAGAGCTAACAAAAGTCCGTACCAGGTTAGGACAGCAGAAGACCTAGCACGATCTAAACCAGTACCAACAAAGTTCTCAAATCCCCTCTATGAACTGTAACTACTGACAAAATTCCCCTGAACATGTGCTTCATCAATTGGAAATATATCCAACTTTATTCACGACTCAAGAACATTGTCCTACATAATGAAGCCTCATTACTAAAAGAGCATGCTGCTGCACATCATGCTACAAACTAGTTAAAACAGCACAAACACCAAAAAAATATTGCAAGAATGAGTCCTGCTTTCTTGGCTCTGCTCTTCCAATATATTATTAACAAAGGAAAAAGATGACTTCAGAGATACTTTTATCTTTCTTTTCCTTTTTTCCCTTTTTCCCTGTTTAAAATCTTATTTAAAAAAGGGACCTTATTGGAAGGCCGCACAAAAGCGGACTCTGCAACAAAATTCAATAGTCAATAAAGGATATATGAATCTAAGAGGTTATCCGAATTCCTTAATCTTACGTGAATTACCATAACCAGTGCTTAATGCTTTACCACAGTGCCTTAAGGTTACAAGTTTTAAATGTGTTAGAATTTAAAAGCAACAGTGAAGGAACTAATAATACAGACAGAAGCAAAATGAGGGCTCAACCCAAATACAAGTCAGAGAAAATGCCAACAAATTAGCAAATAAAACTTTTAAATAGCCAATTTCTGCATATTTCCACAGGAAACTAACAGTGGATAGGGGCTCTGAACAAAAAGCAGAAAATCAACTAATACAAAGAACTCGAACATCAAAACCTAAAAAATTAACAAAGAGGATAAGAAGAAGATCAAAACCTTTCGAGGCAACGCGAGCTAAAACGCTAACCTAACTATGCTAATTTTGTAGAGATTATATGTTATCCAGCAGGGGCTCGCTAGCTGGAAAACTCAATCTCTACCTTGGAAGCAGAAAAGGAACTTTCAGCCATGGGCGGAATGGGGAGATAATAGATTTCGTATTCCAAGAAAACCCAAAAGAATGTTCCACAATACCGTAGCCTTGATTTTTTTTAAAATCAAAATTGGTATTGGAATAATTGGTGAGTTTGATCCCAAACAAATTTAGTTTTGACAAGTTGAGTCCCAAAATATTTTTTTTTACTTTTAAGATCCCAAACTTTTTTGTAGAAAATAATAAGGTCCTTCTTGACGGATTCTGTCAAAATTTCTAAAATTTTAACAGTTGTTTGTCTTTAGTTAATTAAAGACAAGGATAAAAAAGTCATTACATGTGAAAATAAATAAATAAATATTTAAACAAGGAATAAAAATGTCCTCACATTCAAAATTTAAAAAATAAAAAATCTATCAAAGGATATCAAAATTTTTAGTCAATCTTCTTCTTTGAAGAAAGAAAAAATAAAAAAATAGAGAAGAATAAGAGCGTCTTTGTAGAAAGAGAAACAAAAATAAAAGAAGAGAAATTCTAATATGAATCTGAGTTTAAATTCTGGTTCATTCTCTTCTTACCCATAGATCTTTAAATACTTACTCAAACATCGATTCAAATGTCTTTGAATTTAACATTTCATTTTGCTCCCACTTGAATTCGTTTCTTGTCGTCTAGAACAACTTTGATTTGTCAAATGAGTTTTAATGATTGAAGATTCACTGAGTATTTCAATATCACCACTGTCATCTTTCTCTTGAAACAAAGTAACTTTATTTCTTTCCATTAGTTAAAATTTAAATTTCCTAAATCTCTCTTTCTCGTTTTTTTCTTTTTTCTTTCTATAAAAACATCTTCTTCAATTACTTTTTTTTCTTTTTCCTTTCTTCAAAGATGTTAGAAAAAGATAAAAATCTTGTGTCAGAGAGAAGAAGAAGAAGATTAATCGGAGAAGAAGAAGATTGACGACTACTTTGGATATTCTCACTATTTTGATAAATTTTTTATTTTTAAAATTTTAAATATGAGAACATTTTCAAAATAAAAATTAAAAAAATATGAGGACATTTTTATCTCTACGTTTAAATATTTTATTATTATTATTATTTTATTTCTTTATTTTCACATGTAATAACTTTTTTATTCTTGTCTTTAATTAACTAAAGACAAACAGCCGTTAAAATTTTAGAAATTTTGACAGAATCCGTCAAGAATGAGACCTTAAAAGTTAAAAAAAATATTTTGGGACTCAGTTTGCCAAAAATAAATTTGTTTGAGATCAAATTCACCAATTATTCATTGGTACTGTATTTATTTGAAAATTTTTGAGAGAAAAGGAAATTTACAAAATCACATTTATTTATGTGATGTAGATTCAACAAATTTTAAAATGAGTTAAAATCCTTTTAATTGAACTAACAACTTTTGTACATATTTATGAATATTCAAATTCCTACAAATACTCTTAAATAAAATAAAACTATTAAATTATAATGTCACTAATAAAATTAGGTGTTTAATTTTAACCCTCCCATTGTGATATCGTCTCCTCACTCTTAGGTCTCATTTCCAATCCAAAACTAACACATTTTAATTTAAATAGAAGAAATTTAATTTTATTTATATAAAATTTTGAGTTTAAATTATAATTTAAAAAAAGAAATAAATGTGAAACTTTTCAATAGAGTCATGCGGTTAAAAAAAAAAGTTAAAAAATACAATTATGTTGGTTAAAAAGCTATTAAATTATTTAATTATATGAATAAAAAAATACTTTTAATTTTTTCGTACACATTCCAAAATTGTAATTAATTTAAAAATTAAATAATTTTAAATTATTTAATTCACAACCAAGTTGATACTTCAAAATATTTAGGTATATTATGACTTGAGAAATTTCGAACTGTGTGTTATATTATGATATGTTTGATTTGGAAATAAAAAATTAATTATAAATATTATATAAAAACATATTTCATCAATTTTAAAATATTTAATTGCAGACTCCAAAAGTAATATATATTTGAAACTTATTTTAAAAATTTAAAAAATATATATTTTTTCAAATTTAAATATTTAAAAAGATATATAATCCTATTTTACTAAAGTATTACTGGATTTGCAATTAAAATGATAAAATAGGATACATGTTTTATATATATATATAATATATATATATAAATATATATATATATTAACTTTCTATATAACACCTTCCATTTGTTAATATTTACTTAAAAATAAATAAACTTGATTCTATTATGAAATTATATAAAAACAATAAAATAAACGAGATGAAAAAGTAAACGAAAGAGGTAGAAAATAGATAAAATATTATTATATGAGATTTCTTGTTGATTGTTGGTTGTTGGTTGTGTTTATAAAAAGGTATAAAGTCCTTTATTTATAGGGGTGAATATGTGATAAGGATAAGGACAAAGGGTGACACTTGTCACCCGGTATTAATTGCTAGGTGACATGTGTCACCTTAGGGATAGGTATCAAGTAATACTTATAATCTTTCATTAAATACGTAATTATCTCGGGATAAAAGGATAATAACAATTATACGATGAACATCTACTAATTTAATGAATCTTCGGGATTCATAACACTCCCCTTGGATGTCCATTACATAAAGAATATGCCTCGTTAAAACCTTACTAGATAAAAACCTGGGAAAAAACTCTAGTGAAGGAAAAAGAGTACACTATTCTTTATGTGTAGATTTATCCCCCTGATGAGATGATCTCTCGAAATCCTTGAACCAACGCAAACCAAATCTATATCTCAATTTTTCAAAGGTTGCAGTCGGAAGAACTTTAGTGAATATATATGCAGGATTATCACATGATCGAATTTGAAGCACATCAATTTCACCATTCTTTTGAAGTTCATGAGTAAAGAAGAATTTAGGTGAAATGTGTTACGTCCTATCTCCCTTGATATATCATTCTTTTAATTGAGCTATACAAGCTGCATTATCTTCATATAGAGGAGTTGAAATCTCTCTTCCGGAGGATAAACCACAACTCTCTCTAATATAATGTATTATCGACCTCAACCATACACATTCTCGACTTGTTTCATGAATGGCTATTATCTCAGTATGATTATAAGAGGTTGCTGCTATTGTTTGCTTCGTGGAACGCCATGATATAGCAGTATTACCATATGTAAATAAATAAGTATTTTGAGAACGTGCCTTATGCGGATCCAAAAGATAACCCGCATCTGCATACCCAATCAGTTTTGGGTCATTTACATTTGAATAAAATAATCTGAGGTCAATTGTCCCTTGGAGGTATCTAAGGACGTGTTTAATACCATTCCAATGTCGTCGTGTTGGTGAAGAACTAAATCTTGCTAATAGATTTATAGCAAATGCTATATCAAGTTGAGTATTATTTGCAAGATACATCAGTGCACCAATAGCACTCAAATATGGTACTTCAGGATCAAGTAGTTTTTCATTATTTTCTCGAGGTCTAAATATATCTTTATCTATATCTAGCGACCCCACGACCATTGGAATACTCAATGGATATGCTTTATCCATGAAAAATCTTTTCAACACTTTAGCTGTATATGTTGACTGGTGAACAAAAATTCCATCTTTCATATGTTCAATTTGAAGCCCGAGACAAAACTTGGTTTTTCCAAAATCTTTAACTTCAAATTCTCGTTTCAAACAATCTATAGCTTCTCGAAGCTCTTCTGAAGTTCCGATGAGATTGATATCGTCTACATATATAGCAAGAATCACAAAACCAAAATCTGTTTTCTTAATAAAAACACATGGATAGATTTGGTCATTCTTATATCCTAAATTCAATAAGAATTCACTAAGGTGATTGTACTACATGCGTCCAGACTGTTTAAGCCCATATAATGACTTCTGTAATTTGATAGAATAATTTTCACGAGGGCCTTTAGAAGCCTTTGGTAATTTGAATCCTTCAAGGATTTTCATATAAATCTCATTTTCAAGGCTTCCATAAAGATAAGTTGTAACAACATCCATTAGACACATGTTTACCTTTTCATGAACTGCCAAACTTATAAGATATCGGAGTGTAATAGCATCAATAATGGGTGAATAAGTTTGATCATAATCAATTCCTGGCTTTTGCGAAAAGCCTTGTGCGACAAGTCGTGCTTTATATCTTACGACTTCATTATTCTCATTTCGTTTTTGCACAAACACCCATTTATAGCCAACAGGTTTTACATCCTTTGGCGTTTGGACTACAGGTCCAAAAACTTCTCGCTTCGCAAGCGAATTTAACTCCGATTGAATCACATCTTTCCATTGAGGCCAATCAATTCTATGCCGACATTCTTCAACTAATAAAGGATCTAAATCCTCATTATCCTTGAAAATATCAAGGGCTACATTGTATGCAAAAACATTATCAATAACAACATTTCTTCGATCCCAACTTTGATTCGAACTGGTGTAATTAATAGAGATTTCAGAATTCTCTTCATCATTTGTGGTTGGAATTTTTTCATCAGTTGTCCCTTGGGTTTCTTTTTCTGTTTCATCAATATGATCTTCTGGATCATTTATTCCTCTTTTCTTTGGAGGATTTTTATTTTTGGAACCAAGGGGTCGATCACGCTTCTGGCGTGTTTTTTATTCGATAACTATAGGATTAATTTTCTGTCATTCAGGAACTTCTATCCGTATGGGAGCATCTATAGCTGGAAGATGCGATTTAGTGACTCTACTGGAGTTAGCAAAAGAATCTGGCAGTTGATTTGTAATTTGTTGCAAATGTATAATCTTTTGAACTTCATGTTTACTCATATTTGTGCGTGGATCTAAATGATTCAAAGATATTTTCCACACAAATTCAATCTTATGCCATTTATTCTCTCCCCCTAATTTGGGAAACAAATTTTCATCAAAATGGCAATCAACAAATCTTGTTGTAAACACATCCCCTGTCAAAGGTTCAAGATACCTTATAATGGATGGGGAGTCATACCCAACATATATCCCTAATCTTCTCTGCGGACCCATTTTTGTCCGTTGGGGTGGTTCAATTGGGACATATACATCACACCCAAAAATTCTCAAATAAGAAATATTTGGCTCTGAACCAAAAGCCAACTGTATGGGAGAAAATTTATGATAACTCGATGGCCTTAAACGCACAAGTGCTGCAGCATGCAAAATTGCATGTCCCCAGACTGCTGTAGGGAGATTTGTTTTCATCAATAGTGGTTTAGCAATTAATTGCAGCCTTTAAATAAATGATTCAGCTAGACCATTCTGTGTGTGAACATGAGCTACAGGATGTTCAACAATTATTCCAATCAACATGCAATAAGAATCAAATGCATGCGAAGAAAATTCACCAGCATTGTCTAGACGGATTCACTTAATAGGATAATTAAGAAACTGCGCTCTTAGGAGAATTATTTGGGCAAGTAATCTCGCAAACGTCAGGTTGCGAGTTGATAATAAACAAACATGCGACCATCGGGTCGATGCATCAATCAAGACCATGAAATATCAAAATTGCCCACATGGTGGACTAATCGATCCACATATATCTCCATGAATCCGTTCTAGAAATGTAGGACTTTCAGCTCCTACTTTCAATGGTGATGGTATTATAATCAATTTCCCTTTGGAACATGCAGTACATGAAAGTTTATCAGAAGTCAAAATCCTTTGAGTTTTCAAAGGATGACCGTGCGTTGTCTCGATAATGTTTCGCATCATAATTGATCCCGGATGACCCAAACGGTCATGCCAAACTTTAAAAGTAACGGGATTAGTAAACTTCTGATTTACTAAATGATGCGCCTCAATAACATTTATTTTCGCATAATATAGGCCAGATGATAGAGATGATAGTTTTTCCAACAAGAACTTATTACCGGAGGTCATTTTTGTGATATCCAAATATTTATGATCATTATCCTCCATAATCTCAACATGATATCCATTACGTCGAATATCCTTAAAACTCAATAAATTTCTTTGAGACTTTGAGGAATATAATGTTTTATCAATAACAATCATAGTTCCTCCCGGTAATATTATATTAGCTCTTCTGGAGCCTTCAATAAGTTTTGCACTACCATTTATTGTGGTAACACTTGTTTCTCCCACATTCAAATAAAAAAAATATTTCTCATATTTTAGTATGGTGTGCGTAGTTCCACTATCAATAAGACAGACACTTTCGATATCGTTATTCATACCAGAAAATTGAACAACAGCCATCTGTTTTGTTAATAAAATATTTACAGAAATAAAAATTAAACATATAATATCACAACAAAAAGTAATATAAACATATAACATATAATATTAATATTCTAATTATTTTGGACACTTCCATCTCCAATTAAGTGATCAATTCTTTCTTCTGGATGTTCGAAAAAATCAGCAACATCCAGGTGAGCCACACCAACATCGACATTTTTAAGATCGTCATCATTTCTTTCATGAGACAAATTTTGAGAAGTAAGTCAACAAGATGTTTTGTCGTGCTATAGGCACGAGACCAGTGACCTTTCATGCCACAACGATAACATTTGTTTTCATAATTTTTCGGAACAACATTTCATTTCTCATTATGTTTTGTCCACTTCAGGTGGTCATAAATATTTTTGGCACCTAAATTATTATCACGATTATAAGGGCTAAATTTATCACGACATCTATGATCATATTTTCGACCATGACCACGGTAACGACCACGACCACGATCTCTTCTGGGATCATAATTTCTAATAGCATTCACTTCAGGGAATGGAGTAGTCCAGTAAGTCGAGTCTCGTGATTTTTCATCAGTAATTCATTATTTTGTTCCGCAACAAGAAGACAAAAATCAATTAAGAGTATTTCTTAAAACCTTTCTCACAATATTATTGCTGCAGGACAATATCCGTGGCATGAAAAGTGGAGTATGTTTTCTCCAACATATCATCATCCGTTATATCAACTCCACATAGTTTCAACTACGAAACTATTTTAAACATTGAGGAGTTATACTCACTCACGGATTTGAAATCTTGCAACTTTAGGTGCAACCAGTCATACCGTGCTTTTGGGAGAACGACCATCTTCTGGTGGTCGAATTTTTCTTTCAAATTTCCATACAAAACAAGAGGATCTTTCACGGTAAGATATTCATTTTTCAAATCCTCATGAACATAATGACGGAGAAATATTATACCTTTGGCACGATCTTACGTTGATGACACATTATTTTATACAACGGTGTCTGCCGGACCCGTTGTAGCAAGATGCATTCCGGCATCTAGTATCTATGACAAATAATTCTTTCCGGTGACATCAAGAGTCACAAATTCGAGTTTAATAAAATTTGACATAATAATAACAGAAAACGTACCGGTAAAAAATGTACCTGATTGATCTTCAAATAAATTTCAAAAATACTTACCCGATAGTAGAGACTCGTGCTGATAACGTATTATGAAATTATATAAAAACAATAAAATAAACGAGATGAAAAGTAAACGAGAGATGTAGAAAATAGAAAAAATATTATTATATGAGATTTCTTGTTGATTGTTGGTTGTTGGTTGTGTTTACAAAAGGGTATAAAACCCTCTATTTATAGGGGTGAATATGAGATAAGGATAAGGACAAAGGGTGACACTTGTCACCGGTATTAATTGTTAGGTGACATATGTCACCTTAGAGATAGGTATCAAGTGATACTTATCATCTTTCATTAAGTACGTAATTATCCCGGGATAAAATGATAATAATAAT
The DNA here is from genome assembly GCA_027405835.1 of Asclepias syriaca. Classification (NCBI taxonomy): domain Eukaryota; kingdom Viridiplantae; phylum Streptophyta; class Magnoliopsida; order Gentianales; family Apocynaceae; genus Asclepias; species Asclepias syriaca. The sequence goes on along the minus strand of CM049929.1, from coordinate 6,255,661 downwards.
TATACGATCGACATCTACTAATTGAATGAATCTTCGAGATTCATAACAGTTTCCTTATATATTTTAATATTTGTTATATATAAAAAACATAATATTATCTTTTAAAAAACTCATAAAATATTATAAGATATTTTTTCTTTAGATCTATGTATTTAAAATATTTTTATATGCAAATTAATTTTAATGGAGTAATTTGCAAAGAGTAAAATGCTGGGAAGTGGGAACTTAACTTATGCAGTACTGTACCGACACAAGCTCGCAATAGCATAACACAAAATCTAATCATCTCCCATTATTACTTTATTCCCCAATCTCCATCCTCTGGGTTTCCTCTTCCCTCTCCCCTTTCAAATCTAAATCCTCACCATTGAATCAAATCCTATATCCAACGAATCCTAATAATAATAATAATATCATTGTTATTATTATTATTATTTTCTCCCCACACCCTCCCCAGATCTAAACTCAGAAGAAGGAAGTGGTAATTGGTGATGGTGGAGGCACAGTCATGGACTACTCGGAGGGGCAGCAACCCAAGACTAGAGTCTACAGACCATCAAGTTCTTGATATCCCAGTAACGCCAACTGCTGAAATCAAGAATCAGCAGCAGGGGACTTTGGTTTCTCCTTATGTCCTTACTGCACTTATTATTGCATCATGGTACTTATCCAACATTGGTGTTTTGTTACTCAACAAGTATCTACTCAGTTTCTATGGTTTTCGTTACCCAATTTTCTTGACCATGTTACATATGATATCTTGTGCCGTATATAGTTTGGTAGCCATTAAGTGGCTTGAAGTTGTCCCTTTTCAGCAAATCCATAGCCGTAAGCAGTTCTTCAAGATTCTTGCTTTGTCTGCTATTTTCTGTTTTTCCGTGGTTTGTGGAAATACTTCTTTGAGGTACTTGCCGGTTTCGTTTAATCAAGCTATTGGTGCCACTACCCCTTTCTTTACAGCCATTTTTGCATTCATTATAACCTGTAAAAAGGAATCTGCTGAGGTTTATTTGGCTCTTGTTCCTGTGGTTCTTGGGATTGTTCTGGCTAGTAACAGTGAGCCTCTGTTTCATCTTTTTGGGTTTATGATGGCATTGGGATCCACGGCAGGCAGAGCATTGAAATCTGTGGTACAGGGATTGTTATTGACATCAGATGCTGAGAAATTGCATTCAATGAATCTTCTTTTGTACATGGCTCCAATGGCATCACTAATTTTGCTACCTTTTACTATTTATATTGAAGGGAATGTATTAGCTCTTACCATTGAGAAAGCTAAAGGAGATGGATTCATGGTCTTTTTGCTAATTGGCAATGCCACTGTTGCTTATTTGGTGAACTTGACTAATTTCTTGGTCACAAAGCACACCAGTGCCCTGACATTGCAAGTGTTGGGTAATGCCAAGGCTGCTGTTGCTGCAGTTGTATCCGTGTTGATATTCAGAAATCCGGTGACTGTGATGGGGATGACAGGCTTTGCCGTGACCATAATGGGAGTGGTGCTTTACAGTGAGGCCAAGAAGAGGTGTAAAGTTACAGCTCATTGATACCAATAATTGAAACAGCTTTGCTGGTGGTGGTGCAGGTATAATACACGGGGTGAGGCTATTTTCCACAGTCATATGCTCTTTTTTTTCTTTTTTTTTTCTTCTTCTCTTTGTTGTCTTAATTAGCTGATTAATTTTGAGATAAAAATAAAAAAACAAAAAAAAAAAAAGAAAAGGAAGGGGTCATTCTGTTGTATAGGAATTTCAGATTTGTGGAAAAGGTATTATGCTTATGCTCTTCTTTTCCTTCTTTTTTTCTGCTTTATATAATTTTTCTTCAACAAGGGATTGGTTCAAGAGAATAAAGTTGTCTCTTTTACTTGTCCCTTCATGTAACTTTATATATTTTTTATCTATGCAATTACAAAAGAAACAAAGACTGATTCTTTAGATTGATTCAATATTATGTTGTTCTTCTTCATTTCAATTTATCAGTGTTTTGTTGGATTTCTTGTGTTTTCCTTGATATATATTACAGAGAAGTAATAATTGATTGCTAAATAGTTGAAAATGATAGTTAGATCTTAGATGAGGGATTTATCTGCAGAATTATCATACTGAGTAGTTCAACTAACTCAAAAGTCTTTTGAAATGAAAGGGAAATTGAACAGATTATCTTTCCTGACTTAGTTTTGGGAAGTCTTGGTTCATGCCAAAAGGAATTACATTACATATTCTTATATATACATGTAATATCCTCAGACAGTACATGAAGCTGTTTCATGGTATTAATGTCTGTCATGTTCTGTAGTTTACAAGTGATAAATCTAATCATGTTATAAGTTAGATTTGTTCCTCATACAAAAATGTGCTTGCTGGCAGTCTTTCTTTAATCAAAAACATCATCAAGGAAACAAAATTAGGTTAGAACTCTATTCATTTGTAAAAAAGTCAGTTTCTATCTTCCTTGTACTCCACAAATAATAATCTTAAAGGAAATCTGTTGTCTAGTCTATGACAATTTGTTGTTAAACAAGGTTTTTTTGCAAGTATTGTGTTTTTCTATTGGCTATCTATCCATATCATTAACTATTTTTACCTTACTTCAAAAGATACAGACATTACCAACTATCTTAAATAAATTTAGCAGCAAGCAAGAAGTTCCATAATCTTTGTTAGGTCAAATATGTTACTTCTGCTATTGGTGTATATATATATATATATATATATATATATATATTAATAAATAGTCCAATGTTAGGTTAAGGTTATTGGTTTTATATCTTTGTCATTCATCCATCGGAAACTTACAACATCTTAGATTATTAGTAAAAGAAAAAAAAAAGAAAGGAGATTATCTAATTCTTTTCAATTGTTACCCTTATCTTAGTTATAACTCTAATATTATACACAAAATATACATACATTTATATATATATATATATAAAAGATTCAAAAAGAGAAAAACAGACAAGTGGAAACATCAAATAAAGTCATAGACAAGTTGATATGCAAAGGTAGGTATCAGAGATGCTTCCATGTGAAAGTAGTTGTCAATGCTTCAATATTTATAGCGTTTAGATATGTAGGAATGACTTTTCTTTTCTTTTTCTTATATTATTATAAAAAAAAATCTTAAAATTTAATAGGTATACATATACATATACATATATATATATATATGTATGTATGTATGTATATATATGTATGTATGTATGTATAAGTTTAAAGAAAAAGTGTAAGATTTTTATTTGTTTTTTGTTTTTTAATAAAAGCCAATACAACGTTGTATAATGAGAAATAAAATGGAAAACAAAATCATAGATTGTATGAGATGCTGCAACAATCAAGCACTGTCTCTTCCCTGTTACAACTCTTTCACAATAAATAAATCAACATCTTAACCAAGATGTGTTATTTACTTAAAAACAAAAACCAAGAAAAAACCAAAAAAAAAAAGAAGATTTTTTTTTTTTTTTTTTTTGGTAACAAAAATATTGTTGGTTAAAATTATTCCATTTATAATTAGGCCTTGATGATCACCATAAAAATGGCCAATGCTGCAAGCATCCATGAGAAGAACTTAGAGGGTGCAATTCCAGTAGCTGAAGAAGAACCAGGGTTTGCACCGGGAACTGGTAAAGGTGCCGGAGCTCCAACTTCCGGCAACACATTGATGGCGAGCTTCATTCCGTTGGCACAGTGATCGGCGAAACCACAAATGTACCACTTCATTCCGGGTGTTTTGAGTGGGATGATATCATTTCCGGTGGTCAGAGGTGGTGCTGTAAGAGATTTCAAGCATTGTTGGAACTCTGTTTGGTTTGATTTTATCACGTTGTGTGATCCCGCCTTATACATGAACACTGCATCACAAAAAAAACATTTTTTTTATTACGTCAATACAAATATATTGTTAAATATTATAATTTTATTAATGTAATGCATGCATATTGCTAGATTATATATATATATGTATGTATGTAACGTACTAAGTCTGTCTCCGGCGTGGAATTCTTTTCCTTCAGCCCAAGCTTTATAATCGAAATTGAGTTTCCAGCCACTGTCATCTCCAACCATGAAATCTTTAGCCATAACCGGAGCAGCAACAACTGCAAACATAATAGCCATTGATACCAAGAAAGATTTTGATGCCATTCGTAAACAAATTATTGGGCTTTTTCTTTTTTTTTTTCTTCCCGAACTTGGTTGTTGCAAATTAAGCTGGGATATGGTTTGAGCAAATTAAGGTGAAATCAAAGAAGATTTATAATGAGTGAACGTCAGCCGGCAATTGGCGGCAAGATTTAGGACAAAGTTCTACTTAGAGAACAACGTTAAAAAAAATGAAAAAAAGATTTTTCCTAGGGAATAAGAAAGCCGTCCCCAGTGGGGTGGATTGCATGTAGTAATAACATGGAATTTTTCGTAAAGTTCAAGGTCAAGGTGCATTTTCTTGTTGACATTTGCAGGCAATGCCGAGGATGTCTGTCTGTATATGCAACGCACCATTGTTGGAGAAAAGGTGTAAAAAAATAAAAATTGTTTCTTGTATTGGTTAAAAAAAGTTGCATTTTTATTACCGTGATTAATTTCTTTTTCTTGCAAGTACTCTTAATTTATATATGATTAAAAATGAACCGGTAAAAAAAGTGTAGCTATCGTAAATTTGAGATAAAAATTAAAATCGCATAAAAATTTCAATTTATATAAAAGAAAAATAAAAATTGAACCTATAGTCATGTTCCAAAATTTGTTCTTGTAAATTTTAACCATAAAAGGTAGAAAACAAAAACTGTTTCACCTAAATTATGTTTAAAGTATTCGATGATGAAGTTCTCTTTTTTTTTTTTTTTTTTTTTGTATGGCCCAGTAAGTAGGCTCCGCTAGACATCCAGTTCAAGTGTTGAGCCCATTTATGAGCTCCATATATTTAAAATTCTGATCCCCCATTACCCAAAAACCATACAATTCATTACCATTGGTTGCAATCCATGTCTCATATCTGAAGATAATATCAAGGTAACTAGCTTATAAAGAACACCACTAACTCCATTAGTAAGATCCATTAGTAAGACGTTTTTTGAAAAGTTATCTAAGAACAAAACCGTGAGGGCTTAGGTTCAAAGTGGACAGTATCATACTAAACAAGTGGTTTGAGGGAAGGAATGTTGGGGTGTCAACCTATGTCACCAGTAAGAGCTCTTTTGGGAAGTTGCCCGAGAACAAAATCATACTAATGTAGAGTTAAGTAGTGGCGGAATGTTGGGGTGTCAACTCATGTCACCACTAACTCTATATTAATGTAAAGTTAAGTGGTGGCGGAATGTTGGGGTGTTTTGGGAAGTTGCCCGAGAACAAAATCATACTAATGTAGAGTTAAGTGGTGGCGGAATGTTGGAGTGTCAACTCATGTCACCACTAACTCTATATTAATGTAAAGTTAAGTGGTGGCGGAATGTTGGGGTGTCAACCCATAAGTGGTGGTAGAATGTTGGGGTGTCAACCCATAAGTGGTGGTAGAATGTTGGGGTGTTAACTCATGTCACCACTAACTCTATATGGTGGCGGAATGTTGGGTGCGAAATGTTGGGGTGTCAACCCATAAGTGGTGGCAGAATGTTAGGGTGTCAACTCATGTCACCACTAACTCTATATGGTGGCAGAATGTTGGGTGCAGAATGTTGGGGTGTCAACTCATGTCACCACCATGTCCCCACTAACTCTATATGGTGGCGGAATGTTGGGGTGTCAACCTATAAGTGGTGGCGGAATATTGGGGTGCCAACTCATGTCACCACTAACTCTATACTAATGTAGAGTTAAGTATACTAATGTAGAGTTAAGTGGTGGCAGACATATCATACTAATGTAGAGTTAAGTGGTGGAAGTCCAATCTTATAGGATCATTTGGACATATTTTTAAGTCAATTTACATCTAAACTAATTTTGATCGAGCTAAGCTTTAACTTCAAATTTTAAACTGAAATTCTCCACTTCGTGAAAAAAATCTTTAAGTATGAATATGTTAAATGTAAATTAATTTAAAAAGTTTTTTTTATTGTTAGAATTTAGGATATCTCGTGCTCCATTTAAAAAAATAAATAAATAAAAATAACATGAATTTTACTTTTTAAAAAAAAAAATCAATTGCACTTAGCAGTGATAATAGAAATACAACAAATAAATGTCAAGAAGAAGAAGAGGTAACACAAATACTAAAACAGTGTTATTTATAATTTTCAGAAAACAAAAATTTGCTTAAAAAAAAAAAAACTATGTATAAAATGCAAGTTTCTTTTCCTCAGATGTTACACCTTGAAGAATACGAAAACAAATAATGCAGTAGCAACTATGGGAAGCAGAAATCTGGCGGGAGCAAATTGTGGTACTGCGGATGAAGAGTCAGAAGATCCCTGAGACTGAACATTAATCAGAAGCTTCATCCCAGATTCACAATGGTCTGCTACGCCACAAATATACCATTTCCTCCCAGGACTTGTAAGGCTAATCTCGTCATTTCCACTTCTCATAGCCTCCTCACTATTCTCTGGTTTTGAACATTCTTTGAATCCATTCCCGTCCACCTTTATCACATTGTGTGATCCTTTCTTGTACTTAAAAACTGCAACAATTACATATTTACTTCAAATTTCAATGTGGGACAGTAGGGAAAAAATACTGGCAAAATAAAAAAATAATAAATAAATAATCATACTAAGCTTGTCGCCGACTTGAAAGTCTTTTCCTTTAGCCCAATCTTGGTAATTGAAGTCGAGTTTCCATCCAGCTTCATCCCCAACGATGATTTCTTTTGCCAAACCAGGAACAGCCCCCATTAATGTTGTAATTACTACCATTATTGATGCAGCTATTAGAATCTTGGTCGAACCCATTTTTGAATTTCTGTTCAGTTATTAATTAGCCGACCAGTTAGTTTGCTTTCCGAGCTTATGAGAATTAAAGAGAAGGAAATGCGTGGTATATATATATATTGAGAGGTATGAAAATACCCTCACGCTGACAAGGCAAGTACACTAAGAAATTGGGACCCACCCGTCACACGTGTCAGTCCACTTGGCATGACATGGCAGATCCCACTTCGCCACACCGGACCATGGGCTGCAGAGTCACTCCGACTTGCCTCGTGCCGAAGTCACTACACTTCAGTACATTGATCAAACCACTTGAACAACCGCATTTCTGATGGTCAACACTTGACTCAATCTCAGTCAAAGATCTCCATAACAACCCACTAAAAGGAGGGGATCTCATATCTTCCCACAAAAACCGGTAACCGTCAGATTTCGCTAACGAATCACTCAAACGGTAAAATCTCTATAAATACCACCCCCGTACAGGTAACGAGGGGGAGGCCAGATTATTCTACTAATCTCTCTCTATTATCTATCTCACGGTCACATCCCTGACTTCTCTCACAGTCACATCACTGACTCACCCCACAGTCACACCACTGACTTCTCTCATAGTCACGTCACTGACTTAACCATCGGAGGGTTTTTACCGGAGACCTTCCACCCTCCGGTTAAACTTCACTGTTTTGTAGGCCCAGCATTGCAGGACGGTGAATCTTCTGCGATACAAATTCAATCAAAGAAAAGGGTATTAGATAGAGGGAGACTATCAAACGACATCGGATCACAGACACGTGGCATCTGACCATTTTTTGACGAATCAGTTTGGTTCCGTTACCGGGAAACGAAAACGTTTCACATTCCTCTGAAATTCAAGATGTCACAACATTCAAGCGACCGTAGGAGCCGCCCTGACACCACTGTCCCCGCGTCTCGACATGAGACCTTGCGCGTGGCCCAATCCTACGTCCCCGATCGACAACAACCGCGATCCGTCGTGGAGCGCTTAGGTCCACGCGGCTCACCTCGCAAGTCGCCGGACCTACGCGAGCACCTCAACGGCAAGAGGGCTATAGATGACAACGGGCTAGCCGAAGAAGTCGTAGACTTACGAAGGGAGCTTGATCGAATCCGAGCGGAGCGCGACCTCTCCAAACAATGGAAACAGCTCCGCGCTGCGTATCGGCGTAGAGGCATCTCGCCTCCTCACTCCTCCGACGACGAGCGAGATCCCGCTGAAAGCCGACACCAACGGTCTCGGAACGACGTTAGTCGGCGGACTAGGGGCCCAACTACTAAGCCACTTCGCGCTGTGAGCGAAGTGGGGGAAAGTCAGCCATCCGACCAGCCGAGCAAAGAAAAGAAACGCCGCAACGGCCACAGGCAAAAACGAGACCGACGAGAGCGAAGCCCGGAGCCGACCCGCAAGAACGAACCGAAAAAGAGCAAAACACCCTATGCCGGACCCTTCGCGGAGTGGATTCACCTCACTATGGCGGACCCAGACCTAAAGCTCCCCGCGTTACCTCCCACAGTATACCGGTCAAAGCAAGCCCGAGGAGCACATCACCAGATACAGATCGTCCATGGACCTCGTAACAACTGACGAGGCGATTTTGTGCAAAGCCTTCCCCAGCACCCTGGGAGAAAGGGCCATGAGATGGTACTCCGCCCTGAAGCCGGGTTCGATAGAATCTTGGAAGATGCTCGAAAAGGCCTTCGTAGACAAGTTCAACACAGCGGGAATAATCCCCAAGACCAGTAGCGATCTCGCCAACATCAAGCAAAGGGATGATGAGACCCTACTCGAATACCTGGAACGCTTCAAGAAGGTGCACGAACAGATCAATGGCATTTCCCAAGACACGGCCATCATCTGCTTCGAGAGCGGCTTCCGGTCGAAATCACTGTACACGGAGCTCCAACTCCGCAAGCCAGACACTATCGGCGAAGTGTTTCGATGTTGCCGGAAAGTTGGACTCGCCGAAAGGAACTCACGGAGTCATATTATCGGAAAAAAGAAAAGCGAAGGGAGTCATCCCCCAAGGCCGTCGAGACAAAAACAGGACGCGGAAAAAACCGAAGCTACCGTCCCAAAAAAGTCCAAAGAGCCATCGCCGTCAGGGGAAAGCTCAGGGGAGAAGGAGCACTCATCATCGCGAAACCCCGGCAAATCTACCGGGACAAAACGAAGTTGTTGCTGCTGCTACCACCAGGACTATGGACACACCACCGAAGACTGTTACCAATTCAAAAAGCTGATCGAAAAACTAGCACGAGAAGGGCAACAGAAGGATCGCGAGCCGGATAAACAACCCGGGGGAAGGCCCGACGAGTGATCGAAGTCATAACTCCTCGGTACGAGTCCATCAGAAAGAGAAAAAGGAAAATTTACAATTTAAGCAAACCTTCCCCGGAGTTGAACTTCGACGCTTTCCCTCATGAGCCGATCACCTTCTCTGACCAAGACCTCGAGCTAAACGAAGAGGCCCGCGTTTCCCCCATTGTCATCGAAGTAGGAATGGCGAGGCAAGGGATCGACAGATGTCGAGTCAGGAGAGTACTGATCGACACCGGAGCCACCAAAAACATCCTCTATCACAAGTGCTTTAAAGAAATGGGGATGAATGACAGTCATTTGAAACCCAGTAATACAGTGCTTGAAGGTTTCACTGCTCACAAGATTAACGTCAAAGGAACTGTCAAGATAAAGGTCACACTTGGCTCGGACATCTGCACCCGCGAAGAGGAGATCAAATTCTACGTTGTGGACATCGATTCCCCTTACAACGCCATTCTTGGAACTCCGGCGCATGCTGCCTTCGAACTCGTCATCTCCACATCACACCAACAAGTCCGATTCGCCACCCGCAACGGAGTGGGGTACGTCAAAAGTAGCCCCAGGAGCCTACTCGCATACTTAGTGAAGTCCCGCCAGACCTCTGAAATCGAGCTGCCGCCGGCAACAGTCGGGTCGGTTATGACAACCGGAGAGCAGGCGGAAGCCGCGGCCCACGACTTGTCAGCAGGCATGCCGGACACGGAAGCCCCCGAGGGAAAGGAGTTCGACGAAGTCACCATACACCCTGACTATCCCGACCAAAAGGTCCAGATTGGCAGCGAGATGCCACAGTCGATGAAGGCGGAGATAACACACTTCCTCTCCACCCACCTCGACAACTTCGCATGGAGTCCGCAGGACATGCCAGGTATCTCTCCCGACATCGCCGAACACAGGCTCAGCATCGACCCCACATTCAAACCGGTGAGGCAGAAACCAAGGCAGTTCGGAGACGACAAAGAGAAGGCAATACAAGCCGAAGTCCGAAAGCTCCTGGACTCAAAATTCATACGCGAAGTGGAGTACCCTACATGGCTCGCTAATGTAGTAATGGTTAAGAAAGCCAACGGGAAGTGGAGAATGTGCGTGGACTACACGGATCTGAACAAGGCCTGCCCAAAAGATTGTTATCCACTGCCTCGCATAGATGCTCTGGTGGACTCCACCTCGGGATATGAGTACCTCAGTTTCATGGACGCATTTTCCGGCTATCACCAAATCCGGATGAAACCAGAGGACCAAATCCACACATCCTTCCGGGCAGCCGAAGCCATCTACTGTTACAACATGATGCCGTTCGGATTGAAAACGCGGGGGCCACCTACCAAAGATGATGAACAAGATTCTGCGAGGTCATATAGGCCGAAATGTGGAAACCTACGTGGATGACATGGTCGTCAAAACCAAACGAGGCCATTCTCACCTAGATGACTTGAGCGAGACATTCACCACCCTCTCCGAATACGGGCTCAAGCTCAACCCGGCGAAGTGCACGTTTGGGGTAAAATCAGGGAAATTCCTTGGCTTCATGACTTCCGAACGGGGGATCGAAGCTAATCCCCGAAAAATAGAGGCAATACGGAACCTGGCCGAACCTCGGTGTGTCAAGGATATACAACGCCTTAACGGCTGCATTGCCGCCCTGGGGAGGTTCGTGTCGAAGTCCGCTGAAAGATGTCTGCCATTCTTCAAAGCTTTGAAAACCGCCGGAAAGACTTTTCGATGGGGTGAGGAATGCACTAAAGCTTGGAAAGATTTGATGAACTACCTAGCAAACCCACCATTGCTAAGTGCCCCCACTCCGGGCGAAGTCCTCTACATGTATATGTCAGCCGCGCAACAAGCCATAGCGTCAGCTTTGATCCGGGAGACCGACGGCCAGCAGCTGCCTGTTTACTTCGTCAGCCGAGTGCTGAGGGACGCCGAAGTCCGCTACACATACATCGAGAAACTAGCATACGCCTTGGTCATCGCTACAAGAAAACTTCGGGCATACTTCGAGTCCCACCCCGTGGTGGTATACACTAACCATCCCCTGAAGCAAATTTTTCACAAACTAGACCAATCAGGAAGGATGCTCCGGTGGTCCATAGAAGTATGCGGCCTGGACATCACATTTGCGCCACGAACAGCGATCAAGGCACAAGCCCTCTCGGACTTCTTGGCAGAGTTATCATTCTCAGAAACCACCACCGACGAAGGAGCAACCCCCACACTCCCTTCTGACGAAATGTGGACGATGATGGTAGACGGAGCAGTAAACGCTAACGGAGTAGGAGTAGGGGCCACCATCACATCCCCCTCCGGCAAACACACTGACGACCGAAGTGTTCGCCTCAACTATCCCCTATCAAACAACCAGGCGGAGTACGAAGCACTAATCATAGGAATGCGATGGGCCCTCGACTCGGGAATCAAATCCTTAAAAGTATTCAGCGATTCCCAAGTCGTCGTCGGACAGGTTAACAATGAATTTGCTGTCAACTCCGACAATCTCAAAGCCTATGCAGAAACAGTGCCTCGGCTGGCCGCTCAGTTCCGGCATTTCGTCCTCAGCAAGATCAACCGCAGCGACAACGAAGTGGCAGACAAACTAGCAAAGATAGCATCTGGAGAGGCCCCCAACGACCTCGACGTCCATATAATTCAAATCTCCGCCCCAGAACACATCTCACCGATTCAAACTTCGGGGTTCGATTCCACCACATGGATCGACGAGCTGAAGAACTTTATAACTTCAGACATCCTACCAACAGACAAGGCCAAAGCCAGACAAATCCGCCAGCGCGCGGCCCGATACACGGTGCTCAATGATATTCTGTACCGACGCTCTTTCTCCAAGCCGCTGCTCCGCTGTGTACCGCCCGACCTCACTCAGTCAATCCTGGAGGAGTTACATGAGGGTATTTGCGGTGGACACCCCGGATCGAGACCCTTGGCAGAAAAAGTGATAAATCAGGGATATTATTGGACCACATTACGGAGGGATGCAGCGAACTATGTGAAGCACTGTGACACATGCCAAAAGTTCGGCAGCATACCCCGTCTTCCATCGGTCCCGCAGACCCCTGTGCTAGCCGCTTGGCCCTTCGATATGTGGGGGATCGACCTCATGGGCAAATTCCCCAAAGCCCGCGGGCATCACGAATACTTAGTCGTGGCCGTCGACTACTTCTCCAAATGGATAGAAGCAAAGCCATTGGCCGCCCCCACAGAGGAAAATGTGCTCAATTTCTTCCACGACTTCGTCCTTTGCCGATACGGAGTGCCGCGAGCCATCGTGTCCGACCACGGTACTCAGTTCGCCACTAAGTTTACAGCGGAGTGCACCCGCCTAGGGATCAAACACTGGAAGTCATCCGTTGCACACCCGCAAGGAAACGGACAGGCTGAAGCCGCCAACAAACTAATTCTCACCGCACTGAGGAAAAATCTGGAAGGCAAATCCAACAAATGGGTTGACGAAATCCCGGCCGCATTATGGGCAGTGCGGACTTCGACTAGGGGCCCCACAGGAGAAACAGCCTACGCCTTGGTTTATGGCACAGAGGCAGTCTCACCAGCCGAACTCGCACTCCCATCAGGATCTCTACATATGACGAAGAAAGCAATAAACGTCAACGCCAACTAGACCTGGACTTACTAGAAGAAAAACGAATAACCGCCCGACTAAGAGCAGACAAATTTAAGTTGGCAACCAAACACACCCATGATAAAAATTTGGTCAATAGGCCACTCGGAGTCGGAGATTGGGTACTCCGAAAGATTGAGGGAACAGCAAGACATATCACGGCGAACAAACTCACTCCAAACTGGGAAGGACCGTACCTGATCAAAGACGAAGTCCGCCGGGGAACATTCCGCCTCATGGACCAGGAAGGAACAATACTCCCCAGACCCTGGCATGCCAACCATCTGAAGAAATACTTCGTCTAAAATATTCAGACGAAGTCAAGGATACAGGAAATAAACACCCCGCCACAACCAGTGTCGAAACAGGCCCCGGGCGAGGTCCTCAGAGATAATAAGTAAATTTCATTATGATTTCAGCCAATAAGTGATCTTAATAAGGTTCCCAAAACCTTTATTCAAGACATGGTTCCAAGTTATGAGGTATTAGCCGCAATTTTCCGAAGTCATTATTATTCAAGATCTTCCGAAGTCATCATTATCTTTTGAAGTATTATTACCTTCCGAAGTTATTATCTTTTGAAGTCAGTACTGTTCGAGATCTTTAAAACGTTTTAGATGAAGTGCAATAAATAAAAATACGAAGCAAAGTTTTACAGAAAAAGTGAAGTTCATTAACTTATAAAGAATACATACAAAGAAAAAATTCTACATAGTGGGGGGGTCTTCGACCGAAGAGGGAGCAACCTCGGTCGAAGAGGGATCCACTCCGGAGGGAACATCTATAACAATAATTGCCCTATCCCCCACTTCGGGCTCCTTATCCGCAGGGTTCTCCGCTGAAGCCTCAACAGCATCCATGGGTACGGCCTCAGAAATCGGAGTCGCGTCAGTTGCGGTAGTCTCACCATCCTCAGCCCCACTTCGCAGCTGGAGACACAACTCCTCCAGGTTTGGATGTACTGGTGCGGGCGGACTCCAATGCCTTCCCTCCTTTTCATCCTCTTCAGTGACCTCCTCCAGTTCGTCAGCATTGAACGGGACGAAGTCACATCCGTCTCTGAATTCGGGGTCGGTGTAAGAGCCCTTGAAAATCCTACACAGCAGCATCTTGTCAGGGACGAGGTGGTGGAGACTGCGAAGTGCATGGGCGCACCCTCGGTTATAATACCCGTTGGCCACCTGAAACACTTCCAGCTGGCACTTTTCGGAGTTACGGTACTCCTCCACCACCTGCGAAGTGTGGCCTTCAGACTCCAGAAATTCCACCCTGGACTCCGCAGATCGCCGCTTCTGACTCTCCTCTTTCAGCCTTTGGTCGAAGTCGCGAAGCTTGGCCTTCAGCTCTTCATTAATCCGCTGAAGGGACTGCAGGCGAGCGGACTCCCTTTCCTTCTCCGCGACCGCCATCGCCACGGTCTCTTCGGCCGAGCGGAGTTCGCCTTGTGCAGTAACCAATGCTGCGTCCTTGGCCGAGAGCTGGTTCTCCAACTCCACATGCCTCTTCTCCAAGTCCGCCAGATCGGCTTTGGCATCCGAACAGTCAGAGGCATGTTTGAAGAGATGGGCAATAAAAGCGGTTACCTGAGGATCAAATGACGAACAGTTAAAAAAAAAAAAGAGAAAGAGAATCGACAAAGGGTGCAAGCACTTCGGCTTAAAAGACTACCTGGGAAAGCCCAGCTCCGATTTGCCCAAAGGCATTCAACGGGCTGATGGGCGCCTCCTCCAGCTTGCTATTCAAGCTGAAGTCCATAGCCCGATGAAGGACCGCTCCACCATAGTACCGCGCCCAACGACGGTCCCCCAACGGCAAGTTCGCCAAGGGAGGCGAAGCGCAGATGATGTCACGGGCCAAGACTTCGTGCTCCGGCCTTGACTCCGGCGCCTGGAAGCCTTCCTGGAGCCAGGAGCAGGATTGCCGGAGTGTCTCCTGAATCTCCTGGGTCGCCAGGCGAGCAGCAGTAGCCGGAGCCACCTCCCAAGTCCGAAGACTCCGATAATCTTGGCCGCGAAGTCTTAGTGGGCCCCCCTCTCTCACCTTCCCGAGCACGCTTCGCTGGAGGGGCACGAGCTGGCTCCTTCCTCTTTGGCTGAGGAGGGGGAGAGGAGCGAGTGGACCCCGAACCGCCTGTCGCAGGCGGAGTAACGGCGGAACGGTCCACCGGCTGCGGATTCCCGGGACTCCGACCCTCTGAGCTCTGGGCCGGCCCCTTGCGAAGTGCAGAAAAGTTCATTCTCTTCATATCTGCAAAAACACAACACACAGTCAGCAACAGAATGGAGATAAAAAGTAATAACCCTACTCCGACTATCTCTATACCCTTCGCAACATAACAGCCCGAACCCCGGGGATCTTGACACACCGAGCACTCAGTAGAAAAAACCCCTCCCGGGTGCAGCTTCCACATTGGGTACTCTGTCAAATCCTCGAGTCCCAGTTCTCTTCGCCGGGCATCTGCCGCCGGCCCGCCTATCCCACAGGCACGACTCTCATCAGCGATAAGTTCGCTGGTCAAGAAAGTTCTAGACTGGGTTTTGGGATTATCTCCCAGTTCACTTCGGACAAAATCAAGAAACCTCCGATCCGAATCGGAGTACCTAGTGTTCTTTTTCGGGGGAAGCCAAGGACGAAGTGTCCTACACTTTGGGTAAAATGCGAAGCCCGTTCTGGACTCCACACACACCCACTTCTCCCTCCACTGAGCTAACTTATTTGGGGGGGATTCGAAGAGAGTGACTACACTAGGACGAGGTTGAAGGGACAACGTCAGATTATTCATGCGGAGGACGGTGAAAAAAGTCCTCAGCAAGTTTTCAGAAACCTCTACACCTACCTTCCTACACAAGACTGTAAAGGCTACGAAGTACCTAACTCCGTTTTGATGTACATGGGCGGGCTGACATCTGACTAGGTTCAAAAAATCACAAAAGGCAGGGTCTAAAGGCAAACTAAGGCCAGAAACGAAGTGCTCGTAAGGAATAGGGATAAACGAATCAGACATACGCCCACACTCCCGGAGATAGAATAACCTAAACCTACTCCGGTCGACCTCACTAAACAGAAGGGGGGGATCTACACTAAGGCTGTTCTTCCTAAGGGCGAAGTCCCCCTCCAACCTTTTCTTGGTCTTTGGGAGATCTTCGGAATGGGCGGAGTCAGCGTCCTCATCCTCGAGGACACTAGGGTCACGAGGGTCTCCAGACGAGGAGCCCGCGGCAGCCACTCCGCCCCCCGAGTGCCTAGACATCCTATGGGCTAAAGGGATATTATCGAGGCCGGCGCCAGACACTTCGGCTTGCTCGCTGTTTGCAGAGCTGGTACTGGATTGCGAAATGGAGCTTGAAGAACTAGACTCCACCGCAACTACTGGGACCTCGGAACTCTCTGAGTCAGACATATCTACAAACATAAAACAGAAGCCCTATCAGAAACTTAAGATCATTCACTCCGACTCACAGTTTCACAAAAGGTCCCCGCACTTCGCTTTCATCCAGTTCATCATTCCAGAAACTCCTACCCAAAGACCCAGCCAAAAATCACGCCCTCAAAAGCCCCAAGCAAAAAAAAAATATAAGACAATAACAAATCCATCCCTTACCTGTGGAAATGTGGAAAAAACTTGGAGAGCTTGCGGAAAACGCGGAAACACTGGAAGATTCCCGAAAGAAAGCAAGGAATGCAGGGAAGAAATGCAGAAAGAATGTAAGGAAGAAGGCAGAAACGTCTGAGGAGATTTCTTGAGCAAATGAAAGCACTTCAAATTTGGCAGAGTTTCGCTGAAGAAGGAAAGGTAAAAAGAGGATCACTAATGCAAAAGAACTATTTATAGGAGAGAGAAAATTCGAAAAGATTATAATAAAAAAAAAAAAAAGAAGAGAGGGAAAAAACCGTGAAGCTTCCTCAACAAGCTTCACCCGACCCGACACCAACCGGGTCGAAGTCACACCAGAAGTCACCTCTCTGACAGCTCACATGCGGCGCCATCATTGCACGCACGTGGAAAAACGCAAAAGACGCCTCCTCTGGAGACGCGAAACGGCTAGCCGACTTCTCGGTAACCGAACCGCCATCATGGGAACCTAACCCCACACCGAGGAAGCCGAACGTCACCAGACACTCCGACCACCTCGCCAGGGCCACACCTCTTCAGGTGTTACACCTCTTCGCCAGGGTGCACCTCTCTGCCGGATCACACCTCTTCGGGTGTTACGCCACGTCGCCGGACTACACCTCTTCGGGTGTTACGCCACTTCGCCAGGTCGCACCCCTTCGACATGTCATACCACTTCGGGTTGCTTACACCCCCCTTTGGGTAAATCTCACTGCGGATTACACCCTCTTGGGTCACATCTCATCAGGTTACGCGCCCTCGGCTCACACCTGTTCGGAAACTATTGAGGACAAAACAAGCAGCTCGGAAAACAATGGAATTCAGGTACCGTCGAAGCAAACAAGCCTATACCTCATCCACTTCGACGAGGGGCCACTGAGAGGTATGAAAATACCCTCACGCTGACAAGGCAAGTACACTAAGAAATTGGGACCCACCCGTCACACGTGTCAGTCCACTTGGCATGACATGGCAGATCCCACTTCGCCACACCGGACCATGGGCTGCAGAGTCACTCCGACTTGCCTCGTGCCGAAGTCACTACACTTCAGTACATTGATCAAACCACTTGAACAACCGCATTTCTGATGGTCAACACTTGACTCAATCTCAGTCAAAGATCTCCATAACAACCCACTAAAAGGAGGGGATCTCATATCTTCCCACAAAAACCGGTAACTGTCAGATTTCGCTAACGAATCACTCAAACGGTAAAATCTCTATAAATACCACCCCCGTACAGGTAACGAGGGGGAGGCCAGATTATTCTACTAATCTCTCTCTATTATCTATCTCACGGTCACATCCCTGACTTCTCTCACAGTCACATCACTGACTCACCCCACAGTCACACCACTGACTTCTCTCATAGTCACGTCACTGACTTAACCATCGGAGGGTTTTTACCGGAGACCTTCCACCCTCCGGTTAAACTTCACTGTTTTGTAGGCCCAGCATTGCAGGACGGTGAATCTTCTGCGATACAAATTCAATCAAAGAAAAGGGTATTAGATAGAGGGAGACTATCAAACGACATCGGATCACAGACACGTGGCATCTGACCATTTTTTGACGAATCAATATATATATATATAAAGAGAGAGAGAGAGAAAGAGGTAGTTGGCCAGACCAAGTGGCCGGCTGGTGGCGGCACGAAGAGAGTAAGCTCTAGTACTGCATGTGCAAGGCGAGCAAAAATCAAGAAAATGGTATTATATATATATATTATATATATATATATATATATATATATATATATATATATTATAATATATATATTGGGATAGAAAATCTAAGATAACCATAGATAGATCTTTAATGATATAGAGCCTTTGTCCCATTTATCGGTATTATTTATGTATTAGTCTTATTATGAGTTTTATTAGATTAAGAACACGTCTTTAAAAAGTTTTAGTTCTAAAGTTAAAAGCGTTAATATTAAGTGTTTCAAAGCAAAAGATGCTCTAATATATATATATATATATATTGAAACATTTAAAAATGTTGTGATAAATTTTTTTTTGTTGTGTATATATGTATTCCATATGTAAGTGTATAAATTTAATTAGCACTTGCAGATTATGATGCTATTCCAAAACTTTTGGCTGTGAATTTGACAAAAACTTAATACTTTCTAAATAGATAATACATTTCTTTTAGGGTAAACTTGTGGTTTACTAGTTCATGTTAATTATATGGTGAATTTTAAATGAATCTATATATTGAGAAAGGGTTCAAATTCATTGTGGGAGGGACAGGAGGTCTTTTCATTGATACTAAGGCTCAACCCAACCCCTTTTACAATTTCTTGGTATATTGTAATGGACATTTCAGCCCATTTCAAGATCTTGATCATGATTAGCTACCAAAAAAAAAACTAAATCTTGATCTTGATTTGGATAATTTGACCTAAACCAACACTGTAAATATCTTTTATATATATATATATATATATATATATATATATATATATATAAGATTACAGAATTCTAATGATATATCATTGTAATTTTATTAAATTTTTTAGATTTTGTTATGTTTTTTAGTTTTTATTTAGATCATTATAATAATATTATTATAATTTAATTTTGGGTAAATTATCCCAAATGATCTCTTAAATATCAAAATCTAACTTTTGCACCTCAAAGATTTTTTGTACATAGAGTGTCATTAACGTTTCAAAACGTCCCACTACATGCGCCTATGTTAAGTCAAACCGTTAGTGACTCAATTTTGCCGTTAGTCAACATTTTTCTACTTTGGGCACGGTTACAGGCAGGGGCATTTTTGTCCAACCTGCCCAAATAATTTTCGCCATTTTTTTTAATTTTTCCCCATTGTCGTTTTACCCTTTTCCATCTCAACAGCTTTAAAAAGGATAAAATTTCCAGCCATTTGTTTCTCAAAAAAAATTGGAACTTGCCCATTCTACCGTGCCGACGAGAACGAGAAGGGTAGTGGAATTAGCAGATTGAATCCAAATAAAAAACACCCATGAACAACAATCCATTATTACCTATGTGTAAGTGCGGAATTCGAAGTGTATTGAAGACCTCTTGGACGGAGAGAAATCCTTCAAGGCGATTTGCCATCTGCGCCAGTGAAGAGGTAAGATTTGAAATGGTTTTCTATCTAATATGGATAGGGTTTGTTTGAAGTAATGGGTTACAATTGCTCACACAGGAAGATGGTAAAAGATGCGGGTTTTTTGAATGGATAGATCCAGAAATGTGCAAACGATCTTTGAGGTTATGTCTGGATTGCTTCGACGAATCCGTGTAATGGAAGAAGAAATTGAAGAACAAAAGGCAGCAATTGTCAAATTAAATGACAAGAAGTATAGGATGAGATCAAGAAATGGGGTTATTAAGAAACAGAGTGAAAGATTGCACTGTTGGTGTTGGGTTTTTTGTGTACGTCAGGTGTTGAGCTGGAGTTTATGTATATTTACAATGGTGTTTTTGGTGGATTGTAGTGTTAGTGCAAAGGATCTGAAACATTTGCATAGAAATTAAAATTAGGTGTTTTGATGTGTTTTATGTAACTGGTATTTGAATTGTATTTTTTGTAGTTAAAATTAGGAATGCTTTGTTGTGTTTTTTGTAAGTGGTAGGAGGTGGAAGTAAATGTACTCATGTATGTTAGTTCACTCATTTAATGCAATAATCAATACATTTTCCAAAACATATGCATACAAGTGCACTCATTTAACATTTTCCAAAACATGTACAATTGTAATAATTATAGTGTCAATTCAAATGTCATAACAACTCCAATTCCAATACAACTTGTCAACAAACAATTGCAACAACTCCAATTTTATTACAACTAGTCAACAAACAATTGCAATAATTAAAGTGCCCATTAAAATGTCATAACCACTCCAATTCTATTACAATTAGTCAACAAAGTAACTAACATAAAGACAAAACATAGTCCCCACTAAAGATTCCCTCACACAACAACAACATCAATATAATACAATACTTGTTCACATGTTCCCTACTATACATCAAACTTACCTTCTCCCAATGCTTTTCCCTCTCCCTCTTCTCCCTCTTCCCCTTCCCCTCCCTCTCCATCTTCCTCTTCCCCTCCCTCTTCCATTACCAGATCCACTATCAGCAGCAATTGTTTCAATATTTTCTAAATCAACATTAATGCTACTTTCAGATCTAACAAGATTTATTTTTTCTTGGCCATGTACAGGTGCAACAGTAGTAGATTCATCAGCAGACTCAACAGCAGCTTCAGCAGCATATGCTTGACCAGCAGGTGTAGCAACAGGTTCAACCGGTGCTTAATTTGGTTCTTCAGCAGGTGCTTTAGCAGTAGTGGAAGGACCAGCTTGTTCATCCTGTGCATGAACATAACCAAAGAGAATTAGGTGAGATTAAAAAAACCAAATAGGTATAAAACTTACAACTCTTCTCCTTTTCCTTTTTTGTTCTTGAGGTTGAAAATTCTCATTCCGTAGTTGAGGATAGCTTCTTCTGTTGTGCCCAACCTCCTTACAATGTCTACAAGTAGCCATATACCTCTTCCTTATTCTTCTCATGTCTTGATTTTCATCAATCTGCCTCTTCCTTGCCTTCTTTGGCCTTCCAGGTTGTTTGTATGAAACAGGAGGGTCAAGCAAAACACCCTCACTTGTAGGCCACATATCCGTGCCGTTGAATGACATAAGCAAGTTATCATACAAAGTCACGTACGTGTTTACCTTGTAACAACTATCGATTTTGTTATGAGGATCTAACCCTTTTTTATGCAATGATGCTATGGAATGAACACAAGGGACTCCCGTTAATGACCAATACTCACAACTACACCAATCGTTTTGTAGATCAACTACAAACTGCTGCTCATTTGGTCCCATGACTTGGAAACCATGACTACCATTCCAAATTGGTTTCCAAGATCTTGAAAAAATCACATACTCCTCAAAATCATTGGGCACACACTACCCCTCGGTTCTCTTCTCATCTTATTTCTCCTCCTAACTATCCTCTCCATCAATGATACCCTAATGCTCTCCATCATGGAAATAATTGGTTTCTGCCTAGCCTCTAATATGAAAGCATTAAATGATTCACGCACAACATATCTGACCTTACATATTTGGGGAAAAAAGCCTTCACCCAATGCTCAGGTTTCGGTCCATTAACAATCCATCTCCAAGCTTCGTCATTATACATCTCCGACTCCCTCAATGCTCTTTCATACAGCTGTCTGTTTGTACTTGTTGCAATCTTCCGCAACATATCCTTGAGAATCTTTCCTCGGTGTTCCTTCTTGAAGTTGTTGTACATGTGTTGAACACAGTACCTGTGTTCACACATAGGCAACACGTCCGCTAGTGCAGCATCTAATCCCTACAAAATCAATTAAAAGAAACAAAGTCTTAGAATCATAATGTTATTCTGTACTTGGAAACTTAAAAAAAATAAATATACCTTCTGCCTATCTGAAATGAAGGTGTATCCAAAACCTTGGTGACATTCAATTTCCAAGTCAGATGCTAATAAGTTGAAGAACCATCTCCATTGCTCGGTTGCTTCTTTCTCGACAACTTCCCATGCAATGGGTCACCACCCATTGTTACCATCCATCCCAACAGCTATAAGCAGCTGACCTTTATAACAACCTCTAAGGTGGCATCCATCTACTCCTATGAAGGGTCTACAGTGGTCTAGAAAATCCTTCTTCAACGGATGCAGACAAATGTACAACCTCTTAAACCGAGGTTGTCTACCCTCTTCCCTGAAATTTTCATGTTCTATTTCTACCGCGGAACCTGGGTGAGTCCGAAGTAACTCAGCCCGGTAGTCCCACAGTCGTTTGTACTGCTCAGAAAAATCCCCAATTATCAACTTCTGAGCTATTCTCTTTGCATTATAAGCTGTTGTCCTTAACATCTCTACCTTGTATTCCTCATCAATGTTTTGCCTTATTAAAGTTGCAGGCATATTTGGATTAACCTTTATTCTTTCCGAATACCGACTTGCAACTAACTTAGTTGTAATGAACTTGTTTTCCATTGATGATTATAGTTATTGTGTGTCAAGTTCATTGTCTTCACTACCAAATCATTGGTATTGGTCAGATGTTCGACAGAAGCAAAAATGAACCACTTGCATTCCTTTGTTTTGCAGACAGCCCTTACTCTCTTTGGCTCTGAAGGCCTAAACTTACATACTTTTCCTTCATTAATGCAGTAATTTTTTATTGCATCTTGGAACTCAGTCTTCCCATTAAATCTCATCCCGAGTTCAACGTTGGTCTTTCCATATTCTTTTCATATTCAAAGTGTACATACCTACGTCGTAAGTCATCTCTGTCACTATCTGACTCATCACAGCTTTGTAGATTGTCTACCATAATAGTGTCATCAATGTCCTCAACATACTCATCCTCATTTAAATTATCCCAATTATGCTCTGTTTCTAATGTTCTGTCAAACATGTGACCATCATCAGCAACATCATCATCAGTAGCAGCATCATCATGATCATGATCAGTTAAGTGTTCTTCTTCATAATCAACATCATTATCATCATCACTGTCATCACTATGACCATCACCAGCATCATCATTAACAGCAACCTCCTGCATCTCAACATTTTGAGCAGGTGCTTGAGCATCATCTTGGTTTTCTTGTATTATTACTCTTGGGTCCTCTACTTGTGTCATTACATCTTCAACCAAAGCTTCTCAATCCACATCATTGTAAGCATTACCTGGAAAATCATTTTCAGTGTCATGTTCACTTACTACAGGTTCATCAACACGGTAATCATCTGTGGTTTGTGCAAGTTCATCAGCAGCAGGTTCATCTGTGTTGAGTGATTGTTCGTGAACAGGTTCATGGGCTGGTTCATGAGCAGGTTCTTCAACAAGTTCATCAGCCGGTTCATGAGCACGTTCATGAGCAACATTGTGCACACCAGTGGACATTGCAGAGTGAGCAGCAGTGTCAACATCATCCATTGCTTCAGCAGGTTCATCAGTAGGCTCAACTTCAGCCTGAACATCATTATCATCCCTTTTCCATTCCAATAACAGAGGTTTCCTTGCATTGACTTTCCTCTTTCGTGTTTTCACAGAGGTCTTACATGAGGTCTACACTTCAAGCTCCTCAATCACAACAGTGCTCTTAGGTTTTTCAATTATGAACTCAGGCTGTCTTTTCAAAAATTGAACTATAGTTTCTCTGTCTCTTACCTCTGTGTAAAATTCTATGACCTTAAACCTAGGTATCCATTCACACACGGCCACTATATCCTCATCCTTAGTAACTAACTTGAACCCTGTTTTAAAATCCCCAACTGGTTCTAGGTAGCAGTAAATGATGCCATCTTTATTTCTTTTCAAAAGTTTCAGCATCAAATTAATCTCCAACATGCTCATCTTATCCTTCACACAATAATCCACATACTTTCAAGTCCCATCCTTATAGTTCCTATACCCGTTCTCCTCCCAGAATATACCATCAAAATAGAATTTCAATGTAAAATTATCATCATCAGAATCTACAAGTTGAATACAAACATAACATTCATGTTCGGACTTAACACTCTAATTAAACACCAAGTACAAAATTAACACTTCAGTTTGTATCTAGGCACAGCAAAAATCCTCATTTTATATCATGAAGAACACAACAAAAATCCAAAATACACAAACACAATACAAAACCTTCATTAAAACACTTAATCACATAACAAAACTTCTATTTAGAAGTAAAGTTATCATCATCAGAATGTGCAAGTTGAATACAAACATAACATTCATGTTCAGACTCAACACTCTAATTAAACACCAAGTACAAAATTAACACTTCATTTTGTATCTAGGCACAGTAAAAAGCCTCAGTTTATAGCATGAAGAACACAACAAAAATTCAATAATACACTAAAATACAGTACAAAACCTTCATTAAAACACTTAATCACATAACAAAACTTTAATTTAAAAGTAAAGTTATCATCATCAGAATGTGCAAGTTGAATACAAACATAACATTCATGTTTAGACTCAACACTCCAATTAAACATTAAGTACAGAATTAACACTCCATTTTGTATCCCACTATAGTAAAAACCCTCATGCATGCAGCATAAAGAACACAGCAAAAATCTATTAATACACTAAAATACAGTACAAAACCTCCATTAAAACACTTAATCATATAACAAAATATCAATTTCAATATTTATTCACAGTACAGAAGAATAAGAAAGAAATAATTTTGCACAAAACATGAACTGGAAATTCAAACTTTTGCTCAACAATATGAAAAAAAATTTGAATCTTTACCATAGAGCGTGTACGGATCAATGTAGTTGTTCTTGTTTCGCCTTATTACCCACTCATTGTACCTTTGAGCCATTTCAAAGACAACTTCGAACTGAAAATTGAGTTTGAAAAGAGATGGGTATATGAAATTTCACTTGCCCTTGATGAAGTTTCTGAAGCCGCACACACAATTTCAGCAAAATGAACAAGTTTTGGACAGATTTTTGGGGCGAGAATCAGTATTGCTTGTGTTAGGTTCTTTGAAGAAGAAGAAAATGTTTCAGATTTTCAAACAGAAGTTGGGTCGAATGGGATGGAAAACGACAATGGAAAGGGTAAAACGACACGGGGGGAAAATTAAAAAAAAAATTGCGAAAATTATTTGGGCATGTTGGACAAAAATACCACTGCACGTAACAATGCCCAACAGTAGAAAAAGGTTGACTAACGGCAAAATTGAGTCACTAACGGTTTGACTTAACATAGATGCATGTAGTGGGACAATTTGAAATGTTAATGACACTCTATGTACAAAAAATCTTTGAGGTGCAAAAGTTAGATTTTGGCATTTAAGAGGTGCATCTGGGATAGTTTACCCTTTAATTTTTGTAACTTAAAAATATATTTAAGAACTTTAGTCTTTTTTATTTATTAACTTTTCATTTTCGTTTTGTCAAAAAAAATTAAAACAATAGCATCTTCCTAATTTATTTAAAGAGAGAATGAGCAAGATTTTTGTTTTTGAAATGGGATCTGAATATATTCATATGCAGACAAAAACTTCGAGCCCCAAAGGAGATACAATCACAAACAAACGAATTTTGTACACTACCTAAGTCCAAACATGGACTAATCCGACTCCTGAGCCCAGACTATAAGAAGATCCACAGCGACTTGAAGACTTCTTACAGCTAGTGCTTGGGGTTCGTGCAAAAAATTAGACATATAAACCCTACGGGTATGGTTAATCCAAACATCATGGATAATCTGGCAGAAAATATAGTGCCACGAAGAGATTCACACCCTCTACCCCATACGAGGATTTACATTTTGTTTAACCCAACCCCACAAGGTGTTCGAACGGCAGAAAGAAATTTAGTAGTCAAATGGGACGATTGTAGCCCAGACTGCCTTCGCATACGGACAATCCCTTAGTATTTGCATATCTGTTTGATCACACACTGATGATTCCAAAATGTGTCTTCTCCACAGAAGGTGCACCGTTGGGAGAGCATTATGAAGACCCGTCCATATCGTAAAGGATGCTCGAGATGGACCCTTGAAACTCCACACTTTCTTCCATATAGAGGGATAGTTAGCCTCTGGCACCAAGGACAGCAAGCTTCTGGCTGATGACGGCGTATAATTCCTTGAAGCCGAAGCCTTCCAAGTGGGGGGGTATCAACTCGGTCCTCTCCTTCTTCCAAAGTAACCCCTCACAATAAACTTAAGATCGAACGTGGTAGCATGGCTTGCAACCTGCTCTAGTCCCAACCATCAATTGTGCAGTAGTCCCGGACTGTCACTAGTAGCTGGCTGTTCTCCACCACGCATAACGTAAACTTGATCATAACTTCATCCGTCAATCATTTATCTAGCTAGAAATGGGTTGTCCTCCTATTCCTAACCTTCCATTGTATCCCTTTCACCAAGATGTCTCCCATAGCACAAATTCCTCTCCAGGCGGATGATGCTTTCTTGGGCTTGGTTGCAGATTGTAATTCCAACCACCCTCTGTACTTCTCCCCTAGAATTCTGCTACTCAATGTCTTCGTTTCCTTACATATCCATCCTAGCTTAGTAAGTAGGATCTTATTTGATTCCTGCAAATCCATCATACCCAAGCCTCTAGCTCTCCTTGGTTTACAAATTTCCTCCCACCGGATAGCGTGCAATCGCTTACTACATGTCTCCTCCCCCTAGAAGAAGCGCCGACACAACTTAGTCAACTCCATGACCACACCTATGTGAAGAAGAGCTGATTGCATTATATCCAGCGAGATAGCGCTAAGCGTGGTACGAATAAGAAGCGTCCTTGCAGCTTTGGATAAACTTCTCATCTTCCATGATGCCAGTTTCTTGCGGGATTTCTGAATTACATAATTGTAAGATGACTTGAGAACTCTCCCATACACTAATGATGCTCCCAAATAATTCCCAAATTGCTCGTCGACTTGACCCAAAGTTGGTACAAATGGTGTTTTTGAGATAAGATAGAGTAGCCGGGGCAAATCAGATCCTTGACTTCTCCCGGTTCACTTTCTATTCTGATAAATCACAAAAATTGCTCATAATATGCTCCATTAGTCTTGCTTGAGAGAAAGACGCTAGCCCAAATAGAGTGAGATCATCAGCGAATAATAAGTGCGAGAGTGGTTGCCCATTTTTAGTTAAGCGTATCGGCATCCATTGCTTTACCTCCACTACCCGTTCAATTTTTTTACCAAGAACTTTCATGCATAATACGAATAAATATGGTGATAGGAATTCCCTTGACGGAGCCCCCTGTTTGGTTTGAAGCCATCCAGAAGTTCATGAAGAAAAGTAATGGAAAATTGTATTGTGTTTGTTATTGAATAGAATTCTCTTGTGTCTAATTTACATAGAATAAGGTAATACTTATACATGATATTGTAACTCTATAAGGAAATAAATCAAAATGATTTATTTCCTATTGTATCAAATAACGGTTACTTTCTAGTGCTTGGACAACGGTAACTTGCCTTTCATTCTTTATTTTCACACTCCCCCTCAAGTTTGGCAGTGGGATTGCCAATGCCAAGCTTGTGTAGAACTCCATGGAATACTCGTCCATTGACTGCTTTTGTGATGATGTCAGCCAATTGGTCTTCAGATTTGATGTATGGCAGACTGATAGTACCATCTTCCAGTTTCTCTTTGATGAAATGCCGATCTACCTCTATATGTTTGGTACGATCGTGTTGGACTGGATTTTCAGATATACATATTGCTGATTTGTTGTCGCACATTAAAGCGTATGGTCTTTCCTGGTTGATTCCAAGTTCACTTAGTAGTTTTTTAACCCAGATGAGTTCTGCAATTCCTTTAGCCATGCCTCGAAATTCTGCTTCGGCACTTGAAAGGGCGACTACCTTCTGTTTTTTACTCTTCCAGGTGACAAGGTTCCCTCCAACTAGTGTAAAATATCCGGACGTTGATCTTCTGTCAACTTGATTGCCTGCCCAGTCCGCATCAGTGTATCCATGCACATCAAAAACTTGATTGTCTGCATTAGTGTATCCCTGCACATCAAAATTTTTGTTATTTCTAAAGAATATTCCATGATCATATGTACCTTTTAGATATCGAAGGATCCTTAGAGCAGCTTCCATATGTGCAGCCTGAGGTTTGTGCATGAACTGACTAACTATTCCAACCGCATAGGCAATATCTGGTCTGGTGTGTCCAAGATAGATCAATTTCCCGACAAGTCTTTGGTATTTCCCCTGGTCACAGGTTGATGTTTCTTCTTCGATCTTCAAACCATGATTTACGATGATTGGTGTCTCGGCTGGCTTGCAGTCCATCATTCCTGCATCTGCTAGTATGTCCAGGATGTATTTCCTTTGGGATATGAAAATTCCTTCTTTGGAGCGTAGAACCTCTATCCCTAGGAAGTATTTTAGGCCCCCTAGGTCTTTCATTTCAAATTCTTTGAATAAGTTGGCTTTCAAGCAAGAGATCTCGTCTGCGTCATCTCCAGTTATGATCATATCATCAACGTAGATTATCAAGCAGGTTATCAGTCGTCCTCGTCGTTTTAGGAAGAGGGTGTGATCGGAGTGACTCTGACGATACCCATACTTTTTCATTGCTATAGTAAATCTTCCAAACCATGCTCTTGGTGACTATTTTAGTCCGTAAAGTGCCTTCTTTAATTTACAAACTTCATTTCTTCCAAAGTTCTTGGTGAATCCGGGGGGTGCTTCCATGTAAACTTCCTCTCTGAGTTCCCCATGAAGGAAAGCGTTTTTAACATCGAACTGGTGTAGGGGCCATTCCATATTAGCAGCTATGGACAAAAGGATTCGGGTTGTATCGATCTTTGCTACTGGACTGAAAGTCTCAGAATAATCCAGTCCATATGTCTGAGTGTAGCCTTTTGCTACTAATCGTGCTTTGTATCTTTCAACTGACCCATCAGCTTTGTGCTTAATTGTGAAGACCCATCTACAACCAACTGGACATTTATTTTTAGGAAGTAAACATTTTTCCCAAGTCTCATTTTTTTCTAGTGTTGCCATTTCGGTTTCCATTGCTTGTTGCCATTCTTTTATTCCTTGTGCCTCTTGTATATTTCTAGGCAATTTTTTCGAATATAGTTTTGTCATGTATGACTTTGCTTCCCTAGTCATTTTCCCTCTTACTATATTGGAGACAGGGTATCTTGAATTTCGGGGCACATGTTCCGGACTGTAACGTCTTTGAGGGACTCCTCTATTTTGCCTTCGAGGAAGGTTGTATGTACCTGTATTTTCAACAACTTCTTGCATGTGGGAGTTAGTAGCAGGAAGATCAATTGATTTTTCAGTAGCAGCGGAAACATTATTTGAAGTAGTACTTACAATATTACCTTCTTCGATAGGACTGCCTGAAGAGGACTCTTGTGGCTGGGCAATGGGTAAGATGGGTTCTCTACTAAGGTAGAGATCATTGGTAGATAATTCGAGTGAGTCAGTTTTTTTGTTTCTCCCTTTGAGCACGAGATTTGTAAAAATATTCAGTTTCGACGAAGTCGCAATCCATAGTGGTGAATATGCGTCGGGTAGGGGGGTGATAACACCGATAACCTTTTTGATGTACCCCGTACCCTATAAAGACGCATTTTAAGGCACAATTGCAATCGGTGATAAAGTGCCATCTCCCTCGCCCCCCAATTGCAATCTTGATTTTTTTTGCCCAAATTGAATAATTTGTATCGTTTAACTTGGGTTCAATATGTGGTGCAGAAATGATTTCTACAGGTTGCTGATTTTGTGATTTCAGCATGTTGATCATTTGGTCGAGGGTGAAAGTGGTTGTACTGCCACCCCCTCCCGTTTGGCTGGATTCATCATCGGACATTGTTTGGGAAGATGATGAGTAAAAAATAAGAACATATACGATTCTTTTATGGATCAAAATAAAGCTCTGATACCATGAAGAAAAGTAATGGAAAATTGTATTGTGTTTGTTATTGAATAGAATTCTCTTGTGTCTAATTTACATAGAATAAGGTAATACTTATACATGATATTGTAACTCTATAAGGAAATAAATCAAAATGATTTATTTCCTATTGTATCAAATAACGGTTACTTTCTAGTGCTTGGACAACGGTAACTTGCCTTTCATTCTTTATTTTCACAGTTCATCATTCCAAGTTATATGGAGCGTAGTTGTTGTCGTGATTGCCATTATCAATTTGCAAAGGGGCGATTTAAAGCCCATCACCAATAAGATCTGCTCCAAGTACTCCTAACTTACTCTATCGTATGCATTTTCTAGGTCCAATTTCAAAATCATTTCCGCCTTACCTCCTTTCCTCTGCTGAAGAATGTGAATAGATTCTTGAGCAGTGATTATGTTGTTCGTAGTCAATCTACCCGAAATAAAGCTTGATTGAAACTTTTCGGTTAGCTTGTGCATCACTGATTGGAGTCGACTAGCCAACACTTTGGAGATAATCTTGATCAGTACATTGCACAACGCAATTGGACGAAACTTGGATAATGATTTGGTCTCCTCTATTTTCGGCAGCAAGAAGATTGCAACCTTGTTCATCTCCTCCGGTATAGTGCCCCTCCTGACGCTTCTTTTACAAATTGTATTACGGATTCTCCCACAACATTCCAAAAATGTTGGAAAAAGCTTAGAGGGCACACATTCGGGATTGACACCTTGTCTGGTCCCATTTGAAAAATCGCCCTCTTAATTTCTTCAGAAGTGACCTCTCTGTTCATCCATGACTTATCAGAATGTGATAAGGCAGAAAAGTGTCAATCGTACAGGTAACCCTTGTCACACACTTCTGCCTTGTAAAAATCCTTGTAGAAGGTACCAACCATCTCCTTTAGCTTCATCTCTTCCTCACACCACCGACTATGTCCTTGAGTTGTCTAATAGTGTTACTCCTCCTTCGAATAATGGTCGAGAGATGAAAATACTTGGTATTCTACTCTCCTTCCTTAAGCCATTCCACTCTAGATTTCTGTCGCTAAAAACTCTCCTCCTAGGCTAATATTTCCTGTAATTCAATTCGCAACTCATGTTCTAATTTCTGCAAATAATCAGAGTGCTTCCTCTCAAGAACTTTTTGAATACCTCCTAGCTGAGCCAAGCATCTGAACTTCCTATCAAAGAAGTTCCCGAAAATCATTTTATTCCAGTGTTGCACTCTACTTCGAAAACTATCCATTAGCTCTCCTACCCCCCTCCTCTAGTTCTACCACGTCTCTTTTACCAACGGTTTACACGACTGATGTCGATACCACACTGCCAACTTACGGAATTGAGATTGCTTTTTTCTACATATTCTGCTTGAATCGTGGAGAAGAACTACGTGATGGTCCGATCGAGGTCTAGGGAGGTGAGATATCCTAGCCTCTGCAAACCGTTCCAACCACAATTGATTCCCATAGCATCGGTCAATTCTGCCTTGGACGTTATCCACTCCTTGTCTCATGTTAGACCATGTAAAGCACGACCCATCAAATCCCAAGTCCACTAAAACACATACAACAACCATATCTTGTAGTTGACATATCCTATTATACTTCAACAAACCTCCTCTTTCTTTTCATGACCCTCCGTAATTTGGTTAAAATCCCCCATAAGCAGCCACAGGATATCCAACTCATAGCCAATTAGCGCCAGATATTCTCATAGTTGACGCTGCAAATATGGGTTCGATAACGCATAAATGGCTGAGAACAACCAAGAAAGTGTTGGGAAACATCCCTCCTACATGGAGGAAGTGTCCAATACAATTTGGACAACATTTTTCTTATATTTAGTTTGGGCTTTTTTGGTTGGGCATCACCCTTATTTTGGCCCATGAAGAATATTTCTCTTTTGTGTTTTCAGGGTATGTGGAATACCGAGAGCAGAGGGCAGAAGAAAAAAAAAACAGAACAGCAGAGGAGAAACCGTGGGGAAGAAAGGGGAAGAAAGAAAGTGGAGCAGCAGACTGTTCCGGTTCTGATCGAAGGCCAAATGATATCCGATCATGCTCAAATTTGAGTATGCTGTTCCTCACACCCTCCTCTTCATATTCTACGGTTAGATTCTTGTTTTGACGCCTAGAAGGTGGCCTTTTATACTGCTCTGTCAGACTGCTTTTCTGTGTATTTATTTATGTTTATGGGGGAGAAATTGTAGTTTGATGTGTGCCAAGGAGGTTCCTTGATGATTGTATTTACCTCTAGTGTTTACTAGAGAGGAGAATTAGTTGTACCCACTTGATTTGTGTTGATTAGTGGAAGTTTTGGTACCGTTGTACGGTCCCGTGGTTTTTACCCGATTTGGGGTTTTCCACGTAAATATTGGTGTTCTCTACATTTTTTGTCATTGAGATTTATTGTTGGTGTGGTGCTGCTTTCTTTGTGAACTATTTTTTGTGCTTCCGTTGTGTTCCTTTGTTTGTGCTTCCCCAACAAAGTGGTATCAGAGCCAAGTTAATGATGGATGATAAAGTAATTGTTCAAGGAATGGTTAGTTTGGACTCCACAAATTATTCTATATGGAAAATTCGTATTGAAGATTATTTGTGTTCTAAAGACTTGTTGGACCCAATTTTGTATAAAGAACGTCCAACAGGTGTTGATGAGAAAGTTTGGACCAGCTTGAACCGGAAAGTTGTTGCCTCTATCAGACAGTTTGTTTCTTTGAGTGTGTTGCAACATGTTGCTAATGAAACTAATGCTTTTGATATGTGGCAGAAACTTGAATCCATGTATGAGAGAAACAATGCTATGGGTAAAGCTTCCCTAATAAGGAAACTTGTTAAGTTGCAATATAGAGATGGTGATAGCATTGTAGTGCACATGAATGAGTTTTAGGGTGTGGTAAATCAGCTAGTCGGAATGAAAATGAAGTTGGAGGATGAACTCCAAGCCTTGTTGTTACTTTCCTCATTGCCCGACAGTTGGGATACCTTAGTAGTTTCACTTAGCAACTCTGCTCCGGATGGAAAAATGACTATGGATATAGTCAAGGCTAGTCTTCTAAATGAAGAGGCTAGGAGGAAAGAGTCTGGTTACACTAGCCAAGCTGAAGCAAATGTGATTCCAGAATTTAACAGGGGAAGAAGCAAGAGTAAAATTTCTCACAACAGAGACAAGTCCAAGGGGAGATCGAAATCAAGGAAAAGAGATTTCATTTGCCATTATTGTCAAAAGCCGGGTCACATTGAAAGATTCTGTATAAAGAAAAAGAGAGATATGTCCAGGGAGAGAAAAGAGAAATATGAAAATTCCGAGCAAAAGTCAGAAGAGAAGAACACTACAGCCTTAGCATCTAGTGAGGATGATTTGTTTATTATCGGTGATCATGAACTATTAAATGTAGCATGTGATGAATGTATTTGGGTGATTGATTCTGGTGCATCTTATCATATCACTTCACACATGGAGTACTTCTCATCATATACTAGTGGCGATTTTGGTGTTGTGAGGATGGGAAATAATGGTTCATCCAAGATTATCGGTATGGGTACTGTTTGCTTAGTGACTTCCACTGGTTGCAAGTTGATGCTCAAGGATGTCAGGCATGTCCCAGATATCAGATTGAGTCTGATCTCAGCTGGTTTGCTTGATGATGACGGTTATGCCAACAACTTTTGTGACGGGAAATGGAAACTCTCCAGGGGAAAATTGATTGTGGCTCGAGGTAAGAAGCAGAATTCACTTTATTTTGCAGGCCAAAGTATGCACTGGAGATGCAATGTAGCAGGTGATGACTCCGGTGATTTGTGGCATAAGAGACTTGGCCACATGAGTGAGAAGGGCCTGCAGAATCTTTCGAGGAAAGACTATCTCCCGGATATTTCAGGTACACCTCTAAACTCTTGTGTTGATTGTTTGGCTGGAAAACAACATAGAGTTGCATTTCACACACGTTCTCCATATAGAAGAAAGCATGCTTTAGATCTTGTTCATACTGATGTTTGTTCTATGGATGTTAAATCACATCGTGGTGCACAATATTTTGTAACATTTATTGATGATTTTTCTAGAAAAGTGTGGGCTTTTGTGTTGAAAAGTAAAGATCAGGTACTTGACACTTTCAAGGAGTTTCATGCCAGAGTTGAAAGAGAAAGTGGCAGGAAATTGAAATGTGTTAGATCAGATAATGGTGGTGAGTACAGGGGTCCATTTGAGAATTATTGCAAAAGTCAGGGCATCAAGCTTGAGAAAACAGTTCCAAAGACACCTCAGCTTAATGGAGTTGCAGAAAGAATGAACAAACTATTGTAGAGAGAATCAGATGTATGCTATCTCATGCTAAGCTGCCAAAGTCTTTTGGGCAGAGGCGATGTTCACTGCAGTGTATCTGATTAACCTTTCCCCTTCAGTTCCTCTTAAAGGTGATGTACCTCAGAGAGTTTGGTTAGGGAAAGATGTCTCCTACAAGCATTTGAGAGTCTTTGGTTGTAGAGCATTTGTTCATGTTCCTAGAGATGAGAGATCCAAGCTTGATAAGAAGACTAAAGAGTGCATTTTCTTGGGATATTCAGAGGATGAGTTTGGGTACAGACTATGGGATCCGCGTGATAGGAAAGTGATCAGAAGCAGAGATGTGGTTTTCTTTGAAGATCAGACCATTGAAGATTGTGAGAAGAAGCAGACAAATTCTTCTCCATGCATCACTGTTGATCCTGTTCCATCTCTTCCTCATGTCACAGTGCCTGATGATCATGGGGGAGAAACCCATGATCAGACAAATGAAACTCCTGAAGATGACCATCATGACAATGGTGATGATGCTCCAGAGCCACAACCACATACACAGCCTCCACCACCTCAGTTGAGAAGGTCTACTAGAGTCAGGAAACCATCCACGAGATTTTTAGAGGATGATTATGTGTTAGTCACTGATGGAGGAGAGCCAGAGACATTTGATGAGGCTATGTCACATGTGCACCATGAGAAGTGGCTTGATGCAATGCAAGATGAAATAACAGTTACATGAGAACCACACATATGAGCTTATGGAGCTGCCTAAGGGCAAGAGAGCACTTAAGAACAAGTGGGTATATAGATTAAAGTCTGACGCGAATGGCTCACAACCAAGGTACAAGGCAAGGCTGGTTGTGAAGGGTTTTAGTCAAAAGAAGGGTATAGATTTTGATGAAATATTCTCTCTGTTGTGAAGATGTCCTCTATTCGAGTTATACTTGGTTTAGCTGCTAGCAAGAATTTGGAGATTGAGCAACTTGATGTTAAAACAGCATTTCTTCATGGTGACCTTGATGAGGAGATCTACATGGAGCAACCTGAAGGTTTTCAGGTTAAGGGAAATGAGAACTTGGTGTGCCGACTGAAGAAGAGTTTGTATGGTTTGAAACAGGCACCTCGGCAGTGGTACAAGAAATTTGAATCATTTATGGTTGATCATGGCTTCCACAAAACAAATTGTGATCATTGTGTCTTTGTGAAGAACTACTCCGAAGGTGATTTTCTTATTCTCTTGCTTTATGTTGATGACATGTTGATTGTTGGCCAGGACACCATGAAAATTGCTAGCTTGAAGAAGTCATTGAGTAAGTCCTTTGCAATGAAGGATTTAGGACCTGCTAAAGAGATATTGGCCATGAAGATCACTCGTGATAGAAAGAACAAGAAGCTTTGGCTATCACAGGAAAGATACATTGAGAAGGTGCTTGACAGATTTAACATGAGCAATGCTAAATCCGTGAGCTCTCCACTTGCAGGCCACATGAAATTGAATGTGCAACAGTGTCCTACAAGTGAGAAAGATAAAGAAGAAATGAAGAATGTGCCATACGCATCGGCTGTGGGTAGTTTGATGTATGCCATGGTTTGTACAAGACCAGATATAGCACACTCAGTTGGGGTTGTTAGCCGCTACATGTCAAATCCGGGCAAAGAGCATTGGGCAACTGTGAAGTGGATTCTCAGATATCTTAGAGGTACCTCCAAAGTTTGTTTATGTTTTGGTACTAGACAACCTGTGTTAGATGGGTACGCAGATGCAGATATGTCTGGGGATGTTGATACTGCAAAGTCCACTTCAGGATACTTGATGATATTTGTTGGAGCTGCAGT
Source organism: Asclepias syriaca (assembly GCA_027405835.1). Classification (NCBI taxonomy): domain Eukaryota; kingdom Viridiplantae; phylum Streptophyta; class Magnoliopsida; order Gentianales; family Apocynaceae; genus Asclepias; species Asclepias syriaca. The sequence goes on along the minus strand of CM049929.1, from coordinate 6,219,631 downwards.
TTCATGGCAATCAAAATTGCAGAAATGTGTTGCTCTATCCACTACTGAGGCAGAGTATATAGCTGTTGTTGAGGCATGCAAAGAGTTGTTGTGGATGAGAAATTTTCTTGAAGAGCTTGGTTTGGATCAAGAAAATTATCTTCTTCATTGTGATTCTCAGAGCGCCATCCACCTTGCCAAGAATGCCACTTTTCATTCTCGAACCAAACATATTAAGAGAAGATATCATTGGATTCGAGAAGCTTTGGAGGACAAGTCTTTTGAGCTTGTGAAGATTCACACAAGTCAGAATTGTTCAGATATGTTGACAAAGACCTTGCCAAAGGAGAAGCTCGTATTTTGCCGAGAGAAGGCTGGTTTGTTTACTCACTCCATGCAGGAGTGAGGGGGAGATTTGTTGGGAAACATCCCTCCTACATGGAGGAAGTGTCCAATACAATTTGGACAACATTTTTCTTATATTTAGTTTGGGCTTTTTTGGTTGGGCATCACCCTTATTTTGGCTCATGAAGAATATTTCTCTTTTGTGTTTTCAGGGTATGTGGAATACCGAGAGCAGAGGGCAGAAGAAAAAAAAACAGAACAGCAGAGGAGAAACCGTGGGGAAGAAAGGGGAAGAAAGAAAGTGGAGCAGCAGACTGTTCCGGTTCTGATCGAAGGCCAAATGATATCCGATCATGCTCAAATTTGAGTATGTTGTTCCTCACACCCTCCTCTTCATATCCTACGGTTAGATTCTTGTTTTGACGCCTAGAATGTGGTATTTTATACTGTTCTGTCAGACTGCTTTTCTGTGTATTTATTTATGTTTATGGGGGAGAAATTGTAGTTTGATGTGTGCCAAGGAGATTCTTTGATGATTTTATTTACCTCTAGTGTTTACTAGAGATGAGAATTAGTTGTACCCACTTGATTTGTGTTGATTAGTGGAAGTTTTAGTACCGTTGTACGGTCCCGTGGTTTTTACCTAATTTAGAGTTTTCCACGTAAATATTGGTATTCTCTACATTTTTTGTCATTGAGATTTATTATTGGTGTGGTGCTGCTTTCTTTGTGAACTATTTTTTGTGCTTCGGTTGTGTTCCTTTGTTTGTGCTTCCCCAAGAGAAAGTTTGTCTTTCGTGGACATAAAAACATTTATCACCTGTTCATCCACAAAAGTACTTTTAGTTAAGAAAAATTGAAGAAAAAAGGAATTCAAATTCTATCTTCTCATTATAGTCTAATTTTATATATATATATATATATATATATATATATATATATATATATATATATATATATATATATTAAAATAATAGCAGCTCTACAACTTTTAGTGATAATGTATCATCATTGACTTCCTCTTGATGAGCATAATTTTTTTTTCTTTACACAAATTATATTCACTCCACACTTTGAAACGGAATATTTTGTCTAGTATATATCTATACCAGCGGAAATGAAATTTAATTTAATTGAAGAACTAACTTTGAATAATCTAATATATACACATTTTGTTGGTTGAATAAATTTAATTTCAATTAAACAAAAATATTACGTTTGAATTGTGGGTGAAAAAGATGTAAACATTAATTTAGTCATTAATTTTCTTTTTTGAGGAGCAAATTAAATTCTCTAACATTAATTTTATCTTTTAAAGTTATTAAATTTTTTATAAATTATAAAATAAGTCATTTTAGCATAAATTGTACAATTTCAAGTATTTTTTTACGTTTTGTAAGGGTAACATAAGAAATAAATTATTATTAAATTAAATCTTCTTCTCCTTTTTTTTTTCTCGATCAATTTGCATGTTGTTACTTCTCTCTACCAAATGAAAATAAAAGAGATTTTCAAAATAAATTTCTTGTTCTTCAAATCTAAATGAAATATCTCTTCTTCTTAAAATCCTTCGTTGACAACATAATACTCTTTAATAAAATAAATTAAATAAGTAAACAAATAGATAGAATATCTACCAAATTAATACAACTAATTCCAATCAACTATATATAAATACTTTTTTAGGCAACAAAAGAAAAAAAAAATTCAAAGAAAAGGAATGTTGATAATTGTCAGATCATCAAAAGGATGATGAATAGAGCAGAAATGATGGAAAGGAAAAAATTAGGAGGAAAAATAAGTGTAGCAGAAGATTTAGAGGAAGAACGGGAAGAAGATCCTTGAGGTAGAACATCAATTTCAAGCTTCATTCCTAATTTACAATGGTTACCAATACTGCATATATACCATTTCTTCCCTGGAGAAGCAAGGGTAACAACGTCATTTCCATCATTCAATGGTCTCGTATTCTTTGGTTGTGTACATGCATCAAATTGTGCCTTGTCCACCATTGCCACATTTTGTCCTTTTTGGTAACTAAATACTACATTTAACCATATATACATAATCAATATATATATATATATATATAGAGAGAGAGAGAGAGATCAAATCGAGTAATTTAGAGAGAGAAATTAAAGAAGAAAAAAATGATACCGAGTTTGTCCCCGACGCGAAATTTTTTTCCTTTTGGCCAATTTCTGTAATCGACGTGGGGTTTCCATCCATCCTTATCTCCCACAACGAATTCGGCTGCCATGGAAGAAGACGCCATTACAGCAATGGATAAAAATGCAGATATTATCATCAATTTCATGAATCCCATTTTTCTTTGGTAGATAACCGTTTGAGATAATCAGTCATCCACCAAAATGAGATGCAGAAAATTCCTTTGTGTTTGTTTCGTTTTTTCTTTTCTTTTATTTTTTTATTTTTTTATTTTTTTTGGTTTTTGGTTTCTTTCTTCTTTTGGGAGTGGTAAATATAAAGGAGTTTTGTGGGAAAACTTACATGTAGTTATTGTATGTATTTGATTAACCATAAAATGTTACCTAATTTAGCATACTTATCGGAAAGTTATATATATATATATATATATATATATATATATATATATAGCATTAACAGATGACTTGGAAAATTGTTGGTTTGCCAAAAAAAAGAAAAACCCTTTTATCTTTTTCCTTCGTATATGATAAGATTGCCAATTAAGCCAAGAGAAGAAAGAATTCAATTATATACCTAATATATGTTGTCTGTCACAAATATATATATATATATATCATATATAATCCCATGTATTTAGATAGATCTATACTAAATTAATTAATCTCATCCTTTTTCTTTCTAAAATTAAGATCCATCCATATATGAAATTCTTTAAACATCACAGAATATTCCTCCCTCTTCCTCTCTCTTCCGCTTATACATATATATATATATATATGTGTGTGTGTGTGTGCACCAACATTTCGAAAGAAACCCTTTTTTTCCCCTTTCCTTTTTCCTTCATCCTCCCCCCTCCAGCTACCTCCCAGCGGAAGGAAGATCATCATCCTCCCCCCTCCAGCTACCTTCCCAGCGGAAGGAAGATCATCGTTGAACGAAATTTGAAAGAAGGTACGTTTTCTTTAAGTACATTTTGTTTTTAATTTAATTTCTTTTTATAGAATGATTACTTGTATTTCACCATCTCTATTCCAATTCACTATTTCCTGCCTTATTATTTCAATTAATATAATTACTTTAAAAAAGATTTTCTCCAACGTTAAGAAAAGAAATTTAAAGCCGAAACAAGTTTGAACCATTTGAACTTGGAAAATTAAACCTTGACTTAAACATTGTAGAGGCTCGACCGAAATGGAAGAACCTCTCCAAAAATCAGCGTATGCCACTATTTGCGGAGAGCACACGGTATTCTTTAGTAAAAGGCGAAAGAATAGTTCGCTTTGTGCTCACCGCGTGGCTGCGTGATTATCTTTTGCTGCATTCTGCGGGTTAAAATACAAGCCTCTTCCTTCGAGAAAAGTTAAAGCTTTCGATGTGGGACTTTTCGTTTGCTCACCTACTCTGTTACACAGTTTTGCTTTCTTTCTTTCTTTCAATTTTCACCACAAGTTCTTTTGCAACCCGTGAAAAGATGGGGAAAACCTTGCCTTTTTTCTCTTAAGTACGCTAGGTTTCATTTTCACCACACCTAATATACGATCTTTAACCATGTAGAACCCGCTGCCTTAATGGAACAACTTTTTTTTTTTTTTTTTTTTTTAAGAAGTCTTGGTTCCTTGTTACCTAGTTCATCTGTCAAAATTTGTGAATTAATGATAAAAACTGAGTCTTTTGGTTCACGTGATTTTACTAACTTTAATGATAAGGAGATGTGATATAGGTAAAAGATTATTAAACCACTGAAAATATGGAGTGCAGTACTACTACTTCTTCGTATTTCCCATTCCAATTCCAAAGCCAAAAAAGGGTAGACAGAGGAAGTGAAAGATGGATAGCAGGAAACATCCTCCTCCTCCTCAGAATATCTTAGGTACTCATTTCTTGGATATTCCAGAAGAAGCTTTATCTGAAGAAGATGAAGAGAATCCCAACAACAATAACAATAATAATAAACAACAGGAGAGGCGGGCAAAGAATAATAATATCAAAGAAGGAAAAAGGCCTAATATGATGAGTGGTTTTAGCAGACAAGTTTCTCTGGAGACAGGATTCTCTGTGCTCAATGCTGATTCTAGAAAAGATGGGAGAAGACTTCTGACAAGAAGTGGGAAGAGTTTAGGAGCTTATGGCACTCGGGAAAGAACCACTGCTGCTGCTGTCGAAGGACGCAGAGGTGATTTCAACATGTTTAGAACAAAATCTACTCTTTCAAGACAGAGTTCTGCTTTACATAGAAAATCAGAAACTGGGATTGGGATGGATTCTTACCAGAAGAATGACATTTCTGGAGGAGGAGGTGGAGGTGGAGGAGGAGGAGGAGGGGTTGAAGAATCTATGAAGAAAAGTGTTCCTGCTGGTAGATACTTTGCTGCTCTTAGAGGCCCTGAATTAGATGAAGTCAAGGTATTCTTTTTTCTTTTTCTCTGATTCTTTTTTACCTTCTGGAGATCAATCTTTTTGGCTCTTGAACATATATATTTGCAGGACTCTGAGGATATACTTCTACCAAAAGATGAGATTTGGCCATTCCTTCTGCGATTTCCAATTGGTTGCTATGGTATTTCTTTAGGTCTCAGCAGTCAAGCTATCCTTTGGCGTGCTCTCTCTACAAGTCCATCAACAAAATTCCTCCACATTTCGCCTATGATCAATTTTGTCATCTGGGTTTTAGCATTAAGTGTCCTTGTAGCAATCTCAGGTACCTATGCACTGAAATGTGCACTGTATTTTGAAGCTGTTAGAAGGGAGTATTTTCACCCTGTCAGGGTCAACTTCTTCTTTGCACCTTGGGTGGTTTGTATGTTCTTAGCCATAGGAATACCTACTAGCATAGCACCTGAAAATCTTCATCCTGCTATTTGGTGTGTCTTCATGACTCCAATTCTCTTTCTTGAACTCAAAATCTATGGCCAATGGCTTTCTGGTGGGAAAAGACGGCTATGTCAAGTGGCGAATCCTTCTTCTCATCTATCTGTAATTGGAAACTTTGTTGGAGCTATACTGGCGGCAAAAGTGGGATGGAAAGAACCTGGAAAGTTCTTGTGGGCAGTTGGATTTGCACATTATTTGGTGGTATTTGTGACATTGTATCAGAGACTTCCCACCAGTGAAGCACTGCCCAAGGAGCTGCACCCTGTTTATTCCATGTTCATTGCAACTCCGGCTGCAGCAAGCATCGCTTGGGGAACTCTTTATGGTGAATTTGATGGCTTGTCCAGGACCTGCTATTTCATTGCCTTATTTCTCTTCTTATCTCTGGTAGTACGCATCAACTTCTTCAGAGGATTCAGGTCTAAACTTTTAAAACATATGACAATTTTATTTAATTTTACAAAATCTAATGACATAATCATTAATCTTTTATTTAAATTGCAGGTTTTCTGTGGCCTGGTGGTCTTACACTTTTCCTATGACCACAATATCAATAGCAACAATCAAGTATGCAGAGGACGTACCTTCAGTTATAACCAAGGTTCTTGCTTTGGGGCTCTCTTTTATGTCATCTACAATGGTTTCCATCTTGTTCGTCTCCACATTGCTTCATGCTTTTGTTTGGCAAACTTTATTCCCCAACGACTTGGCTATTGCCATAACGAAGAGAAGACAGGGCAAGGAGAAGAAATCTTCGAACAAGGTGTATGATATAAAACGATGGACAAAGCAATCTCCGCTATCATTTACTTCATCTACAAGAAAACAGAATTCACCAGACAAGGATTCTGATGGCGAGAACTAGATGTACAAGAATGCATAAGAGATTGGACATGGAGGATACAAAAAACTGAATGCAATTGAAGATCCAAAAACAATTCTAGTTGCCCATTAGTTAAGGCTTTAATTCAATTGGGCACCAGAGGGGGGTGGTACAACAACATAGAGGGGTTTCCTTGGACTCTTTGTTAAACAGAATATAATTCTAATATCAATTTTCCTAAGTGAAGAAATACTCCATCTTCCTCGAATTACAATTTAATTGGATGTTTCAGGCGTAATAGTCCCATCGAAAGGAGCTGAACTGACATTAATATAATTAAAGTTTAACATTGACAGCTTTGCTGTCAAACAAGCTAGCTCCATAAGAGTATAACGCTAGACCTATAACCTTCCTGTTATATGTACCCTCGACAACATCAAACGAGGTTGCTGTACAACACTGGCCTAAATCATTATTTGCCAAATAATGCGGCTTGTGTACAATATAGTAAGCTGCAGCTTCAATAATGGATTTGGGATGATCTGAACCTATCTAGGCCAAAAAAAAGAAAGAAAAATTTTGTATAGTTGTATGGGGAATTCGAAATACTGCTGTCACCAGTGCAGAGTAAAGGTTTCATCATCCAGTATTGATCTGCCACTCAACAGCCAAACATCCAACTGAATCATATGCTCAATGTAGTGAACAGTTTTACTACTCTCCCTTTCATTTCAGCGAATTCCCAAACTCCTAGAGCATTTTAATTGTTAAGTCAAATAACTGATTCAATAATTTAGAGAAGCTACTAAGAATTATTTAACATACCTTCCAGAGACTAATCCAACGTCAGTAGTTCTCCCATTACTGCCAAATTGAATTTGTTTTCGTCCATTGCAGATTTTACTTTCCGTCACTGCATGTTTTACCTGGAAAAAGAAATGATGATGTCAAGAGTTGAGAAATGAAATGCTTACTTCAACATATTTAATCCTGAAAATAAAAATGCTTACCTCAATGTTTTCATGCTGAAAAGAATCCCATCTATTATTCTCTTTTGAACCCTTGTAGCAAAAACAATTACCCCCAATCAAGAATCTGCAGAGTATGATGCTAAATCCAAAATTGGTATAGTAAATTAACACAAAATGAGGTAAAGAAAGGAAATAAAACCTTCGTAGGTAAGTAGGCAGGCGGCGGCGGTAGTTTAAATCCAGAATTGGGCTGGGGTTCGGAAGCCAAAGAAAGCTAGCATTTTCCGGGAGATAATGATGTGTTAATGAAGGAAGGGCAAAAAAAGAAAATATCAATAGCTACTGCAATGATCTGCAGACCATTTTTCTTTACCAATAAAAGGACAAGTTGGAAATGCAACTGTGTGTCGTGCGTGTAAATTTAACTTTACCTTGTTGAAGAGATCAGTCGGTGGATTTTGTTGTGCCCTTTTGTCAGTATGGAAATTGAACTCCTGCAGAATATAGGCAAATAAAAATTATTCTGGAATAGAATTGACACACTAGAAAGATAATTGTACGCTTCCTACCACTGGCACTGTGACATCTCGTTTGCTATTACGAAAAACACCCATGTCTCCTTTACTTGAGAATATCTGCGTTAACATATAAAAGAAAGAATTCAGACACTCCATATAATAGAGGACATTAGATTTAGCTGTAATTTTAAATAGAGAATCCATGTATCCAACCTTCCTATTCAGAGGGAGAGCTTTGAAGTTGTGAGAAAACACGGGCGTATCCTGCTTTGGAGCATCTACTTGAACACTGGGCCTAGTAGAGAAATAAGAAAATCAATTGTAGGTCTAAATTAATATCAGAACAGTAAACAGCCACAATTAAAGAGCCAAAAGAAAGCACACATTTGCTTAAGGTGGGCCAAATCAAGAAATTTAATTGAGCAAGCATATTAATGCAGTGTTTAGTAAGAAACAGAAATAAATTTGGAAGAGCAAAATAACTTGCATGAAGTGATTTAAGCTTAAAAATTGTATTATAACTTTATCTGGCCATTAGTAACAAAAGAAATGAAAAGGTCACCTTTTGCTTTCTTTTCTACATTGTCCATCTGAACTAGTGCAGAATTTGTGCAACTCCTGCAATGAGTTAAAAGCTCACAATTAACATGAATGAAAAAATGACATTTGAAAGACAATAAGAATGAATACAGTTCATCTCAGCTATACTTCAAATCCCAAAGGTGGACCACAATCAAAGAAAAATATATATAAACCTTTATGCATCTTGTGCTTAATCTTATGCTTCGCGGATGCTTGTATCAGACACACTACTAAGGTAGAAAACAACAAAACAAAGATCGACAACTCAAACATGCAAAATCTATTAGTTTTGAAGCCTAACCTTTGTGGGATTTCTACAAGCTACTCCAGGTACTGAAACAGCAGAAGAGTGTTGCATAGCCCTCTCAGAAGTCTTCAAGTGAAACTCCTGAGAACCAATGTCACAGAGAAAATTCAGCAACAGAGATATAAAATGCAATAAGGTTATGTTGATGACGTTCTTTCAAACAAAATGCAGTTCTTTTGGAAAAAAGAAAAAAGGTGCATTAATAAAAAACCTAGAAGTATAATCAAGGTTAAACTAGAGTCTCTGGTTTTGGAAAGAAAAATAAGCAGAAAGCATTGTGCACCTACATGAAACTCTGGTGTTTGCGGAGTGCTTCTCTTTGGAAACAACGAAGGAGGGGCTTCAAATATCTGCAAAGCAAGATGGTATACCTAAGAAATAAATAACAAAAACTATACATATGGCGTTTCTTGTCAATGATGCTAACACTAACCTTTCGGTTTAATGGAAGAGCTTTGAATCTACTAACAGTTGAAGCTGTCCTTTGAGTTTCTTTACCGGTTTTTGCTCTGGCATTTAAAAGAGGATTAAATCATATTGTTTCAGCATGTCTCCACTTACAGCCCAAGAGTGTGTCACACATACCTTATTCTTTGTGCCCTATGAGCTGTTTCAAGATCTGGCTCTCTAGGAATAGTAAGCCTCAACTTACCATGAACACCATTGCCGTCAGCATTTCCATCCTGTGTGATAAAAAAAATAAAAATAAAAACATGAAAATTCAAACTCTTGCACAGAATTTTGCGGAAAAAAAAGGAAAAATGCTTTATCCTGCTATTAGTGATGATATGTGATGTCCTAAATAACACAGCTAAGTGTGGAAAAAACCTATTAAAATATTTAGTCATGCACCAACTTATATAGCTATGCCTCTGCAACTTTTTGCATATGCATCTAGTGGAAAACAACTTCTTCTCCTAAATGACATGGATCAGATATTATCTCAGGCAAAGACCACCTCCTCCTGCTGGACAAATTTCTTTAGTGCAAGATAAAGCCAAAGCAACTGAGGAGTCTACATGAGCAATAGCTCAGAAGTTAGCACCCACAGACCCAGCACTTGAATTAATAACAGATTAACCAAGCTAATAAATTGCTCCAAACTTTTGTTACATACCACCTTCTTTGGCTCCTTGTGAATGAAATTCATCTGTTGTTTTGTTTCAGTAACCTGTAAAGCAGAATCATTAGATATCTTTGTTTATATATCAAGAAGTAGCAATCAAACGACTAATATGTGAACTTTGCAAGAGAATCCATTGAAAGGAGCATGTCATCAGAGGGTTGGGGAAGGAAGGAAGATTCTTGTGAAAGAAGCATGCTGTATCAAATAGGGGAAAAATGTTTTTGAGAAAAAGTAAGGATAATTTTTAATCTTATGCCAACACTTAGATTTGTTTAATAACCTTTTTTTAGTTTACTTATATTTCTCTCTACTCATGCTTCAACAAACCACCTCCCCCCCCCCCCAAAAAAAGAAAAAAAAGAATATAATAAAATGAAAGATTTTCAAAATATGAGTTCTACACTACTTGTTTGATACACATTCTTAAATACTTTTAATTCAGATTCTCGTGTATATACTATTTTAGTACTTTATCCAACCAATTTAACATCAAAGTATTGTCCAATCAAATAAATAAATAAACCAAGTCCAAACACATTTTAAATATTTATTCTCACAACTAATGGAAAAAATCTAAAATCCTATCCAAGTACAATCTAAATCTATTTGTAGAAGAATACTACGCAGTTTGCACTATAACACAAGGGGATCCAGTAGCTATTCTCTATTCTGCAAGATAAGAATGGCAAAATATATAAGACTTCGACTATGAGAAGAGGGGACAAGGATAATAAAGTCCATTTACATCACCTAGAAGACTAGAGCCTCATTACACAGCAATAAGGGAACCAAAAGCTACTCAATCACCCCCACAATCTCTCATGAATTTCTTTTTCACGTATGGGATTTTTGCCTGTTTTGATACCATTAAAGATTACCAAATTTATGAAGTAATCCAACAAAATAGTATTAGAAGAGAATGCCTGAAGATGTAAATAAGGAATATTTATGCAGCTAATAAAAGGTCTAACAAATTATGTGCTTCACATACAAAGGATATTGTTTTCTGTTCATTTCAAGTATTCAGTAGTCAGAGTTTGATAAGTAAAATAAAACTAGATAACTGCAAGAACTAAATAAGCTTTAACCTACAAAAAGTCAAATATAAACCTTGAATAGGTGACCTCCCTCAAGCTTTTGCCTCTTGGAAGCTTGGATCTCAACTGCTTGAGAATTCTTCCCATTTTTATCAACTAATAGCTTGTGTAACCTAACATCCAAAAGAGGAAATTTCAGGAAATAGTCAAAAACGGGAATCTTTAGAGTTCAAGAATCAGCGATCATTTGAGCTCAGTTACCATCTTTAATTGTTCAACCTTATTCTTATCGCTTGCAAACAAACAAAAAAAAATGATAGCTTGAACTACTCTGTACTAATTATGATACAGAATTCAGTTTAAAGATATTGCCCAAAAACACTATTTAAAGATATTTAAACGAATAGTGCTGATAAAAATGTTCTCTTGGGCACAGGGTGATTAGACAACCAACTTTTGTGCACAATTCCAGGAACATGCTGTGTGATATCTGATTATTAATGTAGATGCTGGAATGTGCTTCACAACAAAGGAAAGCCAAAAAAAAAGCTCAAATAGGCTTTTCAAATACACACCTATCACCCATTTGGCGAGGCTGATTTTGCTTTGCCAATTGACTTGCAGTTGGTTTCATTAGCGTTGACGTCCTTGAAAAAGATGATGGCTTGACACTACTCTTAGACTTAGCTTTTGAATTATCTTTCTTCATGTGATCATAAAATGCCAATCCTACCACCAAGTAGGACATTTAATTAAGAGTAGCAAATTTATAAAATAAAATAATAGACATTGGTAAACAAATAAGTATGTTCAAGAATGATTACTAAGGAGAATATTCATATATAAATGGGATACCTGAGGGTAATTGTTGGGGTTGATTCTTGAAATATTCTGTACAATTATGCTGTAAATTTGGAGTATCCCTGTTATTTAATTCCTTTCCTTCACCATCTGTGAGAATTGGAAAAAAGAAAAAGTTCATAACCCAGTTTTATAGCTGCTACAGGGTCAGAATAACAAAAGAAAATGAAGATAACATCTAAGGAGCTGCTTCTTTCACTACATTAAATCTATGCATGAATTTGGAGTAGGAATACAATCAACAGCCCCAGGAACTACATTGGCTAGTCGCCTTGAAATATCAGGAACTATAGGGCTAGTCCTTTTGTCACCTGCACTTCTTGTCTTCAGTGTGCTTAAGTTTGTGATAAATATTTGAGTCCGGATTTTCCAGCTTTTACAAAAAACTTTATAAGACATAATATTATGATGTGTAACACCAGTTAACTACAAAACGTTCTACCGTAGATATAGTAGACATTGTCAATTTTACAGAGTTGCATACAGAGTCAAGATCAAGTACAATTGTGCATCAGGATTTCTAGAAGGCATCGTGATTTCTTACCTATATCAATTGCAGAGACCTGTTCTTCCACTTCAATATCTGAGTCACTTTCTGACATATCTGCATTCTCTTCATGCTTAGACTTTGGGGATGTATTCACATTTTGCAACAGGGCTCCTCCAATTGGAATTAACTTTGCGATGAAAGCTGAAAGAGAAAACATATACACAAGTTTGATCAGGACAATCAAAATAGTCAAATACTAATAATGTAAAAGGATCCTAGTTGCAACACTCAAAAACTGCTGTACAATTTTAGTCAGAAAAATTAGACTAATCAAGTACTAATCCTGTAAATTGAACCTATTGCAACACTCAGCAACTGCTGTTTGAGAATAAAAGAGAAGGCAGAAAACATTATAGGATACTATAGTCAGGAAAATCAAAACAATCGAGTACTACTCTTTTAAACAAATCCCATAGCAACACTCAAAAACTATTGTTAGCATCAATAAAATTCGGAGTCCTTTTTTTTTCAGGGAAAAAGAGATGGACTATTTGTTTCTCCACGACGCAGATGCTCAATTTTCTTGACAAGAAAATCAAAAGCATACATATTTTGTCACGAGAGAAAATGAAGCTTCAGAAGTTAGAAACAGGGGAAACATCTATCTTTTATTAATTTCTCAAAAGTTAATAATACTGTTCCATTCCTTTTTTACTCCTTTTTTATAGACCTCTTTGACTAAAAGAACAAAACCTATCAAAGTTGAAGTTTATCTGTGGAGCTGGTTAGCCTGGTTAACGTGATTCAGGAGAAAAGAAACCGAGTACTAGATTTACAAAATTTTGTGTACAATACTTTCACATTTTTTAAAGGATTAATAAAGCAAATCATCTGGCTCGAAAGGGAGAAAATAATAATGATAACAAAAATAAAAGTTATAAACAAACTACCCCAAGCCATATAAATAGAATTAACTCTCCTCTTCTTTCTCCGCGCCTCAACCACAATCTCTCAGAACAAAAACGAAACACCAAAAAGTGTTCCAGAACAAAGACAACAAAACGAACTTACGAGAAGGCGGATAAGTTTCAGCCGTATCAAACCAGAGCTCCGCTTGACGCGCCTCAGCCAAGGACTCTTCTCGAGTGAAGTCGAAGAAGCGAACTGCGTCATACTCGTAATCTAGGTCGATTTCAATGGCCGTAAACATATACTCAACCGTGCTATCTTCCATTTCTTCATCCATTTTTTCCTTTTCCGCGGAAACAGCAAATCTATTTTCCTAAAAGCAAAAAAATCTCGAGCAAAAATTATCAGTTCTCCGTCGCCGTAAGATTTCGAAACTCCGGTTTCTGACACAGAGTAAGAAAAAGTAGCATTTGAAAGCCCTAACTTGCTTTGAAATCCGAGTAGAAAAAGGAAACGGATGAAATTTCCATAGATAGAATAGATAGAAGGGCAAAAGAAGGAGCCAGCGAGTCCTTGGAAGAATCGGAAATTTTGAATAGATGGAATAAGGGGGAGTCAGAAACTGGGATAACGTTATATTTCTATATTTTTTTTCTGACCATTGTACCCCTGGTTCCCTGTGGTGTATTTTTTTCTTTAAAAAAAATAAATTTAAGTCAATATTTTTGACTTTATGTTCAACTAACACTAATTACTCCTCATTAAATATATATTTATATCAAGATTTATTATATATTTACACATTATTTTTATTTTCACAAGAAATATTACTATGTATAGCAAAAATTTTAAAAATTTGAATATATATATATATATATGTATATGTGTGTATATCAAGAAAATGGTCACGAAATCGATAGCATGGATTTTCTCCACACAGTGGACGTAGGCTTAGCTGGATTTTGTGATGTTTTTTTTGAAAATAATGCTTTGAAATTTTTTATTTAAGGATGTATTATTTAAATAAAAAATTATATAGAAAATAAAATAATGGGAACAAAACAAGACCGTTGATTTTTTCACTGGAGACTGTTTTTTCTATTTTGTCATGTTTGACTAATTTTGAAAATTAAATTATAAAAAATAATAATAATGAATATAGATTTGAAATTTAAAAACTTGGGGAATAGGGAGGAAATTGTCATTTCGCATAGAAGATGGTATAATTTGTTCGTCTTTGTTCAGAGGGGATGAAGTATTATCGGAGTTTGAGCAATGCTTTGGGCTGCTCAAAGACCTGTCCAAATCGTATGAAATTTCGGCGCAAGTCCAGCTTTACCCCTTTTGTTATCATTAAATAGCAGAATTGCCCCTAACGGTTGAATTTTTTTTGTCAGGTCCCACTACAAATTCAAAAACTTTTCAGAGATTTCTTTTTCTTTTTTCTTTTTGCCTTCTTTTGTTTTTTTTTTTTTATTTATTAAATAATAGATTTAAAAGTTTAAATACATTTAATATCTTGTTACATCATCTTTGACAATATTGGAAAGCTTATGGTCCCTTTTTCATTGCTAGGAGAAGTATAAGCAAAACCATATATATAATTTTTAGAAAAAGAGAAATTGTTTGTTTGCAATATATAGACCGACCGGAGAAAGAACCATAAAATGTACAAAAACAGAGGAAAAGGCTTTAGTGAAGTATGGGTTTGGACTTGGAAAGATTGTTAATTAATTCGTAGCCCAATGAATGACTTTCTTTGCTTTTCCTATCCAACATTTTGAAATCATATATATATTTTTCTTCTTACCAACTCTTACGTGATCTAATTAAAAATATATACATATTATTGTAATAAGTAATTTTATATTTATTAATGATATTGTCGGTTTTAAAATGGACGGATGAAAATGAAAAGTTATTTCCCGTATTACCCCATAATTGGAGTTGTATGTTGATAAAGTTGAAACATAGAGATGCCAAATGGACGGCCAAAAAATAAGAAGAGGAAAAACCAGTGGTAGAGTTGTGATTTTGTGTATCGACCTTAAAGTGCTTCCTTCCAAATTCCAGGTGTAAATCCTTCAAAGTGAGAGAATAAGAAGAAGAAGAAACTCCTCCCTCGTATTGCCATGTTCGTTCCATCCATATTCAATTGGAATTATCCAAAAATAACAAAACAAAAATAAATTTAAAAACTTCATTTTTTTTCGGAAATTTTTTTTCAACGTGCATTTAAATTAATTTTTGTTTTATACAAAATTCATTCCATAATTTGAATTAAAACATATGCTTGGATTCACCTTAAAGAAAAAAATTGGTCCCAATTTTTGTACCACAATTTTGGTTCTTTTGGTTTTTTTGGTTGCTAGTTGCGTGAACACTTTGCCCTTATTCTATGTTGATTGATAAACACAGTCTTTATATCCGTGAGTCAATACAATTTTGTTTTTTAATCAAAAGTTTTTATATTATTTTAAAACTTTAGTTATTAGATATTTTATATATATAATTGTATCAAATCAGAATTCTTAAAACATTTATAAATTTACTAAAATCTTAAAGTACTTTCTTTTTGAGATACTTGCTATTATATTTTTTTTAAAGAAAAATCAATATTTTTTTTTGTTATCAAATCTTTATGTATTTATAAAATTTAAAACATTATAATATATAAATTTTGTTTTGTAAAAATATAATTAAAATGAGCAAATTAACCAAAATAAATATGATAAAAGTATATATATTACTTGGAAATTTTGATTTAATGTTGATCCATTTGATTTGATTTTTTTTCAAATTTAAATAGATCAAAATTTTATAATAATTAATATTTTTCAATGCTTGTTTAATATTTTGTTTATATATCAAAAGTTACCAATACAGTGAATTTGATTAGTTTTGATGGTATAATCTGATTAAAGCTTTTATGGATTGATCATAATTGTATCACAGTACTAATTTATTTTTTTAAAAAAAAATTAGAAATTTAAAAAATGTTTTTATATTTGTTCTTTATCGTAGATTACAGCTCACGAGGGTATCAAATTTGATTTTATGAACATTTATAAATTAATAAAACGTTTATCAATTTGTCTCAAGGGAAAAAGGATATATATATATATATATATATATATATATATATATATATATGCAAAAAGAAGGCTCCATTTGGCACAGCCAATTTTAACTATTGGATGACGAGATACAAAGGGACAAATATTTTGATGTAGACTTTGATTTGGATGCTTACAAAATAATTGGCTTAGGAGGAGAGATATTTGAACTAAAAATACAAGGTTTCAAAAGTTTCCTACTCTGCCTTCAAAGTTGAATTGAATTCAAACAACAAATGTTTCATTTTCTTCCACTATATATATATATATATATTTAATTCAATATGTACCATATCAGTTTCTTTCCTTAATAATAAAAAAAAGTTACGAAATTTTTTAAAAAAGTATTATATAATAATAACAATAATAATAATAAAAACATTATAAATGTTCATATTTGTTTCTGTCTTGAATTTTAATTTGTGATCATTTAAAAATATAAATAAAAATATTATTAATTGAATTATATTTTTTTAATCATGTAAATGTTTCTTAATTATATAAATACTTTAATAAATTATTAATATATAACTATTCAATAAAAAATTTAAGTAAATGTAATTAATAAGAATATAATAATTAAGAAGATTTAATTTATAACTTTAAAATATTATGTATTTAAAATATGTTAGAAAAAAATTAAAAATTTTTCAAAAAAAGTTTAAAATATAATTATACGCATAGAAGCTAGCGGTTGTGATTAATGCTAGATCTAATTCTAGAAATAGTGCCACCAAAAACCACCAAAACAAGAAAAGGTCTCCTCAAGAATTCTTTGAAGTTATTGGTTGGCTAAAAATGTAAATTTTGACTAATTAAAATATTAATTGATGTTCCCTGACACGAAAAAACACGAACAAATATGACTCCACTTTGAGTAGACTTGAAAACCCACCGTCGAATTTTATTATATATAAACATTGACAAATATAAAAAAAAAATCTTAATTTCTCTTTATTATATGAAGTAAAATCTAAATAATTATGTTTATTATTATTTTAATTATTTTAAATTAAAATTTTTTAAAAAATATTTTAAAATTTAAAATATTTTTAATTTCTATTATATCTTGAACATGAAGATCTTGATTTATTATTTAATATAGTAATATTAATTATATATACATATCTTATGACTATATTTTCGTGATAAATTAATACTCAAATTTTTTAGTCAGTTGTTACTTTAAACAAATAAAATTAATTAGTGAAATATTAAATAATTATTTTTAGGAAACCGTTTGAATCTTAAGAAGACATTTAAATAATTAAATAGTAAAAGATATTTATAACAATAAAATAAAATAAGAAATTGTTAAAATATAAAATATATATTTGATTTGTTTAAAAATTATATAGTATTTATTATATAATATAATTTATGAATCTTAACAAAAATATCAAATGTAAGTTTAATAAAAAGGAAAAAGTCAAGATTTTAGTTACTTTTAAATTATTTTTTTATTTAATAAAAAGGATAATATTATATAATATTATATATTCATTCATTCTAATAATAAACTTTAAAATATTAATAATTTTTAAATGTAAACAAAAAAAAAATTAATACAACGAGGGACTTTATGGTAAATTCAGTTCATCCAATAAAATATCCCAACAGCTATATCCCTCCCACAAAATGCGCAAAACAGCCGCGAAAATTCATCAAAATTAAAATTATCGTCAAATTTTTTAAAAAATACAAAATTTTTTCCGGAAAAATAAAAATGAAAAAAAGGAAGAAAATAAAAGCAAAGGGTTACTTATATACCACACATACTATATTAGCATTTGCTAAACAACAAAAAGAAAATTCTAGAGAGAGAAAATCAAAATTATTATTTTATTTTAGAGAGAAAGAGAGAAAGAGAGAAAGAGAGAAAGAGCGCGCTGAGGTTAAGCTTGGCCACCACCGCCCTCTCTTTCTTTCACTCAACTCCTTCGTACTCTCCGTCGTCCACCACCACCACCACCACCTCCGGCTATATCTTCTTGTTGGGAACGTCATTCCTCGACCATGGAGAAGCCATGAAAAAGGAGCGAAGTTCCGCTACTAGAATCCCCACAATGAGGGTGATAGTGCCCTTACAAGGGGTAGTAAAAGGCAGAGGTGGTTTTGGTGGTTTAGTATTAGGCTCTGTAATCCCCTGTGCTTTATTTTACTTGTGGCAGCTTTATCTCAAGCGGAACCGTTCCGGTGGGTCTAGTGGTGGAGCCACTAATTCGCCACCTCCTGGGAGGTCTCCCTCGGCGACCCATTTGACGGAAGGGTCCCTGCAGAGAGTTCACTCCCGTTTATTGTTATCTCCCAGAGGTTCAGGCGGACCTTCCCAGTTGTCATCCAGGGCTAATTCTATCGCTAAGCAAGTTGATGACCCATATTATGTTGGATTGAAAAGAGTCTCCAAGGATCCTTACGATGAGTCATGTAATCCTGATGGTGTTATTCAACTTGGCTTAGCTGAGAATAGAGTGGGTATCTCTCTCCCTCTACTTTGATTATTACTATTTATTTTTTTTTAGAATTAAATTTTCATGAATGAAAATCATTGAAGTTTGTGTTATCCTTTCCTTTCGTATGCATGGTTGTTATATATGTAGAACTCACCAGAGTTGGTGCCCTCGTCCTTGTTTCTCACTGAAATTCCATTACTTATTTGATTGTATATTTCTGGTTTTTGTTTTGTTTTCTTAGGAATAATCAGCCGAGGTAGTAATTAATAAGGGCTTTTTTTTTTGGGTGTACTTATAGTTGTCCCTGGATTTGGTTCAAGAATGGCTAGCTGAGAATGCTTTGGAATCCATATTAGGACGACATTTGAGCATTAGTGGAATTGCAACTTATCAGCCATTTGATGGGATGGTGGAGTTGAAAATGGTGAATTATCTTAAAAACTACTTTGTTCCTTGTTATTTTCCTCATCGAGATTTTAAGCTGCCATAATGTTTGCCATTTCTTGGATTTCGCTCTTCTTGAATTTACTTTTTATGTTATAGTTCATTTTCATGATTGACTGAAATCTTTGAATGATTGAATTATTTCTGCTTCTCAGGTAACTAAAGCAGTTTCTTCATTTGTCATTATATGTTTGGCATGGTATCATCCTGTGGCGCATTATTTTCCTGAATCTCCTTGCATATTGGGTTAATTTCAAGCACAAAAATAGTGGTTAATATCTTCCTATGGAAAGTTCGTGTCTTCTGAATTACTCTAAATTTTACATATAAATTCTCTTAGAGTCTGTTATAAGAGATGAAATGAGCCAAATGGAGAGAATTGTTTGTACTCTGCTCCCCATTTTTGTTGCGATGCAATTCAATGAATGCTGTTGACATTGATGTTTATGGAGCTATTCAATGAAAGTTTGTAACAAATTTATCGTAGGAAAATATTCCTCCTTTGAAGGAGAATAAAAATGTAAAAGAGCTACTTAGTTATTTCAGCATCATTTTGGCTTAGAGAGTTTTTAACATAAAAGTTATTAACAGTTCTTAGTCTTGATTGATTTCTGTGCATGTTTTCCATTGATGAGACTGCATTTTGTTTAATATTTGAGAATTGAATTTGTTATGAGGATTTCTCATGAGGAAATCTGTGTTGCCCTGATAGGTTGATTACTTATTCCTCAATTCTTTTGTTGGTTTCATCTATAATAATGGATTGGCATTTTCACGTGTAAAATGACTCACCACTCATAATCTAGGTAATTTCATTTAGGGCAATGACAAGTTCTGGTTAAGCACATTAGAGATGTAATTTATAGGTGTTACTCAGAAGTGAGTTGTTGCTAAATTTTTTTACTTGCATTTCTAATATACTGATCCCTATACCTGCAAAACTCAACATGACAGACTAATTTTGTGCATGATGAATCGAGTGAAGTTTATTCTCGTTTCTATTTTTGCAGGATGTATTCTACTTTTTTTTTTTTTTCTTTTTTCTTTTTTCAGTTTTAAATTTTGATATTATTTTAATTTGAGGGGTTAGTCTATGCTAATTCTGCTTTTGCTGCAGGCTGTAGCAGGGTTCATGTCTCAAGTTATGGATGGATCAGTGTCCTTCAACCCATCACAAATTGTTTTGACTGCTGGTGCATCCCCTGCGATTGAGATACTCAGTTTCTGCTTAGCAGATCCAGGCAATGCATTTCTTGTTCCCTCACCATATTGTCCCGAGTAAGATCCACTGACCATCTTGCCTTGTTTAAGATTTTATGAAATTATTTTCTTGTCCAGCTACTGATGCGAAAAGTAAAACATCCAGTCTTGATAGGGATATAAAATCACGAACTGGTGTGGAAATTATACCTGTTCCCTGCCGCAGTGCTGACAACTTCTGTCCGAGTAAAACTGCTTTTGAACGAGCATTTAACCAGGCCAAGAAACGTGGTCTTAAAGTTCGTGGGATCATTATCTCAAACCCTTCAAATCCTGTTGGCAATCTGTTCAATCGGGAAACACTGTATACCATTCTTGAGTTTGCAATGGAGAAGAACATTCACATTATCTCAAATGAAATATTGGCAGGATCTACTCATGGAAGTGATGATTTTGTCAGCATGGCAGAGATAATTGACACAGAAGATTTTGATCGGACAAGAGTTCATATAGTTTATGGTCTTTCAAAGGACCTTTCTCTTCCAGGTTTTAGGGTTGGGGTGATCTATACTTTCAATGAGAGTGTTCTGATTGCTGCAAAGAAGCTGGCAAGGTTTTCATCAGTTTCGGCTCCAACCCAGCAATTACTGATCTCAATGCTGTCTGATACCAAATTTATCCAGCAGTTTGTTGACCAAAATCGAGTGAGGCTTAGGAAAATGTATCATGAGTTCATTAATGGATTAAAACAGTTGGGCATTGAGTGCATAAAGAGTAATGGTGGCTTGTACTGCTGGGCTGACATGAGTAGGTTGATCCCATCATATAGTGAAAAGGGAGAGCTTGAGCTCTGGGATAAGTTGTTAACTGTTGGGAAGGTCAATGTAACTCCTGGATCTTCTTGTCACTGTATTGAACCTGGTTGGTTCCGGTTGTGTTTTGCCACACTAAATGAAAAAGATATTCCTGTTGTCATGGACCGCATTAGGAAGGTATCAGAAAATTGCAAATCCCGGGGCTGAGTCATCATTGTTTTATTACAAATATAGCCAAAGAATACTCCAGCTAAGATGCTTTTGCCCATGTGCCTTTCTGAGGTTTGATCAATTGCAGATTTGGCAGATTTGGTATGTTAGTGCTCATTCAATAAGGAATTGAAGGTAAATATTGGATACCTCAAATCTGTTTTCCTTGGCATTTCCTATGACAGACAGACGGCATAGGAGTATTCTGAATTCTTTACATCCTGAGACTACATTTCTTGACACTCATTGCTGGAAGTTTTCATTTGTGAGTCCATGATTAGAAGTCTATTGGTCATTTATCCTTTCTTTTTTTCTTTAAAAAAAAAAAAAAATGGTATGTGAATTTTTTTGAGTTCTTTCTCCTGGAATTGTACATATTCATTCATAGTTCCTATTGAATAATAGCTAAGTAGCAGCTACCTCGGTTGAAAATAATTAGCTTGTTGCTGTAGATGGAATTATTATAGTTTGGCTAGGACCAAGACAACTTGTTTTTGCAATAAGTACACTTTATTTGCGAATTTTGGACTCGTTTCTTTTGTTAAATTATTTCATTTAAGCTACCAAGGAGTAGTAATATGGATTCATTTGCCTCTGATTCTGGTAAAGAAAAATTGTGGTGTTATCCGGACTGATCTTTATTTTTACAAATTGTGGCAATTGGTGTTTGTTTGAGTTGCAGAGTATTGCAGGAACTGTATAAATATTGTGTGTATGTGTGTGTGTTTGAGGGGCGTAAAGTAAACAACTTCTCTCATGAATTTATTGCAAAAATGGCAAGAATAGTGGTGATCACAAAATGAATACAAAAAGAATCTTCTGTTTCTCTTTACAACACCTAAGGCACTCCATCCATCCAAGCTGTAGAACCAGAAGCAGAAGCAGCTGCATAAAATAATTGAAATACCTTGCTATGAATCTGAACCATTTCTTATGGACTCAAGAAACTGAACTACCTCAGCCATGCTTGGTCTCCTCGAAGGCACTTCCGAGGTACAAATCAAGCCCAGTTTCATAACCTGAATCAGCTCGTTCTCAGCAAATCCTCTCAAACTCCGATCAAAACAGTCTGAAGCTGCACCCCTCTCTATCAATCCCCTAACGTATTCACACAAAACAACCACCTCGTTTGATGTAGGGCTTTCCACAGGTTTTCTTCCCGTCACTAATTCTAATAAGATCACTCCAAAACTATAAACATCACATTTATCACTCAGTCTCAAACTCTGAGCCAACTCTGGAGCAACATACCCAACTGCATTGTGGAATTTTGTCAAACCATAATTATCCAGCAGTGGAAGTAACTTCCCCAATCCATAGTCACACAATTTGGCTTCGTAGTTGTCGTCAAGGAGGATATTTGTAGACTTGAGATTCAGATGAAGGATAGGAGGTTTGCAGTCATGGTGAAGGTAGCTTAGTGCTCTGGCAGTCCCCAAGGCTATGTGAAACCTCCTTGGCCAGTTCAATTCAGGATTACCAGCACCTGTGCTGGTTCCTGGATAACTAAGACCATGCAAATTATCATACAGATTTCCATTTGGAACATATTCAGATAAAATTAAGTGCATACTAGAAGACCAGTAGTAACCTTGCAAAGCCACAAGATTATTGTGCCTAAGGTTTCCCAACCGTCCAATTTCATGCTCAAATTCATCTTGGCCTCTGATTCTTCCCAGAGTCTCAAGTTTCTTCACTGCAATTGAAATTCCACCTTCAAAAGTCGTTCTGTAAACTGTTCCAATTGATCCCCCTCCTATTAAACACTCCTTATCAAGCAACGCTTTTGTTCCAGCCTCCCAATCTTCATACTTTGATGGCAAACTCTTGCTGAAAAGAACCAACTTCCCAATTATAAGATTGGAATCACTCGATGGTAGCGGAGTGCTCTCTACAATCATTGTTTCTTCTTCTCTCCTCCTCCTCCTCCTCCTCCTTGTCTTCATGTTAATTACCGTTATCAAAATCACACCAGTCAAGATGAGAGCAGCTGCAACAATGGCAACAATGGCTGAAGGACTCAACTTCGGCTTCCTACTTGCTGGAGAAGGACCATTGTTAGAGCATGGCGTGGCTAATGGAGGACCACAAAGACCTGGATTATTAGAGAAAGCGGAGGAATCAAAATTTTGAATGCTTTCAGTTGAAGGTATAGGCCCAGAAAGACTGTTGTAAGAGACATTGAAATGAGTTAAGTTTTTCAAGTCCCCAAGAGCAGGAGGAATCTGTCCAGATAACATATTGTGTGATAAATCCAAAGAATGAAGGTTAGACAAATTTCCTAATGTTGATGGTATTGTTCCATTAAGCAGGTTGCTGCTTAGGTCAAGATTCAAAAGGTATGACATATTATAAAGCTTTTCCGGTATATTCCCCTGTAAAAGATTTCCAGAAACATCCCTGCAGCAACAAGGTAAAAGTTTCATCAGATTCTATGATATAATAATAGCAATTCTGATATGGTAATTTGGACTCACAGTTGGCGAAGAAACTTGCAATTGCTCAACTCATTCGGTATCTGTCCATCAAGTTGAAGATTTTGCAGATCAAGAGCTTGGAGCAGCTCAATGCCCCCAAGCTGTCCTGGAATAGCACCACTGAGTGAATTGTTACCAAGTCTAATAACTAAGAGCTTCTTCAGATTTGTAATCTCAATTGGTATAGTACCATTAAGATTGTTGAAACTCAAATCCAAGTACTTGAGACTACTGCATTTTGAAATGCTTAATGGAATTTGTCCATACAACTTATTCCCGGATACATCAAGAAACTCGAATCTGTCACTGCAACTGTCAAACTCAGGAATCTCTCCCTGGAAGCCATTGTATGAAATATTGAGATTAGTAAAATTTTCCAATGAAAGAATTCCAAAAGGGGCCAAACCAGTAAAGAAATTGCTACCAAGGTCCAAAACCTCCAAGCTTCCACATGTGGAAACCTGCTGTTCAATATTTCCTGATAACATATTACTCCTCAAAGACAAGTATGCTAGTCCTGGAATATTGCAAATTTGTGAAGGAAATCCACCATTGAGATTGTTGTAAGATAAATCTAAACCTTCAAGACTCGAGCAGTCACCAATATCAATAGGGATTGATCCTGAAAGATTATTGTGCGAGAAAGAAATGAACCTCGTTTTGTAACAATTCTTAAACAAATTTGAAGGAATTTCTCCACTGTATCCATTCTTTGATAAGTCAAGAAACCTTATGTTAGGCAAATCCCCAATAAATTCTGGAATTGAACCAGATAAAGCATTTGAGCTAAGATTAATCTTCCACAACGTGCTAATCTGGCCATATTCCGAGGGAATATTGCCAGTGAATTTGTTTCCAAACAACGTAAGAATCCTCAAAGATGTCAATCCAGACAAGGCAGGGGATAGAACTCCACCAAGACTAGTGTTCCACAACACTATCTTCACCACATTTCCATCAGAATTACAGAAAACACCACTGTACTCGTCACAAGGACTTCTAGAAGGAGCCCATGTGCTCAAACTATCATAAGGGTCACTAGAAATGTTACCCTTGAATTGAATCAAGATTTCTTTTTCAGTCAATGAAGAGACGATCACGATCTCAAGCAAACAAAAGGAGCTAAAAAAAGCAAGCCAATGAAAGAATGTACCTAATCTTTTCATACTCCCTGCAAAACCCCAGCATTATAATCGCTGGATCCAACTCTAAAACCTTTTGGCCATTGCCGGTGATCTGCATAAAGACTTGATTTGAGTCTAACTCATTGATGAGAACGGACTCCAATTTATACGACAACCAAGATCGCAGCTTTGACTGAAAAGAATCATCTTTAAGTCTGCAAGCTTATTCCTCTGACAGAAATCAGAGAAACTGAAGTACATTTGTAGCTATAACTCAAAAAGATCAAAACTTTAGTTTATATATTCAGCGGAAATCTTGATTTGGGTACTTCATGTATGTGGGTTTGCGTCAAGAGCCCTAAATTCAATGCTAATAGAGTTAGTTTTAAAGAGAATTGAAGTATCCAATAAGTGGGCGTTGTTGATTGCGTGAGAAAAGGGGTAAAAGAGAAATGGAAAAAAGAGTTGTTGCCGGGCTGGCTGGCAATGGCATGCGAGAGAAAAGAACAGAGCAGTTATAAAATGGAAATTGCCTGGCTTGCTGGAAAGAAGAGAAGAACAGATTCTGCTTGCCAATATAATACATTAACCACCCTCTTAATGCTTATCAGACGGTTTGCCACCACGTGGTCCTCGTTGCACTTCTTCTCCCCTTCTTCCTCTCTTTCTTTCTCTCTCTCTCTCTCTCTCACAGTAACACACATTTGCTAAACTAGAAGAACATGTAAAAGATGAGAGAGAAAGAAAGAGAGATGAATTACAGGATGATGAATTAAAAGCAACAACAAAAGAAGAAACCATTCTGTCTGGTTTTATTGTATTGAGTCCTCTTTTTTATTTTTTTCTTTTTTTTTTTTGTTAAACTCGTTGAGTCTGTTTCAGCACAGCAAAGATTGCATTTATTCCCACCACCAACACCCATCACTACCACTATTCCCCCTACCCCCACCCCCACCCCTCTCTCTCTCTTCATAATAATATGATACCAAATTTATCAGAGATACAGATAAAAATGGTTGGTAGACATAAATGAATTCTTGCATATTTTTGGTTTGGTTAGCCCTTAATACAACGGATAGAGACCTTTTCATTGACATTGGCTCAGACGTTATTATTCAGTCAGTATGTTAAAACATTTCAATCTCCCTTCAAACAAAATGTACTTTAAATCATTTTTACCAACCACTCTCCCCCTAAACCTTAAAAAAATAAAATTTTTAAGGTACCAAAAAGTTTTACAAAATTTAATTCTTGATAGGGAGTAGGTATTTTCTTATAAATCAATAAATCAAGATGGTATTTTTATAGTATTTTTTTTTCATATAAAATTTTTGTATTTATCTTATTTATTTATTTTAAAATGTGTATTTTTGTGATAATTTTATTTAAAATTTCTTAACATTAATTACATAATCAATCAAAGATTGTACTAACTTAAATTAATTTGGGTCCACTAAATGTTTCTTTGTTTCCTTTTCTGTTAATAAATACGTAATAAAATTTACATTCTTTATTTATTTACAGACACAACCAAAAACCACATTAATAATGTGTTATTAGCATTTAAACAGGACAAATTCTGATTACGTCAAAAAAAAACATTTAGTATTTTAACTTTATTAATTTTCATTAAATAAAGGGAACCCAAATACCATACCCTTACTGGACCCGTTATAGAGTCCTTTTTTCTCTTTCCGTTTCCATTCAATTTGTCTTTTCGCATATTTTAATAAATTAGGACAAGAATAAAAAGTCCATGTAAAAAAAAAAGGAAAAAAAAGTTAAAAAGTAATTGCAATTATCAACGGCTAAACACTCATCATAATTCACTTTAATAATACGAAAATATTATTTTCTCAGCTTATGAATTTGATAGTAAAAGTAAAAATACTTTAAAAATTCTTTTAGGAGGTACCACGACCTAGGTCCTTAGCATCATGCTCCAATTATGGACTGATAGCACATTTAACCTTCTTAAGTGTTGGAGTGTTAATTCATGTCCCACATTTGAAGATAATGTTAAAGGTGATTAACATATAAAAATTCCATTAACTCCATTAGTATGAGGTCTTTTGGGATATTGCCCAAGAACAAAACTATGATGGTTTAAGCCCAAAGCGGACAATATTATACTAATGTGGAGTTAAGTGGTGGAAGCCCAACCTTGTGGGTATATGTGGGCCCAACATGTGATATTGGAGCTTAAGGTTAATGGACTTGTTTGTAAGAGATGTGTGGGGAGACCCTCATTCTTGAAGACCTAGCGATTAGGGCTTGCTTGCCAGATGTGGATGCCTTGCAAAAAGATGCAAGACGATTAGGGCTTGCTTGCCAAATGTGGATGCCTTTGCTTGCCAGATGTGGATGCCTTGCGAAAGATGCAAGACGATTAGGGCTTGCTTTCCAGATGTGGATCCAGATGTGGATGTCTTGCGAAAAATGCAAGACGATTGAGGCTCGCTTGCCAGATGTGGATGTCTTGCGAAAAATGCAAGACGATTGAGGCTCGCTTGCCAGATGTGGATGCCTTGCGAAAGATGCAAGATGATTAGGGCTTGCTTGCCAGATGTAGATCCAGATGTGGATGTCTTGCGAAAGATGCAAGACGATTGGGGCTCGCTTACCAGATGTGGATGCCTTGCGAAAGATGCAAGATGATTAGGGCTTGCTTGCCAGATGTGGATCCAGATGTGGATGTCTTGCGAAAGATGCAAGACGATTGGGGCTCGCTTGCCAGATGTGGATGCCTAGGGGAGGCCCACGAGTATGTGGTCCTTGGTTTGAGGGGATGATTGTTGGGGTGTTAACCCATGTCCCACATCTAAAGATAATGCTAGAGGTGACTAGTATATAAGAGTTTCACTAACTCCATTAGTATGAGGCCTTTTGGGAAGGTTCCCAAGAATAAAACAGATAATGCTAGAGGATAATGCTAGAGGTGACTAGCATATAAGAGGTTCCACTAACTCCATTAGTATGAGGCCTTTTGGGAAGATGCCCAAGAATAAAACTGTGAGGGCTTAGACCCAAAGCGGACAATATCATTCTAATGTGGAGTTAAGTGGTGGAAGCCTAACCTTGTGGGTATATGTGTGCCTAACAAATGGTATCAGAGCTTAAGATTAATGGGCTTGCTTGTAAGAGATGTGTGGGGAGACTCTCATTCTTGAAGACCTAGCGATTAGGGTTTGCTTGCCAGATGTGGATGCCTTGCAAAAAGATGCAAGATGATTAGGGCTTGCTTGCTAGATGTGGATGTCTTGCGAAAGATGCAAGACGATTAGGGCTTGCTTGCTAGATGTGGATGTCTTGCGAAAGATGCAAGACGATTGGGGTTCGCTTGCCAAATGTGGATGCCTTGCATGCCAGATGTGGATTCAGATGTGGATGCCTTGCAAAAAGATGCAAGATGATTAGGGCTTGCTTGCCAAATGTGGATGTCTTGCGAAAGATGCAAGACAATTGGGGCTTGCTTGCCAGATGTGGATGTCTTGCGAAAGATGCAAGACGATTGAGGCTCACTTGCCAGATGTGGATGCCTTGCGAAAGATGCAAGACGATTGGGGCTTGCTTGCCAGATGTGGATGCCTAGGGGAGGCCCACGAGTATGTGGTCCTTGGTTTGAGGGGAGGATTGTTGTGGTGTCAACCCATGTCCCACATCAACGATTGGGGCTCGCTTGCCAGATGTGGATGTCTTGCGAAAGATGCAAGACGATTGGGGCTCGCTTGCCAGATGTGGATGCCTTGCGAAAGATGTAAGACGATTGGGGCTTGCTTGCCAGATGTGGATGCCTAGGGGAGGCCCACGAGTATGTGGTCCTTGGTTTGTGCTGTGGTCCTTGGTTTGAGGGGAGGATTGTTGGGGTGTCAACCCATGTCCCACATCTGAAGATAATGCTAGAGGTGACTAGCATATAAGAGTTCCACTAACT
The DNA here is from genome assembly GCA_027405835.1 of Asclepias syriaca. NCBI lineage: Eukaryota > Viridiplantae > Streptophyta > Magnoliopsida > Gentianales > Apocynaceae > Asclepias > Asclepias syriaca. The sequence goes on along the minus strand of CM049929.1, from coordinate 6,190,870 downwards.
CCATTAGTATGAGGCCTTTTGGGATGTTGCCCAAGAACAAAACCGTGAGGGCTTAGGCCCAAAGCGGACAATATCATACTAATGTGGAGTTAAGTGGTGGAAGCCCAACCTTGTGGGTATATGTGGGCCTAACATTAAGGCCTAAGGTCTTTGTTAGGGTTTACTCCAACATATCCGAAATTTTAGAGGTGACTCCCACATTTGGACATTCTCATAGTTCAAACTGGCAACAACCTGACATATTTTACCCTCTTAAAGTTTAGGGTTCTCGTTAGGGTTTACTTGAATATAATAGATGTCTATCCGAGATTTTAGAAGTAACTCCCACTTTCAAGTGTTTTCATAGTCCAAGCTAGCAGTAACCTGGTGCATTTCACCCTTTTAAGGCCTAAGGTTATCGATAGGGCTTACTCGAACATAATAGGCGTCTGTCCGAGATTTTAAAAGTGACTTCCACCTTCGATTATTTTCATAGTCCGAATTGCAACTTGACTTTAATATCGACGGTTAGGACTTGAACCTGTAGGTCGTGTTGCAATTATGGTTCTAACAGATCTCACAATCAACTACTTAATATCATTTTTGTTTTACTAAAAGAGATGCACCGAATTGACTATGAAAATATATTCATTCTTATACACTATTACATATTTACTTTACTTATCTATCTATTATAGAGTATATAAAAGAAAAGCCAAATAGTAGGGGCAAAAGGCAAAAATTCATGGATGAAGGAAGAGAGTCCCCCACATTTTCATAATGCAGCCTTTCGTGGATTTTGGTATTTTCCATTTGTTCACATATCAACATCAAATATTTACTTTCCAATGACTTTTCTTCATTATAATTAATTTTTCCATCTAACCTATTTCAACTTTTAGATAATTTCCTTTTCACGCCTCAAAATCTATTAAAAAAGACTTCATTTTTATTATTGTTTTCCCTTCTATTGTAAATATTTAGTGTCATATTAATTCTAACTAACTGAAATCAATTCAAATTATCATGATCTTGGCTCATAATTATGGGTTGGATTACATTGATCAATTATTTAGCACTTTTTTTATTGTACTAGAAATTATATATATATATATATATATATATATATATTATATTAAAAAAACAAAAAATATATTTTTAATAAATTTTTGTTTGATGCAATAAGAAAATACATAATTCTACACTCAAATTTTAACTTTATAAAATATTAACTTTAAAATAAAATAGAAATTAAAATTATTATAAACAACTCAAATTTCATTTTTTTTATAAAAAACTTATAAATAAAATAATTATATGAATAGATACACTCAAAAAGAATAATTTAATGCAGTCTTGATATTGTAATGAGACAATTATTTATAATAAATAAATATTAGGTAACAAACAAAACAAATAATTTAGGACAAATTACTTAATATATATATATATATATATATTGATTCGTAAAAAATTAATTGAGCTATGTAAATCACCCTTCTACCTTGGTAGGTGTTATTTTCCTTTCAATATATATATATATAATTATAGAAACAGGGTTTTTATACAATGACGAGCAGGGTTGCACATGGGTTATGGCTTATTGGTGAGCAAATACATACATATATATATATATATATATATATATTATTGGTGAGCAAATACATATATATATATATATATAGTAAAGTTTTTTTTTTTTTTTGTTTGGTTTTTTAAGCCTTAAATGGATGCCACTGCCGTAAGCTTGGCTTAAGCCAAAAGGCCAAACAGCATATATTATCGAACATTCTCTACGCTCCATAGTCAACGCTGCTCTTGTTTTTTGCCATTAATTTCGTAATCTCAACATATCATATCATATATATATATATATATATATATAATTCCATTGTTTACTTCTTCCTTTTTATAATTCAACTGTCCTCTTTCTTGACAGTCTTTGCTGACAAAACCACGTTCTTGGCTTTGGATTCAAAACCTTTCTTTCCCCACACACGAATATTTATTTTTTACCATTCCTACATTTTTTCTTATTTTTTTGGCTTATAAAATATTTAGATTTATATATAAAGATGTGTTGGGAATTAAGCACACAACACACAAATAATCTGCGAGAATCAAAGAGAAACGGAACACAAACGACACACAAGAATTTACGTGGTTCGATCGTCAACTGCAACCTACGTCCACGGTAGTAACAGGAAGAATTTATTTCACTTGTGGTGTCAAGATTACAAGTATAAGCTATCTATTTATAGGAAACAAAACCTAGGGTTTCAGATTATTGGGTCGGGCCAACAACAAGCCTCCACAAGCCCAACAATCTCCCACTTGGAGGCTTGAAAAAACTTCAAACTGCCATTCATATAAAATACTTGTACATCTAGTAATCTTCATCAACCCTCCTAGTTGCAGCGGCCTTCTCAACAGTGAACTGAAAGGCCCGTTGAAGTTCCTCGGAGCTCCAACACATCAATCATGGCAAAATCTGCCCCTGACTCGTCCTCGGTCCCTACCGGCTCCCACTGCAAACGCGCACTGCTGGATCCTGGAACATCCTGAGAACAAACACTCTCCATACTCAGCAAGAAATTTTCTGAAGGTGTTTCAACAGCTGGAATACTGGTTCTTCTGACCCACTATCTTCTAGGAATATTGGCTGAAGCACCGTCTGAGCTCCCACTGCCACAAATACCTCTGACTGGCCTCCTTGAACCTATCCTCGCTCGTTCATCCTGAATCTGACATGTGGCTCTAGGTTTCCCTCTTGCAAGGACAACCCTCTTCTGCCCACGAGATTCTGTGAACCGGACTTTATTTCTCTGAACTGGGACGGTCACTCCCTCAGACGGTAATCTGACCACGTACAACGAACCACTCTTCTTCCCGCGGGCCATGACATGATTTCCCTTCACGACCTTCCACTGCCCGTCTCTGAACTTCACCTCGTGTCCTTGTTCGTCCAACTGCCTGATAGAAATCAAACTTTTCTTCAAGGCTGGAACCACTCTGACATCCTTCAAAGTCCAAAAACCGATTGGGGTCTGCAATACCATGTCACCCATGCCCGTCACATCAAGAGCTCTATCGTCCGCTAGTCGTACCTTTCCAAAGTTCCCAATAACTAGATTCTGCAATGCTTCACCGCTGTGGGTAGCGTGAAATGAAGCACCAGAATCCATGACCCAGGAATCCACATTGCTCTCCGCACAACAAATAAAAAGATCCTCGTCCGCGGAGTCTTCTGCAATGTTCACTTTGTCTTTCCGGCATTGATTCCTAAAATGCCCCACCTCCTTGCACTTCCAGCACGTTATACCTGAGCTATCACGAGTCTTCGACTGACTCCTTTGTCTGTTCCTGCTCCCACTACCTCTGCTATTCCTTCTGCTTCTGCCAACATGTAACAATTCACCAGATGACTCCGTAGAACTCTTTCTTCTAACGTCCTCGCCAAGAACGAGATCTCGAATTTGATCAAAAGTGAATCCATCGGGTCCCACTGAACCGATAACCGCTGTAACCGTTCCGGACCAACTATCAGGCAAAGACGATAGCAGTAGCAAAGCTTGAACTTCATCATCAAACTTAATCTTCAATGACGCAAGTCTGGTTAAAATCGAATTCAACTTGTTGATATGCTCGGTAACTGAAGTGCCTTCTTTCATCCTTGTGTTCACCAGCTCTCTAATCAGAAAAACCTTGTTTGCTGCAGATGGCTTCTCGTACATGTTAGACAGCGCTTCCATAATGCCTTTCGATGTCTTCTCCTTCAGAATGTTGAAGCCAACATTCTTGGTCAACGAGAGACGGATCATGGACATTGCTTTCCAATCCAAACCTGCCCAATCTGCATCTGACATCTTTTCTGGTTTGTCATCTAATACCACGTCCAAATCTTTCTGAATCAGCAAATCTTCAATTTGCATCTTCCACCAACTGAAATCTGTACCATCGAATTTCTCAATTCGAAACTTCCCGTCTTCAGCCATCTCAAAAGACTAGACTAGATACCCGGTACAACTAATTTCAGATCTAGGTAATTTCGTCAGAAAAATTTTGGACAAAACACAAATCAGAAGCTGCCAAATCCTAGCCAGAAAAGGCTTACCAAATCAGAAGCTGCCAAATCCTAGCCAGATCTGGCTTACCAAATCAGAAGCTACCAAATCCTAGCCAGAAAAGGCTTACCAAATCAGAAGCTGCCAATTCCTAGCCAGATCTGGCTTACCAAATCAGAAGCTGCCAAATCCTAGGTGACAAATTTTTTTTCGGAATTTGTGCTCTCGTGTTGTACAACCTCGCTCTGATACCACTTGTTGGGAATTAAGCACACAACACACACAAATAATCTGCGAGAATCAAAGAGAAACGGAACACAAACGACACACAAGAATTTACGTGGTTCGGTCGCCAACTGCAACCTACGTCCACGGTAGCAACAGGAAGAATTTATTTCACTTGTGGTGTCAAGATTACAAGTATAAACTATCTATTTATAGGAAACAAAACCTAGTGTTTCAGATTATTGGGTCGGGCCAACAACAAGCCTCCACAAGCCCAACAAGATGTTATTATCTAAATTGTATGTTTCTTAGTTAAAAAAGTATAAAATAGTTAGAGATAATATTCTAAACATAAATATCATACGCCATAAAATTAGAGGTCGAAGACAAATAAGCTTTTTAACAAAAATATTCACTCATCAATCGAAATTTCATATATATACATACATACATATATATATATATATATATTATATATATATTATATATTATATTTACGTGGTCGTTTTATTATTTTTTAACGTGCATGAATTACATGTAATAAAAGAAAAGGAACATAATTATGGTAGAATGACCCTGGTTTGAAATTGTGTTTCCCATAGAAGATAAAAAAGAAGAAACTTCAAATAATCTAAAAAAAGGAATGAAGGAATAATATTTATATAAATTAAAGCTGGCATTTTTACTTTTCAAACTTCTCTTTCATTATTATGTAGAATAATTAAAATCATCATTTTGCCTCTCTCATTTGATATAAATCAAAGCCTGAACATTAATTTATATATATATACATTTAATACTTCTTATTAAAGAAAAAAAAATTAAGTGTCACAACACCTAAGATTCATTTCGGTCCATTCCACTTGTCATGTAATGACATAATATTTTACAGTATAAAAAATATTAAATGATTATTACAGTTGCTTGAAAAAAAATATTATATGCATTTTAAAATTGATTGACAAATAATACTTATTTTTTAAAGTGTATTTCGATACTAATTACCTTCAAATATAAACGATAATACATGCACAATATAACATATTAGTAAAAACTAAAAATTGTTTTCATCGATAGATAAAATAAATTTTAATTTAGTAAAAAGTAATAGGAAAAGTAAGGATATTTAAGCAAATGACTTCTTCCAAGTTTAGTGGGATTCAATATTTTGGAGACAGCATATATATATATATATATATATATGGTGGTGGTGTTTGATTTGCTTTTAAGGACGAAGATTCGAGTTTTGTGGCTTTTGGCTTTTGTTGAGAGGGATTGAAAAGAACAAGACAAGATGAAATTTGTCACATATGAAATTTTCCTTTCAGGGCTTTGCTAGCTCTCTCATGTTCTTCTTGTCGATTTTTACAAAAAATTTATCTTTTTTTTAGTACTGAGAAAGTGTTTTCTTGAATGAAGAAATTGTAAGTGTAGCTTTTTCTTTTATATATATATAAAATGCAGAGTGGATTCAACCACACGAATGCATTTGGATAGAAACAAGAAAAAGAAGAAATGATTCTCATCATGAAATTTGAAACATTGTCAATTAGTTCGTATAATTTAGAATCATTTTGCTACCCCATTCCCCGGTGTTTTGTTCTTTTCTCTCCCTAGCTAGGGAAAGATATTGATGAAGTCTGCATGAAAATTTTTGACTAAAAAAACAACAGACGTCTGTGCATATCATTACGAGAAAATGGAAGAAAATATGATTGATTGATACCTTTATATATTTTTTCTTTTCTTTTTCTTGTTTTCCCTTTTCGAAAGAATGATGAAGTTGGTAAAAGACCATATCACAATTGCCACTTTGTAGGGAAATACATGTATATATATATATATAAACTCACTTTAAATTGAAAAATTTATAAGGATTAATAACATGGTAGACTTTTTCTTTGACACTCAAATCTTTCTCATTCCAATTCATTTTATTTATTGAATTGTTCTAGAGAGAGAAAGAGAGATGATGTAGGTGTAAAGTTGGAAGAAGTAAAAGCTAATCGAGACAAGAAATGGACCACCAATAGAGACAAAGAAAAAGGAGGAAGAAAATAATAATAACAATAAAGAAGGAGAAAATTTAAATAGATTTTATTTAAATTGGATTAGAACCTCTCATCAAGACACTAACAATATTTTTGTCTCTCTGTTTTCCATCTAATAAGAAGTTAGCCATACATACATACATATATATATATATATATATATAGTTTCTCTTTATTCTTGTCAATAAATTCATTCTTTTATATTTTTAATACAAACAATTTTTAACTTTTTGTACTCCTTAACTCTATTGTTTACCATTTTACAAATTCTTTCTTATGATTAACATTAACGTGCCAAATCAACAAGACTAGTTCAAGGATGAGATATACATATAAATAATAATAAATATAAATAAAATGAAGGAAACAATTAAATTCGAAAAGAAGGAGGTAGAAACATTATCTGATAATTGAGGTTGGGAAATGTGTGTCGGTGAGTGAGCTTTGGACCTTAACATTGGGCCAAGAACAGACAGTCCATTCAACGCACCAACTGTAAAGCATACACATCAATAATTTCTATAATATCAATATGGATAAAAGAAACTACTAATAACCAGCAATGGAATAAATGCTGGGATTGTTCTCTGTATAATTTTTGTCTGTACAAATTTCTAATCAAATCAAATCAAAGAGACCTGCAGACGCCAATGAGAATGTATAATATAGCACACTGGCGTTTCTGAGTCTTGACAAATAATGCCTGTTGATTTCAGTCAGGATGATAAAACAACCTTCAGAACCACAAGATACTTCAATTCAATTATGTACGTACATAGATTCTTAACACCGCCCCTTGATGGCTATACCAGTCAAGTATGAATGCAGGAATGGATTCTCCCACAAAATTAGCTGTATTTTTTCTTCTAGGCATTGTTCTGTCTTCTTATTTCCAACTTTTTCACTTTCCAGGACTAATCCTAGTTGTAGCTCATGATCCCGTATCAAGAATTCATGAAAAAATTAAGTTGCAACAAGTAAATTTCCATCCAATGCTGAATTTGAAAAATTGAGCCAGATGGGAACACATAAATAAGCTCACTTGAGTAATAGTTGTTCTTCTTTCTGTAGTTCATTCAGCCTCCTTTTTGAGTAAACTGTTACTAATACAGTTGTACCCACAGTTAAACAAAAACCAACAACGTTTAGAATAATCTGGGGAGCTGATAGAGAGCGACTATCATGGGAAGCATTTGCCAATGTTTTTATCAGAATACCACTGCAATAGAAGTACACAAATTCAGAGGTGGGATAATGAAGATAACAATAAAGATCAGAAATATTTTCTTTTATTGACAGAAAGAGATTTCTTTGATTTTAGGTAAAAAGGATTCATGCAGTGACAACATCACCTAGTCAGTAAACTCAATGCCTTTAATAGCTGAACAATGTCATACTAAAACCATTTATAGGACAGCATGAACAAAATTATACCAAATTGCGGACACAAGTAACCACCATTGGAAGAACATAGAACAACTAGCAAGCAAAAGTTTGTGGCCAAACTACAACATAAGTTCAGATCACTTCCATATACATACTCCAATATCTTCCTCTAAGAGGAAGTAACCATTCGTAAACTTATGTATCTTGCATACATCCCACTCTAGGTGCTGCTAAAGCATACCATCTCCTCAACATATCTGCAGCTTAGGACCCAGAGGATCATAATAATAATACTTTCAGCAATTAGCAAGAAACTCCAGTCTATCCCTATGTTGATTGGCTAACTAATTGATATCCTGTTCTAGATAAGCTTCTGCAACTTAAATTCATTTAGCCACTATCTTCTAGAGATTCTCCTTCTTCTTTCCAGCAATTAGTGAACCAATAAGCCTCTGTTCAACCTTCATTTCATTTGTACAGGACTACGATAAAAAGATAAGTTCACACTAGACACACTTCAACTCAGTTCATCTTACTAAGTAACAAAGAAAAGTTCATATCAAAATTTCATCAGTAGTTTGAACTGCTACTGAACTTTGATATTTTAGCCTCTCATTCTTTCACACACGAAAACACAAGCCAATGGGTAATAATTGATTTTCAAGAAAACTTTAAACACATTCCTACTTACGCCCCACCCACCATTTCTGATCTGATTTCCCCTCATAGTTTGCTTCTGCCAACAAAACTCCTTTTAGATTTTATGGAGCAATTACCTAGAGAGCGATAACTAAATTTTTGTTAAATGATAAATTGTGGTAGAAATAGATTAAATTTATGATCAGAAATTTTATTAATAAGACTAGTGTTAACATTACAGGAGTTAAATATCAAGATCTCCTTCTCTGAATGCTGTAATACCCATATCATAGGACATAAATTACCACATACTCGAAAAGTATCAGCTTAACAATTTTAATATCACAGAACAATTATCTAAAGATCCCTTAACATTGCCAGATATCTCTCTCATTCCCAGGTCACACAAGCCCAAAAGGCAGCCCAGATAACATATTAACAAAAGAGCATCAGAATTTATAAAAATGATAATCAGCTGAAATAAAATATCTACGCACAAAAGGTGATCGTGACTTAAGCAAGTAATACCAATATTTATCTCGCTGAAGCTAAGTTAGAATTCATCAATATACAGACATGCTAATAAGAGTGCTTCATGCGAAATTTCAGTACCAATCATTTTAAGAATAAAGATATCAAGTTAGAATGCGAAATTCTTACGTGTAGAGCGTGAGAAATATTTCTGGCACCATGCCAAGAAGTGAGCCCAACAGGTATGGGACGTATTTAACATCTGTTGCCACTGCACAGTAGTTGTAAATAATGTACGGAAAAGGAGATATCCTGATCAAGGCAACAGCTCGTAGCTGATTTTTCCAATTCCCTTCACCAGCTAGTCTTATAACAGAAGCTTTCTTTGGATATCTTTCGAGCAGATCCTAAGGAAGAAATGAATGTAAATATATAGACAAGGAAGATGACGGAAAACCAAATGAAAAGATGAAAACAAAAACTAAAATCACATACTTGAATTTTGTGGTGGAAGAGAGAACCTATGAAATACGGAAGTGAAACACCAATGGCTGAAGCTCCAATGATAAGTAGAAACCCATATCCATATCCAAAAGTCATTCCAGCAACCCACATTGAAGGTGAAGAAGGCAGGAATATTGTTGGGAATATTGCCACAGAAGCAAAAACAAGAAGTCCCAATACTGGTCTAGTGAATGTCTTCGTCTCCCAATTTATGATAGGGATAATCTCCTGCAAAATATGTATTACTATTAAGGTATTCTGTAATAGAAGGTGTTCTATCAGAGATTGAAATGGTTGAATCAAAGGCAAGGTTTAAAAATCCCAAAGTAGATTAAGGATCTCGTTACAAATGTGATAAGCACAGACTACATGCAAGAACATTCCATACAAACTAGTCTCATGTTAAAAATAGTGATCAAAATTTTGAACTAAAGAAACTAGCAGCATACAAACATCTATTCTTGAAATCTGTTTCTCTTTAGAAAGCTAGAAGCTGTAATAGTATTTCCACTATGGGTTTAAACCAAAGTCCAAACAAAAATAACTCAAGAAAGCTCCACTTGAAAAATGAATGAGTTATTTTCATAAAAATCCATTTCTCACAAAAATTAAGTTAATAGACATATGGAGTTTCATACTACAAATAGCAAAGCATGATAAATAAATATGTCATTTTATCACAAAAGAATAGAATTACAGTCAATATTCCGCTAGGTCTGATCAAAGAACAAATGATTTGCAAAAATCTTCAACTTACATGACAACTCATATTTTCAGCGTAAGGGTAAGATTTTAGGCATCTTATTGACAAGGCTAATTTACATAGGGAAGGAAAAGAGAAGGGACATACATTAAAAAGGGACATAAGCAATAAGTTAGCTCAGTTTCAGTTTTGACTTGCATCAGGAAAGGTTACAGTTTTGACTTGCATCAGGAAAGGTTACTTTTGCATACTAGAGTTTATCTCCCAAATAAATTGATGCAGTAAATAAGCAACAAAACATTAATTCTAAAATTTTATAGCTCTGACAGTTGATTAACATGCTTGAATATTAAAGATAAGGACCTACTTGACTAAATTATTTTATTAGATCTTAATAAACTACAAACCGCTTGTCAATCACTTTCAAACCTGCTAAACTAGAGATGCTACAAAATGTAATAAAAAATTAATTAATCATGGAGACTTCTCGTCCCCCTTATTACTCTTTTGTCTGGGTGTGTTTTGGAAGGAAATAAATCCTGAGCTCTTCAGAGCACCCGTAGATATCATGGTCATGCCAACCAAAAGCAAAATTAAAGTTGCAAAGTGACCTATTAACTTAATATGATGTTTGATTTGACGCCCTAACAAAGAACCCAACAACAAAAGATGAAATCTTCCAATTAGCGAAACCATGCTTTCCAATACTACCTTCAAAAGGCAGATATAAACCCTCTACACAGAAACTTGCAAAAAAAAACATGTACAAACGAAGAAATACATAAAATCAAGTATCAGAATACATCTTAAAAACAAGCAGCAAACTTCGGATTTCTTGTAGAAATTTAAAGAACGATGATTTAAATAATTTTTTTTAAAAAACGTATCACTGACCTTGTCCATGAAGAACGGTCCAATCCATTTAAAGAAAACCGCGACCAGCACTCCTACAAACGCCCCCAATAGTATCAACTTAGCCCACCACCAAATAGACCACCATCTACTGCCACAACTCGTCGACCCATCGGAAGAAGAAGACGAAGAGGAGGAAGAGGAGGAACATGAGGATGAAGGAGGACAGACGACCGGCAATCCCACGTGCACCTCACAGTAACCACCCTCCAATTTAGCGTCATCTAATTTCACGTAATCCCCATTCTGATTCTCCTCATTTCTCCATACCAACACCGGCACCACCCCAAACCCACCCGCCGCCGCCTCATCATTGCCTAAACAACCAAGCGTCATCTCCCGACCTTATAAAAAACCCCAGAATCAAAATCACCCTCAAATTTTTCCCCAAAATTATATATACTATATATGAAAAACCAGGATCAAATCCGGGAAACCAAAATGCTATGGAGAGGAAGAGATATGGACGCGAAGAATTTTGCAGAGAACGTTAATGGCTTTGAATGGGAGAATACATTAAGGCTTCATAAAGAGGAGATTTTTTTTGGGGCAGAGGACCGGTTAATTGGAGGGAGCAATCGATTGCCCAAGTAAACTATCTATATATTTTAGACTCTAGTACATTTTCCTTTTTCTTAATCTGCAAAATTACATTATTGCCCTTCCTTTCTTTTTTAGCAGTATTTAAAAATTATAATAAAATTATTGTTGTGATCTATTATGTTATTCATGTTCGAGCTATTATTAAATAAGAAAATAAAGTAAAGGGCAGAACTGGAATTTCATCTCATTGGACTGAGTCTAACTCTATACTCAAAAAAGAATACACTTAGTAAAGAGATGTTTGAGCGAATCTGAACTCACTACTGATATAAAGGATGGGACCGGACAAAGGATGAACTGTAAGTAAACGACACCGTTCAGGGGAGGCTTGGACGCGTGGCGTGAAAGGAGGGCGTTACAGGAATTTGGGATTGTGGGGACGCAGCTGCAACGGAAAAGCTGAGCTTCTCGGTTCGTGACTTCACCGCCACTCTTGGAATTTCGTGCAAGACTTTATATATATATATATAAATGTGCGCGTATAAACAACTGTTGTGGATATGAATGTGTACATTTTTCCATCAATTACCGACACGTGTGACGTGACCTGATGACAACTCGACAAGGCTTGAGTCGGTGGCTCGGTGCTCCGCTTTTTTCAAAACTCCTCCAACCACTCAAATTATATTTTGTTTCACAAGTTTATACTTTCGGAAATTTACAAGTTTAATCCCTATACTATTTATGTATAGAAAATTTAGTCCTTTATCATTTTTCTTTTGCAGATTTAATTCTTTTTTACCTCAAATAGTAATAAAATTTTATTATTTTAGATTTAAAAATGGGTAAACATGTAAGAAATAAAAAAAATAGGAATACCAACCATAGTTTGATCATTATCCATTTTAACGTATTTTTGTTATGAATCTCGAAGATTCATTACATTAATGGATGTCCATCATCCCAGAAAATTACAAAAGGTGATAAATATCACCTAATATTTTTGATATTGGATATATATATATATATATATATGTTAATGGAGGAACATTATAAGAAGTGGAGTGTCCACTTCTTACATGTATGTCTATATATATATATATATGTATAGATAGGTATGTAAAAAGAATGAAGAAAGAAAAATTTTGAAGAAGAATTGAAAGAATTGAAAAATTCTTTCCCGAGAGCATTCTCTCAATTTCTCTCAACTCTCTCTTCTCTCTTTCCCTTTATATATATATACATTAATATATATTATACATTATATATACATTATATAATCAATTTTATAACACGTTATTAGCACGAGTCTCTACCACCGAGTAAGAGGTATTTTTAAACTTTATTTGAAGAAAAATCAAGTACGTTTTTACAGGTACGTATTTTGTTATTATTATGTCAAATTTTATTAAACTCAAATTTGTGGTTCTTGATATCACCAGAAAGAATTATTTGTTATGGACACAAGATGCTTGAATGCATCTTGCTACAACGGGTCCTGCAGACACCGTTATATAAAATAAAAGTATCATCAACACAAGATCGTGTTCATGAAGATCTGAAAAAAAAATGAATAAATTACCGTGAAAGAAAAATTCGACCACCAGAAGATGGTCGTTATCCCGAAAGCACGGTATGACTAGTTGCACCTGAGGTTGCAAGATTTCAAATTCGTGAGTGAGTATAACTCCTCAATGTTTAAAATAGTTTCACAGCTGAAACTGTGTAACAGATGATGATATGTTGGAGAAAACATACTCCACTTTTCATGCCACGAATATTGTCCTGCAGTAACAATATCGTGAGAAAGTTTTAAGAAATACTTTGAATTAATTTTTATCTTCTGCAGAATAGAATAATGAATTACTGATAAAAATCACGAAATTCGACCTACTGGTTCTACTCCATTCCCTGAAGTGAATGATGATCCCAGAAGAGATCATGGTAGTGGTCGTTACCGTGGTCATGATCATGGACGCCATGATAAAATTGGCCCTTATAATCGTGATAATAATTTAGGTGCCAAAAATATTTATGACCACCTGAAGTGGACAAAATAAATGAGAAAGGAAATATTGTTCCGAAAATTATGAATACAAATATTATCTTTGTGGCATGAAAGGTCACTAGTCTCGTGCCTGTAGTACGACAAAATATCTTGTTGAGTTATTTCTCAAAACTTGTCTCATGAAATAAAAGATGACGATCTTGAAAATATTGATGTTGATGTGGTTCACCTGGATGTTACTGATCCTTTCGAACATCCAAAAGAAATAATTGACCACTTGATTGGAAATTAAAGTGTCCAAAATAATTAAAATATTAATATTATTATTTATTTTATATTACTTTTATTGTTAGTATTACTTTTTTGTAATATTATATGCTTAATTTTTTTTATTTTTTTAATGTAAAATTTTGTTATCAGACAGATGGCTGTTGTTCAAATTTCTGTGAACAACGATATTGAAAGTGTCTGTCTTATTGACAGTGGAACTACGCACACCATATTGAAATACCAGAAGTATTTTTCTCACCTGAATGTGGGAGAAACAGTGTTACCACAATAAATGGTAGTGCAAAACTTATTGAAGGCTCCGGAAGAGCTAATATAATATTACCGGGAGGAACTATGATTGCTATTGAAAAGCATTATATTCCTCAAAGTCTCAAAGAAATTTATTGAGTTTTAAAGATATCCGACGGAATGGATATCATGTTGAGACTATAAGAAAATGGTCATGAATATTTGGGTATCACAAAATGACCTCCGGTAATAAGTTTTGTTGGAAAAACTACCATCTCTATCCTCTGGCCTATATTATGCAAAAATAAATGCTATTGAGGCGCATCATTTAGTAAACCAGAAGTTTACTAATCCCGTTACTTTTAAAGTTTGGCATGACCGTTTGGGTCATCCGGGATCAATTATGATGCGAAAAATTATCGAAACAACGCACGGTCATCCTTTGAAAAATCAAAGGATTTTGACTTCTGATAAACTTTCATGTGCTGCATGTTCCAAAGGGAAATAATTATAAACCAGCACCATTGAAAGTAGGAGCTGAAAGTCCTACATTTCTAGAACGGATTCATGGAGATATATGTGGACCGATTAGTCCACCGTGGGCAATTTCGATATTTCATGGTTTTAATTGATGCATCGACCCGATGGTCGCATGTTTGTTTAATATCGACTCGCAACCTGTTTGCGAGATTACTTGCCCAAATAATTCGCTTAAGAGCGCAATTTCCTGATTATCCTATTAAACGAATCCGTCTAGACAATGCTGGTGAATTTACTTCATGCATTTAATTCTTATTGCATGTCGATTGGAATAATTGTTGAACATCCTGTAGCTCATGTTCACACACAAATGGTCTAGCTGAATCATTTATTAAAAGGCTGCAATTAATTGCTAGACCATTATTATGAAAACAATCTCCCTACAGCAGCCTGGGGACATGCAATTTTGCATGCTGCAGCACTTGTGCGTTTAAGGCCATCGAATTATCATAAATTTTCTCCCATACAGTTGGCTTTTGGTTCAGAGCCAAATATTTCTTATTTGAGAATTTTTGGGTGTGCTGTATATGTTCCAATTGAACCACCCCAACGGACAAAAATGGGTCCGCAAAGAAGATTGGGGATATATGTTGGGTTTGACTCCCCGTCCATTATAAGGTATCTTGAACCTTTGACGGGTGATGTATTTACAGCAAGATTTGCTGATTGCCATTTTGATGAAAATTTGTTTCCCAAATTAGGGGGAGAGAATAAATGGCATAAAATTGAACTTGCGTGGAAAACATCTTTGAATCATTTAGATCCACGCACAAATATAAGTGAACTTGAAGTTCAAAAGATTATACATTTGCAACAAATTGCAAATCAACTGCCAGATTCTTTTGCTGACTCTAGCAGAGTCACTAAATCGCATCTTCCAGCTATAGATGCTCCTATACGGATAGAAGTTCCTGAAGGACAGAAAATTAATCCTATAGCTATCGAATCAAAAACACGTCAGAAGCGTGGCCGACCCCTTGGTTCCAAAAATAAAAATCCTCGAAAGAAAAGAGGAACAAATGATCCAGAAGATCATATTGATGAAATAGAAAAGGAAAACCAAGGGAGAACTGATGAAAAGATTCCAACTATAAATGATGATGAGAATTCTGAAATCTCAATTAATTATTCCAGTTCAATCAAAGTTGGGATCGAAAAAACGTTGTTATTGATAATGCTTTTGCATACAACGTAGCCCTTGATATTTTCAAGGATAATGAGGATTTAGATCCTTTATCAGTTGAAGAATGTCGGCATAGAATTGATTGGCCTCAATGGAAAGATGCATTCAATCGGAGTTAAATTCGCTTGCGAAGCGAGAAGTTTTTGGACCTGTAGTCCAAACGCCAAAGGATATAAAACCTGTTGGCTATAAATGGGTGTTTGTGCGAAAACGAAATGAGAATAATGAAGTCGTAAAATATAAAGCACGACTCGTCGCACAAGGCTTTTCGCAAAAGCCAGGAATTGATTATGATCAAACTTATTCACCCGTTATTGATGCTATTACACTCCGATATCTAATAAGTATGGCAGTTCATGAAAAGGTGGACATGCGTCTAATGGATGTTATTACAGCTTATCTTTATGGAAGCCTTGAAAATGAAATTTATATGAAAATCCCTGAAGGATTCAAATTACCAAAGGCTTCTAAAGGCCCTCATGAAAATTATTCTATCAAATTACAGAAATCATTATATGGGCTTAAACAGTCTGGACGCATGTGGTACAACGCCTTAGTGAATTCTTGTTGAATTCAGGATATAAAAATGACCAAATCTGTCCATGTGTTTTTATTAAGAAAACAGATTTTGGTTTTGTGATTCTTGCTATATATGTTGACGATATCAATCTAATAGGAACTCCAGAAGAGCTTCGAGAAGCTATAGATTGTTTGAAACGAGAATTTGAAGTCAAAGACTTTGGAAAAACTAAGTTTTGTCTCGGACTTCAAATTGAACATATGAATGATGGAATTTTTGTTCATCAGTCAACATATACAGCTAAAGTATTAAAAATTTTTCATGGATAAAGCATATCCATTGAGTATTCCAATGGTCGTGAGGTCGCTAGATATAAATAAAGACATATTTAGACCTCGAGAAAATGGTGAAAAACTACTTGGTCCTGAAGTACCATATTTGAGTGCTATTGGTGCACTGATGTATCTTGCAAATAATACTAGACCGGATATAGCATTTGCTATAAATCTATTAGCAAGATTTAGTTCTTCACCAACACGACGACATTGGAATGGTATTAAACACGTCCTTAGATACCTCCAAGGGACAATTGACCTCGGATTATTTTATTCAAATGTAAATGATCCAGAACTGATTGGATATGCAGATGCGGGTTATCTTTCGGATCCGCATAAGGCAGTTCTCAAAATGGCTATTATTTACATATGGTAATACTGCTATATCATGGCGCTCTACGAAGCAAACAATAGCAGCAACTTCTTCTAATCATGCTGAAATAATAGCCATTCATGAAGCAAGTCGAGAGAATGGTGTATGGTTGAGGTCAATGACATTATATTAGAGAGAGTTGTGGTTTATCCTCCAGAAGAGAGATTCCAACTCCTCTATATGAAGATAATGCAGCTTGTATAGCTCAATTAAAGGGAGGATATATTAAGGGAGATAGGACGAAACACATTTCACCTAAATTCTTCTTTACTTATGAACTTCAAAAGAACGGTGAGATTGATGTGCTTCAAATTCGATCAAGTGATAATCTTGCAGATATATTCACTAAATCTCTTCCGACAGCAACCTTTGAAAAATTGAGATATAAAATTGGTTTGCGTCGATTTAAAGATTTCAAGAAATCATCTCATCAGGGGAAGAAATCTACACATGAAGAATAGTGTACTCTTTTTCCTTCACTAGATTTTTTTCCCACTGGGTTTTTATCTAGTAAGGTTTTAACGAGGCATATTCTTTATGTAATGGACATCCAAGGGGGAGTGTTATGAATCCCGAAGATTCATTACATTAATGGATGTCCATCATCCCAGAAAATTACGAAAAGTGATAAATATCACCTAATATTTTTGATATTGGATATATATATATATATATATATATATATATATATATATATGTTAATGGAGGAACATTATAAGAAGTGGAGTGTCCACTTCTTACATGTATGTCTATATATATATATATATATGTATAGATAGGTATGTAAAAAGAATGAAGAAAGAAAAATTTTGAAGAAGAATTGAAAGAATTGAAAAATTCTTTACCGAGAGCATTCTCTCAATTTCTCTCAACTCTCTCTTCTCTCTTTCCCTTTATATATATATACATTAATATATATTATACATTATATATACATTATATAATCAATTTTATAACAATTTTAAAGTATGTAGATTTTTGTTTTCTTTTGGATTCATATTTCCAGCTAATAAAAGCTAAAAGAGGAAATCCCATTCGTACAAATGTCCAAAATCCTAAAATAATTTTAAAACACGACAGGATTTTGAGATATTTATTTCCTTTTCTTCTTTTTTTTTTCTTAAAGATTGTAAAATCCTCTTTTTTAATACCTCAATAAATAATAAATTATCTCGATTGAGTTATTGTATTTTTATTTCGTAAAAATTCTATTACATTTAAGAATTTGAAAATTAAGAAAAGGATTTAAATTTTAAGTAGCCGTTAATAAAGATGGTATTTTTTTTTCTTCTTTTTAATGGGGATAGAGAATATTCTTAAAGGTATAAATAAATTGAAAAAAAATATTATATATATATATATTGAATAAATTGGGTAGAAAATGTCAACGAAGAAAAACAAAAAACTGTAGGGAGTTATTATGAGGTACCAACAGACAGCTCTAAAAAATAATTGGTAAAAAAGTTAGCAAAAGAATGGACAAATTAGAAATTGTTTGGGAATCTTTCTTTGTCTTTTCATCCTTATTTCTTTATAGGATGAAGATTACTTACTTATAAAAAAAAAAGAAAAAAGGATGAAGATTACTTTGTTCTATTTCTAAACGTAAAAGAAATATAGAAAGAAAAAGAAAAAGAAAATTACTTTATGATATAAAAGGAAAGGTTTTAGGAAATATACATTGTTTACAAGATTTCTATTTTTATGTTATGATTTACTATATATCAAAATTGGGAGGAGGAAGATTAAGTCTTAGTTAAAGAATTTGGAATATGAATTAAAGCCTAAGATTGTTCAAATTCAACTTATAGTTCAAATTTTATTGAAGGAAATATTTCCCATGAGTTTTATCTAATTAGGGTTAAACTTGTAATCTTGTAACAAAAAATTTAGTAATTTATTTGTGTCCGATAGTTATTTTAACTAAATTAGATTTGAGTAGCGTAATCAATTTAAAACAAATGATGTTGATTTTTTTTTTTTTTAATTTGAGACATCTTTACATCTAAGCATTAGTATTGTTACCCTGGAATAAAAATTTAAAAACACATGTCTAGCTTGTGTAAACAATTGCTTTAAGCTTTCCACAATACCATCCAACATAGCAAGATTGTCCTCTACTTGATGAAATTGAGATACCAGATAATCTGTCACCACCATCATCGGACTTTTCAGATTTCCTGCACCAACGTGAAGCTTCTCCAAATGGCCATCAACTCCCCATGCTCTGCCAAAGAAATCATCGGTAAAGGTCCTGCTCCGGACTTCCACACCACCCCTTCCTGATTTTTCAATACAAAGCCATAACCAGCCCCTATTGAACTGTACGAAGCATCGATTTTGAGCATTTAATATCCCATGTCAGGTGGCATCCACTTGGATATTTTATCGATTGCTTGTGTGACTGCACTGTCTCCAGAATTTTGAAAACTTCAGTGAAGAAAAGTAGAAAAATGTAATCTTGTATTTTTATTTTTTTTCCTTATATTTCAGTTGTTGTATTATTACATGTATTTATATTACTCAAGTGATGTAATACAAGGAAATAATTTCATTCCTATTCTATGTTTGGAATAAGTCTAACGGCTTCATTCCTTTTTTATATCAAACGGCTCCTTCCTTTTACGCAGCATATGACAACTGCTACTTCCTTTCATTCCCCCTCAAGTTGTATCGTGGGGATTAAGAATGTGCAACTTGCTAAGTATGTTGTAGAAGGTCCGTTTAGTTCCCGCCTTGGTGAGTATATCGACTAACTGGTCTTCTGAGCGAATATATGGAGTAGTGATAATGTCTTTTTCAATCTTTTCCTTAATAAAGTGTCGATCAACCTCCACATGTTTTGTCCTGTCATGTTGGACAAGGTTTTCAGTTATACTGATTGCCGCTTTATTATCGCACATTAATTCCATGGTGGTTTGTGGAGGAAATCTGATTTCGTTGAGTAGTTTCTTAATCCATAATAATTCTGCAATTCCTTTAGACATCCCTCGGAACTCGGCTTCAACACTTGATAGGGAAACGACTTTTTGCTTTTTACTTCGCCAAGTCACTAAATTGCCTCCGACAAAGGTAAAGTATCCAGATGTAGATCTGCTATCCACTTGATTCCCTGCCCAGTCTGCATCTGTATAACCCTACATATTCAAATGACCATTTTTAGAAAATAAAATGCCAACATTACAAGTTCCTTTGAGATATCGTAGAATCTGGATAGTTGCGTTCATATGCTCTGCCTGAGGATTGTGCATGAATTGACTAATGATCCCAACTGTATAGGCTATATCGGGTCTAGTATGTGATAAGTAGATGAACTTTCCCACGAGTCTTTGATATTTTTCACGATCAACTGTCTCTTTATTCTTATTCTCTCGAAAATTGTAATTTGCTACCATTGGTGTTTCTGCTGGTTTACAATCGAGGAGTCCTGTTTCTGTTAGAAGATCTAGGATGTATTTTCTTTGTGATAAGAACAACTTATCTTTTGATCTCATGACCTCAATTCCCAAGAACTACTTAAGTTTTCCTAAATCTTTCATCTCAAATTCGTTGAACAGGTTTTCTCGCAGTCTTGTAATCTCTTCGTTATCATTGCATGTGATAATTATGTCGTCCACATATATGATAAGACAAGTAACTTGGTCCTTCTCTCCTTTAAGGAATAGAGTGTGATCAGCATTGCTCTGTCTATATCCATAATTTTTCATTGCAATTTTAAACTTCCTGAACCAAGCTCGTGGAGATTGTTTTAGTCCGTATAAGGCCTTCTTTAATCTGCATACCTCGTTTCTTTTGAACCCATCAGAAAAACCGGGAGGTGCTTCCATGTAGACCTCTTCTTTTAAATCGCCATGTAAGAATGCGTTTTTTACATCAAACTGATGTAAGGGTCAATCTAAATTTACTGCTAGGGAGACAAGGACTTGGATGCTATTGATTTTGGCAACTGGACTAAAAGTTTCAGAGTAATCTATACCATAGGTTTGCGTGTATCCATTAGCTACCAACCGTGCTTTGTGTCTTTCGATTGTACCTTCAGCTTTATGTTTGACTGTAAACACTCATTTACATCCCATTGGTCTTACTCTACTTGGTAGGTTGCACTTCTCCCACGTGACATTTTTTTCTAGTGCTTGCATCTCGGTTTCCATTGCCTGATGCCATTCTGAACTATCCTTTGCTTCTTGTGCATTCCTTGGAATTTGGACTGTGTAAAGATTTTGATTGAATATCTTCACTTCTTTTGATACGTTCCCCCTGACAAGATTAACTACCGGATATCTTACGGTTCGTGACAGACGTTCTGGTGAGTATCGTTTCGGGGGTATTCCCCTTGTACTCCTTACCGGTAGTCTTGATTCTGGGATATTATCTGCATCACTGTGATCAAAGTATACGTTTGCGGAAGGTAAAGAATTGTCCCTAAAATTTTGAGCAGTTTCAGGAGTACCTTCGTTAGACACATCCGTTGAAGGTGATTGTGGAACAATGGCACTTGCATCGTCGATCTGTGTTTCCGTGATGGGATTGCTTTCAAGGTTGTTTGTGGGAAGTGTGTCTAACCAACTTAATGGGTCGATACTAGGTGTAAGTTCCCCCTGACCATTAATGTGGTTATAGTAAAATTCGTGTTCTAAAAAATTACAATCAAAGGTCGTGAACACTTTCTTTGTAGGTGGGTGATAATACCTGTACCCTTTCTGGTTGATTTTATATCCCACAAAAACATATTTTAGGGCACATGGATCCAACTTTGTGCGATTTTCCTTTTGAATATGAACAAACACAGAGCACCCAAATATTTTTGGTTGAAGACTAGAGGGTGGTGTTTGTCCTAAAGAGTCATAAAAGATGTCAGAAGGAGTTTTCATTTTAAGTACCTTTGTTGGAAGTCGATTTAATAAAAAAACAGAGGTTGCAACTGCTTCAGGCCAGAAAATTTTTGGAACCTTTGATTCAATTAGCAGAGCTCTTGTAATTTCTAAAATAATTCTATTTTTTCTTTCTGCCACCCCATTTTGTTGAGGTGTGTTTGGACAAGAGGTCTGATGAATAATCCTTTTTTCTTGAAAAATACTTTTTAATTTTTGGTTTACAAATTCTCCTCCATTATCTGACCGAAGAATTTTTATTCCCTTTTGAAATTGATTTAAAATCATGTAGAAAAAATGAATAAAAA
Source organism: Asclepias syriaca (assembly GCA_027405835.1). Classification (NCBI taxonomy): domain Eukaryota; kingdom Viridiplantae; phylum Streptophyta; class Magnoliopsida; order Gentianales; family Apocynaceae; genus Asclepias; species Asclepias syriaca. Next base: position 6,168,736 of record CM049929.1, on the reverse strand, counting down.
TTTGAGCAACCTCAGATTTATTTTTTAAAAAATATACCCATGTCATTCGAGAATAATCATCAATAAATAATAAGAAATATGAAAATTTATTATGAGTAGTACTTGGTGCTGGGCCCCAAACATCTGTATGTATTAAATCAAATAAGTTTGATGTCCTAGTATTTGAAGGAAAATGAGGTTGTCTATGGCTCTTTGCCAAGACCCAAGTTTCACATACAAAATTATTAGGAAGGGTTGGAAATAAAACCTTAAAATAGTTGGCAGAGGGATGACCTAGTCGTCTATGCCAGATCCAGATGTTATTTTGGTTACTGACCATCAAAACGGAGCCTTGAGGAGCAATATCATCGACGTAATACAGACCGTTTCTTTCAGTGCCAAGCCCAATAATCTCCTTGGTCCGGATGTCCTGTAGTAAGCAAAAGTCAGCATAAAGAGAGACAACACAATTTAACTCTTTAGTAGCTTGACTAACATATAGTAATTTGCATGAAAGTGAAGGAATATATAAACATTTTGATAATTTTAAGCTTGGTGATATCTCAACACTTCCTATTTTTTCCACTTTTACTAAGTTTCCACTAGCAGTAGAAATTTTTTTTTATCGGTAGATGGTTAGCACTGATATCTCTAATATCGTATGTCATAGTATCAATGGCTCCTGAATCGATAATCCAATTTTTATCTTTGTTTTGTTTGGATTGACAAGATAAAGCAAAATGTTTTTTATTAATCTCTTTTAATTTTGAAAAGATATTATTCTAGGGAATTCTTTTTTTCTTTTTTCTTTTTTTCTTTTTGTTTCATTTAACGGACCAAACTTATTACTCATTTTTATCGGTTCACACAAATATTCATAATTTGACGGGATAATTTTATGCACGAAATAATTATTAAAGGATTGTGGGCCTGTTCCAAAGGAACTAGGCCCGATACCTATTTTTGGTCCATAACTAGCTGGGTCATTGATAACTCTAAAATAATAGAGTTATTCACATCTAATTAGCCACATTTTATTCGGGAATTAACTGAAATTATTTGGAAAATGGAATGAAAATGTGTTGATTTGATATTTTCTCTCTTTTTACCTAAAAATGTGGATTTATTGTTAAAAGTCAATTTAATTTCTCAAAATGTGGACTAACTATATTATTTATTATTATTTGGGAATTAATTTGAATTGATTTATTTTGACAAGGGTAAAAAGAGAATTTTGATGGTTGAAATTGGTGAAAAGAAGTTGGATAAAAGTTGACCGTGAAGAAAGTAAAATATGTGTGGAAAGGGAAATATGTGTGGAAAGGGAAATATGTGTGGATAATTTGCATCTATACGTGTGTATATATATATATATATATATATATATATATATATATATATATATATATATATATATATATATTATATATAATGCAAGTGCTCCGCAAGTGCTCCACTATATATATCTTCTTCTTTTTGTATATATATATATATATATAGATATATATATGTATATATATATATGAGAAGAGAAGAGAAGAAGTTCATGGGAGAGGAGGAGAAATAGAGTACTACCATAGCTTTTGTATGTTTGTGTTTAGTTACGGGAAGCTTAGAATATAGGCAGTGGGTAGTGTGTTTTAGAGTGTTTTAGAGTCTAGATCGAGTGGAAACGAACCTGAGAAAGCTGGGGCGACTTTGTTGGAATTTTTCGGGCTGTTCATGAACGAGGGCAGCAGCACCACGCAAAGGGAACGAAGGGCAGCAGCTTGATTAAATCCAATTTGGGGCAGTAGGGTGATCTCCGACCCGAGTAACCCTCTTCCCATTTCTTCAATTTGTTACTGTTTTGTAATTGAATGTTCTTCAATTTGTTACTGTTTTGTAATTGAATGTTCTTTGTGATATGAGAATGTTTACATTTTTTCAAGGATTAATTAAAAGTATTTTGGGATTGATATGTTTTCCGTCTTGGGATTGACTGGTGTCACTATGGACCTAGGGACTGTTTTTCCTATTACTTTAATCCTTGTCTTTCATGATTCGTTTCAGCAAAATATATATTCATAACCTGAAGGTGCTGTAGTCTAGTAAATTATAAACATGTGGAAAAACGTAATGTGGCATAAGATGAATAGAATGCATAAGTTTTGTGTATCGTTTTCTTTATTGATGCTTGTATGGGGCATGCTTAGTTTATTCATGCAATCACTTAAACGGATTAGAAATAACTTGCGGTTACGACTGTCCAAGTTATGTATCTAACTAGTATCTGGCTTTCTAACCGGAAGGGGTCTAGTTGACACATTAATTGCATGGCACTTGCTTGAGGCGCATGACCGTGCGGTCAATATTGCAGGGGACACGACCAATTTCACTGTCTTGTGTTGTTCTAGGTTCACGGTACTTCGTACTCCATGAGACGATGTTATCGGGGGTTTAGACTAGTAGGCTAAGTAGTCTGGGTAGAACCAGACCACTGTAGTGTTAATTTGGAAACCAAAAAGCATGCTTAGCATTCTTGGATTCACTATTGGTTTGTATTTGCATTTTTGGCTTGATTTTTACAGCATTGTATTACCTGTTGTATTCTCATGGTGATTTTCCAGTAGGATGTCATGTAGTAGTAGTTAGGTAGAATTGCTGCGGCATTGGTGATGCTGCAACAATATCTTAGCAGTAGCTTAACCTCCGAATCTCCACCCAATATTCATTATTCTTTATTCTTTTATTCTTTTAACCAAATGTAAATCATGTTTGCATGCATAATTGGCATACAAAATCTCTATGGGATCGATAATCTTGTACTTAGGTACATATATTACTTGTTGACCGGTGTATACTTGCACTTGTTAAGATTGCGTTGATTTATTCTATTTTATTATCTTCTCAATTTGTGACACACGCACACAACGCAACAAGTTTTTGGCGCCGTTGCCGGGGATTTTGGTGTCAATTGATTGTAAATATTGTTTGCATTTGGTTATATTTTTGTTGTTTTATGTTATACTCATTCTTGAGCTTATGAGATTATTGAAATGATTGTATGAGGGACGAATAAATTATGCATGGGCTGAACTGTTTTTTGTGAGTTTATTGATCTGAATTATTTGTCAAATTTTCAGCTTGTGTATATCATATATTTCTTAACGTGTGCTGATTTTTGCATGAGTAAAATGCAAAAGGACTCTCAATCTACATTGCTGCCACTAGATCCAGAAATTGAGAGAACAACTAAATCGTTAAGAAAGAAGAAGCAAACTACAGATAAGGCGGTCATGGCAGAACAATGAGTTATCAAGCTGAACCCGTCTACAATCTTGTAGTAATGGCAGATGATGGGGACCATGCTATCTGACAGTATGTTGTCCCTATGTTTAATGAGCTGAATCCAAGCATTATGCGACCAGAGATTGCCGCAACACAATTTGAGCTGAAACCGGTGATGTTTCAGATGCTATAAATAGCACAATGAGGAGAATGAGGAATACTCAGCTTGGCTAGAAGAAAACTCTCAAGATTTCAAATTCAGAGCTCAATTTGAATCTTTGGACTTGTCTTCTAGGGATTTTAAAGTGACAAAACCTTCTGTGAAAGAACCACCCAAGCTGAAATTAAAGTCATTGCCGCAACATTTGAAGTATGGATTTCTAGGGGCAGAATCTACACTGCCAGTGATTATTTCAGCACTGCTGAGTGTGGAACAGGAGGAGAATTGCTTGGAGCTTTGCAACAGCATAAGAGAGCTATGTGATGGACCATAGCTTATATCAAAGGTATATGACCAACCTTATGCATGCACAAGATAATTTTGGAAGACAATTCCAAAAATTTAATAGAAGGGCAGAAATGATTAAATCCAATTACGAATGAAGTGGTAAAGGAACAAATTATCAAGTGGCTAGATTTTGGCATTATTTATCCTATATCTGATAGCGCTGGGGATGGAGAATTTGCATGGATTACAAAAAGATAAACAAAGCCACAAGAAACAACTGCTTCCCACTGCCTTTCATTGATCAAATGTTGGATAGGTTGGCTGGACGAGATTCTGATTGATTTCTGGATGGTATTCTGGTTACAATCAGATTGCTGTAGCACCAGAGGACCAGAACAAAATGACCTTCACTTGTCCTTATGGTACTTTAGCATTTAGAAGAATGTCATTCAGACTGTGTAATGCTCCAGCAATGTTCCAACGATATATGATGGCCATTTTCACAGATATGGTGGAGCAATATTTAGAGGTTTTCATGAATGACTTCTCCATATTTGGGGACTCTTTTGAAAAATTCTTAGAGAATGTGGCCAAGGTGCTTAAACGTTGTGAGGACACCAACCTAGTCCTCAATTGGAAGAAGTGTCACTTCATGGTTAAAGAAGACATTGTACAAAACTCTTCACCTTTAATACTTGTCGATGCTAAGTAGTTAATTGATCACAATCTATAAGTGAACACTTTCATCTATTATTTATTGCATTTCTTTTTATTTCGTTTTTTTTATTTCTTCTTGTTTGTTTTTATTTTTTTTCAGCATTCGATTTCTTTTCCTTGTTTTGTTTTAATTGTTGTTCTTTTATTTTCATGTGCTTCAATTCGGAATTAATGGCTGTTTACTCCTAAGTTTCTTTCAGAATTTTCAGAATTGGTTTTGAGACTTCAATTTCATATTGCACTGCTGTTCTCTTTCTCTCTTATCGGTACTCTTTTGCTTGTTAATACAGGTATGCCTACGGTCAAAGAGTAAAAGGAGTCAAGGCTATTTTATTAAGAAATGGGACTTGCCACTGCCTCTGGACAGAAATGCTGTGACAACAAGCTGCCACACACCGACAAAGCCATTCAAGGCTGCCTTAGTCCAATTTCAATTTCAAAATTCAGGCGGTGCCATTCAACAAGGGACTGCCATGAATTGACTACTTATGCAAGCAGCCCTAGTTCCTTTCAATTTCAAAATTTTCAATGGGTGGCATACAACTAGAACCTGTTGGGAAACCAAAAAGGTTAGTTTAATTTTTATATTTTATTTGTGGAGAATATGTGTGAATTGAAAAGACAAAGAGAGAAAGGAGTGGGGAGTTGTCTAAAGGATACTTTTCGGCCTTCAACAAACCAGAAGATTCCAGGTTAGTACTCACTTTTCTACATTTTTATTTCTTCTCGGTAATGTGAGTTGGTGTATGGAACTTGCAAAAAAAAATTATGGTTCATTTCTCTTATCTTAATGTGAGTATACACTCCTTGAGTAGCATGTATAGAATTTATGGAGTACAATTTTTGCATTACCAATAGATAGAGGATTGTATTGGTTGTATTTAGGGTTCTAGTTATACTTGAGTTCTTGTGTGTGAGCATGCTTGTAGAAATGACAGATTTGCCAGTTGATGTGTATCTTGGTTTATTGTGTTGGGCAAAAGGGTGGTTATGATTCAAAATGAATTTCATGTCTTAATGGTGGTCTTCATGTTTTTACTTAGTAACAATGACCGCTTGAATTGTTGGTATATTTGTGTTTGCTTTCTCCTCACCCGAGAATTGAGAACTTATGTGCCACTAATGCGTTTGTTTCCCATGCTTCATGTTGAACTAGTTTTCCCTTTTTATGATCAGTCCAATGGCTTGTTTTCCCCATGTTGCTACAGCAATGAGGACATTGCTCCTCTTAAGTTTGGGGGAGGGTGTCCTCTTGTGGCAAAAAGTTCAAAATGTTGCTAATTTTAAAAACATTTTCCTGCTGTCTTTTAAATGCATAAACATCCTCTTTGTTGAAATTCTGAGTGATCTATTTATTTGAATGCATGGACGCCTTGTCTGAATAACTGTTTTAGGATGCCTTATAAATTGATTGATCTGGCATAGAAGACCTGTTTGCATCAATGTGGCAGCATTTTTCATATTAACCATTAGAACCTTAGTTTTAGCAGGATTAGCGTAGACTTTTGGGACCCGATTTATGATGTTATCTTAAAAACAAAAGTACATTCTCGTAGACTTTGTACCTTCTTTTAGGAATAATGAGGCATTAGTTGACTCTAAGTGAGAATTATTTCAACTCCCTATCTTTTGCACATAGTCTTACTTGGAAATTTCATGTTTATAAAAAGAGTCACTTTGGTATGAAGGTTCAGAATTTTTAGACTCATCTGTTATAGTCCTTGATGCGAAATCCTAGTAGATTTGGTACTAAAGAAATGATTGAGGCATGTTCTTGAACCGTTTGAGCCTTTCTAGCTTACCATAATATATTTTGCTTCATTAGTTAACCCAAGTTGAGCCTAAGCCTAATTTCTTGACACCCTTATTAAATAGCCACTTATCCTAAATGTTTTGCATGTATCCATTCTTTGTTTTCCCTAAACTTGATCTTAGTCTGCTATGAACACTGTTAAACATAAGTTTGGGGGTATGCTGAGAATGCTATGAGGAGGAACATAGAAATGCTGCAGCACAATGCTGCAGCATTATCATTTTTTTTTTGGATTAGTGGTATTTAAGGAAAATTTGAATTTCTAATATAAATGCTCTACGTATTGAGGGTATGTGTATGAAAACATGTGTGAAAAAATGAAAGCACCCTCTTTACTTTAAAAAGAAAAAAAAAGAAGAACAAAAAGAGAGAAAAAAAGGAAATATGTGTTATGCTTCTTTGAGGTCAAATGCTAAATACTGATTGTGGTTAAATGTTGCACGTATTTCTGAAGCAGGATGTAAATGTTTATGTTCCTTGAGTTGATTCAAAAAAAATTGGGAAGTGATAGCATTGGGTAGAAGCTCTTGGCAGACTAGGACTAAGTTTTGAGCCTACTTTTTATCCATATTTTTCCAACCTTAGCCCTAGCCTACATTACAACCAATTTAAGACCTCTTTGATCTTTATTGCTAAATTTGCTACATTAGTGGAGAGGGGTGTAATAGATTGAGTTTGAGGATACAAAATGAACCTTAGGATTACCATATGTTGACTTATGAATGAGAGATTGAAAAGGAAAGACTATTCACACGTACACTGGAGTGGAAATTCTTTGAGCTTGTGTTAGTTAATATTTGGTTATTCAACTAAGGATGGAACATTATGTCTACTTGAATTTTGAATTTTCTCTTTCTGAAATCATTGGTCCCAGGTTTGACTGAACTTGCTGAACAAAGTTTTTATGTGTGTATGTATATTTCTATTGCTTCCGCATTGCTGCAGCATTGCTCGGGACGAGCAATGACCTAAGTTTGGGGGTGTGATAACTCTAAAATAATAGAGTTATTCACATCTAATTAGCCACATTTTATTTGGAAATTAACTGAAATTATTTGGAAAATGGAATGAAAATGTGTTGATTTGATATTTTCTCTCTTTTTACCTAAAAATGTGGATTTATTGTTAAAAGTCAATTTAATTTCTCAAAATGTGGACGAGCTGTATTATTATTTATTATTTGGGAATTAATTTGAATTGATTTATTTTGACAAGGGTAAAAAGAGAATTTTGATGGTTGAAATTGGTGAAAAAAAGTTGGATAAAAGTTGACCGTGAAGAAAGGGAAATATGTGTGGATAATTTGCATCTATACGTGTGTGTATATATATATATATATATATAATTCTCACACACACACACCATATTTGTGAGAGTGGTTGAACAAAAAGATATATATATTGGAGCACTTGCTATATATATATATATATATAGCAAGTGTTCCACTATATATATCTTCTTCTTTTTGTATATATATATATAGATATATATGTATATATATATGAGAAGAGAAGAGAAGAAGTTCACGGGAGAGGAGGAGAAATAGAGTACTACCATAGCTTTTGTATGTTTGTGTTTAGTTACGGGCATCTTAGAATATAGGCAGTGGGTAGTGTATTTTAGAGTGTTTTAGAGTCTAGATCGAGTGGAAACGAACCTGAGAAAGCTGGGGCGACTTTGCTGGAATTTTTCGGGCTGTTCATGATCGAGGGCAACAGCACCACGCAGAGGGAATGAAGGGCAACAACAACTTGATTATATCCGATTTGGGGCAGTAGGGTGATCTCCGACCCGAGTAACCCTCTTTCCATTTCTTCAATTTGTTACTGTTTTGTAATTGAATGTTCTTCAATTTGTTACTGTTTTGTAATTGAATGTTCTTTGTGATATGAGAATGTTTACATTTTTTCAAGGATTAATTAAAAGTGTTTTGGGATTGATATGTTTTCCGTCTTGGGATTGACTGGTGTCACTATGGACCTAGGGACTATTTTTCCTATTACTTTAATCCTTGTCTTTCATGATTCGTTTCAGCAAAATATATATTCATAACCTGAAGGTGTTGTAGTCTAGTAAATTATAAACATGTGGAAAAACGTAATCTGGCATAAGATGAATAGAATGCATAAGTTTTGTGTATCGTTTTCTTTATTGATGCTTGTATGCGGCATGCTTAGTTTATTCATTCAATTACTTAAACGGATTAGGAATAACTTGCGGTTATGACTGTCCAAGTTATGTATCGAACTAGTATCTGGCTTTCTAACCGGAAGGGGTCTAGTTGACACGTTAATTGCATGGCACTTGCTTGAGGCGCATGACCGTGCGGTCAATATTGCAGGGGACACGACCAATTTCACTGCCTTGTGTTGTTCTAGGTTCACGGTACTTCGTACTCCATGAGACGATGTTATCGGGGGTTTAGACTAGTAGGCTAAGTAGTCTGGGTAGAACCGGATCGCTGTAGTGTTAATTTGGAAACCGAAAAGCATGCTTAGCATTCTTTGATTCACTATTGGTTTGTATTTGCATTTTTGGCTTGATTTTTACAGCATTGTATTACCTGTTGTATTCTCATGGTGATTTTCCAGTAGGATGTCCTGTAGTAGTAGTTAGGTAGAATTGCTGCGGCATTGGTGATGCTGCAGCATTTCTGTTGCTGCAGCAGTAGCTTAACCTCCGAATCTCCACCTAATATTCATCATTCTTTATTCTTTTATTCTTTTAACCAAATGTAAATCATGTTTGCATGCATAATTGGCATACAAAATCTCTGTGGGATCGATAATCTGGTACTTAGGTACATATATTACTTGTTGACCGGTGTATACTTGCACTTGTTAAGATTGCGTTGATTTATTCTATTTTATTATCTTCTCAATTTGTGACACACGCACGCAACGCAACAGCCATCTAGTTCGTTGGCCCATCCCTTGCCCTTATAGCTTCGGTTTGGACCATAGCCTTGCCCTAATCCTTTTACCGCCGCTTCCATGTGCGATCCTCCTCCTCCAGGCGCAGTCGTTGGCCGGGTTTCTCCAGGTATGGGTGCCGTGGGCAGAGCTCTTGTGGCTCCATATGCTGCAAACCTCTCGTCTGACGTGATCATGCTAGAGTTGTCGAGATTGTTAATGGCCGCCGCCGCTTGGCCAGCCTTGTCGTGTGGCAGCCGTCGTTTGTTCCAATTCTCTGGGAAGCCATGGATAAAGAAGCAATTTTTCTTCTCATGTCCAAGTTTTTTGCAATTCGTGCATTTGAGGGTTTTTTGCTTGTTCTTACTCCGATATTGCCACGATTCAGGTTTCTGGGGTTGTTGGTTGGTCTTGTAACACGTACTGAGACCCGATCCTATGCCCTCGACGGTGGATTGTCCAAGGATTTGGAGCCGGGATTCCTCCTGGCGGGCTGCGGCGTAGGCGGCTTGTACGGTGGGTAGTGGACTCTCTTGTAAGATGTCCCTCTTGACCATTTCGAACCAATCGTCTAGTCCATGGAGGAATTGAAAGAGTCTTTGCTCTTGCCTTTCGTTATCCCATGCGGTAATGTTTTCGACACTTTTCATTGGGTTCTTTTTTCTGCGATCTATCTCCTGCCATATTTCTTGAAAACACGAATAGTATTCTTTCAATGATTGATTTGATTGTGCATATGTATTTGCCTTGACTGAAAGATGGAATATTTGCAAGGAGTTTTCTCCTGATCTGTAGGTGGTGTTAAGGTCGTCCCACAGTGCTTTAGAAGATGGGTATTGGATGAACCGACCAATCAACGAAAGGTCCATGGCCTGGATGATCCATGTGAATACCTGGAGATCCGACTGCTTCTATTTCCTGAATTCGGGATCGTTGGGACTTGGTGGCGATGGATTTCCAGTCAAGTGGTGTTCTCTGCCTCGTGCTTGAATCGCCAATTTCACCCAATCGGACTATAGTGCAAAGTTATGTTCGTTGAGTTTTAAATCAACGTGAGGATTGCTATTCTGTTCCGATTGTTGATTGAACTTTAAAAGCTGCTCGAGGGCTTTGGTTGTGATGACGGTGGTTTGGTCGCCGCCTTTCGAGGTTGGGCTGGTAGAACCATCATCTTTACCCATTTGCAGGTGGTTGGTTTATTGGTAGATGATGAGAAAAAAAATGATCCCTTTTTGTGGATCAGAACGCTCTGATACCATGAAGAAAAGTAGAACAATGTAATCTTGTGTTTTTATTTTTTTCCTTATATTTCAATTGTTGTATTGTTACAGATATTTATACTACTCAAGTGATGTAATACAAGAAAATGATTTCATTCCTTCCTTTTACGCAGCATATGGCAACTGCTACTTCCTTTCATTCAGAACGCGTTAAGTCCTTCCAGATTGGTTGCCACAATATCCTTTGGCTGCTTTCCATGACCCGTGAAGTGAACCCGATTCCTATTTCGCTATATACTCCTCATACACATGATAACCCTTTTCGGTGTATTTCGTTGCTCTTGATCACCTTTCAATACGAGAAAGAAAAAAAATGTAAAAAGGATGATGCCTTCTTCAAATACTTGTCCGGATAAAACCCTAATTCATTCCATACCAACAATGCAAAAAACAATTGAAGAAGATATGAATATCATCCTCTAACATCTTCTCCAACGCATCCCTTTATTCAATAAAATTCTTCCATGAATGATAGACCGCCAAAAACTCCTATAAGGAATGATACCTTTCCTTTAGAATAGCCATCAAAGTATTTGAACATTTGATCAATCTCCATGCTTGTTTAGCTAACAATGCTTGATTAAAAATAAATAAATTCTTAGAAGAATAAACTATTTTATATGTGAAAAAACACTCTCAAATTCTTATTTTGATTCTTTTTTCTTGTTGTTTTATTCATTAAATTGAAGTTCTATTTATACATACAAGTAATGGATATTGATAGGTATGTCAATCAATTCCTAACAGCTCTTTCCCTTTTATAACGTCTACTTTGGTTTTGTAGGACTTTCCTTCATTCCCCCTCAAGTTTGACAGTAGGATCTCCAATGCCTAACTTGGTCAAGACTTCATGAAACATACGGTCATTGACTGCTTTTGTTAGGATGTTAGCGAGTTGTTCTTCTGATTTGATGTATGGAAGTGTAATAGTGTCATCTTTAATTTTTTCTTTGATGAAGTGTCTGTCCACTTCAATATGTTTAGTTCTGTCGTGTTGAACTGGGTTTTCTGATATGCAAATCGCTGATTTGTTGTTGCACATTAGTTTGCATGGTTCTTTTGGAGTAAATCCTAATTCGTTTAGAAGTTTCCGTATCCATAAGATCTCTGATATCCCTCTTGCCATCCCTCGAAATTCAGCTTCGGCGCTAGATAATGCGACCACCTTTTGTTTCTTGCTTTTCCATGTGACTAGGTTTCCTCCGACAAATATGAAGTATCCAGCTGTTGACTTACGATACATCTTGTTACCTGCCCAATCAGCGTCCGTGTATCCCTGCAATAATAGATTTCTATTATTATTTTTAAAGTAAATACCATAATTACTCGTACCTTTCAAATATCTGATGATTCTGAGTGCATCGTCTATATGGCCTTTTTGGGGTTTATGCATAAACTAGCTTACTACGCTCACTGCATAAGCTATATCTAGACGTGTGTGAGATAGGTAGATTAGTTTGCCTACTAATCTCTGGTATTTTTCTTGCCCTATTACTGGTTCCCCATCCTCGATTTTTAAACCATGGTTAGCGATCATTGGAGTATCAGCTGGTTTACAATCTACCATTCCTGTTTGTGCTAGGATATCCAAAATGTATTTTCATTGAGAGATAAATATTCCTTCCTGGGATCGGAGAACTTCAATTCCAAGAAAGTATGTCAGTCCTCCGAGGTCCTTCATTTCAAAATCTTTAAATAAGTTTAATTTTAGCATAGTGATTTCTTCCACATCATCTCCAGTAATGATCATATCATCGACATAGATGATTAAACAAGTTACCCGTCCATCCCTTTTCTTCAAGAATAGTGTATGATCTGATTGACTTTGATGATATCCATATTTTTTCATGGCAATGGTGAATCTCCCGAACCATGCTCTATTAGATTGCTTTAACCCGTATAGTGCTTTCCTTAATCTACATACTTCATTTCTCCCAAAAATTTTCATGAAATCCGATGGAGCTTCCATGTAGACTTCTTCTTGTAAGTCTCCATGGAGGAATGCATTCTTAACTTCAAACTGATGAAGTGGCCAGTTTAGGTTGGCGGCTATTGAGAAAAGGATCCTGATTTTATCAATTTTGGCTACTGGGCTGAAGGTTTCAGAGTAATCAATCCCGTAGGTTTGTGTATACCCTTTTGCTACCAGCCTGGCTTTGTATCGCTCGATTGTTCTGTCAACTCTATGTTTTATAGTGAATACCCACTTGCATCCTACTGGTTTCTTTCTAGGAGGTAGATGACTTTTCTCCCAAGTCTGGTTTTTTTCCATAGCTTCCATCTCTTCTTTCATTGCTTGTTGCCATTCCTTTCTGTCTTTGGCTTCATTGAAATTCCGAGGTACTTTTTCCGAGTAGAGTGTTGTCATGAATGTTCTTGCCTCCATCGTGAGTCTTTTTGTAATACAATTTGCTATTGGATATTGCGACTTGCGAGAAACTTGTTCTGGACTATATCTTTTTGCTGAAATTCCCCTAGTGCTTCTGGGAGGCAATTGATAGGTACCTGTACCTGCATCATTCTCAACAGGGTGTCTCCGAGAGATGTATCAGAGTCATTTAAAGCGGAAGTATTTGATAAATGATCAGTTCCAAACGAGTTATCATTAGAAGTTTCGTTACCATTATCTCTAATTGGCGATTCTGGAGGAGGATAATGTGGCTCGTCTTCTGAAGGAACAGGTATTTGTTCATTGCCTGGTTTCATATTTTTAAAGTTTATTGACTCAGGTATCTTTAGTTCTTATAACCAAGTTAGAGGGTCACTAGCAGTTCCCCCCTGACCACTAGATTGGTTTTGAAAATAAAATTCAGTTTCCAAAAAATTGCAATCCATAGTGACATATAGACGCCTGGAGGGAGGGTGGTAACATCTATACCCCTTTTGGTTTAAGCCATAACCAATGAAAATACACTTAAGGGCACAAGGGTCTAGTTTAGAGCGCTTAGCTTTTGGAATATGTATAAAAACAGTACATCCAAATATTTTTGGTGGAAGAGGGACTGTGTTTTCAATATGTGTTAAGGTTTGAAACATACTAGAAGGTGTTTTCAGCCCTAGGATTTTTGTAGGTAACTTATTCATGAGATAGACAGAGGTTGAGATAGCTTCAGGCCAAAAAGTAGTGGGTACATGAGAGTCAAATAAAAGAGCTCTAACCATCTCAAGGATAGTCCTATTTTTCCTTTCAACAACTCCGTTTTGTTGTGGGGTGTTGGGACACAAGGTTTCGTGAAGAAGTCCATTTTGTTGAAAAAAGTTCCTCATTGTTTCATTCAAATATTCCCCCCCCCCCCCATTATCAGAAAGAAGAATTTTAATTTTTTTGTTATATTGTGTCAAAACCATTTTATAAAATTGAATAAATTTCTCGGGAACTTCCGATTTATTTTTTAAAAATGAAACCCATGTCATACGGGTACAATCATCAATGAATAACACAAAATAAGTAAATGATTTTCTCAATTTATTAGGAGCAGGGCCCCACACATCTGAATGTACTATCTCGAATATATTATTAGCACGAGTATTGGTGTTTGGAAAAGTAGTACGGTGGCTTTTTGCCAAAACACAAGAAGAGCAATGTTCAAAAATAGGTAGTTGAGGAAATAAAGTTTTAAAATACCTAGGGGAGGGGTGTCCCAACCGTCTATGCCACTTCCAGCTTAATGACATATCTTTTGAATGAAAAGAGGAGCCTGTAGGGGAAACTTCATTTATGTAATAAAGCCCGTTCCGTTCAGTACCACGGCCAATTATCCTCTTCGTCAGAATATCCTGGAGAATGCAAAAATTTGGGTACATAAAAACCACACAATTTAATTCTTTTGTTGCTTGACTTATCGAAAGTAACTTGCAGGTTAAAGAAGGAATAAATAGACAGTGAGAGATGTTAATTTCTGGTGTTAACTTTAATTTCCCAGCACCTTTGACTGTAGTAATACTCCCATTAGCAGTTAATATTTGAGAGATTTGAGGATAAGTTTTTTCAAAAATATCTTTATTATCATATGTCATTGTATTAGTAGCACCGGAATCTAAAATCCACTCAAAGTACTGCAGCCCATCTCCGTGATGGTTTTATGACCAAGCAATCCATGGGCCTTAGAAGTGGTAGTGGGCTTCAGCATAGGTCCAATATTGGATATATTTTCCATAGACGTACGAAACTTCTCAAAATCTCCAGAATCTCCATTTCTTCTGAAACTCTCCAGAAACCTTCGTGATGTAGCGCCGCTGTCGCTGCTTTTTGAGGTACGGCAGTTATAGCCGTTGTTGGCCACCGCTGAGAAGCCGAAATCCCCGCCATCTGAATATCCTCCTTCAGAATCGCAGTTTGATCGGTGGCAGAGGGTTGCCGCCGCTGTGTTCGGTTGGTGGTACGTTGTTGTCGCCGTTGTTCCGGTCTTGTACTTAGGGTTGTCCTTCCACCAAGAGGGGCGACCGTTGAGATCGAAGCACCCACTCTTTAAATGGCCATTCTTCCCACAGTGGCTGCATCAGAGCTTCTGTTTTTCGACTTTCTCGGTAGCGGTGAGTGGTACCGGAAATGGTGATAATTTGTCTGATCCGGCCGGTTTCCCGATGACAACCTCAGATCGTGGCTTTGGGATTTTTTGGGGCTTGGTTTGGCTACGAGCTGCCAGTTTTCTGTCTGGTGATCCTCCGGCCGGTTCATAACCTGCGCCCGAGTTGCCTCGTGACACACAGCGGCGTATGCCTCTTCGATTGTGGATAAGACTTGTCCTTTGAGAATTTCTCTTTTTACGGAATCATATTCTTGATTCAAACCTACAAGGAAATGAAAAAGTCGATTTTCTTGTTTTAAGATTTTGATGTCTTCGTTGTGTTTCATAGGGTTTGGCCTCCGAGTATCAATTTCATTCCAAATAGTTTGGTATTCACTGTAGTAATCCTCCAGTATTTTTTCTGCTTGTTTGAAGTTTGTTGCCCTGATGGTTAGGTCGAAGGCCTGGAGCTTATCTCCACCGCTCTGGTACGTTGATTGAATTGCTCTCCAGAGCTCGGCTAACGTCGGGTACTGGATGAAGCGGTTGACTAGCTTTGGTTCCATGGACTTTATGATCCATGAAAAAACTTATAAGTCTTGTTGCTCCCACTTGGTGAATTCTGGGCTGTCGGTCCTCGGCGGAGGAGGGTGCCCAGTGATAAATTGTAGGCGCCCTCGGTATCCAATTTCGATTTTTTTGAGTTTTGACCATAATAAAAATTATGATCGTTGAGTTTTGGTTCTATTTGTGGTGAGGCTGAGGTAATTTCTGATTGATATTTAAGGAGTTGTTCTATTTGGTTTGTGGATAGTGTTACTACCTCCATTGCCCTCATTGGGTTGGTGGTGTTGGTAGTACTATCTTTTGAATCGGACATTGTTGGTAAGATTTATAGCAAATGATGAGAAGAAAGAAAAAAAAAGACAAACCCGCTCTGATTACCATGAAAAAACACTCTCAAATTCTTATTTTGATTCTTTTTTCTTGTTTTATTCATTACATTGAAGTTCTATTTATACATACAAGTAATGAATATTGATAGGTATGTCAATCAATTCCTAACAGCTCTTTCCCTTTTATAACGACTAGTTCCTAACTGCTACTTTGGTTTTGTAGGACTTTCCTTCAATATGCACTTCTTATAGTATAAAATTCAAGTTTACTACTTCAATTTTTTTTTTGCTTTTATAGTGCATCTCACGTTTTAAAATGTTTCTGTCAAATCAAGTTGTTAAATCAAAATTTTAATATTTAATCAACTATTTTTACTATTTAAGCATGATATTTTTATCCATTATTTTTAAAAAATAAACCCTAGTTTTATAAAGTGTAATTTGATAATTTTAATTAAATATATTAATTTTTTCTATTTTTTTTCTTTTAAATCAATACCTTACTTGTCTTTTTTTATTTTATTTGATACAGATAAATAAATAATACTTTATTTTGTAATAATAATAATAATACTATTGGTCCACCCAGAAGTCCTCCTCATTCATGAAACATTTAATCAAGAACTGAATCAATCATCCCAAGAAGCTTCAATTTCAGAAAGATTTGAGTTAGGAATTTTTTGGCTATTTTCTCAGATTATAAAAAGGTTAATAATAATTTTGAACAGAAGAAAATGGGGTTGTAGTGCGCTAAATTCTTGGCAAAAGAAATGGGTTCTTGGGGTCAGCTTCTCCAGCACAACAATGTACACTTTCAGAACTTCCAGTACTCTCCTTCTTCTTCTTCACGCTCCAAACCTTTTCTTATTGATCATAGAAACCAATCCCTTCACTTTTCAATCACAAGAAAGTTTTCTCGTCAGTCTTCAGGTGGGGTTTTTGTTTCCGGTAGTATAGGGATTTTGTTTTTTTGCTGTCTTTATTAATAATCGACTGTTTTTGTTTTTATACTTTCTGCAGAAGTGCGATTCTTGGGATTTCTTCAGACTGTTGACTCATTTCGTACCTGTAAGTTTGTGTGATTTTTTGCTCTTCCATTATTTTCCGAGAATGATGATGTAAGAAATCAATTAGACTGTTGCTTATTTTGTTATCATTTGGTCAAATGATAATAATTAGATGGTAGCTCCAAATTCTCGATCATTAGATGTGCATCGGAGAAGTTCTCAGATTCTTTCGAGCCGAATTTGTCTTCAAGTTATGGACACGAAACCTCTGAGGTATATCAATGGAATTCATCTTTTTTTTGTTTTGATCCGAACCTAAAACGAACAACAACATTAAGTAATGGGATTGGTCATTGGGACTGAATTTTTGCATTTGAATTTATTGATCATTCTGAAGTTTACACTGTCGACTTTTTGCTTTTTAATTTCCCCCCTTTCATTAGGCTCTCTTTCTGCTGGAAATAATTAAACATTTCATAAAATAAAAGCATTCTTTGTGTGCCCTTTTGAAATTTTCAGACACTTGAGCCAAAGAATGCATCCTTCTTGAAGATATTGAAGGGAGCAAACTCTATTCTGCCTCAAGTGGTTCTTGCTAGTACAGTTCTGGCTCTTGTCTATCCCCCTTCTTTCACATGGTTTACAAACAGGTTCGTCAATTAATAAGACAAGCGTTTTTGATATGTGCACAAGACATTGAATACACTAGAAACCATCCTGCTAATTAATTTGGTGCTCTTTTGATGGACTTGGTTCTATAACAAAAGAAAAGAATCGAGTATAGAGTCTTGTTTGTAAAAGTTTAGCTCTGAATCATTTTCAGGTACTATGCTCCAGCTCTAGGGTTTTTGATGTTTGCTGTAGGAGTTAATTCAAGTGAAAAAGATTTTCTTGAAGCTTTCAATAGACCAGCAGCTATTTTTGCTGGTTATGTTGGTCAATTTGTTGTGAAACCTATTCTTGGATATCTTTTTGGCACAATTGCTATGACTATCCTTGGTCTTCCAACACCTCTAGGTAAAAGGCTTTTCTGTTTACTTCTAAACTTAGTTGGTCTATGAAGTATGAGTTAACTGAAGTATATATATATATATGATTGTATCAGGTGCAGGGATCATGCTAACTTCATGTGTTAGTGGAGCTCAGCTCTCCAATTATGCAACCTTCTTAACAGATCCAGTTATGGCACCTCTTAGCATTGTGATGACATCGTTATCTACTGCTACTGCAGTTTTTGTCACCCCATTGTTGTCTTTGTTACTTATTGGGAAAAAGTTGCCTGTTGATGTAAAAGGAATGTTTTCCAACATTCTGCAGATTGTTGTTGTACCTGTTGCTGCTGGATTGCTTCTAAATAGGTACTTGAACAATACACATTTACGCTCCCACACTATACTCAAATTGTTCTCTTATGAATAATCTCTTTGTACCTTCAGACTCTTTCCCCGCCTCAGTAATGTAATTCGTCCATTTTTGCCTCCACTGTCGGTATTTGTTACTGCACTCTGTGTTGGAGCCCCACTCGCCATCAACATCAACTCCCTACTATCAACTTCTGGATTATCAGTTTTGTTGCTTGTGATTGTATTTCACTTGTCAGCCTTTATATCTGGTTACACACTTACTGGTCTTTTCTTCCGAAATGCTCCAGACGCGAAAGCTTTGCAAAGAACCCTTTCCTATGAAACAGGTTGTGTAGAATTATCAGATATGATTGAATCTTACTTGTTGACGTATATTTTCCTGCATTTAGTGTTGTTTCTTTAATTTCCCCTTCTGCATTTGTAGGCATGCAGAGTAGTCTTTTGGCCCTTGCACTGGCAAATAAGTTCTTTGAAGATCCTCTTGTCGGCGTCCCACCTGCTATATCTGTAAGTTTTTTTTAGAGTTATTCCTTGTTTGCATTTGCTCATTGATGAATTACAGTGTGTCATAGTATAAATTCATCCAGAGCAGAAATCTGAAGCAAAAATTTCAATGTCATTCACTCTTAAAATGACTTCTGTCTTAACAAGTTTCTTGTCTGCTATTTCCAGGTTGTAATCATGTCATTAATGGGGTTTTCCCTTGTAATGCTCTGGAGTAAGAAGAAGGAACCTGTTTCTTGAAGGGATATATAACAAGCTTAACAAAGTAATGTATATACACAAACAGAAACAAAGGCATAGTGTTGTAATTCATACTGCAATGTTTCTTCCACAGTGCATGAATATGGATGGAAAATATAATTCTTTTCATTTTGGATATTCTGTTCTTGCAACTTATCACTGATCCATGTAAGTCTTTTTTGAAGGTGAGGGAGAATATGGATCCAATTTATAATGTTTCTCTCTTATAGAGATATGATTACTTGTTTTCAAATTTAAATATCTGGAATTAAATATTAAAAATATAATTCACAAAATAGTAAAAAAGATTTTTTTTTATTTTTTATTTCCTCTTTTAGCACTAAAAGCAATAGTTGAAGATATTTGTTTTTTAAGGGGGAAAAACGAAAAACCATGCTTTGGTTATAGAGAGAACTGAAGCCAATCGCCTCATCTTCTTTGTTCATCAAGAAAATCTCGTACCGGTAAGCTTTCAAGAAAATTTAATGGCGGCAGCAGCAGTAGCTGTTCTCTCTCCTTTCAGACCACTTCGTACGGGCAAATCGAAGCATAATCGTATGACAACTCCAAAATTTCAAGTATTTTCCGCCAAAAGAACCGAATTTTCGAGAACCGTTCTTTGCAGTATTGTTCAGGGACAGAAGTGCAGGGGCGCTCTATTGGGAGCAGCTGCTTTAGCTTTAACTACTTTTGTGGGGCAGTGTTGTGCTGCTGAGTTACCAGCTGCTACAATAGGGTCTTCTTTTCAGTTCAATGAACCCTCTAATGCCCTTTCCTTGCCCACCTGGGCTGTTCATGTTTCTAGTGTTGTTGAATGGTACTGGTTTGAGGCAATACATCCCAATCACACCTTGTATTGTTGGTTGTCTGCATACTTATAATTTATTAACGATATCATGAAATTTCTTGTGAAGGGTTACTGCGATGGCTCTGGTTTGGCAATATGGGGAGAAATCTGGGAATGAATCTTGGAAGGGACTATCATGGGGCATGGTTAGTAAGCAATCTTCATGTATTTAGACTACTTTTTTACTTACATTTAATTCATCATTTCACTGCATAATTACACATATTTAGACTTCTTTGAATTTTGAAATGCATTCTCGTTTCACCTTCTTGCACACTGCACTGATGTTCAATATGTGCTCAACACTGGACTTGATCAAGTCAATTTGTCCCAATACCTCAGGACTGCTGTTTATACTGAATTTCCAAAGTCAATGCCATCCACAAAAGGTGATTTATTCTGGTTATCCATAGTTAGGGCCACAAGAATTACTTTATGGGGTTACTCATGTTAGGATAACTAGTAAGGAACCCAGGTCTCTTGATTGGGCGAGTCCCTCTTACAGGAGCTGTAGTATGTTGGGAGATCAAAGGGAACTTCTTTTATCTACCCTGCTTTCGACTGTGGGACATCTCCTGGACGTTGGGTGAGGATTTTAGGCTGTTGCTAAGAGATGAATGCATAGAAAGAAAATCTATTGTCCTTCAAACAGGAATAGTGCATTTGTATCTAAACACTGTTATATTATAACAAGCATCTCATAAATTAACTTGGATAATTGATAGATAAGTTGGGACACATTGATATCATGTGCAACAGAGCTTTAAATTCAAGTACTGATTTCCCTTTGGTTGAGATTGTAGCTGGTGCATGGACTGGTATCCAGAAAGACTGCATTTTACGCTATTTAAAATACTTGACCAAGAACAATACAGAATTAAGATTATTCAAAATGTTACGATTGATCTATCTTGATATTTTACATAGTAAACAGAGATATTGAGGAGTCACAGTCAACCAAGCTATGGACAATAGTGAAGAATGTGAACCGTTAATGCACCTACTATAATGGCATGTAAGATGTCTTTTGGGAATTTCTGCTTTTTAGGCTACCTTGTGTGGACAAAGCAAAGATGTCTAAGGCTTCTTTATTTGTATATTCCTCACAAATCTTGTATGTTATCCTCATAGCCAATTTTAGACTAATATGAACAGCTCCGAGTCTTAATGGATAATATATTATGTTTGAAAATCTGCATTTTGCGACTGGATGCATCCTTTATGTTTGACCCTAAAAGAGTTGAATATGAGTATATTAATTTTAGGACTTGTGTTTCAGTGGTCTCAATGAAATAAGAGTTTTAGAAAAGCATGTATGGACTTGTATCATGTGAGTAAATGAATTTCCTAAAGGGATGGAGGGGAATATATTTGTCAATAATCAAGGCATGCTTGTATACCTATATCCTTAGATGAACGCTAATTTATGGAATATGTATCCTTTGTTTTATCTAATTTTGGTTTATTGACAATCAGCCACCATTTTGAAGTCCTTCTTCCACCTAAAATCATGTTTTGTTTGCTACTCATTTTAGGTGCCTCTACTAGGTGGAGCATTTTGTGCATGCACGTGGCATTTCTTCTATAATGCGGAGTCTCTTGAGGTTAGTTGCTGATACTTTCTTTGTTCATAACTGGAAGCCCCTTTTGATTTGACAAGAATTAAGAAAAGCTTTTGGGCATTAATAGCTTACCACATTATCTCCAATATTAAAGTGGCTAAGTGGATGGACTCACGTGTTAATGAGATATGAATTCTTTAAATTAAAGAAGGTACTTATTAATATTTCCATGGAACCCATTTCAAAAGTATGCTCATAGTTGAGAGTACTATGTATAGTACATGTAGAAGTTTAGTACTTTTTAAAAACAAATTTTAAATTTTATGTATATATGGGTATCTAATTTTTTATGCACCTTACTAGCTCTCAAGCAATCACATTTCTCCTCTCTAAAATGAGAACAAATTACACAATAGAACAAGAAGGAAGAAGGTTGGTTAACTGGGTGAATGGACAAACTGAAAGACTTTTTTTTAAGGTTTTGCAGAAAGTTTTCTTGTGTTCAATTTAAGTGAAGATTGTCAAATGGAAAGCTCCTCCAGTCCTTCAAAGGCCCAATGTTTAATCTATTTATTACACTTGGAAACATGTACCCTCGTTGATCCTTTCACATAAGTAAAATGTTGGAAAATTTTCCTTGTATTTGCTGTCAGGTCCATGTCATTTTAATCTAGTTTGGCATCTAGTTTCAAAGTTCATTCTCTTGGATTGGATATGTTGACTTCACTAATTTTCTAGTTGTAAGGGTACAGTGTGCGGAAGCGTAATAAATTCAACCAAAGATTACGAGAAATTAATAAAGCAGTAAAATTGACACTAAGGTTTAAGGTGGAAAAACCCTCTTTAAATAGAGGTAAAAAACCACCGGCGAGAGAGCCAAAAATTCCACTAATATTGACGAGAGTACAAAATATTTTCTTTAGGCTAACAAGACAGAATAGCCTGTTACAGATTCTCTATGAGTATAGAAATACTCAAACAAGAAATAGAGGGAAAAAAAGGAAGAAAATATAAACAATATCTCCGGGAAAGGAAGAGAAACGAAGTGGAATTCCTATTTGCCAAAGGAAGGGAACGAAAAACACATATATATATTGTGAAGATATAGATACATTATATATATATATATACCTAAAGCACCTAATTTTGAACGCTGAAAGAAGACCGCAGCCATCATTGAATGCTGCTATTTTTTAACACACCATCATTGAATGCAGCCATTGTTGAACGCTGCCATTTTTGAACACAAACAGGAGAGAGCCAAGAAAGCTTCCGCGATTATGTTGAACACATCTGAGGAACTGGAGCGGGAAGTGATAGATTCACTTTCGACGGTTCTTCCGGTTCCGATCTACGCAATCGGGCCCTTGCAAGTTCTCCAGAGTCAAATCGACGACGAGAGCTTAAATGCTTTGGGATCGAATTTGTGGAAAGAAGAGCCCGAATGTCTGGAATGGCTGGACAAGAAAAAGCCCAATTTGGTGGTTTATGTCAATTTCGGAAGCATTACCGTCATGACGAGAGACCAGATGGTGATTTAGATCGGAGAAGATCACTTTCAGCCTATATCTTTACACTCTGCGGCTCTGCTATCAGTTGGTATTCATCACTTCAAGCCGTTGCGGCTTTGTCCACCACTGAAGCAGAATATATTGCTGCTACTGAAGGAGTGCAAGAGGCTATCTGGCTCCGAGGCTTGGTTGCTGAACTTGGTTTACAACAAAACATTCTTGTTATGTTCTGTGACAGTCAGAGTGCTGTCCACTTGGCCAGGAACAGCAAACATCACTCAAAGAGCAAGCATATTGATATTAAACGTCACTTTATCCGAGATATTATTGATGCAGGAGAAATTACTATGGAAAAAATTCATACAACTGAAAATCCTGCAGATATGTTAACCAAACCACTTCCAGCCGCTAAGTTCGATCATTGCTTGGACTTAGCTGGTATCCTTCATTGTTAACATGATTTCATGGCGAGAGAGTATTTTCGGTCAAAAGGAGATCAAGGTGGAGATTTGTTGGCTGCTCTCCTGTTTGTGTTAAAAAATGGCAGCGTTCAACAATGACTGCATTCAATGATGGTGTGTTAAAAAATGGCAGCATTCAACAATGGCTGCATTCAATGATGGCTGCAGTCTTCTTTCATCGTTCAAAATTAGGTGCTTTAGGTATATATATATATATAATGTATCTATATCTTTACAATATATATATGTGTTTTTCGTTCCCTTCCTTTGGCAAATAGGAATTCCACTTCGTTTCCCTTCCTTTCTAGGAGATATTGTTTATATTTTTTTCCTTTTTTTTCCTCTACTTCTTGTTTGAGTATTTCTATACTCGTAGAGAATCTGTAACGGGTTATTCTGTCTTGTTAGCTTAAAGAAAATATTTTGTACTCTCGTTTATATTAGTGAAATTTTTGGCTCTCTCGCCGGTGGTTTTTTACCTCTATTTAAAGAGGATTTTTCCACCTGAAACCTTGGTGTCAATTTTACTGCTTTATTAATTTCTCGTAATCTTTGGTTGAATTTATTACGCTTCCGCACTCTGTACCCCTACACTAGTTGTGGCAAATTCAATATTTCTGTACATTATTGATTCTTTCCGAGTTTATCATGAGTTTTCTCAAATTATTTGCTTCCTGATACGGATTTCTCTTATGGTATATGGAGTTTCAGTAATTTGAACACTCTAGTCTTTTATCTGGATACTTGCTTGCAGTTATCTATTATTATCATTTCTGGTTATTTGCATTTATACTAGAAAAATATAGTAATTCAAATGTCTTCTTGGGTGAGTTACAGATACTAGTGGCTTTACAAGGTGCACTAACTTTGATTGGCAATGTGACGATGTGCATTGCTGCTTTTCGCATTTTCAAGCAAACACAAGAAAACTCCAAAAATCTGTGAATTCAATCGATATCAACAGCATTTTAATACTCTCTGTCATTCTTCTCGCCATCTAATTGCTGATAATCGCATATTTCTTTGCCGCTTAGCTATGTGTAAAAGGTTTAGCCTTGAATGCCAACAAATGACGGTCCTCAAGCCTTGTCAAGAGGTAGAAAATGGAAGGACATGGTATAGTAACAGAGGACTCTACTCTGGGTGTACAGTGATCCAGAAATGCCAAATGACCACACCATATACAAAAGGTGATTTTATCGGCATTATGGACGGGGAAGCCTTTGGCTGTCATATTCTAATTCCAGCATGCACTATAGTCTTCCTGAGAAAGGAACCTTCTACCCCTGTTTGCTGGTGAGTTTGTCAATCAAGTGGCTTGACCTTGGCCTCTTTAAAATTGTAGCATTGTTCCTTTTTGCTTTGGTTGATATTCTGAGTTCACAATATCTGTTGACTTTTCAAATAGGATCCTTCTCAACTTGTAAATTTTTTATTCTTTGAAAAATTTCTTCCATTATGGATTGCATTTAAACTTTTCCCATGATCTTCAATAGGAAAAAGTTCTATTGTCCATTATTTATCAATTCCTATGAACTGAAGACAGGCAAAGTTCTAAGGAAGTGTCACTAGTTTTGTGATGGTGATTCCCCCTCCTCTGTTAACTCTCCCATATATGCTCATCGTGTGGTAATCTTTACATTCCAAAAATACTGGGATTATGCTTCTGGTGGGGGATAAGCTATAAGATTCTTTGTCATTTATTATTGGTGTAGAAGAACTGAACTCAAAAGAAAAAAAAAAAATATATATATATTATATAATATATATATATGTCCTGTTTGTGGTGGATGTTTCTGAAATGTTTCTATCTCTGTGCATGCTGAACTGTATTAACTTTGTCTGTGTAGAAGTGCACAATTGGAGTAGTATGGAGGTAGAGAGGAAGACAGATGAAAAAATAAATAAATAAAGCAAGCAAGCTAGTAATGATGAAACAAAACTGAGAATATCTGGTTTGTACAATTAAAGCTGTCAGCTGGATGGATTAATTCTAGAATTTACTTTTTTACATAGTTCAAAATGGCAATAAATTCTGAGTACAGATTAAAAGAAAAACTGAACTGAACTTAACTTTATTCATTGCTGATTCACTGACTATAAATTTTGAAGAAAATTACGAGATTTGAGGTTTCTCAGTAGCTGAAAACTGATAGAACATTTATTCTCCATAAACAGTGCATGTTTAAGAAGTCTGTTGTTTTATTATGCTTTGCCTTGAACTATCACTATCATTTTTGTACTAAGTACATTTTCTGTCATACCTTTTAATGTGTGGTGTTTCTTATACTTCTCAATTTCATAAGGTTTAACGTTTTGTACCCTTGTACCATGCCAATATATGTATACACACACATACAGTATTAAGTCTTCTTAAACTTTTCAACAATGTACTCTGCACATTAATATATATATATATGCATGCAATGTAGTGTTTGTAGTTATTTTTAACTACTAAACAATGAATTTGTGATCAAGTAAGTCAAAGCATTGGGATGCTCTACTTACCTTTTAATTGCTTTAGGGTCAAGAAAATTGAGTATATTCAAATGATATTATTATTCCGTGGCCATGGAATTTGACCTTCTGCATAGCTTTTCCCAGGCCAACTTAGTTGGTTCTTGGGATACACATAAAATTAGTCTTACTAGTCTCTGATTTTTTATTCTCACCCTTTTTTACTACTAGTTGTTTTGAGTGAACACAATCAGGCTCATTTCTTGACTTTCTAAGTCCCATTTTATCTGTTCTAAGTTCAAATCTGGCATGCATTTTATGCACCCTTTTCTGAGTCTTCATTAAGAAGCTATTTCTTGAGAATGATTTTTTTTCCGACCATTTGTTTTAATCTAAGTTATTGTCTAAAGTTACTATTTTCGATTAATTCTATAATTAATACTATCTTAACTCTCTTACATTATATTTATAGTAAGTGTGGATAAGATGTAACACATTTATTTGATTCACATTTCCATTGGTATAGATTCTACATTACAAAGTAAGATTTACACAATGTTGAATCTGAAAAACCTAAAAAAGTGTCTGTAAACAGAATTCTCGAGCCAACAGCCTTGAGCTTTTTAACCAGTACCTTTTTTATGGGTTTTGCTGCCTTAATTCTTGAGAAGCTTCAAAACTCAAAGCACGTGTGGCTCGGGAAAAAGAAGCCAAAAGCAAAAAAAAAAAAAAGTCATCATCTTTATTTTATAATCTTTAAGGTTCAAAACAAACAGGGAAAAAAACAATAGGATTTAGATTGAAAAACATAAACTACACGGTATTATTGTCCTGTTTCTCCTCACTAATTGTTGCTTTTTGCCTGTTCGAAATTGAAAACCTTGTTTTGTTTGTACTTTGAATCAAACATAAACAATGTAGCATCATCATTGCTACCCAAAAGGGTCACCAATTTCCCCTTTTTCTTTTGATTTTAACAAATTAAATCTTCTTCAGGTTTTGTTCTCATGCACTTGACTTGCAGAAGGGGTAATAATTTAGTTTTAAGTTCTTCTCACATAACCATAGTTTTTTATTTGTTTCTAATCAATTAATCATGCAAAGAAAATATATCAAGATTTTGAGTTAGATTTGCTTTGGCAACCTTTCTTGAACCCTGGTTTGTACTTCCTTACTCTCAGTTGTTTCTTTTCTACTACCCCAAAAGTAAAAAAAGAGAATCTTTGGTCTTTAAATAAAAAGATTCTTTCTCAGAGAAAATGAAGATCCTTCATCCATCCCATGCACAAGGCACACACACTACTGATCATGGAACTTCTTATGGAAATTTTGGTACTTCTCATTATATATATGTATATATATTACATACATATGGATTAATATTCATTGATGGAACATGATCATCTTCCAGAAGCAGCTTAATTTCTCTAAAGCTACAAACTTTTATTTCCATATTAGGGTGGAAATTAATTCATTCCTTGAACAACAACTTCTTCTTCTTCTTAATTCACTGATCTTTTTGCCTCTGTAAGTAGTAACAAATTAAGGGTTGTGGAGACACGATCGGATAGAGATAATTTGTTTTGAATCTCAGACATGAGTTCCAGGTTTTCCTGGTGAAGAAGATTAGCTTTCTTCCTTAATCTTTCATTTTCTTCAAGTATACTCATGTTCTCTATATACAGCTTCAAATTCTTCATAACCATTTCTTTTCCTGTGTTTTCTTCACTTCTCATCACTCTCCCCCTGCTTTTGTTTTGTTTTTTTAACATAAACATAATTAAATTCATGAAAGACTAACTATATATAGGATATATAGGATATATATATATTAGCTATATATACTCACCTTGTGAGCCTGTGAACTTGAATTCTGCATCTCTTTGATTGTCTGTTTTGCATAGAAAAGCAGTAGTTATGAGATGACATGCACATTTCTACTAATCTACTGATCAAAAACTATGATCAAAGATGAAGATGAAGAAAAGAGGATTGGAGAGTGGAAAACTGAGAGAATAGTTTGGATAGATATAGAAAGAGCATATAAATAGGTGGAAATTTTTAGTTTCAATGCGTGTGTGTGAGTACCCCCATGTGGTGCCCTGGCTTTGTATGTAAGTTGAAACTTAGGGGAGAGAGAGAGAGAGAAAGAAAGAAAGATTAGTTTCAAGCATTGTAATGATGAGAAAGAGAGTCATGATTACATAGAGCAGAAACCCCAATCTACATTCATCAAGAGAAAATAATAAAAGCCTAAGAAGAAGGAAACCTCCTCCTCTATAATATATATATATATATACATATATACACACATTCTTGATTTTCCTTTGCTTAAAGATATACTTTTTGTTTGGCAGATTTGGAAATTAATGACTCCAGGCACACCCTTTATTAGCATTATAAAACTTGTTCTTTTTCCTATTCATATTTTGCTTCCACCACATGTACAAGTTAAAGAAATTCACCTTCCTTTTTCCCTTATTCACATTTGACTCGGATAAATCTCTTATATGAAAATAAACTCTAATGTCATTTAAATCAAAGAAGTGAACTGTATTCATTAATTTGTAATATGAAAAACTTTTTAATAAGAAATCAGATACCTAATAATAATAATAATAATTTTGAGAGTCAATTTTTCCTTTTTGTAATTCTAGCCATCCTTTCTTGACAATTTCTTATCATTCAAAATTTGAGTTTTCTTAGCTGGATTAAGGACCACTTGAACTCTTAAAAGTTATACCACAAAATTTTACAAATATAATGAAACATAAGTATATGATGAGAATAATGTGAAGTGTAAATGATGATATGGATGAAGGGAGGGAGGGGAAGAAGATATTTGGTTTGTCGTGGTTGAAATTGCTATTTGTTGCAATCAAGTGGTTCACGTTTGGATGTACCCTCTTCAATTGAGAGGGTGGGAAGAATGTTATCATTCCATCATTTGTTTTTCTGTCTAATTTTACCATTTAGCTACTACTTCTCCACCGCTGGATCTTCAATCAATCTGCCTCTCTGAATCCATCTCATCTCAAAGTACCCTCCACCTTACACGCCTTTGCTTGCATTTATTAACTTCAGTACTTCCCAATTCACCTCATTCTTTATACATACATACATATATATATATATACACACTCGAAAGTTTAGTGACTTGAATTTTTAATCACTATGTATAAATAAAAATGTTTTGCTAATTGGTTTCAAAACTAATTTTATTACAATCTTAAATGTCTTCGATACTCATATGCGCTCGATCCAACTTGTATTCGCAAAATTCAACTCTTATTTAAAAATTAATTTTAAATTAACTGCAGATTCAACAGTGGAACAAATATATATATATATATATATATATATATATATATATACGTATGTATGTATGTATAAGATAGATGTGTGTGTGTTTGCCACTATATATGAGTATTATTATATATGGCGAGTGGAGTGGAGAGGTAAACCACTGTTTAATCAGCATTATCTTTTGCATGGGAATATATATATATATAGAGAGAGAGAGAGAGTGTGTGTGTGTGTGTAATTACTTATAATAAACCAGTAGAAGCCAAAACTAATGATAAACAAAGTCCAAGAAGATGTCATTGTAATATGCAGTAATGGAAGCCAACTCTATCTAATGGTTTTTCATGGACCATTTTTTTAGAGGTCTGCCTACTGCTATATATATATATATATAGCTTAATCGGTCTGGACCAATAAATTGCGAACGCGGCCTTCATAATTCCGTGCCTTTTCTTTTCTTTTCTTCTCTTTTCCCTTTGAACATTATTTTTTGTTTGAACAAAATTATCAATGAGTCAAATATTCTGTAAAGAAAACCCCTTCCCCATAATTACTTTGAATTTAAATTAAAAGACAGTTTTTATTATATTATTATATTTTTAAATGTAAAATTATGAATATTACATGGACAAAATTACATTTTGTTTTTTTTGGAAAAATAATAATAAATTATAATATATATATATATATATTATATATATATATGTGCAGAATAAGTCTATCGGTGTGTTGATGGCCTGTTATGATTACCAAAGTAATGCATAATACTATCAATGGGCAGCACAACACAACAAAATTCCTGCAAGAAAATGAAAAGAAATTGTAGTCTACAAACTAAGAAATACTCATAATTGCAATCGAAGAACACAGACGTATTTTCTCGACATATGTACCCGTTTTTCTTTCTTTTGTTTTTTTGTTATATTTATAAAATTGAAAGAAAAATGACACTCGTCAAAGTCAAATAACAAGCGTAAAAAGTGGAGCACATAACTTTATTCATTCCAATCATGGATTTCCACTCTCCCACTAACAAAGACTGTTTCCCATAACGACAACCTCAGAAAAGCCCACGAGCGAGGTAAACACGATCTCATCCTCTTTTTCAAACTGACTTGACCGTCGGAGAGTTCACGGGGATCCACGTCCCCATAGAACTTCCTCTATTTTGCAAGTTACATATACTTCGGGATTCTCAGAGATTTTTGGAGTCACATTTACCTTTTTGCCCACAAAAATATTCTTACCAATTTTTGACGAATCATTTTGGTTCCGTTACCGGGAACGAAAGATTTCATTCCTTACTTTGATTTTCCCAAAGAGTTACAATGTCCCGACAATCAGGGAATCACGAAAATCATCCTGACACGACACTCCCAACGTCTCTCCACGAGACTCACCGAGCAGCCCATTCATCAGCACCAGCTAACGCCCAACGACGGTCCGTTCTAGAACGCTTGGGACCCAATGGGTCTCCCCACAGAACAGCCGACCTCCTCGATCAGCTGAGCGAAAGGCGAGCCACCAACGACGGACGTGCAAAGGAATTGGAAGAGCTGCAAAGGAGGGTTGAAAGACTTCAAAGGGAGCGAGACCTCGCGGAGTAGTGGAAACAACTCCATGCGGAGTACGTCAGAGAGGGCCTAACCCCTCCGATACTCCCGAATGGAGGAAGAGTCCGCTCGGATGCTCCGCCGCCAAGGTCCCGCACCATGGTCAGCAAGCAGACTACAGCCATCAAAAAGACCGAGAAGCACGAAGTACAGACGGGCAGAAGGCAGCGCCCGACAACCAGCGAAGTGGGGGAAAGTCACCATACTTCCAAGCCCACTTTGAAGCTCGCCGAGAGAAAGTGGTACGTCGAGCGTAGCCCAAAGAAGGTCAAAAGCTCGACAAAAATTCAGAAGACAAGATCGATCGGGCTAGGCCCATTCACCAAATGGATTCAGGATATAACACCTGACCCGTTTCTCCAACTACCAAAGTTCGTCCTTTACTCCAGACAAATGTGGCCCCACGAGTATATATGTCGTTACCAAACACTCATGAGCCTAGTCACGAACGATGAGGCAGTATTGTGCAAGGCGTTCCCAAGCACCCTGTCAGACAAGGCGTTAACATGGTTCACTTCCCTAAAGTCATGTACGATAGATTTCTGGCTCACCTTGGAGAAAATCTTTCTAGATAAGTTCAGCACGGCGGGAAAGATTCCCAAAACGAGGGGGGACCTGGCGAACATCAAACAACGAGAAGATGAATCTCTGCTGTCGTTCCTAGAACGATTCAAAAAGACCTATGACGAGATAGAGGGGATTAGCCAAGACACGGTCATCACTTGTTTTGAAGGAGGTTTCCGCTCCAGAATGCTTCATACTGAGCTCCAGTTGAGAAGGCCAGAAACCATAGGCGAGATGTTCGACGTCGCTCGAAAGGTCGCATTGGCTGAGGGTAGCACGCCAGACTTGGCCGGGGCAAAAGATAAACAATCTGAGTTCAGAAAAAACCCCTCAAGCTTCACAGAGAAAAAGGAGAAAGGCCAATTTAAGAAGCCCGAGATGTTCACACCTTTAAACGTCTCAAAGGAAAGCCTCGTGGTGGTCCTAAAAGACAAATACGGGGTTCAGGACCCCGCTCCGATGAGATCCCAGTCCTATCCCGCCAGGGATAAATCCAAGTTCTACGGGTTTCACCGTGACTACAGACATACCACAGAGGACTGTTTCCAACTAAAAAGGGCCATAGAGCGCCTCATCAGAGAAGGATGCTTAAAGGAGTATGTCACCGACACACAACAACAAAAAGACAAGGGTGAAAGAGTAATCAATATGATCAACCCCAACGTCTCCTCGATCAAGAAAATCAAGAAGAGGATTTATAACCTCACAAAATCGTATCTCGTTCCTGAATATGAGTTCGTACAATGTGAGGTCATCTCCTTTTCAAACGAGGAGCTATAGCACAACGAAGAGGCGAGGATCACGCCCATTGTTCTCGAAGCACGAATGACCAAGGATGGCATCGACAAGTGCACAGTAAGGAGAATTCTGGTTGATACAGGAGCCGCGAAGAACATCATGTATCTCCAGTGTTTCAAGGAAATGGGCTTAAAGGATGTCGACCCAAGGCCAGCGGAATGGTCCTCGAGGGGTTCTCCACCAACAAGGTACCGGTTAAAGGAACTATTTGAGTACAAGTAACTCTCTGAGAAGGAGAACGGCAGCAGACTAAGGAGGTCAAGTTTTACGTTGTGGATCTAGATTCACCGTACAACGCGATACTGGGTACCCTCTTTCATGCAGCATTCAACCTCGTGATATCCACCTCTCACCAGCAAGTGAAGTTCAACACTTCGCAGGCCGTGGGCTTCGTTAGAAGCAGCCCTCGGAGCCTTCTAGGGTAGATCATGAACATCAAAAGGAAAAGGGAGGGGCTAGACGATACTGCAACTATCAACCCGGTAGTCGCCCATAACGACCAAAGAATACAGAAAATCCTCGAGAAATAGATTTATGACCTGGTCGTTGAAACATCTGGGACCCGAGAGTTCAATGAAGAAATCATCAACCCCAAGTACCCTCAACAACCCGTCAAGGTCGGCAGAGAAATACCCAGTACCCTCCAATATAAAATCATCGACTTCCTTAAAAGCCACCAGGACAGCTTCGCCTGGTGTACGGAGGATATGCCCGGCATTGACGCTTCGGTGGCAGAACACGCACTTAGCATAAACGCCAAGTGCCTGCCGGTAAGGTAGAAGCCCAGGCAATTCGAGGAGGAGAAAATGCAAGGCATGAAAGAGGAAGTAGAAAAGCTGCTGAAGGCGGGCTTCATCCGCGAAGTCAAATATCCCACGTGGTTGGCAAACGTGGTGATGGTTAAGAAAGCAAACGGAAAGTGGAGGATGTGCGTCGACTACACCGATCTTAACAAAGCATGTCCCAAAGATTGCTATCTGTTACCTCGGATCGATGCTCTCGTCGACTCTACTTCGGGGTACGAGCTCTTGAGCTTCATGGACGCGTTCTCAGGCTACCACCAGATCAAAATGAGACCAAGTGACCAACTCCACACTTCGTTCCAAGCTGCAGGAGCTATATATTGTTATAATGTCATGTCGTTTGGTCTTAAAAATGTAGGGGCCACATATCAACAGATGGTGAACCACATCCTTCGACGCCAAATAGGAAGGAATGTGAAGCTTATGTAGATGATATGGTGATCAAAACGAAGCACGGAGCATCACACCTGGACGACCTGGAAGAAAATTTCTCAAGCTTGGCCGAGTTCAACCTTAAATTGAATCCTACAAAGTGTGCATTCGGGGTCAAATCTGGGAAATTCCTTAGGTTCATGACATCAGAGCGAGGAATCGAAGCAAACCCGGAAAAGTTGGTAGCTGTAGCCCGACTTACCGAACCACGGTGTGTAAAGGACGTCCAACACTTAAATGGATGCATCGCCGCCCTCGGCTGCTTTGTTTTGAAGTCAGCGGAAAAGTGTCTCCCATTCTTCAAGATGATGAAGGCTCAAAAAATGGTTTCGAATGGACTTCGGAGTGCAGCAAAGTGTGGAAAGACCTCAGAGTCCACCTTTTTCAGCTACCTCTGTAGCGGTCACCAGACACGGGAGAAACGTTATTCTTGTACCTCTCGGTATTAATAAAAGATGAGGGATTGAAACAATACCTCGTGTAATTTTGATCTCCCCAAACAGACAATACACCGAGATGCGAGCTGCAAGACTCGACGCTAGTCAATCAAACAATCAAGCAGAGTACGAAGCACTGCTCTTGGGAATGGAGTGGGACGAAATGACAAGGTTTATCCAGCACGGAGCACTACCAAAAGATGTAACCCGCGCGCGGCAGATAAAGCGACAGTCCGCCAGGTACGCTATCTATGGTGATGTCTTGTACCGACGATCTCTCTCCAGACCTTTACTCCGTTGCATCCCGCCATCCCAAGCGGGCAACTTGCTCGCCGAGATGCACGAGGGGGTATGTGGAGGACATCCAGGGGCCCGAGCCCTGGCGGAGAGAATAATTAACCAAGGATACTACTGGCCAATGTTACGGGACAACGCCAGGCGATATGTTAAAAATTACAGCATCTGCCAAATCTTCGGAAACATACCACGGCTACTATCCATAGAGCAAACTTCAATCATAGCAACGTGGCCATTCGACATGTGGGGCATGGACTTAATGGGAAAATTTCCAAAAACGCAGAATGGTTATGAGTATCTAGTGGTGGCAGTTGACTATTTTTCCAAATGGATCAAAGCTAAAGCCTTGAGGCATCCCACAGAGGAGAATGTCACAAAATTCCTCCACGAAAATGTTTTACGCCGCTTTGGAGTCCCCATGGCGGTGGTTACTGACCATGGAGTTCAATTTTTGGCCAAATTTACCTCAGAATGTCATCGGTTACACATCAAACATTGGAAATCCTCAGTCGCACATCCACAGGGAAATGGCCAAGCAGAGGCTGCAAACAAATTGGTATTACGGACTCTACGGAGGAACCTAGAATGGATATCCAACAAATGGGCTGACGAATTGCACCCCACCCTATGGATAGTCCGCACTTCAATTAGGGGCCCTACCGGTGAAACAGCGTTTGCACTAGTATACGGTTCAGAAGTTGTTGCACCAGCCGAAGTCGCGATGCCTACGGCGAGAGTGGCGATGTACACCAAAACAAACAACGAAAGGACGAGAAGTATGGATCTCGGCTTGTTAGAGGAGCGACGAATCGCGAGCCGCCTAAAATCCCAATCATTCAAGGAAAGAATGAAATGGACTCACGACAAAAAGGTATCCGAAAGGCCAATCAAAATCGGAGACTAGGTACTTCGAAAAATTGAAGGAACGACAAGGCACATCCAGGAAAATAAGTTAACCCCAAATTGGGAAGGTCTGTATCTCGTCAAGAGCGAAGTAAGGCCCAGTACGTATCGCCTTATGAATAAGGACGACATCCTCTTACCGAACCCGTGGCACGCAAACCATTTGAAGAAATATTACGCATAATATCCGCGACGCATTTTTGTTTTAGTACCAAGACAACATTGGGAAGATTTCTTTTATTTCCAAAAAATCGAGCTAGCCTCGGAAGGCGTCTGCTCCATCTTTCTTACAATGTTGAAATAAAGTACCGGGCTACGGCTCGGGAAGATTTTGAATTACCATAAATGAAAACTGTGGTTGAATTAATTGAAGTACCGGGCTACGGCTCGGGAAGGTTTTGAATTACCATAAGTGAAAACTGTGGTTGAATTAATTGAAGTACCGGGCTATGGCTCGGGAAGAGTTATAAAATTACCATAAGTGAAAACTATGGTTGAGTTAAATGAAATACCAGGTTACAGCTCGGGAAGAGTTATAAAATTACCATAAGTGAAAACTATGGTTGAGTTAAATGAAGTACCGGGTTACGGCTTGGGAAGAGTTATAAAGTTACCATAAGCGAACATTATGGTTGAGTTAAACGAGGTACCAGGTTACGACACGAGAAGAATTCTAAGGCTATGTTTGAGTTAAACGAAGTTACGACTCAAATTCTTGAAAACATAAGTTAAAGTGATGATCACCCCGAAGTACGGAACTACGACTTAAAGTATTTTACGTATCAAGTTATAACTTAGAATATTTCACAGAAAGCAACAGATTAAACAAAATGGATCTTCTATTAATCAAAAGAAAGATACAGCGTTTTGTTTACAAAAAGAGAAGGAAAAAACTAAGTTGAGCCAGAGCCATCCAGCATTTCCCAAAAGGTCAGAACAGAAGGTTGATGAGTTTCCCAGTATGGCCTTCCTCTCTTTTCATCACGTTCCCGGAGCACCTCCAGCTCTTCTTCAGTGAATGGCACGAAGTCTGCCCCTTATCTGCAAACCTCGTTGTCAAAGTTTGCTTGGTAGGCTCGCACCAGAACACTCTTATCTTCGAAGTGAGGGTAGAGTTGCCGGATAATGTGAACACAGCCTTTGTCCAAGAAAGAGCCAGCCTCACGTCCTATCTCTTCGTGATATTCAGCCGAGCTCCTGAAGTCGTCTATGATGTTCTTTTTGAAGCTCTCCGACTTACAGTGCTTAAGCTCCTCCTGAATAGATATCTGGCTCGCAACTGCTTCATCCCGGGCTGTGTTCAACTGAGCATTCGCAACCCACAACTCTACCATCTCCTCCTCAGCCTTAAGCATCCGCTCCTTCAAAACGGAGACTTCGCTGGTCAGCTGCAGCTTCTCAAACTCAACAAGCTCCAAACGAGTGGTCTGGTCCTTCACCTCGGATTCCAAGGCCACCAGGCGTGGCTCGTTAGTTGCCCGCCACTCTGCATCAGCTACCCTTCCATCTTCCTCCGAAGAGCGGGATCGGGAGATATAAAGAAGAAGGGAGGAAACTTGAGAAGAGGAGAAAAGGGTCAAAAAAAAAACAAAAAAAAAAAACAAAAGGGTTAAGTATCCTAGTAAGGCATACAGGAAATGAAGTAAAAATACAAGGCATAACAATTACCCCGGCCTGGTTGACAACCCTGGGTAGACGGAGTGCACAACTTGCACTGGAAGGCGAAGACTCCCCCGGGGTGTATGGTCCAATCGGCGTTGGGCTCTTCGGGCCTAAAGCCTAATTCTCTCTTCCTAGGCTCCAACCCCACCCTATGCCACACCATTCTAAGTTCCTATCACTTAATAAGTCTGTCGAAGAATACACTCGGGACTGACTCTGCCAACTCTCCCCTAAGTCCCGAGTGACGAGCTCAAGAAAGGACCTCTCGGATGGAT
This sequence comes from Asclepias syriaca, assembly GCA_027405835.1. Classification (NCBI taxonomy): domain Eukaryota; kingdom Viridiplantae; phylum Streptophyta; class Magnoliopsida; order Gentianales; family Apocynaceae; genus Asclepias; species Asclepias syriaca. The sequence goes on along the minus strand of CM049929.1, from coordinate 6,131,870 downwards.
CTAAGGAGGAAGGATTGACTGGAGGCAATTGGCTATCTTCATTAACACAAGGGCGAAAGGGGAAGCCTATCTTAGACTCCACCATCACCCACCTACTTTTGAAGTCCACCTTGTTAGGAGGGGAGTCAAAGAGTTGGACCCTATTACTACGGGGTCGGAGTGAAAGGGTATTATCGGACATGCGGAGCGCGGAAAAGAACATCCCCAGAATGTTCATAGAAAGTTCAAAGCCTAAGCGGCGACCCAGGCAAATCAAAGAAAAAAGAGTACGAACTATGTTAGGGTGAAGTTGCCCGGGCTGTACACGGGCAAACACAAGAAAATCTACAAAGGCCGGATCCATGGGTAAGCTAAGTCCCACTTCGAAGTGAGCTAAGGGAAGAGGGATACGTCTAGTGGACATCCTACCTAGTTCAAAAGGTACAGAAAGCCTATATACACTTCGATCTATACTATACCTACGGATAATAGAATTAAGCTGGTCATAGGCAATTTTACTTCGGTAAAAGGGGAAGTCCGTACCTAAAGTCCCACACACCACGGGCCCGGAAGAAGCGGTAGCAGGGTCCTCTCCAGCCACCATGGACGGTACCTCGCGAGCAGGCAGAGGGTCCCCAAAACCCTCAGCCATCAACTCAGAAACTTCCTCTCTGGCCACATCTCTGTATTGATCAGCCATTACCTACCTGCGAACGGAAGTTCAGAGCTCAAAACTCCATTCAAGGACCACCCAGAAACAACCTACAATCATATCTAAACTAACCCCTGACCATAACAGCCCAGAAAAGGAAAAAGTGAACCAAAATAGTCTAAGTTCTACACCAGTTTTAAAGCCCCCACATACATAAAAAACCCCAGAAAACAAGCAAGCAGGGGCATAAGCACTCATCACCACTGCTCAAAGCAACAAGAAAAAGCCACATTCTTACAGAAATGCCAGACAAAAACGTAAAGGAAAACGCCGATAAGGAGATAAAAACAGGAGACTATTTACAACAAGAAAGACAAAACGCACCTTTTTTTGTTATTACAGACGTTTGAGATGGAGAAAACGAGACTGAACTTGCGACGGGAACAAAGATAAGGAATCTTCAGAAAGCTTGCACGACAGTAATGGCAGAGACAATTTTTGAGAAAAGTCTGATAAAGGAAGAAGAAAGTAAAGGAGGTATAGGGAAAAGGAGGTTTAAAACGGTTATAGGAAAGTTACTTACAAAGTGCCATGATTGTTTCCAAAGATCAACGCCTCGGGCATGCGAAAAGGCGCTCTGGGGACTGACAAACTTAGCACTTATGACAAAGTCAGAAGGTGAAGCGGCAGCCGTCACCATCAGAAACCCTAAGATCACCCCGTCCACACACAACCTCCCACTGGCCGAAGCCCGTTAACCGCAGTAGAATTTCAGGAAAACGACCATCGCCATCGGATACCCGCTGGTAAAGACCGGGAACCCGGTAAAAAGCCCTGTAACCCGATCTATTCAGCGAAATCCACCACAAAGCAGTGTCATACTTCACTGAGGGGCCACTGAAAGGAAAATGACACCCGTCAAGGGTAGAAGCGTCATCTACACAGCGGACTAAACCGCACAATACCGCATACTTCGCGGTTTGACTCAAAGTCAAATCACAAGCGTAAAAAGTGGAGCGCATAACTCTACTCATCCCAATCGTGGATTCCCACTCTCCCACTAACAAAGACCGTTTCCCATAACGGCAACCTCAGAAAAGTCCACGAGCGAGGTAAACACGATCTCATCCTCTTTTTCACTTCCTTCCACTAAGAAAGCTATAAAAGGAGGGAAATGGACAAAGGTAAGACAACAATCCCAAATATCCTAAACAGTTACTAATTCAATACCAAACTGACTTGATCGTCGGAGAGCTCATGGGGATCCACGTCCCCACAGAACTTCCTCTATTTTGCAGGTTACATATACTTCGGGATTCTCAGAGATTTTTTGAGTCACATTTACCTTTTTGCCCTTAAAAACATTCTTACCAATTTTTGACGAATCAAAAACATTATATGATTTACGTATATATCTACATATACCCACAATATTATAGTATGCACAATTTCATCATGAATTTCCAAAGTAATATATATATATATATATATATATATATTATAGAAGAAAAAAACGTTCATCTATCACTTTTTGTTTTTTTTTTTTTTTTGCAAAACATAGATAAAAAATGATTAACATATTCATACTTTTTAATGTATCATGCATAGATATAAATATTTTATAAATTTGATAGAAGCCGAAAATGAAAAATGTGACACGTAAGTACATAAGAGTAGTGAGATGACGATAATGTTTGTAATTTTCTCCGTAGATAGTTTTCACCTTATTTCGTCTTAGAGTGATGCTTTAGTTTGACTGTAATGGTTTGGCTAATAACATTGGTATGCTAACGAACATGTTCCCCAATATTGTACTATGGCTCACCACCTTTGTTGACAGTATTAATATTAGTATGATTCAAGTATCCGATCATTAAATGGACGTGTGGAGTTTATTTTATAAATAATCAAATAGATGACTACACCGATACGAATATCTCAAAGTCTTGTTCTTGGTTAAAGTCCTGAAGTTATTAAGAGTCTAATACTTTATTGTTGACATGACCAATTGAGTCGAACTGATCCAAAAATAAGTATATTTCACATGTTACGTAGATTAAAAGTGAATTCGAGAAGCGTTCTAAACTTAGATATCTTAATCGGAATTGAATATACTTAAATCTAGATTGTCCCAGGTCTTAATCTTCCATGTACGTGGTATGCAGAGTATGTTCATGATTTAACCGTGGATTGAATATTATAAAAGATTACATTTGTAAATATTAATGAAGAATATAGATACATAATATGTATGTATGATATAAGCATGCAATTGAGAGGTGGTACTCATTAATATAGAGATACAATGTAAACATTATTTTTGTAGTGTAGTGTACGCATATGTAAGGCTAATAATTCGAATTTTGAAGAGTAGGATAAGCCCACTCAAAAATATGCTTCACTTATTCCTTCTTTTACTACTACAACTACTTCTGCAACTATGAGGGTCGACTAAGCCCTCTCCTTCCTAAGAGTCAACAATGGAATCAAATTTCCCCTCTCTCTCTCTCTCTCTCTCCATTTTCATTTATTTCAAGTTTTGTTCTACTTCAATTATCATTACACACACATACATACATACATGCTTCACATTAATTATATCCATTAAAGCGTATTCTTTTTTAAAATAATTAATCATAAACGAATGGTATATATATATTATATTATGGGGTAAATGATGGATATTGAATTTGTATCCCTAATTTTAATTGTACATGAAGAAGAACAAGACGTACTTCACATGCATCAATGATGAAACTCATTGCATTAATGAAGCCATGGGTCCGACCCAAGGTTTTCAATTAATTCCTACCCAAACACTCTCATATTTATGTGTGAAGAGAGAAGAATTGAGTGATCAGTGGATTTGCATTCGAGCATTTGTACACCGGCCGGCCAGCTCTTATATATATATATATATATATATATATATATATATATATATATATATGTATGTTGTATGTATGTATAGACAGAGATATGATGTTTCCAGTCTTTAAAAAAAAAAAAAAAGGAAAAATGATGGTTTGAATGAAAGATTATGATTTTGTTGAAGAAGGAAGGGATCGGTGTATTGGGACAATGGTGATGAACAATATACACATATATATATATATATATATATATATATATATATATATATAACGATTGTACATATAATTCAAGTTTTGCATTATTACCTATGAAATTATAAGGTATGGGATTATAATTCTGTTTGTTGTTTTATTTTTTTGGGTGGTGAGAGGATTGGGGGGTGTCAATTCACTTATAAAAGGGAGTACCAATAATTATATATATATATTGTGTCAACTTTGCTACTGAGTAGATTTGCCTTGAAATTGAATAGAGGTTTCAAGTAAAATTTGAGAAAGAATCTTTTAGGTTTTACGATGTTACACAACCTTGTATTAGCTTTTTTTTTTTTTTTTAATAAATTTACAGCTCAAATTTGTAATTTTTTTAATAAAAAATTCTTTTTACACTTATTATTTTATAAATAAAGTTTAATTCGAGTAACTTTATATAAAAGAAACTAGTCTTCTACTAATTTATCAAATTTGTGATCTTGTGTTTATTTATTTGTGCCATTAAAAAGTGTTTTATTTCATATATATTTTAATATTTAACGTCCGAAAATTAATAATAATAATTTAATGTTGGACGCGGAGAAAAAAGTGGGCCCAAGTATTCTAATTAGCTAAATGGCCCATTGGAAGTACCGAGTTATATAATATATATTTGGGTTAATCCACTTTGATATGGATCTATCCTTCAAGTTCTAATATTGTACTTTTTTTCCTTTTTACCTAATTCTTGAATTTTTTTTATACCACAATTTTTAATTAATATTAAAAAAAATAATTATTTGGACAGTCTTTTTTTGTTTTTCAAATTAAAATATCAATATAATTTAATTTACTTGGGTTAAGAATTAATAATGAATAATTTTATTGACGAATTAATAAATTTGTACTTAATCCTTATTTACTTATTTATGTCTTAGTCGTGTTATATTTATACAGATATTTTTTACTTAATTCAAATTAATAAATTATTTTACAATTAAAAAATAATTAAATTCCACACAATCACACAAATTATGCGTTCTTGTTACTTCACTCTGAACAATTTGTGGTGCACAGTTCATCTTGGGTACGACGGCGTATTCCGGGTGCGCCATACCACTCCCTGTTCAACCTAAAAACCATGGGTGATATATTCATCAGTCGACACGTAATACCCTCACTTTTATTTCTCTACTGCTCTCTTTATGTATATATATATATATATATATACAATATTATTATTTTTTTATAAATTAAATGTTTAATTATTTAAATTAATGGTAAAATTATAAGTACACGTCTGCCAACGTTGAATTCATAATCCCGTAATTGCCTACTTAGTGCAAACAAATCCATTTTTTGAAGTAAAAAATAAAAAAACTTGGTGCAAACAAAGATTAATGTTAAAACGAACAAAATATATAAAAAAATATGTTAGATTTTTGGATTATTTAAAAAATGCCATAACGTGTCTTGTCTACTACATATAAAAATAAAATAAAAGTGACATCACATGTAATATTAAATGCCATTTTCTTCAATGTTACATGTGTATATGTATTTATGGACCAAAGAAATTAAGCAAATTGATCCATACAAATTTTTTTAAAATTAGGAGAATTTCGTAAAAACCAATGAGAAGGGTCAAAATAGGTAAGGAGGGATGTAATGGACAAGAGAAACACACATGTATATATATATATATAATTTCAAATTGCAGTATTCCTGTACTAAATATATAAAAAATAATTATCCTCATGTTTTAATCACGTAATTTTGTTTAATATAATATTTATTTGGTTTCTGCAGAACTAATTAATTTTTTTTATATATATAATATTTAGTAGTGGACAAAAATTGGAATTTTCTACCGTTACGCTCATTTATTTCAATTGATAATAAATATTTTGTCTATTTCAAAAATCACACTATAATATAATACAGAAAAAAATTTTATATTAATTTTTTTTAAATCTACCAAAATATCGTTATTAAAATTCTTTTTATTGTAATAAATAAAATATCAATCAATAATAAATTTAAAATATAATAAAAGTAAAAATATATTAAAAATTTTTAATATATATTTTTTACACTATTTAATAATAAAATTAGCACACAGTTCGAGAATTCTAAAGAAACTCTACACGTCCTCTAAGAATGTTCTGGAAGCACCATGAAAGCGGAGCGAAGGTGAGTTTCATTTACCCAATTCTCGTCGAACTAGGGGTGCGCGTGTCTCGTGATTTATAAAGACAAATTTACCCATCGAATTTCACACGTCAGAAAAGCTCTGTCTTTCCAGCAGCACCCACGGTTTCTTTACTTTTAGTAGACCCAACCAATATGTACCTTTAAAAAGACATTTATATCCCTATCCCTTCCTATTTTCAACTACTCCCCCTGCTTTTTTCAAAGGGGTTTTATGTCTTTTCCATTTCCAATTGATTGAATGATTATCGTCGTCTAGCAAATAATCCTTTGTCTATTTCCTTCTCTTTTTGTGGACAAAAATTGCGTGTTAAGCAAGCCGGCTAGTTGCTATATTTTGCAATTCCTAATGTACCCTTCTCATTACCAATTAAAACAACATATGCTATTTTTTTTCATCTCCTTTTAAATTACATTAAAAAATAATTATTTTAATATATATTATGTATAAAATTTAGTCAAATTGTTAACGTTATTAATTTTTTAAAAAGAAAAGTACCAGAAACAAGTAGACTCGGTTTGAGGATAGTTTCGTCATTTCCCAAATTCCACCGTCATTATTTAGACTTTTTGAAACCCGAGAAAGGTTATTTATTCCTTCCCAAACAGAATCCTTAATCATAATCTTTTGATTTTCCTCCTCTGGCATTTTCTAATAATCTCGTGTCTCTCAAGAAAAAAAAGAAAATTTCAAAAATCTTTCTCAAATCTTTTTTTTGCTTCAATCGATCTGAAAAAAAATGAGTTCGGAAGGTAATCAGATGAGCGACGGTGCCAGTTTTCAGCCATCGGAGCCAACTCTGTGCGCAAACCGATGCGGGTTTTTTGGGTCGGCAGCGACGATGGATTTGTGCTCCAAGTGTTACAGGGACTTCACGATGAAAGAAGAACAAAAAGAACAAGCGAAAAAGGCTTTTCAGAAGTTTGTGAACAAGAGCGAAGAAGTCGATGTCCACGCCCACGCTGCCGTGGAATCTTCTAGCGGTTTAGCGGTTGCGGAACCACCGGTCGAGAGCGGAGACGGTGTCGTTTCGGGGGCTAATAACGTTTCTTGTGTTAATAAACAAAAACCGAATCGTTGTTTCTGTTGTAACAAGAAGGTAGGAGTTATGGGATTCGTTTGCAGATGCGGGTCGACTTTCTGTGGGACTCATCGGTACCCAGAAAAGCACGATTGCGGTTTTGATTTCAAGAGTCAAGGGCGTGATGCCATAGCCAAGGCTAACCCTATAGTAAAAGCCGATAAAATTGATAGGATATGAATCGGGTCGAGAAGAATCCGACCGTGAAGACTCGGGCGGGCTTCTTTTCTTTTCCTTTATTTTTCTTGGAAAAAGACTTGTTTTTTCTTTTTTTTTAAATTTTCTCTTTATAATTAATATTAGACTTTTCTGTTTTTTTTCGTTTTTATTATTATTTTTAAATATTAATATTAAGTAGCTTGTTAGGTGGGTTTGCGGTGGGTGGGTAAGAGGGTAATGGTTGATGATAACGTGAACGGCTGGGGGACAGGTTGGAAGGGATGGTGGTGGATTGATTTCAATAATAATGTGTTCTATAACATTATTACAATTCAATGAATTTGGTGAATTATGCTTTAAATCGGTGCATTTCTTTTTCTTTTTTTCTTTAAAAATTTTTTTTTTTTTGAATTTTGCAAGAAAAATTATTAAAATATTATATTACTTTTATGATATTTTATATTAAAATTAAACATATAATATTATATATTTATTTATTTATTTATTTATGAATTTATATTTTTTATTTAAATTTATATAATTGATATAATCCATTTTATCTTACATCTTGAAACAAAGAAATTTATGCATAATTAATTTTTTATTTTTTTAAATAATTATATTAAAATAATTTTTTTAATATATATGTATATATATTTAAAAAAACAAAAAAGTGTTTCATTAAGAATACTATATTAATATTTTTACTAATAATTTTTAAAAGATCGTGTAATCGGATGGAAAATTTCATAAATATTAAAAAATAAATCGGTAAAACAATTCATGTGACATATTACACTATTTTAAAAAAAAATTTAAATAAAATTATTAGAATTTACTATAGTTTTATTGTGACTTAAATATATTGTATATTTACTATAAGTTTTTAAACTTTTCATGTATTTTACACTGAAATTTTTTAAAAAAATTTTAAAAATTAAAAGTAAAATAAAATACTAACCAGTAATTAGGATCATACTAAATTTTAAAATAACAAATATAATATAAAAATTTTGATAAAACTTTTAAGAGAATAATAAATTAATTATCAAAAGTATTTTCACTCTTATTTTATTTTTAAAATTAGAGAAGTATAATAAAATTGATAGCTTTATGTCCAGACCCATTAGAAGAATCTTGTTTTCTTTTTTTAAATATTTTGGGTTGTTTATAAAAAAAAAAAAAGCCCTCAAGATTATGGATTTATCCAAATGGATTCCTTATATCATTTTTTCCAAAGTGCTTCCTGGTGTAATTATTGGTCTACTTTACAAGTACTATTTTGATTCCTTCCATTTCTTTTTAACTTGTTCTTGTAATATTTCAATTTTATGTTCAAATAGAAGATAATTTGTTTGTTTGAAAAAAGTGTATATAATATATTAATTAAAAATAAAAATAGTTTTTAAAATCTAATTTAATGCTAAAAGATACAACTTAAATTATTTAAAAGATAATAATAAAGAATAACCTTTTATTCTATTTTTTCTTTGACAATATTTATGTTAGGAAAGAAAAACTTTGTCCAAATAGGCAGGTAATGGGCTTACATTTAGGGAAAAATAGGTTATGTATTTAATAGACTTATTTATTTATATACATGACTAAATCTTACCTTACTATTTCCCTTTACATGTTGAGCTAATTAATGTTGGATTTCACCCAACCATACATAGTCAATATGGGATTTAGACATCACATCATCAAGAATAATGTATATATAATATATTATTCATATTTTATATTTTCTCATTTTTAAATTATATATTTCATTTTTTAATTGAAAAATTAAAGGATATTGAAATGAAGTGAATTTCTAGGTATATAAAACATATCAAAGTGGATACAACTTGATCATTTTTCTTATTCTATTTCTACGTATACAAAAATGTTACATAAATGATATAACTTCTGTCACAGAAATATAAGTCACAACGGAATTCTTAAGTCACAACGAAATGAAGGATTTTCTGAGATAATTCTTCCAAGCCTATAAAGAGGAATACAATTCCATAGAAAATTCATGGATTAATATAAATCACATGATTATGTTAATAGGAAATGATGGGAAAAGTTTATAAACATAGGAAAAATGATAAGATGAGGAAAATAAGATATTTCTTTTGTTTGAAATGGTTGGTTTCGTCTTATCAACTTCATTCAATCTTTATTGCATTCGCATTACAAACCAATGAATTGTAAGAACTATTTTTTGGCAGAAGGCACGTTCTATGTTGTCCGTAGTGTTTCGACTTCAAAGCATCCATATTCATTGTATAGAAAACCAATTTTGAACCATTCGTCCTATGCCATATTTTTCTTTCTCTTCTTTGGCTTTTGGTTAGTAGGCATATGGATTCGCGGTCCCCATGCAAGAACAAAAAATAAAAGATAACATCGTGTCAAAATAGCCCATTGGGGAGTGACAAAGAAAAAAGGAAAAATAAAAAATTTATGTATGGCAAGAAAACACAACTATTGTTATAAATAAAGAATTTGAATTGATTTGACTTGCAATTAGAAAATCAGAAAGTGTAAGAGAAATAAAAAGATAGTGCATAATGGGTAGGCAGAAAAGTGTAAATGCATGGGCCAAAGAGAATCAATTTGCATTACCCTTTATTTATCTTAGGGGACCTCTTTGAAACTATGCTTCCATTGAAAAAAATTATTACCAAAGGGATTGATGACATTCTTTCCTATGTTGTCTCTGTGGGTTTCAATCAATCATCATTACACAAAAAAACCAGCTTAGCAACTGTTTGATTCAATTCCTCAAAGGAAAAAAAAATCTCTTCAAAATTATTCTACTTCTTCCTCCCTCTTTCCAACTACACAGTCTTGAAAAAAGTTGTCGACTTTACCCAAATTTGAATCGTTTTGAGAGGTAAAATAAATAAATATATAAAGGGTTTTCAGCCTGCAAAGCAAAAGTCCCCAAAAAAATTTCAGAGTTAGAGAATTCAATTGGATTGGCTTTTTATGGGTTTTAACTTTACACTTTCTTTTTTGGCTTTGCTTTCCTGCTTTTCATATATGAAAAAGCACCCTTTCAGTTGTTTCCCGCTCTCCCCTTACGAGTTAGGTTTCTCCTTTCCGTATCATTTTCAAATTACCAATTCTCTTCAAATAATCTGACAAATTTTATTAAAACATCGCGTGAAGTTAATAAGTCTATATGTATATATCTAAGTAGAGAGTGATTAATGAAATTGCACGACAAGGGTATTTTAGGTAAAAGAGACAAATTAATGAAAGGAAAGGAAAGGAAAATTAAAGTGCAAAACAAGTAAAGAGTGTGGAGAAAAAATCCATGACCCACTACCTTACCACACGACGCCCACCACCACCGCCAGACCCCACGTCACTTTCTCAATCTTCACCGAGTTTTATTACTCCTTCCGGCTCGGGCTCGCTCTCTAAAAATCTTCATTGAGACAGACATACAGACAGACCTGAATTTGATGAAGAAACAGCTGAAAAACCTATCAGTTAATGTTTTAGAAGAGAGGATAATTCAGCGAGAATGTCGAGCAATAGTTTCAGAAATGGCGGAGGTACTAGTAGTTATAGTTCAAAAAGCGTTAATGGAAACGTAACGAAGGTGGCAGATAGGCAATTTTCGTCACTTAACTCGAATTTGAAGTCGCCGTCGGCCTCGACCTCGTCTTCTTCTTCTTATTCCTCCAAGTCGAAACCGAGTTTGAGGCGGAACAGCACTGGTTCTGTTGGTGGCTCTGCGTCTGCTGCTAAGAGTGACTCTGGAGGTAAGTTAGTTGTTCGTTGACTTGGAACTCTATAATTAAGAAGCTTTATATATTCTTTCCTTCGCCAATTATTTATTTTATTATTATTTTTTAAACATTTTTGTAGTATTCTTTGCGACTATAATTGATCTGATTTAACCGTTACGTCTGCATTCATTTGCATTACAATTACATTCTTAAGGAGTAAAGAAAATATGGCGGCAGCGAATAGCATGTCTTCAAATCTATTGCTAGGTTTATTCTGTTAGGAATATATGAAAGAAGAGCATGGCTTTTTGTCAGGTGTAAATGGAATTATGTCAAAAGTAGTTAATCTTATTAATGCAGTTTCTGAAAGAAAGTTTAAAAAATTGAATTTAGTATTATGTTTATGATGTGTTGCATGACTTAAATCTCCTCTGACTATAATCATGGAGGGATTTATGAATATCATAAAATTTCATTTGTTTGATGACTCTAGTTTTCATGTTTCCTACCAATATTTAAACTAGTAATATATGTGATAATCATAAACTTAAGCACTGGGTTTTCAACCATTTAAAATTTGACATGTCCGTGATACTAATTCTATTGTAATATCAAATGTGATAAACTAATAAAAGAGAGTTTCATTTTATACTGCTAAAAGTTTGTGATATGTCAATCCTGATAAATCATGATGGAGAGATAGTAAGAGTAGATGCTTATAAGTTGCTTTTTGGGACAATGCCATGCACAGTTCGAGGACGAGTCCGTGTTGCTGTAAGGTTAAGACCACGAAATGCAGAGGAAACTGTGGCAGATGCTGATTTGCCGGATTGTGTGGAGTTACAACCAGAGGTAGGTTGCATATTTATTCTCATTTGAGCGAGATAATTGAACATCAATGGAAGTGTATTCTTGAAGATTGTGTTGACGAGTTAACTGAGTAACTCAACTGATGATCTTTCTTTCTATTATGCTGGTTCCTCGTAATCTTGCAGCTCAAAAGATTGAAACTTCGGAGGAACAACTGGGATACAGACACATATGAGTTTGATGAAGTGCTTACAGAATTTGCATCCCAAAAGCGTGTCTATGAAGTTGTGGCCAAACCTGTTGTTGAGGTTAATTTTATGCTCGAAATTCTTTTAGCTCTTCATATATGTTCCATGGCTGCATATGACTCATATAAATTACCACTTTTTTCTAAGCTTAAGCTGACAGGGATTGTATTTATATACCTAACCAACTCTCTCTCACATATGGTCTAAATAAAAATTCTCAAAATACACTCAACATGTGCATAATAACCAATAAATAAAGATGGATCTAAGGTTTAAACATGGAGCCTCCCCATATGATATCATGTTAAATTGTCACTTACATTTTAAGCTAATAGAGAGGGGTTCAATTTATACATTTAACAAGATCAAAATGTATAACTAACTTAATATACCTCTTGAGATAGGTAAATGGTTAGACCACCTATAATTTGTAAATTTTGTTCAGCTATACAGAGACTTGTCTCAACTTATCTTTCTAGATTTTATGCAACTTGCTACATTTTACTTTTCTTTCTACATCAGTAATTTTAGAAGTTCATAGTTATAAAATTTTACGTGTCCTTTTGTTGCTGCTGCAGTGTCTAGTTTTCTACCATGCATGTTTACTTCTTCTAATTTGCATATAAAAGTTTGATAATAGTTTTCTCTTAGTATTTTATTGGTCATTCATTGATTACAACTTCAAAAATTGCCCTCTCGGTCTAAAATTGGAGCTCTATGTTTTTACTTTGAAACGTTTAAATTTCATTAAATTGCCCATTTTTTCTATATATATTTCTCCAAATAATTCCTTAATTTGAGGAACTCATATTCCAAAAACACATGTGAACCCATCATTAGTAATACTTTTAATAAAGACAATGTTGTTACTTACTTTTGGTCAAAATTTTGTCATTAAATTTTGTACTCAAAGAAAATCTGGACATTGAATTTTGGACAAAAGAAGTACAAAACTGTCACTTATGTCATATGTAGATTCGTAGAGCTTCTTTTGTCTTTCATTGATTGTGTGTGACCTCTAATGTAGTTTATGTTGTTACATTCTACAGAGTGTTCTAGAAGGTTACAATGGTACTGTCATGGCATATGGTCAGACTGGTACTGGAAAGACTTACACACTTGGACGACTCGGAGAAGAAGATACTGCTGCTCGTGGGATAATGGTGCGCGCAATGGAGGACATTTTATCAGAGATAGTACTGGAGACTGATTCTATTTCTGTCTCCTATATACAGGTTTGTTTGGTTTTTCAAGAAAAGGAAAAACTAAAGTTTCCAGATACCGTTTCATGCTATTCATGTTTAAAGCTTTTGGAAATGATCTTCCTTTTGGAATATGATGAAATTTTTCCCCCAAATGTTGCAGATTTACATGGAGACAATACAGGATCTTCTTGATCCAGCAAATGATAATATATCAATCAGTGAAGACCCAAAAACTGGAGATGTTTCACTACCTGGTGCTTCATCAGTAGAGATTAGGGATCAGAACAGTTTTGTTGAACTATTACGATTAGGAGAAGCTCATCGCTTTGCTGCTAACACAAAATTGAACACAGAATCTTCTCGTAGTCATGCCATTTTAATGGTAAATGGGATTTGGTTATCAACTCTGTTATAATGCTCTTGCGAGAAGAATTACTTGGGCATTTGCTCATATTTGAAGACCTGGCACTTTTGTGCAGCTACAAATATATGATAATTTTACCTTCTCTACAGGTGCATATAAAGAAGTCCATCAAGGGTAAAGATTCGGTTCTTTCAAGTGAAAATGGTACTGTTTCTCACACTGCAAAATCATTGAAGCCTCCACTTGTCCGGAAAGGCAAACTGGTTTTTGTGGATCTTGCTGGTTCTGAGCGTGTTGATAAATCAGGTAAAGTTTTTAATATCTGGTAGAAAAATTGACTCCTGTAGGTACAGGCTTTGCTTTCTTTATGTTGTTTGTCATCTACTTGAAGTTGAACCAGGAAAAATAATGCTTCTGTCTTATCTGTGGTATTTCTCTGCACTTATCTTTGGATAGAAGGAATTAGTGGTAGAAAGAAATGAAGTAGAAGAATGGATTCGATTTCTTGGATGGAAGGGAATGGAGGGATAGCTATGTTTGGATTGAGGAAAAGGGGAGGAGTTCGAAGTAGAGGAAAGGAAAGGATCAAGTATTAACATTGTGTTTGGATAGTAGGTCAGAGGAGAGGAGAGATAAGCAATTATTTCAAGAGCATCCTTATCTCAAGAGCTTTTGCTCACTTAGAATCTAAATTAATAGTTTATCTGCCCTCCCCCTCCTTGTAATATTTCAAACTTTATAATACTCAATTCTCTTCTTCCCTTCTCCTTTCCCTTAGCCGAGACATATTGGAAATAGTCTGATGGATGACTTCTGGATGGATCTATTGGAGGATATGATGGAACGTGAGCTTTTCAGACAATACAATAGTGCAGATTTATCTTCAAATGTATATAGAACTTCTACTTAAAAAAAAAAAAGAACCTAACTAAAGCATGTTGGGAAATGCAAACTATGCTGTACAATGAAATAGAAAATACTGCCTGGAAAAGCTCTTTTATATATGTTGTATGAAATAGAAAAGCATTTTAAGTATGCCTAGTTTGAAGAAAATACTCCCAAGTACAATAAAACAGATACTTGTAGATCTGAATTCCAAATTTAAAGAAAATATAGAAGAAGCTAAAAGGATCTTTTTGATGTCTTATATCATTTTTCCCCACATTATGATATTAACTAACTTTACTGCTAGTGATTGTTTGGAAAACTCTACACGATGCTACTTTATCTTCCTGACGGTCCATGCTAATTATCTACTTTTGTCTCTTATTTTTCTTATTTAATTATTGCTCAGCTGCTTATTCTATAATTTGAAGTTTCTCTTCTTTGCTACTATTTTCTGCTTGAAAAAACATTAGTCCAATGAGCCTATAGCAGTGCCGAATCCCTTTTGTGCATTTTCTTGCATGTTAAGGTATTTTCAGCATAAGATATATAAAATATATTATATATATATATTTGATGTATAGCTGAGAAGGCAAAGTATGGACATACTTTTCATTTTGGACCTCTTTCTCAATGTTTGTGAGACAATAATGTTGAACTCCATCTACATGCTATTTGGCAGGAAGTGAGGGTCATACATTAGAGGAAGCAAAGTCTATCAATCTCTCTTTGAGTGCATTAGGGAAGTGTATTAATGCATTGGCCGAGAACAGTACTCATGTTCCAGTCAGAGATTCAAAACTAACAAGGCTACTTCGAGATTCATTTGGAGGTGAATTATTTTCACTCTAAGAGACTTTTGAAAATCCAGAATAGTTTGATTTGTATTGTTCAAAAGAAAGAGTCATCTATCCTCAGATATGATATTTCAAATGTTATGCGAAAATTTTGATTTTTCTTTTCAAATTGTTTTAAGGATTTTGGGTAGTTTCCATAACAACCTCAACCACATTCCTGTAAATCAATACGGAAAAAGAATGCTAGGGTTTGGGGTGCTGGGATATCATGTACCTCAATAGCCCAAAATAGATGAATAATATTAGGAAGGTTTCAAAATCTGTGAGGGGTATATGAATTATTTTCACAGTTGTGTGTATCATCTATAATTTTTTTTTCTTTTGAATATTTGCGAAATTTTCTTTATTTTCTAAAAATTTTGTTGTGACAAAAAATTGGACCTTATTACTTTTCAGGCACAGCCAGAACTTCATTAGTTGTTACAATTGGACCATCTCCGAGGCATAGAGGAGAGACAGCAAGTACCATCATGTTTGGGCAGAGGGTAATGGTTAAATGTTTTTATCCAACTTTTCATGTAATTACTATGCATCAAGTACTCTAATATTCGTTCTCAGGTCTGGTGTCAACTTTTATATGAAACTTATCCTACTAACAAATGCATGCTTTTATTGTAAAATAAAATTTTACTCATTAAATTGGATCATAAGTAAACAGTGGGAAATCTGTTTCCTATTTGAGCAGGCTATGAAGGTGGAGAATATGTTAAAAATTAAAGAAGAATTTGATTACAAAAGTTTATCCAGGAGGCTTGATATTCAGCTAGACAAACTTATTGCTGAAAATGAGAGACAACAGAAAGGATTTCAGGATGAGATTTCAAGAATATCTTTAGATGCAGAAAAACATATTGCTGAGGCTGAAAGAAATTACGCTGAAGCACTGGAGGTAATGTTTAATTGTTTTTAGTTGTAGAATTGTAATTTTTTCCCCCCTCTTCGTTATAATGTTGTGATGGTCATTTTCATGATCTGATGGTTTATACATGGTGTGTAGATACTGCATGAATCGGTTTTAAGAAGTGATTGTTCATTTAGATGCTTAATGTAGAATGATTAACCTCAACAGAAGTTGATCTGCCTGCTTTTTCATTATTGTGGAGTAAACTAAGTTTTGCTATTTTATTGTAAAACTGGAGAATGAAACTATAGCCTTCACAGCGGAGAGAGAATTTTGTATCACTGAATGGACAGGCATTTTGCATAATAAGCATTTAGATTCTATTTGATCTGTACTTGCAATGTTTGATTCAATACCTTGAACCTTGTTCTATTTTTCTCTTTCAAAACCTTTTTCTCTTCTTCCTGCTGCAGAAGGAGAGACTGAAATTTCAGAAAGATTATGCTACTTTAACACAGAAGGTTGAAGAGCAATTCTCAAATCAGCGGAAGCACATAAATGGAAAAGTTGAACTTCAGCTGCAGGACGATAATGCTGATAAGTTATCTGAACAGGTATCCAGCTCAACTGATTGACTTTTTTGTTTGTGATGCCAGAAGTATGTTTTCAAACTGATTAGAAAAATCTTAAGAGTTGGTTTTCATTAATCACGTAAGGACATACATTGTACAGTTGCCTGTGGTTATCTGAACAGGTATCCAGCTCAACTGATTGACTTTTTTGTTTGTGATGCCAGAAGTATGTTTTCAAACTGATTAGAAAAATCTTAAGAGTTGGTTTTCATTAATCACGTAAGGACATACATTGTACAGTTGCCTGTGGTTCCCGGACACTAATTATTAAATAATTTCTCTGTAATGTACCATTGAATAAATCTGATGATATTATGTGATTTTAGAAAATTGTCTTCTTATTAAAGATGAATATGCAGAAAACAGTTTTTGGGTTTTCTTGTTATCAGAGTATTTGTCTCCAGTTTCAAGAAACCAATATCTGATTATTTTTAAACCTACCAAAAGTTAAATAGATGTAATTTATCTCAGCTTCTCTGTTGCTGTGGCTCCTGAATTCTCGGCCGTGTGTGGAATTTGCAAAGTAAACAATACACAACATAAAGATTTGAAATAATTCCGAGTTATAACTAGAGTGCTATGTACATTTTTTTTGTTTATACTTTTATTATTTCACTTTTCTGGTGAGTTCCTTACATATTTTTCTGATATAAAAATAATGCAAAATAACCAAGGATTGTGTAGGATGTACTAAAAAATCATACTGAGAACTTCTGAATTTTCTGGTTCTTTTATTTTTCAATGTAATCATGGGATAATTAAATAGCTAATGTCTAAGTGGAACTGCTTCAAAAATTAATTACATTTCCCACATGAGAGGAACTTTTTATTATATTATGTGGCTCAATAATTATGTTTTACCTATTGAATGAACATCTACTATGCCCTGCAGATTACAATGTTATCCGCAGAAATTAAGGAGGTAAAGAAGCTACTTCAAAACGAGACTCAACAACGAAAAGCTGCAGAAGAGGAAGTTAATAGTTTTAGAGATCAGTTAGCACAATGGAGAAGGTTGGAGGTATGATTTATGTACTGTTAAAACGTATCTTAACCAATTGTGTATTCTCTTGGAAGTATCTAACATTTTGACCACTTCAGGCAGCAAAAAATTCTGAGATCTTAAAACTTCACAAAATGCTAGAGGATGAATCACGTAAAAAAGCAAAGCATGAAGAAGATATTTCTATATTACAAAGTCGACTATTGGAAATAAGCTTTGAAGCAGATGAGGTATTGTTTGTGTTTTAGCCATACTTATTTTATTTTCACCAAGTTATGCGAAATATTTATTTTAGATTTGATATTAGCTAACTGTATATTTGGACAAGTTCCAATGATTTAAATTTTGTTGTTTAATCAGCAAGATTTTGTTGATAGGATGCTTGAAATAACGATGAAGATCTTTTTCTCTTGTATATATTGGGAGAACAGATATCATTTTAAGATCATTCCAGTAATTTCTTACTTGATTAGCCTTAGCTGAATTTTTGTTTTATTTTTTTCTCATCTGAGAAGTTTTGCTGGTTTGATGGGAATTATATATGGATAGTTATTTTATTATGGGTGATCACTTACATGGACCCTAAATATTCCCCAGAGAAGTAGAAGGCTTGATAAAGAGGGAAACACGCAACTCTGCTCAGATTTAGGTTCTTTTAGCCCTCAAGTTAATCATCAACTATTGAAAGACACCGGAGATGGAGATAAGGCATCTATGGCAAAGCTTTTTGAGCAAGGTGACAGAAAGTGTTTTTTTTCCTGTTAATTACCCTTTTCTTTATCACTCTGCTTTTGCTGAAGTTTTCTGCTGGGAGACAGTGGGATTGCAAAAAATATTGTCGTTACTTGAGGCAGAAGATGCTGATGTACGGATTCATGCTGTCAAAGTTGTGGCAAATCTTGCAGCAGAAGGTGTGTCTTGGTGTTTTTTGTCTGTACTTTCATTAAGCACCTCATTTATTATCAATCCATTTTTTTCCTATTGCCTTTCTGGACCAAATCTGCGAAGTATACGATCAAGAAATGCATATATCAAATTGCTTTGACTGCTGAGTATTGTAAACTGCTGCATTTCTAAACTGCCAGACCATTCTTGAAATTAACATTTTATCTGATAATTTTGAAGTTGCTCCATCTTTTTGTTGGCTGATTTTATTTTATTTTTGAAATAAATGGAGGCCTTTAATTGACTCTATTTCAAAGCAAAGTGAAGTGTTAGATGTTTTATCTCCTTTGGTTGCAATTCCTTTTTCTGCAAAACAGTAGATCTGAGATGAAGATGTTACTTGCTGTAGAAAAGGATTTTCATTCGGTTTTAATTACTATGCATCTTTATATATTCTCAGTTGGTCTGCCACAAACTTATATTTTTGCAGAGTTTCCATTACTTGTATGTTTTAGATTTTTCTGGAGATAACCTACATACTTCATCAAATTTTCAGAGTCCAATCAGCAAAAGATTGTTGAAGCTGGTGGTCTTACATCATTAATGATGCTTCTCAGAAACTCTGATGAGGAGATCATTCAGAGAGTTGCAGCTGGTGCAATTGCGAATCTTGCAATGAATGGTAATACTTATTAACTAGATTATAATGTGCATGTAGGGTTTAAATGAAGCTGCTGGAATTCTGTCCCTCAAGTTGTAACCTGCTTAAAACTTTGAGCAGAAACAAATCAAGAGCTTATAGTGTCTCAAGGAGGCATACGTCTATTGTCAATGACAGCAGCAAATGCAGAGGATCCTCAGACCCTTCGAATGGTTGCAGGGGCAATAGCTAACCTTTGTGGCAACGGTAATTTTTTGTGCATTTCTATTCTTCAAGGTGTTAAATTGCTTTGTTCTTTTGCTTGTAAGTACTCTTTTGTATATATCGTCAGAGTTATAGGTTAAGTCTTTCTGCTCTATCAGTGAAAGTTTGGTGTTCAATATCTTTCCAAATTTCTGACTTATTCTTTTAGTATGGAAATGCCTAGATACCCGTTTGTGGGTATTGAAATTCATGTATGTTTGTTGAAAGCATATCTTCACATAAATTGGTCTGATTGCTCATTGCTTACTTTATAGACAAGTTAAGGACGAAGTTAAGAGGGGAAGGTGGCATAAAAGCGTTACTAGGAATGGTTAGATGCAGGCATCCTGATGTTCTTGCCCAAGTTGCTCGTGGAATTGCAAATTTTGCAAAATGTGAATCCAGGGCGTTCAGTCAAGGTGAGTAACATGCTAAAATACCTCTTTGGCAAATCATCCCACGTGTTTATTCTCTTGTTACATTATTGGGATGTCTGGAATTCCTTTTTATGAGATAATGGCAAAGTAAGTACCTAAAATTTCATGGATTTTGATGTGCAAGTGTAACTGCAACGTTTGAAGACAATATATTACCTGAGTTTGTCCCTGAAAATTTGTACTGTTCTGGTCTTACGTGTCTCACTTGTGATCTTATTTTATTTCTGGCCAAAATTTATTTTATAGCAGGGTCCATGACTGGAAGGTCTCTCTTAATTGAAGATGGTGCTCTTCCATGGATTGTGCAAAATGCCAACAATGAAGCCTCACCAATCAGGCGTCATATTGAGCTTGCACTGTGCCACTTAGCCCAACATGGTATGATTGCTTCTCATCTCCAAGTCTTTCTACTGTATTTTACTGCAGAATTTTGAAGTATTTGATTCCTATACTTCAGAGATGAATGCAAAAGATATGATCAATGGAGGAGCAGTATGGGAGCTTGTCCGCATATCACGGGATTGTCCAAGAGATGATATTAGGAATCTTGCGTACAAAACACTAAGTTGCAGCCTAATTTTCCAGGCTGAACTTAAGCGGTTAAGGATAGATTATTGTTGAAGATGTCCATTTTTATTATTATATATATATTTTTTTTTTCTTTCCCTGTTATGATACTTATAGAACAAGTAGGTCATTGTTACACAGTTTTTGTTGGGTAATTGTTGGAATAGCAGAAAGCGATTCAGTTCTTGAATTCTTTCATATGTTTGAGTGACTATTGAAGGATTGAAGTCAGATCATTGTCTAATACAACGGCTTGTCATGTAAATATCTTAACAGATAGGTTTTCTGGAATCAAGACAACCTTATGAATTTAATGATTAATGTGTAGTTCGGAGTGATTGTGTGTGTGAATATGATCTCAAGTGAAGGGTGCTAGTAATATATGTATATTAAAATTATATTGACCAGCTCTTTCTTTGTCGGAAAGCATGTAGAAAGAGTTGTTCAATAAGTTGACATTTTTTAAATAATCTAAGTTATTGAATAAGGAAATAAAAAAGAATATTAATATAAAAGTGAGAACTTTTAAATGAATGAATCTCACAAAAAAAAATATAAAATTATAAGACGTTAAAGAAATAAAACATTGGAAGGGTATATTGAAACGAGAATTGCAACAAAAATGACAAGAGAGCAATGGTAGACAAAAGTGTCTGTGTTTGACAATCAACACACACACACACACACACACATATATATATATATATATATTTTTTTTTTCTTTTTTTGATCGGGAAAAACTTCTCTGAGTTTGTATGTTGTTGAATTTGGATTGAGTACCTACAAAGAGAAGTCACACAACGGTGGATTACCGAAGATGACTCTCCGATGATTTTGTTAGAAGAGTGATTTAAAAAGATATAAGTAAAAGAAATTGAGAATGTAAGGCTTTGGAGAGAAGAAGTGAGAAAATAAATCCTTCTCCTCCCTTTCTTCCTTCTATTTATAATGAAAAACTTGCCTCTTTTACCTTATCATGGTAAATATATTTTTACCTTTGATTAGTGAGTCATCTGGACACCTGTCAGTTGCATGCCTTAATTAACTGACATATACACACCATTAAGGGACACTAATCCAGTTGATCCTAGAATTTGACACCTATTATCCTGATTAATCATCTTTCTTGGGATGTTCAAGATCCTTCAAGAAAGTGAAGGATGTACGGTACTTCGTCATTCTACAACTTCGGTGTGTATATCCATGACAGTATATGTTTATGATTATTTCCTTAGTATCTTCGATCGGAGTGTTTTGCCTTAGATCGAAGTGTAGCGTAACTTTGCAATTGTTCATACTTCGATTGTTACTCGATGACGTGGCAAGATGTCGGATCTTATATCCTTTCAGGGCCCCCCGAGATTGAGAAAATAAATTTAATTATCTCAATCTGTAAATTCATCATTTGAAATATCAAATTTTGTTATCGAAGTATGAAAAGTTAGAGAGGAGTTTGAGAGTTTTGGAGAATTTTTCAAAGAGTTCGGGATAATAGCTGTCACCCATAAATGAAGAGAGAGATGAAAAATTATTTCATCATTGCTTTGGGATAATTGAGGCGTTGGTGTCGTTGAAGGAGGCGAAATTTGGGGACATGAACCGACGGATTGGATCGTTGGCGTGATTCGGTATCCCAAAAATTTTACTTTTGGCCAAACTTCTCCAACACACCTCTTCGTTTATTATTATTATTATAATAAAATAGATAATAAATAAGTAAATAATATTAGGAAAATTTTGAAAAATACCTTATTTTTCGTCTATAAATACAGTGAAGCTTCCCTTTCCTCTCTTTTACGAAAAATTCCAAAGCATTCACATTTTGTTTCTACATTCGTTCCAGCAAAATTTCATCCTTCAAGAATCTTCAAAGTTTTTGTTTCTCGCTAATACTATTCCGACTCTTAACCTTCTGTTTTACCTTGAAGTTTGACTGTTTTCAACAGAAATCTTCACCTTCATCACTTCATTTGCAGAAAAGGTATTGAAAAGAAATTTTGATTTTCGTTTTTTTTACTTGAAGCAAGTGTTTTGTGTGTTTAAGTTTTGAGAAAGAAAGAAAAATGAGTTCGTCAGAATTGTATTTGGTTATCAATTTGGGTTGAAGAAGATAGGATTTTCTGGGTTAAAGATTACTCTTTCCAAAAGGAAGAAGGGGAAGAAAAACGATTTATTTAAGAAGAAAGAGTTTTATTTGTATATATTTAGGAGGAATCATAAAGGTGAAGTGTTTTTGGAAGGGTTTAGTATTTTAGGTGAGGTACGAAAACTTGAACTAATTTATTTTTAAAAACACTTATTCTCAGGTTGCAATGTCAAATACTGAGAATTATGAGAGTTTAGCTCCTGAGGTTATCTAAGTGGAGTCTGATGATTCAACATCTACTTCGATTGAAAAGATGTTCAAGGAAGACCACGAAACCTCAAGTGAAGAAAGTGTAGGAAGTAAAAGGGAACAAAGAAAAACCTCGACAGTTACTGATAATATATTTGTGGCTTCGGTTGCTCAAACTTCGGCAAGAGTTTCCTATGATAACTTAACAATTCCTGTAGCTATCCCTTTAGATCCCAAAACTCCTAAAACTATTTATGTCGGAGTTACAGCTACTGGTTTCACTACTAGGGATATCCCAGACCCCACTAGTTTAGATTGGGACGAGGATGATGACTCCGAGGACTTTGATAATGCCCCTAGAACAAAAAAACAATTGTCTGGTGACTTAGCTTTAAAAGGAAATCATGTAAGTTTGGAGTTGAGTGCCTTATCAATAGATATGGACAAGTCTAGATTTAGGATGTTTCGCTTGCCTATCTGTCTCCCAATGACTGATTACTCTATACCAATTCCAGTTGATCATTTTCTTTGTGGTCTAAGTTTACCTTTGGACCCTGCCTTTTGTGATTTCTTACACTCAATACGTTCCCAACCAGCTCATGTCCATCCTAATGGGATTAGATATTCCTTTTAACTTACAATTTTGTGTAGGCGGATAGGGGTTGAGATTTCTTACCTTTTACTTTGCACTTTCTTTTCCCTACTTCGGATGAATAACTTGACTTTTTCACTTCGTCCTCGTAAAGACATAGTTACTCTTTTTGAACCTGCCCCAAATAAAATTGGCTTTTGGAGGGAAAGTTGGGTTTGCGTAGAGTCCAACTTAGGTTTTCCTTTTTATCCACAACGTAAATCTCTTCTGCCTTTAAGCAAAGTATATAAGAGAACGAAGTACTCAGACGCGGATAGAAAATTCTTGGACTCTATCCGAAGTGAATTAGGGGACAGCCCCAGAAACCAAACAAAAATATTTTATACTAAAGACTTGTTGGACTTGTTCCTTCAATTTTGGCCACTGTTATTAACTTACCTTCTTCTTTATAGATATGACTTCAAACTTTCGAAACGCCGCAACGCTCTTTTGAGTGAGAGGGAGAAGGCGATCTGCAATATTACGCCAAACCCTGCTCACGCGGTTGAGAAAACATCTCTAACTGCAATGTTGTCCTCTTTGGGAGATGCCAGTGCTACTACTCCGTCTACCGACACTTCGACAGAGGATCTTGTTGCCCCATCTAACAAAAATGACAAGGAAAAAGGGAAAAAAGTTTTTTCCTCAGGACCCAAGGCAAACGAGCTCATGAAGGGGCTGAAGTGGAAGGTCCGAGAAAAAAGTCAACGCAAGGTCCTCGTCTGGCTACTGTTGCAAAATCTGATGAGACGATGGCCTTGATCGTCCACACTCTAGAGTCAAGTAAGGCGCCAGGGGAATCTTCTCAAAGTCTTCCTGACTACCCCTGGACTAGAGAAGGCTTCAAACTGCCGGAGTCTAGGAAGGATCTCTTCAAGCTCTCCCAGGAAATCCAAAAGGTCACTTCGCCACTGACCAATTTAATGCTCTCTGATTCTAGGATTGGAAAATTTTTTGGCGGAGCAGTTTTGTCCCGAGGCATGGATTCTGACACATATGCCTATACCCGAAGTCACTCCTTTGGAGTTGAAGACACCATTGGTCAAATTGGTGCCCACCTCTCACATGTAAACAATCTTTTGTGTATACACACAAAAACTTTCTTAATAATATTTTTGAAGTCTTCCTACTTCCCTTCTTTTATTTTCTTTGTCAGGCTCAAGCGTACATCACACATCTCGGTCGTATGGCCTCCTCCGCCAATACTTCGAAGACTATGCAAATTAGTCTTGAGAAAAAATGTGCACACTTGGAAAGCACACTGTCTTCGAAGTTGAAGGACTTAGACCTCTCTGAATCAAAGCTCAAATCTACAGAGGAAAACTTAGCTCTAGTGATTGAACAAAAAGATAAGCAGACCGACGAGCTTAATTCATACAAGAGAGCCAATGAAGACCTTAAAGCTCAACTTCGTGAGCAAGATAAAAAATTGAAGGAGTCTGAGGCGAAGTATAGGACTACTGCGGAGAAGATCAACTATTTTGAGTCCGTAGAGTACACTGCTAAGGTAATTAATGTATTTCGTGAGTCAGAGGAGTACGATCAAGAGCTTTTTAATAAGTGTAATGGCTTTTTTGACCGTGGGTGTGCACACATACTCCGAAATTTTCATCAGGGTATTCCAGACAAGATTCGGATGGTTCATGTGTACCTGGGTACTTACGCTGATCCAAGCTTCAGAAATGGGTGCGACTTCGTGCCATATACTGAAGACGAGATGAAAGAGATAATGGAGATGGATCAGAGTGAGGGAAGAATTTGGAGACTGCCTCCATTGACTTTGCCAAACTTAACCGATTTGGTTAAGGAAATTGGAGGGCTCCAGATGTGGGGGTATTCAGTAGTTTCAAATGAGGTAAATCTCTTTGTGGAGAATCAGTCAACTGAAGTTGGCCAAACTTTGGCTTTTCCTCCCACAGAGGATGCTTATTGATTTTACTTCATTTGGAATACATGTATTTTGATTGTCTTCAAAAAAAATTTGTTAAGTTTTTAAACTTCGATTAACTGATGAATACCAAAAATGTTCAACTATAATTTAATGAGAACAAACTTTAAGTATTACTTCAAAGTGTAAAAACTTTTGAACTTCGATTAACTAATGAATACCAAAGAATGTTCAACTATAATTTAATGAGAACAAATTTTAAGTATTACTTCGAAGTGTAAAAAATTTTAAACAAATAATTTCAATCAAGTAAAATAACTTGAGAAATAAAACAAAATATCTCGTGTCATTTAACTATCAAGCATAAAAACTTGAACTTTGACACCGAGCTTTGACTTCCATCATTTGAATATTTGGAACATTTAATACTCGTAATAAAAAAAAAGAACTTTAAACAATCCTCGAAGTATATATAAAAATTAAATTCATCAACTTGTGCCATTAATAATCAAGTATAAACACTTGAATTTGGACACCAAGTTTTGAGCTTAAAGTACAAAATATTTCAGATCACATATAATACTTTTTCAAATGATCTGAATGCCATGGATTTGGAAGTAAGACTCCTTCCTCATTAACCAAGCGATATGTACCTTTTTTAACTTCGCTTTGTATATTGTATGGACCTTCCCGATTTGGAGTTAATTTTTCGGCATCAAGAGCCCTAGATGTACCTTCAATTTTACGAAGTACTCAATCTCCGACGTGCAGAGGTCGAGGTGAAACTTTTTTATCATGGTACAACTTGGTTTTTCCTTTATAAGCTTCCATGCGGAGTCGTGCAGCTTTGCATTTTTCATCCAAAAGATCAAGGTCGAAAATTCGATTTTGGATATTGTCATTGATGTCATATGTTACGACTCGATGTGTGGGAAGGGCGAGTTCGGTTGGCGCAACAGCTTCACTTCCATAAACCAGGGAGAAGGGGGTTTCCCCAGTTGGCCCCCGAGCCGAAGTTCGGACTGACCAAAGTGTGGAATGTAATTCGTCTGCCCATTTCTTCGAGGTACCTTCAAGATTTTTCTTTAAAGCCTAAAGTACTAATTTATTGACCGCTTCTGCCTGACCATTGCCTTGAGGATGTGTCACCGATGACTTCCAATGACTTATATGAAGTCGTTCACATTCTGCGGTGAACTTGTTGGAAAATTGTGTTCCGTGATCCGTCACTACTGCACGTGGCACTCCAAATCTACATAGGATTGAGTCATGGAAAAAATTGAGGACATTCTCCTCAGTAGGGTTGACCAATGGTTTTGCTTTAATCCATTTGGAGAAGTAATCCACAACAACCACTAAGTACTCAAATCCACTTCGGGATTTCAAAAATCTTCCCATGAGATCCATTCTCCACATATCAAATGGCCATGTGGTTGTTATTGGGGTTTGTTATTGTGTTATCTAACAAGTCTTTAGTATAAAATATTTTTGTTTGGTTTCTGGGGCTATCCCATAATTCACTTCGGATATAGTCCAAGAATTTCCTATCCGAGTCTAAGTACTTCGTTCTCTTATATACTTTGATTAAAGGCAGAAGGGATTTACGTTTTGGATGAAAAGGAAAACTTAAGTTGGACTCTACGCAAATCCATCTTTCCCTCCAAAAGCCAATTTTATTTGGGGCAGGTTCAAAAAGAATAACTACGTCTTTACGAGGATGGAGTGAAAAAGTCAAGTTATTCATCCGAAGCATGAAAAAGAAAGTGCAAAGTAAAAGATAAAAAATCTCGACCCCTATTCGCCTATACAAAATTGTAAGTGAAAAGAAATATCTAATCCCATTAGGATGGACATGAGCTGGTTGGGAACGTATTGAGTACAAGAAATCACAAAAGGCGGGGTTCAAAGGTAAACTTAGACCACAAAGAAAATGATCAACTGGAATTGGTATAGAGTAATCAGTCATTGGGGGACAGATAGGCAAGCAAAATATCCTAAATCTAGACCTGTCCATGTCTATTGATAAGACACTCAACTCCAAACTTACATGATTTCCTTTTAAAGCGAAGTCACCAGACAATTGTTTTTTGTTCTAGGGGCATTATCAAAGTCCTCGGAGTCATCATCCTCGTCCCTATCTAAACTAGTGGGGTCTGGGATATCCCTAATAGTGAAACCAGTAGCCGTAACTCCGACATAAATAGTTTTAGGAGTTTTGGGATCTAAAGGGATAGCTACAGGAATTGTTAAGTTGTCATAGGAAACTCTTGCCGAAGTTTGAGCAACCGAAGCCATAAATATATTATCAGTAACTGTCGAGGTTTTTCTTTGTTCCCTTTTACTTCCTACACTTTCTTCACTTGAGGTTTCGTGGTCTTCCTCGAACATCTTTTCAATCGAAGTAGATGTTGAACAATTAGACTCCACTTCGATAACTTTAGGAGCTAAACTCTCAGAATTCTCAGTATTCGACATTGCAACATGAGAATAAGTGTTTTTAAAAATAAATTAGTTCAAGTTTTCGTACTTCGCCTAAAATACTAAACCCTTCCAAAAACACTTCACCTTTATGATTCCTCATAAATATATACAAATAAAACTCTTTCTTCTTAAATAAATTGTTTTTCTTCCCCTTTTTCCTTTTTGGAAAGAGTAATCTTTAACCCAGAAAATCCTATCTTCTTCAACCTAAATTGATAACCAAATACAATTCTAACGAACTCCTTTTTCTTTCTTTCTCAAAACTTAAACACACAAAACACTTGCTTCAAGTAAAAAAAAATGAAAATGAAAATTTCTTTTCAATACCTTTTCTGCAAATGAAGTGATGAAGGTGAAGATTTCTGTTGAAAACAGTCAAACTTGAAGGTAAAACAGAAGGTTAAGAGTCGGAACAATATTAGCGAGAAACAAAAACTTTGAAGATTCTTGAAGGATGAAATTTTGCTGGAACAAATGTAGGAACAAAATGCGAATGCTTTGGAATTTTTCGTAAAAGGGAAGCTTCACGGTATTTATAGACGAAAAATAAGGTATTTTTCAAATTTTTCCTAATATTATTTACTTATTTATTATCTATTTTATTATTATAATAATAATAAACGAAAAGGTGTGTTGGAGAAGTTTGGCCAAAAGTAAAATTTTTGGGATACCGAATCACGCCAACAATCCAATCCGTCGGTTCATGTCCCTAAATTTCGCCTCCTTCAACGACACCAACGCCTTGATTATCCCAAAGAAATGATGAAATAGTTTTTCATCTCTCTTCATTTATGGGTGATAACTATTATCCCAAACTCTTTGAAAAATTTCCCAAAACTCTCAAACTCCTCTCTAACTTTTCATACTTCGATAACAAAACTTGATATTTCAAATGATGAATTTACAGATTGAGATAATTAAATTTATTTTCTCAATCTCGGGGGCCCCTGAAAGGATATAAGATCCGACAGCTCGCCACGTCATCAAGTAACAATCGAAGTATGAACAATTGCAAAGTTACGCTACACTTCGATCTAAGGCAGAACACTCTGATCGAAGATACTAAGGAAATAATCATAAACATATACTGTCATGGATATACACACCGAAGTTGTAGAATGACGAAGTACCGTACATCCTTCACTTTCTTGAAGGATCTTAAACATCCCAAGAAAGATGATTAATCAGGATAACGGGTGTCAAATTCTAGGATCAACTGGGATTGGTGTCCCTTAATGGTGTGTATATGTCAGTTAATTAAGGCATGCAACTGACAGGTGTCCAGATGACTCACTAATCAAAGGTAAAAATATATTTACCATGATAAGGTAAAAGAGGCAAGTTTTTCATTATAAATAGAAGGAAGAAAGGGAGGAGAAGGATTTATTTTCTCACTTCTTCTCTCCAAAGCCTTACATTCTCAATTTCTTTTACTTATATCTTTTTAAATCACTCTTCTAACAAAATCATCGGAGAGTCATCTTCGGTAATCCACCGTTATGTGACTTCTCTTTGTAGGTATTCAATCCAAATTCAACAACATACAAACTCAGAGAAGTTTTTCCCGATCAAAAAAAGAAAAAAAAAATATATATATATATATATGTGTGTGTGTGTGTGTGTTGATTGTCAAACACAGACACTTTTGTCTACCATTGCTCTCTTGTCATTTTTGTTGCAATTCTCGTTTCAATATACCCTTCCAATGTTTTATTTCTTTAACGTCTTATAATTTTATATTTTTTTTTGTGAGATTCATTCATTTAAAAGTTCTCACTTTTATATTAATATTCTTTTTTATTTCCTTATTCAATAACTTAGATTATTTAAAAAATGTCAACTTATTGAACAACTCTTTCTACATGCTTTCCGACAAAGAAAGAGCTGGTCAATATAATTTTAATATACATATATTACTAGCACCCTTCACTTGAGATCATATTCACACACACAATCACTCCGAACTCCACATTAATCATTAAATTCATAAGGTTGTCTTGATTCCAGAAAACCTATCTGTTAAGATATTTACATGACAAGCCGTTGTATTAGACAATGATCTGACTTCAATCCTTCAATAGTCACTCAAACATATGAAAGAATTCAAGAACTGAATCGCCTTCTGCTATTCCAACAATTACCCAACAAAAACTGTGTAACAATGACCTACTTGTTCTATAAGTATCATAACAGGGAAAGAATATATATATATATATATATTGAGCCGACATAAATTTCCCAAGTAAAGTAACAGTTTTGGAGGATCGGAAAACCTCCCCAGTGGTATAAATACCACTTTATGGACACCATAAATGGGAGACGTTACACAATTACTCCCCCATTGATAATCCGTTACACCTAAAACGGTTAAAACGGTAAATTCATTACTCATAACAGTCCGTAACAGTTGAAGACCATAATAGCACAATCAATAATCAAGTCCCCATAAAAGGGAGGTCCAAAGACAATTTTCTATTTTTCCAGACATCCACAATACACTCTACTGACTTAAGCATCGGAGAGTTCACGGGGCACAAACTCCCCATTGAACTTACTTGTTTTGCAGGTTGATCAGAGTCTAAGTGCATTATACCGAAGTATCGCCTAGGCTCAGCGAAGTATCACACCACACTTCGATTCCCCAGAAAAACCTTCCTAGCAAACCCAGTTACAAAACTCTCCGAGTTCCCGACACCCTAAATTACTTTTTTACCCTTTGACAGATTCGTGTAGAATCAGTTTGGTTCCGTTACCGGGAATGTTTTATTCACTCATAATCCTTCTCCATTAATCTCCTATTATCATGTCTCGATCTGAAGGACACACTGTTCGTCAATCTTCTCACCGACAGGAGAGGACGAGGACAAGAATGTCCGTCTCTTCGGGTTCAAGTTCTGGTCGCCGTCCGATCTCGGAAAGGTTGGGACCACAGCCAGGGACTTCCAGGTGTTCATCTGATTTGCGAGACCAACTCAACTCCAAGCGGATAGAAGAAACGGAGAAAGAATTAAGGAGGTTGCAGCAACTCCAGCAAGATGAAGAAGCTAAGCGAGATCAGGAACTCTCTCAGAAATGGCTACAACTGAGAGCTGAATTCAGACAGGCTGGGGTAGAGCTGCCCCCACCGAGATTGCCCGGAGGTTCAGAGCTTCCACAACGGACTCACACAGCAACTAAGAAAGACGATAGGCGTGGAGCACGCAAGAGCAGAAAACCAACGGTTAGTGAAGTAGGGGAAAGTCACCATTCCTCTAAACCAGTGCACAAAAAGACTGCTAAGAAGCGATCCCCAGAAGGTAGCCCGGAGACCACAAAGAATCCCACCAAAGTTCACAAGTCCAGGTCAATTGAACTGGGGCCTTTCGTCAAATGGATCCGAGACGTTACTCCGGATTCAAATCTTAATCTTAAGCTCCCTCAGTTTGTCCTATATTCCGGCTCCACAAAACCCATTGAACACATTTGCCGGTACAAGTCTGCCATGGGATTAGTCTCTAGCGACGAAGCCATTATGTGCCGGGCTTTTCCAACTACTTTGTCGGATAAGGCGGTAACCTAGTTTACGTCCCTTAAAAAGGATTCTATCGATTCATGGGACACCTTGGAGAAAATGTTCCTGGATAAGTTCAGCACTGCGGGAACAATTCCAAAAACCAGAGGTGACTTGGCTAACATCAAGCAGCGGGAAGGTGAGTCGTTGCTCTCATTTTTGGATAGGTTCAAGAAAACCTATGAGGAGATCGAAGGGATCAGCCAAGACACGGTGATCACGTGTTTCGAAGGAGGGTTCCGGTCGCGAATGTTATACACTGAACTCCAACTCCGCAGGCCGGAGACGATTGGAGAAATGTTCAATGTAGCCAGGAAAATAGCCCTGGCTGAAGGCAGTGCGACCGAGCCGACTTGGCAAAGAAAGGATAAACAGCCTGAACAACCAAAACATGCGACCTCGAATTTCCCACCGCGGAAGGACAATAATCGAGGTAAGAAATCTGAGACGTTTACACCTCTGAATGTCTCAAAGGAAAGTTTAATTGCAGTCTTGAAGGAGAAACATGGAGTTCGGGACCCCGCACCAATGAAGGCACAGACATATGCTTCGCGGGACAAGACCAAGTTCTGTGGATTCCACAGAGACTCTGGTCACACAATGAAGGAATGTTTCCAACTGAAGCGAGCCATCGAAAAGCTCATTCAAGAAGGATGTTTAAAGGAGTACATCGCGGGTGTACAACAACAGAAGGATAAGGGAGAAAGGGTAATCAACATGATTAACCCGGAGATAGGCTCGACGAGAAAAATAAAGAAAAGAATTTACAATCTCACCAAATCATACCTCGTCCCGAAGTATGAATTCGAGCACCAGGAAGTCATTACTTTCACCAACGAAGAGCTAGAAAGTAATGAGGAGGCTAAAATCAGTCCCATAGTCATCGAAGCGGGGATGACCAGAGAAGGGATTGACAAATATACAGTAAAGATGATTCTAGTCGACATTGGAGCCACAAGAAACATCATGTACTGGCGATGTTTCGAAGAAATGGGCTTGAAAGATAAACACCTCAAAACAAGCAGGATGATATTGGAGGGATTCACACCTCAGAAAGTACCGGTGAGAGGAACAATAAGACTGCATGTCACCCTTGGCGAAGGGGATAAAGCCCGAACAGAGGAGGTCAAGTTCTATGTAGTAGACCTAGAATCCCCTTACAATGTCATAGTGGGAACACCTTTCCACGCGGCTTTTGATCTGGTTATCTCTACTTCCCATCAACAAGTGAAATTCCACACCTCACGAGGTGTCAGATTTGTAAGAAGCAGCCCTCGGAGTTTATTAGGGCATATAATGAAAATAAAAGGAAAGAGAGATGATCCTGAAAAGATTAAAAGAGCCAACATGGTGACAGGAGAGCGCAACTATGGAATGACTGATGATCCTGAAAGGATTAAAAGAGTCAACCATGAAATGACTAATGATCGCGGTCCAGAAGAGCAAACAGATACAGAAAAACAAGGCTCCGATCTTAATCCTGAAGTATCAGGGGATAAAGAATATGACGAGGTAGAAATAAATCCCGTTTATCCTAAACAACTCGTCAAAATCGGGAAAGATATGCCAGATAAACTCAGGCAAGACCTCATCGAATTCCTCAAAGAACATCAACAAAGCTTCGCATGGTGCACAGTGGATATGCTTGGAATCGACCCCTCGGTCTCGGAACATGCCTTAAATATTGACCCGACGTATCGCCCAATTAAACAAAAGTCCAGACGATTTGGCGATGATAAAATACAAGGCATAAAGGAAGAGGTGAATAAGCTTTTACATGCGAAGTTCATTCGCAAAGTAAAGTATCCCACTTGGCTGGCCAATGTAGTCATGGTTAAAAAATCTATCAGCAAATGGAGAATGTGCGTAGACTACACTAACCTCAACAAGGCATGCCCCAAGGATTGCTACCCCCTGCCTCGGATCGACGCACTGGTGGACTCGACGGCGGGATACGAATACCTGAGCTTCATGGACGCATTTTTGGGATACCATCAAATTAAAATGAAGCCCAGCGATCAAATACATACTTCGTTCCGAGTAGCCGAAGTCGTGTACTGTTATAATGTCATGCCCTTCGGATTAAAGAATGCGGGAGCAACATATCAGCGAATGATGAATTATATTCTTCAAAGTCAGATCGGGAGAAATATAGAAGCATATGTCGATGATATGGTGGTAAAGACGAAGCATGGCACTTCACACTTGGAGGATTTATAGGAAACATTCTCCAACCTGGCGAAGTACAACCTCAAGCTCAATCCCACGAAGTGCACTTTTGGGGTAAAATTCGGTAAGTTTTTAGGCTTCATGACATCCGAACGAGGAATTGAGGCCAACCCGGAAAAATTGGAAGCCATAGCCCGGCTCACCGAGCCCAGATGTGTCAAAGATATCCAAAGACTAAATGGATGCATTGCAGCACTTGGAAGATTTGTTTCGAAATCAGCAGAGAGGTGCCTCCCATTCTTCCAAGCTTTGAAAAATTCAAAGAATGGCTTCGTATGGACCCCGGGGTGCAGCCAAGCTTGGAAAGATCTAAAAGGTTACTTGATGAATCTTCCTTTGTTGCGACCTCCGAAGTACGGAGAAACACTCTTCTTGTATCTATCATTTTCAGATGTGATTATAGCATCGGTTTTAATAAAAGAAGAGGGGACGAAACAGCTTCCTGTGTACTTCGTTAGCAAAGTTTTAAATGAAGCAGAATCCAGATACTCTAACATTGAAAAATTGGCATATGCCTTAGTCATTTCCGCACGGAAACTGAGGCCTTACTTTGAATCTCACCCCATTGTGGTCTACACTAATGCTCCATTGAAACAAGTTTTTCATAAGATGGACCAATCTGGAAGGATGTTGCGCTGGTCCATCGAGCTGTGCGTTCAGGACATTACATTCAAACCCCGCACAGCCATCAAAGCACAAGCTTTGGCAGATTTCCTCGCAGAAGGCTCATTTACAGAGGACAACTTGGAGAAAGCTGAATCTGCCAAAGAGCCGTGGGAGCTGAAAGTTGATGGGGCAGTAAACTCCAGCGGAGTCGGGGCTGGACTGGTGTTAACATCACCAAATAAAGAGTACTCGGAAGTGCGGGCTATCAGACTAAAGCCCGATATCTCAAATAACCAAGCAGAATACGAAGCACTGCTAAAAGGATTGGAGTGGGCACATAAGGCGAACATCAGAGCCCTAAAAGTTTACAGCGATTCACAACTGGTGGTGAATCAAGTTCAAGGAACTTACACAGTACATTCGGAAGGATTGCAGCCCTATGTGGACAGGGCCAGAAATTGGAGAGATAAGTTTTCCCCTTTCTCGTTGTCCCTAATCAGCAGAAAAGACAATCAACAAGCAGACAAGTTAGCAAAGATTGCTTCAGGGGAAACGACCAATGAGGAAGACATTCCTATCGAGGACGCATCCGAGGAACCTGAAGTTATTCAATGTCTACATTCTACTTCGATGAGCTGGGACGAAGAAATAAAAAGCTTCATCCAACATGGGACTCTCCCAAACGACGCTACCCGGGCACGACAGATCAAAAGACA
Organism: Asclepias syriaca; assembly: GCA_027405835.1. Lineage (NCBI taxonomy): Eukaryota > Viridiplantae > Streptophyta > Magnoliopsida > Gentianales > Apocynaceae > Asclepias > Asclepias syriaca. The sequence continues at coordinate 6,096,914 of CM049929.1, read as the reverse complement.
GTCTGCGAGGTACACTATTCATGATGATATATTATACAGACGGTCTTTCACAAGACCTCTACTTCGTTGTGTTCCACCATCTCAAGTAGATGATCTGTTAGCCGAAGTACACGAAGGAGTATGTGGAGGTCATCCAGGGGCCCGAGCTCTAGCCGAACGGGTAATTAACCAAGGATACTATTGGCCGATACTCAGGGAGGATGCCAAAAGGTATGTTAAAAAGTGTGACACTTGTCAAAGTTTTGGCACTATACCTCATCTACCCTCGGTTGAACAAACCCCGGTTGTGGCGGTCTGACCATTCGACATGTGGGGCATGGATTTAATGGGAAAGTTCCCAAAGACAAGAAATGGCTGTGAATATTTGGTGGTAGCAGTAGATTATTTTTCAAAATGGATCGAAGCGAGAGCACTCACAAGTCTCACAGAAGAAAATGTTTCCAAGTTCTTCCGAGAACAGGTGTTGTGTCGCTTCGGGATACCCCGAGCGGTTATCACAGATCACGGAGTACAATTCTCCGCCAAATTCACAGCAGAATGTCAGCGGTTGCACATCAAGCATTGTAAATCATCCGTAGCACATCCTCAGGGGAACGGACAAGCCGAGGCTGCCAATAAGTTGGTATTAGCAGCACTAAAGAAAAATTTGGAAGGAAAATCTAACAAATGGGCGGATGAATTGAACTCTGCTCTATGGGCAGTACGCACTTCGACTAGGGGCCCCACCGGAGAAATAGCTTACACTTTGGTATACGGATCAGAAGCAGTAGCACCAGCCGAAGTAGCACTGCCCACAGCCAGAGTAGCCATGTACAGCGAAGATGCTAACAAAGAAAGAAGAAATATGGAGCTAGACTTACTAGAGGAAAGAAGAATAGCAAGTCGTCTAAGGTCGCAATCATTCAAGGAAAAGACCAAAAACGTTCATGACAGAAGGCTGTTCAAACGTCCCATAAAGGTCGAGGACTGGGTACTTTGAAAAATTGAAGGTACAGCACGGCATATACAGGCAAACAAACTGACCCCAAATTGGGAGGGTCCATACCTCGTAAAACACGAAGTACGACCAGGCACTTACAAGCTCATGAACAAAGATGGCATTCTTCTCCCAAATCCATGGCATGTAAATCACCTAAAGAGGTACTTTGTATGAAATACATTTGGACAAACTGCCCCGAATATCAAATCGTCTAAGGCAAGTCCTTAAATTCCAAAAAGTGAAGTTTTACTTTTTACTTTGAGCATGGTCTCAGTTATTATTCAAGTCAAACTCGAGCACGATCTCGAGAAGACACTAAAACCTGCGAGTAAGGTCGCAGTAAGAAAATCAGGCTAAGGCTTGAAGGGAATCCACACGAAATGTCATGGTTACGAAGTGCCAAGTCAAGGCTTGGAAGGTCGCACATAAGCGCTAAGCTAAAGGCATACTCGGAGTACTGAAGTACACGAACACCGAAAACCACGGTAAGTACTTAAAATAAATGTACTAGCACGAGATCTCTTACGAAGTGTTGAGTTTGAAATTTTACTTAGTAAATTCTTATGACACGGTTTGAAGTATCAAGTTCAGACCTATTACTTGGTAGATTTTATTATTATGAAACTATCAAAATCAAGAAGTCAAAATAAACAACACTTAGAAAAATTCATAATATTAAAACAAAAACCAGTCTTGGTTACAAAAAATAATTACAAGATTAAGGGGCAGCAGAGCTGGAGCCCGGGGCATCAGAATTAGGCCCTTCACCCAACAAATCCCAAAAGGTAGGAGTAGAAGGCTGCGGTGGGGTCCAAACAGGTTTACCTCTTCTTTCATCCCTCTCCCGAAGTGCTTCTAACTCTTCAGAGGTGAAGGGAACAAAGTCTGCTCCCTGGCGGCAAAAGCAATTGTCAAAATTGGACTTGAAGGCTTGTAGAAGAATCGACTTATCTTCAAAGAATGGATGCAGCTGCCTGATGACATGAACACATCCCTTGTCCAGGAAAGAGCGAGCTTCTGCTTGATACTCAGACGAGTTATGAAAGTCTTCAATGATCTTCTTTTTGAACTCCTCTGAGCGGCAGTGATCAAGTTCCTCCTGCAGAGACAGACGGCTCACAGCAGCCTCATCTCTGTCCGACTTCAACTTAGTTCTCTCCTCCAGCAGCAGCCTTTTGTCAACCTTCAAATCATACACCTCCTTCTTCAAGCCTGCCAACAATCTTCTCTTTGCCTCTGATTCATTGGCGTAGTACTGCTTTTCAGCAGTCAATGATTCTATAACTTCCGCCTGCTTATTGAGCTCTTGCTCCAACGAAAGCAGGCGGGGTTCATTGACACTTCTCCACTCCGCATCTGCCGCTGCTTGCTCTGATTGTTTTGTTGCTCGGGACCTGGATATATGAAGGGCTAAGGAAGAAGCCTACAAAAGGAAAAAGAACAAGTCAGAAATCATTCCCAGGAAAACTCAAGAAACAGAGAAAAATAAAAAGCATACCCGAGCAAACAAAGCCCCAAGACGATTGGTAGCTTCTTCCACCGACATTTTGCTCATCCCGGCCAAACTGCTCGGATCATGAGCACGCTCCAAAATGGCTCCACCAACTAAAGCCGCAACATAAGAATTGTTGAATCGAAGGTTGGTGAGCGGCGGAGTCTTCTCAGCAATCTCCAAGGCTAAGGATCTGAAACCCTCCTCTTCGGTAGGTAACTCAAATCCCAGCTGAAGCCAAGAAGGGCCGGGAGACTTAGAGCTTACCTCGGGGTCAGTGGCAGGAACATCCCCCTGGTCACCAGCTGGAGAAGGCTCAGCTGGAGTAGACCCTGAAGCCCGACGAGCTGACAAGGGAACTGCTTCCAGGACATCCTCAGAAGTAGGTGAAGTAGGAGAAACGGGCGGGGAAGCAGGCAAGTCTTCAACAGAGTCCCGGGGTAAGTCTTCAGCAGGACGCCTAGGAGAAACCCTCCGTTTCTGACGAGGACGAAGTTGCTCTTCATCCTCCCCCTCCGGAGTAACCTCCATGCGGGGTTCAGGGACCGGACGAGGAGTCTTTTCCCTTGACTCCTCTCTGGTCCTGCGCACTCCCCTGCTCTGCTTGGGAACTTCTGCAGAGGAAGCGTAAGTCAGCAGAGTATCACCTGAAGCACCCCGGTCTATGAGCCTAGGAGGAAAACGAGGCAGAGAGTTCAGTGGGTCTGGCGGACGTCTCTCTCCTCCTCCCGCTCTCCCCATATGGTCTTGAACATGGTTGGACCTGCAAGCAGAACAAAAGGTCACTACCGAAGTAAAACAAAAAACAAGGAAAACAAGTATGTGAAGTATACCCTTGCCAGTCCGACAACCCTGACCAAGAGAACATGCATCACACTAAAATGAAAAAGCACCCCCGGGGTGTATTGTCCAATCTTCATTTGGCTCCTCCTTCGCGAAGCCTAACTCCTTTTTCCTCTCCGACAAACCGGGTCCTATCCCACACCATCTTAGACTCGACTCACTAAGCAAATCGGTGGAGGAATACACCGGGTTTGTTTCTGTCTGTCATCTCCTAAGTCTCGGGTAATGATTTCTAAAAAAGATTTCTCAGAGTGACTAAGTGTAGAGGGATATTGGATTTGAGGCCATTGGAAGTTCTCATTTACACATGGGCGGAAGGGAAAGCCAATGCGAGATTCTACCATCATCCATCTCTCCTTAAATTCTACTTTATTAGGAGGGGCGTCAAAAAGCAAAATTCTATTCTTACGAGGACGAATAGAAAGAATGTTATCTCCCATCCGAAGAGAACAAAAGAACATACTAAGGATATTGACAGTCAATTCGAAGCCTAGACGACGACAGAGGCAAATTAAGCAAAACATTGTTCGGACAGTGTTCGGATGAACCTGCCCAGGTTGGACACGAGCAAAAATAAGAAAATCTGCAAAAGCAGGGTCCATAGGAAGATGGAACCCCAATTCAAAATGGGCTAGAGGAACAGGAATACGATGAAGAGACATTTTCCCAGCTAAGGGCTCAACAAAAACTCTATAAACCCTAGGGTCGAGACTATACTTACGGGCAAAAGATTCGGTTTGTTCCCTAGTAACTCTATTTCTATTTAAGGGAAAATCAGACGGAGGAGGACCAGGCATGGATGGTTGAAAAGGAACCCCTTCCGGAACTTCACCCCGGGTTGCCCTCCTTGCTATTATGACTTTTGGTCGAACAGGTCGAGGGCTCCCAAAACCTTCTTCCATCAAGTCCTCAACCTCCCTATTATTTCCCTTTCGAGCAGCCATATCCTACCTGCGAATGGAAGTCCAATACTTAGAACTCCATGCAAGTACAGAGCCACCCGAAACTAACAACCTAAAATCCCTCCGATCTTACAAAAATACAGAGCCAATCCCAAAAAACAGAAATAAACAGTTCAAATCCTTACAATATTAAACCCATCACCATAAGCAGACAAAGCTTACCTTTTTAAATCTCTGAAGCCGAGAAGAAAAATCGAAGAAAAGGTGAAGATACCAGAAAAACAGAGGAATCTTCAGAGCGTTAATGGCAGAAAAAGTTAAGCAAGTAAGTGTAAATGAAAAATATAGAAGAAGGAGGAGATCAAAACACTTTGGGGAAAGTCTCTGCAATGATTACTTACCAGGATCAAGGCATTGGGAAGATAAAAAGGTTTCTGTCGGCTGACATTCTGACATTTATTACTGGGTATAGACGAAAGGACAGCAAATCGAGAAGACGGTTGATCCACGTCAGAAGCCCTAGCTTTTCCAACATCCGAAAATTGCTAAGTATCGACATAGCGCCGAAGCATCTTTCCCTCTGTTCCTCGATACTTCGACGAGGGGCCACTGAGCCGACATAAATTTCCCAAGTAAAGTAACCATTTTGGAGGATCGGAAAACCTCCCCGGTGGTATAAATACCACTTTATGGACCCCATAAATGGGAGACGTTACACAATTACTCCCCCATTGATAATCTGTTACACCTAAAACAGTTAAAACGGTAAATTCATTACTCATAACAGTCCGTAACAGTTGAAAACCATAATAGCACAATCAATAATCAAGTCCCCATAAAAGGGAGGTCCAAACAAAAGGTAAGGACAATTTTCTATTTTTCCAGACATCCACAATACACTCTACTGACTTAAGCATCGGAGAGTTCACGGGGCACAAACTCCCCATTGAACTTACTTGTTTTGCAGGTTGATCAGAGTCTAAGTGCATTATACCGAAGTATCGCCTAGGCTCAGCGAAGTATCACACCACACTTCGATTCCCCAGAAAAACCTTCCTAGCAAACCCAGTTACAAAACTCTCCGAGTTCCCGGCACCCTAAATTACTTTTTTACCCTTTGACAGATTCGTGTAGAATCAATATATATATATATATATAATAATAATAATGGACATCTTCAACAATAATCTATCCTTAACCGCTTAAGTTCTGTCACGACCCAAACCCTCGGGCCCGTGCCACAACTATGGGCCTGACAATACCCATAATTAACTATTTGGTATTATCTTCACTATACCAAAAGGGATACCCCCAGTTGACTATAAGTACTTAAACCCATTCTTACATACAATTGCATACTTACTTCACTTATCGATGTGGGATGAGGTATTACATTCACCCCCCCCCCCCCCTTAAGGCCTAGCGTCCTCGCTAGGATCCACTCGAACATAATAGGCATCGGCCCAAGATCAACCAGTGGACGTCCGAGATTCTAGAGGTGGCTCTCACCCTCGAGTGTAGCACTTAGTTCCCATAGTCCGAGCTAGTTACCTACTCTGATACCAATTGTCACGACCCAGACCCTCGGGCCCGTGCCGCAACTATAGGCCTGACAATACCCATAATCAACTACTTGGTATTGTCCTCACTATACCAAAAGGGATACCCCGAGTTGACTATAAATACCTAAGCCCATTCTTACATACCATTGCATACTTACTTGACTTATCGATGTAGGACGGGATATCACAAGTTCTGCTTGGAAAATTAGGTTGCAACTTAGTGTTTTGTACGCAAGATTCCTAATATCATCTCTTGGACAATCCCGTGATATGTCGTGATTTGGAAGTAAGACTCCTTCCTTATTAACCAAGCGATATATACTTTTTTTAACTTCGTTTTGTATCTTGTATGGACCTTCCCAATTTTAAGTTAATTTATCTGCATCAAGCGTTCTAGTCGTACCTTCAATTTTGTGAAGTACCCAATCTTCGACTTGCAAAAGTCGAGATGCAACTTTTTTATCATGGTACAACTTAATTTTTCCTTTAGCTTCCATGCGGAGTGTTCTGCCTTAGATCGAAATGTAACGTAACTTTACAAACTTCGATTGTTACTTGATGACATGGCGAATTGTCGGATCTTATATCCTTTCAATATATATATATATATATATATATATATATATATGTGTGTGTGTGTGTAAGCCTGCGTGTAGAACTGAAGACAATAAAAACGGCCAGAAAATCATCTCTCACAGATCCGTTGCCTCACTAAACAGCGACAGCTTAGCGGTTGCCATATTCTTACCAAATAATGTCCAAAAACAACTGTTACTAATTTACAAACGAGAAATTAATGAAGAATTTTGCAGGCATTATTGTGATATCCCGAAAGTGTATAATTTGTTAGTGGCTAACATATTTTAATTAGTATATAACGTATATGTTACTTATTAAATTAATTTCTTTAAATAAAATTTTAAATTTAAATTTTTTTAAAAAATTAAATGTAAAAGAAATAAGTGTAAAAAGAATTATTTTTAATAAAAATCACTTAAATAAATATACATTAGTTGATAGCACTTCACTTGTAACATAGAAACAGAGGATTTTAAAATATTTCAAAATTTATAATAAAATAAAATCTTATCAAACAATTATATACAAAGATAACTTGTTTATTTTAAAAATAAAACATTCAAAATAACAATTTTTTATAAATATGTATACGACGATTTTTTCTCTATTATATTTCAAACTCATTATTTTTCAGTAGGGTGCTTACTTACCATACGAGCTATACCAAAATAATATTTTTAATTTTAATTCAAAAAAAAAAAATGTAATGAGCACCTAATTTGGCAATGGATGAAGCAAGCTTGCATCTACATAACCAAAGTGGGAGAGAGCCTCTAAAGAAGGAAATGTGCCAAACATGATGGTCCACCATACAATTACCTAATCATCTCTACCGCCATACTGCTACGGCCCACTATATATAAGTAATAATGATATTTCTATTATCTCTCTAATTAATTTATATATACATTTTATATGTATATATCTCGTAGAAGACCATGGAAAATACAAATTCATGTCATAAACAAATGGATGGTTAAGCATGCTTAAAACTTTTAAAGTTGTTGCGATTTATAAATTAGACGGTGAATCGAAAGCTCCAATCTTAAATATTAAAATTTAAGTTTACATATATGGTCACGTGTGACAAAATATTAAAAAAATAAATTAAAATTCATTTTATGTGTTTTAAATTTTTAAAGTTAGTATCTATTTAGGACTTACCTTAACCACACAAAACCTTAAATTCTTAAATTTTCAATCGTGTGGACTATGTATGTATGTATATATATATATATATATATATAGCCAATCATTATAGACATTAATTGGTGGGAAGCAATGCATTGCAATGCCACAATATATGCAATATTAAAAAGTTTCAATCTGTTTGGGCCCATGAGAAATTATTATCTAGTTTTTACGTGCCATAAAAGTTTGTCGAAGCATATAATCTAGCAACAAAAAGTGAGGTGAAAAAACAAACATATATATATATATATAACGCAAATTTACACCCGTAGCTATAGCCAAAAAACTAGAAAACCAAAACTATAAAGCATATATAGAATTTATAAGATGAATCAAATAGCTAGCACATTATAAGTAGCGAGGGAGGAGAGAGAGAGTGGATCCAACATTGGTGGAAGTATATATATATATATAGAGAGAGAGAGAGAGAGAGAGAGAGGGTTGTAAAATGATGAATGAAGATAGATATAGAAAAAGGGAGAAGGAGAGTGGAGAATGATGGATCCTAAAGATATAAAAGCAAATTAAAAAGCTGCGGCAGGTCAAAGAGAAAATGGATAGGATGTGGTTATTATGAAGCTTAAATGCTACTACATGGGTTGTTGCATAAAAAGCAAGCACAAAGAGGCAATGTTTTTTGCTTCTATGCAAAGTATCTGAGCTCTGTACACTCTCTCCATTCTTTTCCTTTAATTTGCTATATACAAAAAGATATAACGCTCAAGTAATTAATTAATTAAGAGAGGGGAGTATAGTTGTAACCGTTGCCTTTGCCTCGAAAAGGAGCTAGTTTTGAAACTGTGCACATGTGTGTATGTAGACTCCACAAATAACTCTAAAAACTTTTTGCATAGGAATTAAGGACAGAACCCTAACTACACCTTTTAAAAAAAAAAAAAAACCCTGAATGTCATAACCGAATGCCAAAATAACCTTGGAAACTACAAAACTCTATTTTTTCCTAAACCCACTCCCTACCTCATCATACATATATACATATATATATATATATATATATATATATGCCCGTACAAGAATGCTACTGCATGAGAACAGTCAAAACAACATAAATGAGCTAGGAACGTATCATGAATAATTAAGATATATAAATGTTGTCCAATTATATGATCATATGCAGTGAAGAATATCGATAAATGCATATACTCACTCATTCAAGAATGCACATTGCCTCCAGATATTTCAACACATCTAAGGAAATTTATTATCAGGTATATAAACATTAATTGAACTATAATGATTTGGAAAATATACATGCACATGTCCCTAGCTAGAATTAGTATTAATTCCCAATAAAATGAAATGAACTTGATCATCATCTCCCCATGAAAATTCAATAATTTACAAATTAAGTTCCTTTAATGATATTATCAAATTACAATCGCACATCAAAAAATCAAATTAAGGAAACTAAAAGAAGAAAAAAAAAAGGACCCTAGCTAGCTATAGCTGATCGATCATAGCAAAGAAACTCGAAAATTAAACAACTCAAGAATAATATTAAAAAAGAAGAAGAAGCTGAAATTAAATGCCCAACCCAAACAACTTGAAGTTCTTTTCTTTCTACCTAAACAAAAAAAAAAAAAAGATGTTTTCTCTATCAAACTCTAGGTAAGCTGATTAATTAATTCACCAAATTAAAATCATCAGAATATATATATAATATATATATATATATATATATAATTACCCCTTCCTTATTTGCTTAGAAGGGAGGACGTCCGGTGGCCCAATTATAAGCATCCGTGGTCGGTAATTGAATTGAGTTGAGAAGATTGGGTGGCATCCCATGAAATAGAGAAGGGTCTCCTCCTAATAGCTGCTGAGGTGGCGGTTGTTGTTGTTGAGCACCGACGTTGGCTCCGGGAGATCCAATCGAGCCTCCGCCGCCGCCACCGGCTTGCATTGGAAGCGAAGAATTATCATCTTCATCTAAAGGAAGCCGCTCGTAAGCAGCATTACTAAAGGAAGCAGCCATAATAACAACGGGACCAGAAGCCAAAAGTGCACCCACCACACTACCCCCGACGACTTGACCTTGACCGCCAGCTAAGTAAATAGTCAACGAAGTGGCAGCGGGAGGAGCCGGTGGAGGGAGAAAAGATCCAGCGAGCGACAAGATCTCAAAACGACCGTGTAGAGTGACAACGGCACCGGGAGAAGCCGGTTGTCTTAAAGTAACATTAGTAACGGTGCCGCTCCCGCTCATAATGCAAACCCCTCTTTGACGTCTCCTGGCGAAATTAGAAACACTCTCCATGATATCACAGCCGTCCGATACTTCCATGACGTGGGTACGGAGGGCGTTGGCACTGTCACGGGTGATTATGATTGGTGGTTTAGGTTTGTTCTTGGATCCAGCTGGTCTTCCACGAGGTCTTCTGCTGATCTCACCTCCGTCAATTCCTCCTCCAATTCCGTCTCCACCGCCGCCACTGTCGTTAGTATTATTATTATTATTCTCCTCGCGATCTCGCTTGTGACCCATGTTTAATCCGCTGGTACCGCTTTGTTCGTCTTCGGAATTATGGTGGTGGTGGAACTGATGTTGCAGATTGAAATCTCTTGTGTTAAAAGGAGGTGGGAGAGAATGGCCATGACCTTGAGCTGCACTAACCGGATCCATATATATATATATAATTAAGAGCTTCAAGAAGAAGAAGAAGAAGAAGAGAGTAATGATTTTTAAGCTGACAAAATGGAATGGAAGTACAAGTAAAGGTGGTGAAAGGAGTAGACTTTTTGGGTTTTCTTTTTCTTGCTTTTTTGCCCTTTGTGTTGGCCTTTGTTAAATGAATCAAAATTAAACTATATGCTTCTTCTTCTTCTTCTTCTTCTTCTTCACAATAAAGAAGTGGATTTTGGGTGTCACCCACCACCTGAATTTACCCACTGTTAACCATCTTCTCTCCTCTCTCATAAATCTCTAATCTTGATCCCCAAATTGAATTCTTTGCTTTCTTTTTGAAGCTGAGGTTGTGAGAGGGCTAATATAGAGAAGAAAAAAAAAAGGATATGTTGTGGAAGAGAGACTGCGGAAAAAAATATAATTTGTAATGAATCTTGGGGGGTTGGATTTGGGTTTTTAGGGTTAGATTGTGAAGATGGATAGAGATCTCTTCCGGGTTGGTTTCGGTAAAGTCTGCTCTACTATACCCATGGGCGGTGGATGGGGCCTCTCTCTCTCTCTCTCTCTCTCTCTCTTTAAATATATATATAATATATAATATATAATATATTTGAGGGTGATGTATAAAAATGTCACAACATGATATAATGGAAATAGTGTATATATTGCTTGTTTTAAAGAAAAAAAATGAAAAATTGGTCACTTTGAAGTGGAGAAATTCAACTATATTGTTGTCCATTTCTACATGGCTAGATATAAAAACACTACCACTCTATGTCTCTGTTTTAAGTCTACTTAAAATATTGTTTTCTAACATTCAGTAAGTGATGCGTTATTGGTTAAGGTTTCCATTTATTATCTTATTAATATGGGTACCTCGTTGCATGGTTTTTTATTATGTTTCATTATACTTGTGTATATATTTATTTATTTATTTATTAATATATGCATTTTTTTAAATAAAAAAACAACTTTTGGATATTAAAATTTTATTTATTTTGTGAATTTTATAAAGGTTGTTTGGTTTTTAGTTAATTATAGTTGGAATTTGGATTTTAATATGCACAAACCAAAATGAACTAAAATAGAGGTGATTGTTTTTACTCCTTATTTAAAGAAATTAAAATAATAAATTTCATTTAACTAATATTTGTTAATTAATTTTTACCAAAAAAATTAAACTATATTTAATCTTTAAAATTAATAATAATAATAATGATATTCAAATTGAAGAAGATACCAATTATCACCAAAGTTTAAATAGTATGTCATATAACTCCCAAAATATAGAACTTCATTAGTTGAATAACAATCTTAAATTTATCATTTATTTGGTCATAAATATAAAATTATACCAACACAATTACATTTCTTGATATATATATATATATTGAAATTTGAAAAGGATTCATTATCATAGTACTCATTTTCTTGAATAATTTGGTGTTCATTAAAGTTAAATTTGCATTAATATTGAATTTATTTTTTTCTAATTAAATTTACTTATATTAACTTTTTTTTTAAGAATACGTAATTCGGTAGCGTTTTATATATCACTTTGTGAGATTATGATTCCGACATATAAAAATAAAAATTCTTTAAAAAAAACTTTTTTTAAACTTTTTTTAAAAATAAAATAAAATAAAATATTACCATTTAAGTATTACACTATTAATCTATATTAAAAAAATGTAATTACACTAAAAATAAATTAATGTATAATAATTTATTTATTTATTCGAATCAAATATCTTATTCAACTATTACAATTACTACCGTTTATTTAAACAAAATAAAATTTGCCTTACAATTATTAAATATGAAAATACTCAAAATTTATGAGAAACTCGATTTTATCCACTTCTAAAATTAATTTTTTATTTTAATTTAATGTATAATATTTTGAGATAATTTTAAAATTACTCTTAATAATAATAATCTTTTATTATTATTATTATTTGTCTATCATATTAAAAAATAAATTTACATTTATTCCCAAAAAAATCTATGTATGTCAAAGGATCTAAAATAGATACCACACATCAGACCGACTGGATCCTAGAAAGGTTCTGTCGACCAAGAGTATCGTACACATAGTATGATTTTTAATATAAAAAGATATTTAAGTACAAAATATTATGCATTTGATCTTGTAGATACTGTTTGGAGTTACCAATTCAAACAGTCAAAGAGTATTCAGTTCAAGTGTACTTCTCTCGTTGGCTAAGACTTCAAATATAAGAATAACTCACACCACAGATAAAAGTTAGATATCACAAATATTCTAAATGTTATGTTACTTTGAGAGAGAACTTAAGAGGATAATCTTCATCCTTAGTTGTTTGAGATCCTCTTAGATTTGGTCATTGACGCAATTATTGGAAAGTCAACGTTAAAACCAAATTTATGACAAAAAATAAAGTCTACTTATTTTACGTGATATTTCAAAGTTTATTACCAATTAAATTAAGTATTTTGATCATTAATAACATTTTAGTAAAAGATGTATCAATTTTTAGAATAATTTTTAAAATATAATTTTTTTTTGTTCATAAGAAAAAAAAAGAAAAAGAAAAAGAGGAGAAATTAATAATAATATAATAATAGTAAGAGAGGGTCAGATTCAATCTTTCCGAGACTCACATGCAGGTGCAGCACTATGATCTTACAACTCCCGGTGGGTTTAAAATGGAGAGGTCCCCACTCTTTTTTTTATAATACGTGTCTTCTCCCCCGCATTCTTTGGGTCTATTCTTTCAACTACAATCTCCATTTATTTATCCTCAACTTTTTGTCCTTTCGTGTAATAACCATGCAATTGGATTCTACTATTACTAAATTTCACCTTTTCTTTTCTTTTCAAATTTTTTAATTATTTCTCAAATTAAACAAAATTATACTATGTAGTATTACATTTAGGTTTACTTCCAATATTAATTTTTCAATCTAAGAAAGACAATGGAAAAGTGACTCTCTCTCTCTCTCAAACTCTCTCTCTCTCTCTCTCTATATATATATGTAACTAAAGAAAAGGGAGAAGAAAGAGTGAAAGAGATATTAATCTCGTAAGCATGAGTTGGTTTGCTGTATATATATTGTATTCTTGTTATCGTTGACCAGAAGAAAGTATAGCAAAAATGTAATTGCTGGCCAAAATGTCACGAACGCATTTTCTAAAGTGGCGAAAAAGTATTTTAGTTGTATAATATATATATATATATATATATATATATATATATATATATATATATATATATATATATATAATAATTTATCTGGTTCCTCAACTACACTTTCTTTTTGATTTAATTATATATATATATATATATGGATATATGTATTTATTTATATGCGCAGCAGAGCAAAGCTTTATGGTAAATGTAGTTCAGCATCGTGGGTGTGTACGTAGTAGCTATGGAAAATGATGTGAAGCCGTCGTGTGCAACTCATAAATATGCAGTTGATCTAGAATTAGAATGGATCGGAGTCAAACTACTTACTATCCACAAAGTAGTTGATAAATTAAATTGGAATTTATATATCTACATATATAAAGAACAAGGAATGTGCATGATTTGTTAAGCAACAATCAAGAACTAAAGATTTTGATAATTTTAACAATTTGCATCCTCAAATGGTTGGTAGATCCATCATTCGCCTTAAAATGAAGTTGAATGAGGTTTTATTGAAAGGGTTGACTTTGTCTCCTAAATTATTAAATCACATTCAACCAAAATAATTTGTTCATCTAAATAACTAAAAAGTACGTTTTTGGTTCCGTACAAAAGAAAAACAAAGTTAAGTTAACATTTACAGTAAGCGTACCTAAAAATTATAGTAAAATCTTTTGAAAAATAAGTAGTCTGATACTTTAATAAAATAGTGTATATATTTATATGATCTTTCAAAGCTTATATATATATATATATATATATGAAATGATGGAGGATAGCATAAATTTTTTGTAACATTAGATAAACGTTATATTAGGGAAGTTGTTGGTAGTGAAGAGAAGTGCAGGGTTACAGGTTGGATTGGAATATGCTTTGTGAAAATAGATAGCTACAAGCTGAGGCAGGAAGGGATGGCAGCAATTTATAAGCAATTGATTTGACCGTATATATATAATAGGGAGAGAGGGAGAGAGAGAGAGAGAGAGAGAGGAAGGGCGTGGGGAGGGAAGAAAAGACGCGTGGGTAGCGCTGACAGAGAGTAAAAGAACAGAGCACGAGCACTCCGGGGGATTCGTTCTATGTTGGATTGGTGAGCAGCAACAGCAGGCAGCAACTTCATCACCCTTTGTTATTTTTGTTGGGATTCTCTTCTTCCTCTTTCCTTCTTTGGGCACTGAAACTCATACAAAATACACACAACTCATCATCTTCTCTCTCTCTCTCTCTCTATTTCGCATGACTTTTCTGGACGAAAACCCATGTAAGCAAGATGCTCATTGTCGGCTCTCTCTTTCTTTCAAGTCGTCTTTTCCACAAACACACCAAAAAAGATTTTAAATATATATATATAAAATAAAGATGGAACTTATCCAGACCTGCTTTCATGGCTAAGAAGGCCACAGCACAACAATATTCACTGATTTCTCACTCCACAAGGATTTCCATGATTCCTCCTTTCATCTCCAAAGGTTTTCTAAGATAAAAACAAAATTATTTAGACCTGCATTAATTAAATTATATCTACATCCAATCTAATTCGTATTCTAAGCCAAATAATTTTTTGTTATAGAAAAATCATAATTTTAAGTTTTAAATTATTACATGATTTTTAAGGCAGAACGATCTACCATTTTACTTAACTTTTTAAAAGTGAGTATATATATATATATAATAGTTTAAAAGTAAAATGTATAATAACATATTATAAAACATTCGAGAATGTATTGTATTCTTTTTTCTCTCCCTCAAAGGGGAGGAAGGAAAGGAAGGAAAATATTGTAGTTAAAGCCTCCAAACATAAGGAATAAGTAAAGAACCAAAAAATTAAAAAAAAAAGGGTAAAGAACCATCAAAGTGCTTGCTAGGTTTAGGTTATATATTATAATATAATATAAAAATGAAAGTATTATGAGGTTTGGTTTGGTCATTAGCACATAAGTTAATATATATATGTATAATACAATGCCAACTCGGTACTTACCCATTTTGATAATAATAAGTACAATATCCAAATTTAGTGTTGATAACTAAATTAGGAAAGAAAGATTGATCATCATCGTACGGGCTAATAAGTCTATGATAATAATATTGCATGGGAACTGGCGGAAACCCTTGAAAACCTTTTCTTTTTTCTTTTTCTTTTTTACCACTCTTTTATATATATATAATTAAGTTTATCTAATTTGTAATTTGGAAAATGGTGGATAGATTAGATTAATAAGAGATTCCTAAAAAACAATGATTGGAAGCCATTAGTGTTTTTTTTTTTTTCCTTTATTCATTGTTCTTTCTTTCCATCGTTAATTAATTTGTTGGTACAAATGATTGGACCCAATTCACTAGTGAATATTAATCATACTATTACATGCAAAGCAATCATTGGGGAAGACGAAACCAAAATTTGTGGTTTTGACAACTTATCGACCAGTTTCTGCCTCATATATATATATAATTAAAAATAATTTTTTAAAATTTTCTTTTAAATTCGCAAAAACTTGTGTACAAGGTGGATACGAAATTAAAATTTTTGGATTATATAGTTAAGCATGGATGGAAATGGATGTCTTTTTCAATTGTTTTACTTTAATTTTTCTTACACTGATTTTCAGCATTGTCTTACCTAAGACGTTATCTTTATAATCACTTCCTACCTAGTTTCGACATTCACATTACATTTGTATGAACTCACCCTTCTTTTGTCCTATATGTATATTAAATATTAAAATATATTTTTTCACTCAAACTTCTTATTTCTTAGAAATTTATAAAGAATCTAAAAACGTTTTAGACTTTAAAAATAAAAAATATATATATATATTTTAAAACTTAATTTTTTAAACACAAATTTATTTAAAATTAAAATCACTTTATTTAATATTTTTTCTTTTCTGTTTGTTATATATATATATATATATTAAGGATTTGAATGAGATTAGAAGTTCATAGAGAGTCGAAAATTGAGGTCTTCAAGATGAGATACTATACTTATAATAATATAAAGAGAGAGGAGAGAGAAGATGACATTTAGAAACATTAAACAAATAATTTGGTCCTAATGACGAGAAATATTTAAAGATTCTCATATTAATCAGTCTTTTCAATAAAGACATTGATGCATTACCATCTACCTATTTTTTATTTTTTTATTTTAAACTCAAATTAAGTTACAAAAATACTAATTTATAAGAATGCAGAGATGTAGGGACCAATTGAAAGTGAGATTTAAATTAATCAATAAAAAAAAAAAGGTCCCCAACCCCCATGTGATAGGCACCCATTTTATGGTAACAATTGGAGGAATCAAAACTTAATTAGATGCTTAATTATGTTTATGCTTTCCCACCAAAGAAGAAGACTTTTTTGTTTCAGGGTCCATGGCCAACTTACTTTTAGGTTTTCAAATTTTACTTTCTCATATATATATATATATATATATATATATAGTAGTTAAGTTTTCGATTATAACAAGACAATTTCAAATTATATTTAAATTAATTTTTGTTTACTTTAAAATATTCAAACCCTGGAAAGAATTCTTTACCAACTCATTAGCTCTCATGTGAGTTTTTTTTTTTTTTTTTTTTGAGGGAAACAAAGGTGATGATAATTAGATGCAAAAGGTTTTGATATGATAATTGAATAATAAATTGTATGAACATAGTTGATGATGAAATTTAATGGTGGAGCTGGATTTTTGCTTTTAATTAATATTAAATTTGATAAGCGACAAAATAAATAAATGAAGAAGAAGTTCATGTGATGGTAGATATCTGCTTCAAGTCATAGAATAAAACAAAAACATTAATAAATTAATGGAATTTGAACTAATCTAACATTTGCATCGCGTCAACGCTGCCAACGTTGTTAATTTATTAACTTTAATTTTTTATTACAACTTTACATCCTACAATAAAAAATTATATTATATTAAATTATGAGTTACACATTTATAATCAGCATTACTTTCTCATACAAAATCTTGTACGAGATATTAAATTTAGATTTACTTAAAAATATTATTTTATAATTTAAAATTATCTAAGACTAAAAAAGGTGAGCCCAAAATTAGTTTAGGGCCGCCCATTATTGAAGCTAATGAAATTGGGCTGAAAATAATCCAATAAGTTTGCTCGAAAGTTTTATTTAGGATATATATAGATTGAAACCCAAATAATACAAATTTTACTTTCTTAAATTGAAACATTAATACAAAACATTAACCCCCAAAATTAATGATAATAATAAATAAAATTTTGAAAAATAGAAAAATCTCGGAAAAAAAAATTAAGAATGAATATTTAGTTATAGTAATTTTTTTTACTAAGAGCAGAAGTTGTTTTAATTAGGTCTTAAATTATGAGAAGACACATTTAAATTAATACATATTTAAAAAATTTTGATTCATATTTAAAATAGTTACGTACATAAATTAGATATTGAACTAATAATTTTATTTAAATTAGAAGAGCTTTTTTATAGTAATTGCGAAAATTTTAAATAATAGAGTATTATATTTTGTCCAAGAGCTTAAAACAAAAAAGAAAAATGTTACTACTGATAAAGAAAATACAGCACATATGATTAGTGTATAGAATAGCAATAAATTACGTACTGAAAGTGTGATTTATGCATCAAAACGTATCATGTTTCTTTATTTATTTATTAAAGTTAACATTTTTTTGCTTCTTTTGAAAGAAAACAAGAAACACGTCTAGTAATGTATAGAAAGGTGGAAAAGTAAAAGTGGTGATACCTTTGGATATTTAACATGTTTTAAGGGTTCTTTCCAAAAAAAGAAAAAGAAAAAAAGTAAAAATTAAATTTGAGTGATAAAGTAATGGTTTGTGTTAGTTGCATTGGTAAAGTTCATTCTTATTTAGAGAAGATTTCTTTTAAATTTTTAAAGATTTCTTATTTAAAATTTTAAAAAAATTAAACTTTTTAAAAAATTTACTCCACATATATTAATTTAAATGTAATTATAACTTATAATTAAAATTTCTTAAAAAATATCTTGTGGTAAAAACCAAATATATATATATATACATATTTGATGTTGGGTACATATTTAAAGAATTTCAGAGTTGAAGAAAAATCAATTGAGCAATCACATATCTTAAAACTAGTGGACTGGACAATTTACAAAAGGTCCACCTTTGATTCCACTATCAAAAATAATTTGAGTCCACTATATACATACATATATACATATATACATATATATATATATATAATATATATATATATATATATACATACATACATATATATATATATATATATATATATAATAAATAAATCAAAGGATTCATTGATTAGTAGAGTAGGGGGAATTAATTAGATTGTTCTTCTATTGATTCCTAAGTGTGATATTAGAACAAAGGAATCTAATTGAGTGTTTCTGGTACAAATCCTATATATATATATATATATATATTCTCCTTCCATGGATATCTAAATCAACACCAATGTATTTGAACTAACGTTTTCTCCCACAAAAGACTAACATTTCCTCACATGAATAATAAATTACGCTCTATTTTAAAAACTTAGAATTTTTTTTTTAAAAAAAAAGGATTTATTTATTTATTTCAATTAAATTTTGTGATGACAAATGGAAGTAAAAATTAGGCTTATATGCAAATGCTTTATGGATGGGAAACAAAGTGGAATGCAAAAAGTAGTAATAAAACAAATATTGGTGGATTTATGACTGTTTTGTTTTTATTTATCTTCTTCTTCTTTTTTAATAAAATAAAATAAAATATTTTTCCTTCGGAAAAAGTTGGTGTGGATATGGAAGATGATAACTAATTATATAAATGTGCAAACAACAAAGATTCATTTTTAAAGAAGAAAAAGAAATTCATCATTTTAATTTAGGTTTATTTCTTCATTTTATCTGTTTTTATAATATTTCTTATCATCTAACACACGTATAATTAACTCTAAAAATTTTGAATACTTTATTTTAGTGCTTATCAAATTCTTTAAATTTTGTACATAATAAATACTAAATGATATTTTCAGGAATCTAATCTATTGGTAGAGGAGTACAATATATGATAAAGATTTTAATTATTTAACTTTGTAATATTGTATGAAATAATTAATCATGATATTCCTACTTTTTTTTTTGAGCAAAAAATCAATCCTTTAAGATTGCCTTTCTTATGGGGTCTCATTTTCCAAACTTTAAAAAAAAAAAAGAAAGAAACGACCACTCAAAATGCCAACCCAAATTCAATTTCTAAAGGTGAGAAAGGAAAAAAAAAGTATTTTTCTTTCTTTCTTTCTTTTGGAATCATATATATCTTTATCGTAACTTGGATATTCTTTTTAATATTTTATCTTAAAATAGATTTTCTAAATATTTTTTGTAATATTACATATATATACTTAATCAAAAAAATATATATATTTTTTTTTTTAAATATTGGATTTTAGAACTGAATTACTACTATCGAACATAACCATAACCTACTAGGAACAACTTTTTAAAGATATAAAGTGTCACAATTAAGATTTGGTTATACTAAATATTCAGTGGAATTAAGGTTCACAACATAATCCGGTAACTTTTGGGCAGATATGAAGATTGATTATACATCTGCACTACTTTTTATTCTTCAACAAAGGAAAAAGAAAATAGAATTTATTCTCATTTTCTCCTTTCATCGACATAAAATAAAAAATATCATTTATGTAAAATAAAAAATTAATCTAAATTAAGGAGAAAGTTTCAGTTGTCTTATTCACATAATTAAACTTTAAAGAAACTTAAATTTGGTGGTCTAAAAAAATTTAAATAAATGTAACCTTTTAGTTTTTCCTTACTAAAAAAAAGGAAAGTGGTAAAAGAGCAATGAGTACGTTTCAGTGACACAAATGACAAATCCAACAAGTTGTTGATTCTCAGCCATGAGTTTTTTTCACTCTTTCCCATCAGTAACCAATGCCAAAAGCAGTTATATATATATATATATATATATATAGACATCATATCATGCTAATCTGCTTTTCTTAGTAGAAAACTTGGACGCAAGAACTCAACAAATTTCTTGTTTTGTAGTTATCCCATGAAAAGAAAGCTCTCACGAAATCCATGCATTTCTATCATCTCCATATTATTGTTTACATCATTTTCCTTGCTTTCCACTAATTTCTCATATATTGTTTATATTTATATTTCTGAAGCTACCACCAATTTCATCAATGGAAACAAAGATGGAAGAAAACAGAGGACTAGAAGGGGGAAGTACTGATCAAGAAAATCCCTTGTCGTCATCTGAAATGGAAACAGGGAAATGGTCAGAAAGCTCCATAAAAGTGATTCTTGCAGAGCTAAAAGTTCAAAGAGGGATAATAGTTCCGTTGGTAGCACTGAACATCACGTGGTTTGCAAGAATTATCATCACCACGTCATTTCTTGGTCGGTTAGGAGAGCTTTCGTTGGCCGGTGGAACACTTGGTACCACAATTTCTAATGTCACTGGTTTTTCTGTCTTGAATGGACTCACTGCTGCCATGGAACCCATATGTGGACAAGCTTTTGGGGCAAAGAATTTTAAGCTTCTTCATAAAACCCTTGTCATGGCCATTATTTTGTTACTCTTAATTTCACTACCTATTTCTTTCTTGTGGCTAAATGCAGATAAAATCTTGATTCACTTAGGTCAAGAAGAAGATATTTCCATGTAGCTAAAAATTTCTTGCTGTCTTCTCCCTGATCTCTTCATTTATTCTTTCTCCTGCCCAATTAGGACTTATTTGTACAGTCAAAGTAAAACCATTCCCATCATGTTAAGCTCTGGTTTTGGACTAATAGTTCATGTCCCTATTAACATATTCCTTTCAAGAATTAGAGGACTTGAAGGAGTGGCTATGGCGATTTGGATATCTGATCTTCTAGTTCTCATCCCACTTGCTCTGTATGCTTTGTTTTCCGAATTCGGTAAAACAGGGAACTGGAAAGAAGGTGGATGGTGGGAACAAGGAATTAACGTTTGGGTCACATTGTTAAAACTGGCCGGACCATGTTGTCTCACCACCTGCCTTGAATGGTGGTGCTACGAGATTCTGTTCCTCCTCTGCGGCCATCTTCCCAATGCCAAACAAACACTCGGAGTAGCTGCAGCCTTGTTCAACTTTGATTACTTGCTTTTCTCTGTGATGACTTCCTTAGCTACATGTCCATCAATACGAATTTCAAACGAATTAGGAGCTAACCAGGCAGGCCGAGCACAACAATCGGCCTACATTTCTCTGTTCACGAGTGCATTCGCGGGCATTATAGGCGCCTTAACTATGGTATCTGCAAGAGGAATTTGGGGCCATTTATTTAGCCATGACAAGGGACTTATACTGAATGTGAAAAAGATGTTATTGATAATGGCGGTTCTTGAAGTGTTCAATTTTCCATTATCAGTTTGTGGAGGAATTGTAAGGGGAACTGCTAGACCACAGCTGGGAATGTATGCTAACATGACTGGATTTTATTTGCTGGCATTACCCATAGGAATAGTGTTGGCTTTCAAGAACCATCTTGGACTTGCTGGATTGTTGACAGGTTTTATTGTTGGATCAATGTCTTCTTTTATTTTGCTGTTTGTGTTCATTGTGAGGATTCATTGGGATGAAGAAGCAAGAAAAGCTAGAATGCTTACTTCAATGTCGCCGGAGATTCTTCACGATGAAGATTTCAGGAATTCATCAGCAAGATTAAATGATGTTGCATCATGATATATATATATATAATAAATTTTGTTGTTCTAAGTTTATTTGAACAAATTTGAATCAATTGCAGAATTAAATACACCATTTTCACTTGTGATTATAAAAGCTTATGAATTCTGATAAAGATAAAATTGTTAAAATTTGAAAAAAAAAATATCTTAAGAAATTCTCAGCAAAAGTCGAACACGCATGTATCATAACAAGAAGACAAACTAAAAGAAAAAAGGATCCACCAAAAATTCCACTCAAAACCTAAATCTTTCCCGTCTTAGGTTTCTTACGATCTCGGGAACTGAATTCTTCGATCTGCATCATAATAAAGCGAAAGCAACAGCTAACGAATCATATCTCATTTGGAAGTTCTTTATATACGTATGACAAATTATACTGATGCACTACATTCTTTTTTCCCAGTTATGTCAATAGAAGAGAAACAAACACGGGCGGCTCTCATTGGCCGGAGGAGCACTTGCCGCCACTATTTCGAACGTCACCGGTTATTCTGTGTTGAAGGGTCTCAGCACTGCTATGGAACCCATATGCGGGCAGGCCTTTGGAGCAAAGAACTATGAGCTTCTCCACAAGACACTTGTCATGGCTATTATTTTGCAGTTACTAGTAACATTGCCTATTTCTTTCTTGTGGTTAAATGTTGACAAGATCCTAACTTTATTAGGACAACAAAGAGATATTTCAGTTGAGGCTAAGAAATACTTGTTACACCTCCTCCCGGATTTGTTTGTTTATGCTTTCTTGTGCCCTCTTAAAGCATATTTGAACTGTCAAAGAATAACCCTGCACGTGCCAATCAATGTTTTACTTTCAAGAACCAGGGGATTGGAAGGTGTGGCTATGGCGGTTTGGATGAGTGATCTCCTAGTTCTTGTTCTACTCGCTGTATATGTATTTGTAGCAGAATTCAGAATTAGAAACAATGATGATCGAGGGATGTAGAAAGAGGGAGGGTGGTGTGAGCAGAGAGTTCCCGACTGGAAAAACCTGCTGAAGCTGAGCGGACCAAGTTGTCTATCGACTTGTCTTGATTGGTGGTGCTACGAGATCTTGACACTGATGGCAGGGCGCTTACCAAAGGCGGAACAAGCAGTTGGAGTATTGGTAATTGTCATAGACTTTGATTACCTTCTTTATTCACTGATGAGCTCTCTGGCTATGTGTGCATCCATCCGCACCTCAAATGAACTTGGGGCGAACAGAGCTGTTCGCGCTTACCAATCAGCATACATATCTCTGGGAATCAGTGTACTGTCCGGTTTGATTGGTGCAGCAGTGATGGTAATTACCAGGGAAGTATGGGGTAGATTGTTCACCAAGGACAGGGAAATGGTAAACAGTGTTGGAAAACTGTTGCTGATACTGGTTGTTGTGGAAGTTTTCAACTTTCCTTTACAAGTTTGTTTGGGAATATTGAGACGTACAGCACAGCCAAAACTGGGGTTTTATGCCAATGTAACTGGGTTTTATCTGTTGGCTTTACCTGCAGGAGCAATTTTAACATTCAACTTCCATCTTGGCATTGTTGGGATCTTGATAGGATATCTGGTAGGAACCATTTCTTGCTTGATTATGCTTCTGTTTTTCATTTTAAGGATCAACTGGGATGAAGAAGCAATCAAGGCAACAATACTGAACTCAACTGCAGGGAAAATTGAAGACCATGAAGATTGCAAGAATCTTGCATGACATTGAAATAAGTAGCTTCTAAAGTTTTTCCTAATGAACCAGAATTTTCACATTTAAGTAACACTAATGATTCAAGAAAGTAAATCTATATGAGAAGCAAAAGAATAATCCAACTAAATGGAACTTTCCTTAAACATCCTGTCAAATCCTTATATCAAGTATAATCCAAAATGAATTTTGTCACACTAATCTTCAAGTTCCCTTCTATAGTATAGTGCAAAATCACTGTTAATCAACACTAGGAGTGACTGAATATATATATATACACACATATATTTCCATTAGTTCTCCAGCAGGCATAAACATGTGTAAAATGAAGGAGACCAAAGAAAATTAATCAGCTCTTGATTCCTAATCATCAAGTGTTTCAATCTCATTGTATATTCAACAAGTAATCGAGATGATAAATTGAGCCACAAAAAGATCAGTATAATAAGTTGCAGTGTTAATGTATTATTGCCTGTCAGTTGCGACTCATTCATTTTGCCCACCAAGAAGCTATTCTTTAAAATGGCATAAAGTTACCTGTTGAGCCGAGTCCCTGAATTTTGATGATTTATGCCATGTTGCCTCACCCTCTGCATTCAACTGAGCTTGGAATGTTTTAAGTATCTATTAACTGCACTGTGAGGCTTCAAAGATGCCGCCTCAGTTATGATGGCAGCTACAAGGTATAGGGTAGTAGTGTCTTCAGCCATGACAGTGAAATAGCAAGAAATGTTTAAAAGATGCTGCTAATAACAGCTGAGATTGCAGTTTACAGCTTTTCCTTAGGAGATTGCAAGGTTATTGTAGGAGCAGTCAGAATAAAACTAGTAGTTTGTATGATAATAAAACAGAGTTCTAACCAATAGCCGTACCTTACCTGCAGGAGTGATTATAGCTATCAAGCTCCATCTTGGCCTCTCGACAGGACCATGATCAGAAAACTTGAAAATAGAGAGAGCTTTAAAGGAAAACAAAAGGATAACAAGGAAATTTTATAAATATTAGTTATAATTTAAAGATAAAAATGGGACAAAGGAAAAGGGGAAAATGAGGTTTGCTGAATGCTAATCATCCAGGATTCCAGGTTCCAAAATTTTGGATTTAAGTTCTTTAACTTTCTCATCATTTAAGCCAAGTGAGGCCAATATCTTGCGACCTGGTGATTCTTCTTGTGACCACACTCCAAGCAGCATGTGAGCAGTTGTAACTTCCCCACCGTCACCTGCATTCCATGCATAATGTTTATTTTTATACATTACAAAGTGGAATAGATATATATATATAAAGATGGCAAAGCAATCATGAAATGCAACACACTTCAACTGGTAAGCAACTTTGAGATAATCCATATGACTATATCTGCTTTTTTTGGAAGCAAATTCAACTACAAACAACAGCCAACTGCACTAATTCTTAAGATATATGGGATGGTACAGTTACACAGCAAGTAGTATTTGTTTGCTCAGGGTAATTTCTTAGACAGCAGCTGAAACAAACATGTCTTCAGAAAAAATTTCAGTTCCAGTGCCTATTTCCATTGCACTGGAAAGATTTTCATATATATGATGTCCATTAGACACCATCTTATAGAACATTTTGGTGCCAAAACTAATAATTCTCAGCATGTTATGTATCCAACTTAGTCTTGTATAGCAAAATGAAGAATTAAACCATTTAATTTCGTAGTATAAGATTTTTGACAATTCGCTTTTAATAGAAGACCAACTGAAAACTTCACATTCAAAATAACTAAAACACATTGCTGAAAGGAATTTGAGGGAAACAGGAAAACCACAACAAGAAGAAAACATCAACAGAAGATTACCTGATTTAAGTTTTTCATCGAGAGCCCAATCAAGAGCTTTTTGAGCATCTTCAGACAAAGGGGGACAAATAGGACTAAGAAAAATGTCTCCTCTTCCCATTAACTTGACTGTTTCTTCACGCACTTTAAAAAGTTTAATTCCGTTTGCCCACAAAAAATTTGAAGCAATATTTGTTCCTACCAGAAAGTAACAAAAAGCATCATAAACAACAAGCATAGATCCCCAGTAAATACATATGTCTAAATGGTAGAGAATAAAGATTGGTGTGCAAACACATGACTAGGATAAGTTTATCATACAAAAGCTTCTCAAATACTTCGAGATGAAAGATTAGACAAAGACACTTTCTTGAACGTTATGCAGTTGAAGGATTGAGCAAATGAAAATTAAAACAAAACCCAACTTTACAAAAGGAAAAACTAACTAATAAACAAAGCAAATGGATTGACTAACCCTCAATCAAGATTCCCATAAGAAGAGATTCAGTTCCAGTTGTTGGGTATCTGAGCTTCGTTGCTTCCAGTTCAGCCATTGCAAAAGACTTTATTGCCTTTGCTGACCACCTAACGATTCAATTTCAATAACCACCTTAATCACAGTAAAAATAGAGCACCACACCGAATCAAGTAAACAAAAGCATACAAAAAAAAAACACAAGACTCAATTTTACCCACCTGGGAACTTTATCAGTAGAAGAAGTGAACCTTTCCGGATTCCTGCAAATAAAACCGAGACAAAAATTAAAATTAAAATTAAAATTAAAAAAAAATATATCACTACACCAAATCCCACAAAAAACATAAACCCATTAACACAATTTCAAGTACAGAAGTAGTTAAAGATAGAAATTTACGCAGTTGGGAGGCTGAAAACAACCGTTGCCTTAATTGACCGGAGTTTTAGGACAAGGGGTCTGAGATTCCGGGACTGAAGAGAGAAATTGTCAGCCACACCAAGCCACGGACTTCGGAGTCCACATGTTTGCAAACTTAGATTGTTTTGGGCTGGGTGAATCGAGCAGAGGCGACTGCGGTTCTTCTGTAGGGGAATTGCGGTGAAGGTAGATGAGGATGCTGCTACAGCGTGAGTCGCCATTTTCTGGCGATGTTTTTGTTTTTAGGTTCTGTTTTAGAAAACCTTTTCGGATAGATGATTGAACCAGAATCAGAATAATGATTGCCGAAGTAATTGACTAAAACGACAGCGTTCCGTTAAACGGGTTTAGTAATCGGTTGTCCTCTTTTTTGGGCTTTTGTTTTTTTTGCTTTTCGGCCTTCCATTACTTAATGGGCTTTACAAATAATGATTTTTATTTTTATGTTTTGGGTAATTTATCGTTAAGGCACTTTGGACCCCTTATTGGATTCCTAGTGGGCTTTCATTCATATTTGGGCTAGAACACAAAAATTATACACTAGTCCCCAACTATATACAAAATATGCATTTTTGCCCAAAAAAAACACTGTAATAAATATTACATGATATTCAAATTCGACTTTGTTGTGAAAGCACAATGTAATTATTAAGGTGAAAGTCTTTTGTTGGGTAAAAGTTAGAATCTTCGGAGCAAAAATTCACTAAATCTAGATTAATTGAAATAGCTTTTTGTCGAGTAAAAATTAAATTATGCATGTAAAATTTAAGTTAGAATTAGATTAGTGATTTCAAATATCAAATTGTCCAACCCAAAGACATATGTGAATTAGTAAGGAACTTTCATAGCTTATTAAGTGAGGTTAGGATTCGTTACTCACAAGCACCAACCTAGCTCAAACAGAGATAGTTTAGATGCTGATTTATGACAACTTGTTTCCTTACTCTAAAGACGAAAAATATTATGACTAAAATATTTACTTTATATATTGATATTTGATGGATTCATTAAATTAGGGATCTTGAATTTGACTATCTAGTCTCTTGCAATTAGTCATGATTTGATCTCCTAAAGCTTGGAGAAGTATTTGGCAAAGAAGGAAGGAGATAGGAGTGACAGTCATTAAGTCAATTAAATGTAAATAAGAGATCCCTCAATCAACGGCTTTAAAATCAAGAATTTGGTCCAACGAGGAGGAAACGTGGTTCAAATCTCACACTCTCTCTCTCTCTCTATATATATATATTGCAAAGAATCAGAATAAACATATTTCATCATTATGTTTGTTCTATATATATATTTGACAATTAATTATCATAATTACAATTTTAAGGTTTGATTAAGGGTTTTGAACTGCAGAAGGTCGAAAATTAACAGCATGCATGTGCTACTTCTGCATTAATATTGCACGGGAAAAATATTGAATTCATTGGATGCATCATTAATTAATTGTCTTTAATTTATTACATCCCATCTTCATTCTTCAAGTTTGGAAAAACTTTTAATACAACCATCTACAATAGATCGATCTACTCTAAGTTCATATAACTTTAATTTGGCTATTAAATTGTTTCTCAATATAAATATATACATACATATATATATATATAAATTTTGTCGATTCCTTTTTAATTGAGTCTCAAACATTGTATTATAGTCAATCTGAATTTAAATTTTTTAACTTATTTAAGTTAAGAAAACTCTTTATTGAACATCGTTTTTTTTTAATTATGTGATTTGATTCAAGACGGGTGATTGGTTGTTTTAATACTTTGTACCAAATTATTGGCTAGCAGCAAGAAGACAGCAAATTTTTATGGTCCCGATCGAAGCTGCTACAAATAGGTGAAATATAAATGGTAAAAATTATTTCTTGGTCTAAAAATGTTAAATGCACCGAAAATGTGTACGTAGTATTTATGTCGAGGAAGCTGCAGCAAAAACTTCTAGTTATGGTGATTTTATTTGGTGTTCAATCACTGTCTTGAGGAAGGAAAGGGCCAAACATTCACAGTTTTTAGCACAATTGTTTTTACACATGCACCTTAGTAAATACTTTAAAAAGGTGGATCTCACTAAATTCTGCTTCACATTTCTATGTTATTCAAGTGGAAAGGAGATTGACTTTTTTTTCAAGCTAAACATGCAAGTAAATTAGTAAACAATTTTTGTGACTTAAATGAAATCGAGTTTAAGTTATAATTCATGAACACAATAGTTTAAAATTTTCGGACTTTCACATCACAATGCATTATCTGATTATGTAAAGTTAAGAACTTTTCTCGACCCTTTTTAAGATCTTGATTATGGCACCATTTAATTTAATTAATGGACACTGGAATCCAACCTCTTAAAGAAGAACAAACATGCAAGGCAAGTGAATTTATGGAGGATGGTTTGTTCATGTGAAGTAAATTCCTGTGGGAAGAGCTCTAATTACTGGTCTCATTTGCTGCCTGTGACCTAATTTTTCCTTCTCCATCTAATACTTCCATACTTGACAGATGGATCATGTACCTTCCAACCTTGTCTACCTTTATTAGGTTTGCCTGCATTTCTTTTTTCCCTTTTTGCCCCCCTCCCCTCAATTCACACCTACTATTTCTTTTTGTTTTTTTTAAGTCGTATTTATATTTAAATTAATTTGTTTAAGTAAATTAAGATAACCGTCCATTTTATCCGTTCATATGAACCCTAGGGTTGACAAAATTTTTCTTTTGGCTAGACCAAAGCCAATCTTCTTCAACCAATTTACATTTTATTTGACTCGTATTCATAGAATTTCTTATTGACTTTTACATGATATTTATTGTGAGTGTCCAACTCTATCACTTCGATAAGGAAGACAAGTAGAAACCAAATTATTCATCCATTTTTTTATTTCTCATCAAAATTTAAATATAATTTTTAGTGTGATTATGTGAAATCAAGATTTGTATTTAGTATATATATATATATAGGGACAAATGTGGGATTTCACCTTCTTTTTGTTTTTCACATTTAGAAGCGGAGCAGATGAAAAACAGGCTATGAAAAACAAAAACTGGGAAGCTTCCAAGATTTTAAATTTATTCAAACAAGAAAAGAAGGGGGAGGGTTTCGGGTAGTTGAAACTGAGTTTCCTTTACCAACCTTGTTCCACCATTCCATTCCAGCTGTCTCTCACTTGCTTCCTCTCTGCTTTCAACAGTACTTCTCTCACTTTTTTTCTTCACCTTCTGCTTCCCTTGTCCTTTCACAATATCAATATATATATATATATATACACACAATTTTATAATTTAAAAAAAAAAAAACCCCATTCTTGATACAAAAGTTGAACCATGCACGGTTTACCATCTCCAAAATGTTCCGGCAGACTAAGGAAATATCAAAACGGGAGCCATGAAAAGAAATTGGGCATGCGAACAAGTTTTACACTCATAATATGTACATTTTTTAGGAAATAATTTTCTTTAATATATAGTCAATTAATTGAATTAGTAATTTAGGCGAAACCAAATGGTGGCATGTTGGCAAGAAAGAGTGATAAATATGGGAAAAATAAGTAGTACATTGGAAAGGTAAGGTAAAAGTAGGGCAAGAAGTTATCTTTGCATGTTGCTTACGTTTGTTTTGTCACATACATTGTACAGTTGCACACAGACTTTTGGACGCCTCCCACACCCAAATTCTTCCAAACCTAAATAATCCAATGTAACAATAATTAAAAATAATATTTTTTTCTTTGCCCCCATTTTTGTACCACTACCTAAATTTTAGTAGTCTTATACAAACAAAAATCTTATTTAAAAACTAATTAATTAATTAAGAATATTCTGTTTTAGAAATTTTTAGTCAAACTTGTAATTACAGCGATGGACAGTGAACTCACGTGCTTCCTTTTTCTTCAAATTTCTATTTCTAACTGTACTCTGTACGTACTAAGGTCAATTCCTCTCAAGAAACGTTTCGTCCTGTTTCCTTCTATAATAGAAATTTCTGTTCCGACATTTTAGCTAAAAAGATTCTATCAAGATCTCGTAATCTCCCAAATGTCCATTCAAATTTTCTTTTCTTAATATTAACTCAGAGATTTATGGCTCAATTTGTTTTCTTATAAAATATTATATATGAGAATTAGAACATCTATTATTTTGAATTAAAATTTTTACAATATTTGAATTACGCGCCTGAATTTAAACGGTCAAGAAAGCAAAAAGTAAGCAAAATGGCGGGATCTCCGATTAAAGGGGAATACTGAGCTGTCGTCCACGTGGCACGACCCTTCCTGCTTTTTGAATTCGGCCGTCACCTCGTACATTTTTTGCCTCTTCGCTATATGGAAAAGCCACTACCTTCTCGAAGCACTCTCCACACCTACGTAGCATCCACGTCAATTGTCCGACTGTCCCCACTTCCGTCACTGTCGGTGCTGATGATCACTCCCCCGCCGTCCGATTTGGCGGGAATCATCACACCCACGCGCTATTATTCTCATTCTTCCCGCCAGTTTTGTAAAAGTCAACCTCCGTAACTGCCCTGCTAACGACCGTAACAGAGTCGTCAAGAAGACCGGCTTTAGTTACCGTTCATTGTTTATGCAATTTTTTTTAGTAAGTAAAATACTAACAATAAATTTCTATAAAAATAAAAAGTAAAATAAAATTAGAAAAAAAAAAAGTGAGTTTTAGTATTTGCTAATTGCTAGTACTTCGGTGCACGATTTTTAAACTCAGTGAGTGAGTAGCATTTAATTTGTCGGATGACGTGGCAGAATCACATAGAGTAAGGAGAAACGGATCGTGCGGTGGAACGTGATTGATTTTTGGATATTGTCGTTGAAGGGAGAAAACTATGGACGGGCAAAGATGTTGCCACGTCGTGAGACATAAGCCAATCCGGAAACGTGTTTTCTGCGAGCAATGCACGTGATTGTCAGAGAAGGTGGTGGAGCCCACGTTTGGGTTTGTTTTTATGACGTGCGCCGTTATCGTGCTTTTTACATGTCCGAGTTATTACAATGAATATAGTTTTTTTTTTTTTTTTTTTTTTGGCTAGAAATAATATATTGTCTTAAAAAGAAACAAAAAGTAATAATAAAATGGGAAGATAAAGAGGCCAAAAGCGTGCTTGCACGACTTATAAATATAAATATTAAAAATGACTAATTTATGAGAACATGCAAACGTTTTAAAGAATCTCAGATAACTTTTTTAAATTGCAGAAGAATAAATTCTTCCCTTCAATATTAGTATTTAAAATTTTTTTTTTTAAAAACGTTTGTGGTAGAACTAAATATATATATTGATCGGGTAAAATTTGGTTATGTTGAAATCTTAAATGTCGTTGGACTGGGTTGGACACCTGCAAAATATGAAGTCACACAACGATAGGATTTCAAAGATGACTCTCCAATGATTTTGTTAGAATTTGTGAGGGAGAGATAGTAAACTTATGAAAATGTAACGTCACGGAGGAGTTAGTCGGAGTAAAGGCTCTTTGTTTGTTCAGAGGTCCAAAAGTCCTTTACTTTTCCTTTCTCCTTCTATTTATAATGGAAAACTTACCTTCTTTTACCTTGGGGTAAACCAAATTTTGGTCATAACCAGGTGAGTCATGGGACAGCTGTCTATTTTCATCATCACATGGTGAGTCATTGGACAGCTGTCCAAAAAGGCATCATTACCTGAAGAGTCATTGAACACATGTCCGCTTACATCAGCATTTCTCTTACTCCGCTATTGTATAAGTCGGTTAGAACAATCGGAGTGTATTCTAATAAATGACGTACTCCGTCAATAAAGATCATGTAGATAAGTCGGAGTGCTATACATACATATAATTCATCTTACTCTGATACTTCTCAAATTTACTATACTTCGATTATTATTAAATCCTTTCAGTGGCCCCCAAGATTGAGATAACAGACAATGTCGTCTCGATCTTAGAATAAGGAGTTTGGAAGGTTGTCGGAGTCTCTAAAGTTGGAGATTTGAGAAAACCTTTCAACTTTACATGCACACAATTAAAGCAATCGGCAGCCGAAAGGGTGAAAAAGTATTCATCATTGCGGTACAATTATCGATGAGTTGATGTCATAAAAAAACTGCTCTTGGGAACAGGACAAGACGTCTTGCGTGCTCGAGTATCCCTAAAATTAGGAAATCGGTTTGGTTTCCTGTTCACACTCCTAAACATTATTTCAAAATAATAATAAAATAATAAATATATACATATACGGTGTATGTATCGCCTTATCTTTCCCTCCATACATATCATAAAAATTCCTTTCCCCATTATTTTCGAAAATTTCTTAAGGCATTCTTACGATCTTCAGAAATTTCTCCTCTTCTATGTCTTCTATAAGTCTGAAAATTACTGCATTACACTTCTTCGTCTGCCATTTACTCAGACCCTGTCATCCTTTGAAACTTCATCTTCATCGCAATCTCCTGGAAAAAGGTAATGGGGAAAACTTTTGTCTGTGGTTCACGGCATCTGAGAAATTTATTTTGTGTTTTTGATTTTTAGGAGAATAGTGTGGTAGTCGGTTTATTCTCGGAGATCGTTTAAGTTATTTATTTTGAAAACTGAAAGAGAACAACCTTCGTTTTCAAATTTAAAAAGGGTATTTTGGGCATATATTTAGGTTAGTTTTTGAGAAAAGAAGGGTTTTTAGGGTTTTAGGCGAAGTGCTAAACTTTGCATTTATTCTTAGGTTATCATGTCGAACACTGATAGTACCACAAACCTATCTACTGAAATCGTCGAAGTGGAGTCTGGTGATTCAACATCTACTTCGATTAAAAAGATGTTTGAAGAAGGCAATGATACTTCCCCTGAGAAGAGTGTGGAGAGTAGAAAAATAAGTGGAAAGAGTGGAATATCGGTGGCCTCTGTTGTTCAGACTTCGACTAGAACTTCTCGAACTAACTTAACCATTCCGGTAGCTAAACCTTTAGATCCCTCTATTTCTCAAAGTGTCTATGCCAGAGTGACTGCCACTAGTTTCAATGTTAGGGACATCCCGGGCCCCAGCCATTTAAATGAGAGTAGCGGCTCCGATGAGTATGAAGTAGTCCCTAAGACCAAAAAACAGTTGTCTGGGGACTTCGCTCTGAGAGCGAACCAAATCGGTGGGATGTTGGGTCTTTTGAGAGAAGAAATAGATGAGTCTAGGTTTAGGATATTCTGTTTGTCTGTCTGTCCTCCAATGACTGATCACTTTATTCCTATCCCTTTCGAACACTTTCTTTGCGGATTGAACTTACCTATTGACCCCGCCTTTTGTGATTTTCTTCATACCATTCGTTCTCAACCGGCTCATGTACATCATAACGGAGTCAAATACTTCTTTTCTTTAACCATTTTGTGTAGACGAATCAGAGTCGAGGTTTATCATGCCTTACTCCGTACATTCTTTTCTGTACTTCGAATGAACAACTTGACCTTGTCACTTCGACCTCGTTAAGGGGTGGTTACCCTTTTTGAGCCTGCTCCCAGCAAACTTGTTTCTTGGCGGGATACGTGGGTTTGCATTGAGTCTAACTTGGGTTTTCCTTTTTATCCCAAACGCAAAGCCCTCCTTTCCCTTAGTAAAGTGACGCGGATGATGAAATACTCCGATTTTGATAGAAAATTTTTGGATTATGTCACAAGTGAGTTGGGAGATAACCCCAAAACACAAACCAAAGTATTCCACACCAAAGATTTGTTAGAGAGAACCAATATGGAATTTTGCGGAATAGGGGGCATGAGAGTAGATGCTCGTAGGAAAGAATTGGGTATGGAAAATGATGACGAATACCCAATGTGGAGGCTTCATCCTAATAGGGTGTTTTCTACAGAATGTCCGGAGTGTAGTAACTCGCGGAGTACATTGTGTCTCCCTAGGAAAGACAGAGGTTAAACTTCAAGTGTATTTACTTCGACGTACTTTTGTAACTTTGTCTTTTCTGATTCCGCTTTATCTTTACTCTTACAGAGATGTCTTCCATATTTGCCAAGCGTAGAGAAGCTGCTTTGGGTTCTAGGGAAAAGGGGATAAGCCAATCCACTCCGAACCCTGCCAGGGATGTTGAGAAGGCCTCCATGACTGCTGCCCCAGCTTCATCGGAGGACGCTCTCACTACTCCGACTGTAGACATTCAAGAGGAAGCCTCTGCCTCTTTGGTGACTAGGACCGAAAAAAGAAAAAGGAGGAAGACTGTTGGTTCTGGCCCCTAAGGTAAAAGAAGTTTGGAGGAGTCCGAAGTGGAGGTTCCTAGCAAACGGCCTGCCCATGAATCTCGTCTGCTTGCCGTCGAAGAGGAAGAGGAGTCCTTGGCCATTGTAAGGCGGACTTCTAGTTCAAGCAGAGGGCATGGGAGTTCGTCTAGGTACTCGCCTACATTCCGCTGGACCAAGGATGGGTTCAGGTTGCCCAAAGACAAAAGGGAACTCCTCCAGTTATCCCGGGAAATCCAGGAGGCTACTCCGCCATTGAAGAATCTGATGATTTCTGACCCTATCATCGGAAAGTATTTTGGCGGAGCTGTTTTGTCCAGGGGCATGGATTCTGATACGTTCGACCGCGCCAAGAGTCACTCTTTCGGAATCGATGACTCTCTCGGTCACATAGGTGCCTTGTTCTCCCATGTATGCGTACTAATGTCGCTTGAAGTTTGTTAAAGTTCGTTTTAGTACATAAGTGTACTAACTTCGATTGTGTTTTCAGGCTTTTACCTACATCACTCACGTGGGAAACATGGCCTCTTATGCCAATGCTTCGAAGACACTCTTAATAAGCACGGAGAGGAAATGCGTTAATTTTGAAAAAGAGTTGTCTTCGAAGTTGACGGAGTTAGAAATCTCCGAATCGAAGTTAAAGTCCGTTGAGGAGAATTTGGCTCTGGTAATAGAGCAGAAGGAAAAACAGTCCGAAGAGCTCAAGTCCAGTTTAACTACCAATGAAGACCTGAATGCCCGACTCCGAGAGATGGAGGATAAATTGAGAGAGTCTGAGGCAGGCAAGCAAGCTGCTACGAAGAGAATACGATTTCTAGAGTCTGCAGAGTATACCGCTGGACTGATTCAAACGTACAAGGAGACCGAAGCTTATGACAACGATTTGTTTGACAAGAGCTTCAGCTTCTTTAACCGTGGATGCGCACATATACTGCGTAACTTCCATGAGCTTATACCTGATAAGACCCGCATGGTACATGTGTATTTAGGAGATTATACAGATCCACGCTTTCGAAGTGGATGTGACTTCTTGCCTTTCACTGAAGCGGAGTTGAATGAGACCAGGGAAAGAGATCAAGAGGATGGGAGAGTTTGGGAACCTCCTGCACTTACTTCGCCAAGTTTTCAAGATTTGGTTCAACAGATAGGAAAGGCCCCGGATTTGGAGAAGCATTCGACTGAGGCTGTTCCTATTCCAGCTGATATTACTCCGATTGATCCAACTCCGACTGATCCTCCCACTGGGAACTAGTCTTGAGGGTCATAATTCCTTAGCTTTTGGACATGTAGGTTTTTGGAAATACACATGTACTGTACCTTTTGTAATCTTTTGATGAATGAAACTTTTGCTGAGATTTTTTCAGTTGTTCAATTGAAGTCATCTTACTTCGTTTGTAAATATGATCATTAAAGGTTTCAACTAACATTAAACGTGAAAACCATTCAAGTCATTACACTTCGCTTATAAATATGAACCTTGAAGGTTTCAACTAATATTGAACGTGAAAATCCTTCAAGTCATTGTACTTCGTTTGTAAATATGAACATTGAAAGTTTCAACTAACATTAAACGTGAAAACCCTTCAAGTCATTGTACTTCGTTTGTAAATATAAACATTGAAGGTTTCAACTAACATTAAATGTGAAAACCATTCAAGTTATTTACTCCGAATATTCGTAGATATGAGGGTATTTGATTATCATTGGTATGAATGAACCTTAGATATCGCTTTGGTGTTATCTTACTCCGATTATTCATACGAATAGCAAAGGCGTTTAAGTTATTACTAAATGTAAATCAACCTTTGACAAGGTTTCGAAGTAAAAGGATAACTAATCATTTATTTGATACCTTAGATGTTTGAGCATAGATAAATTGCATTGTTAGCTATCAGGCATATAAAGCAACTAAATTGCATTGTTAACTATCAGGCATATAAAGTAACTAAATTGCATTGTTAACTATCGACATGCAAAACGAAGTCTTAACTTCGATAAACATTGAATATTCATTATTATAACAAAATCTTAGACGACCCTTGTCTCTTTTATGCATAGGGTATAACATCGACACCCTATATTTTAAAAGAATCAAACAAAGGCTTGACTATTCCGCCTATCTAAGGTTACATAAAGTACTTTTTAAATGATCTGAATGCCATGGATTTGGGAGTAAAATTCCTTCCTCATTGGCCAAACGATATGTACCTTTTTTGATTTCGCTATGTATCTTGTATGTGCCTTCCTAATTCGGAGATAGTTTGTCCGTGACAAGGGCTCTGGCTGTACCCTCTATCTTCCGGAGTACCCAGTCACCAACATGTAATGGTCTCGACACGACTTTCTTATCATGATGAGATTTGGTCTTTTCTTTGTAGGCTTCCATGTGAAGTCGTGATATCTTGCGTCTCTCATCTAGAAGATCGAGGTCGTAGACGCGATTCTGTTTATTGTCTTTGATGCTGTAAGCTACAATCCGATGCGTGGGAAGGGCAAGCTCGGCTGGTGCGACTGCTTCGCTTCCATATATCAAAGAAAAAGGGGTTTCCCCAATTGGCCCCCGAGCCGAAGTTCGGACTGACCAAAGTACGGAGTGCAATTGATCTGCCCATTTCTTTGAGGTTCCTTCAAGGCCTTTTTTCAATGCTCGGAGTACCAGCTTGTTGGCTGCCTCGGCCTGTCCATTGCCTTGGGGATGCGCCACAGACGATTTCCAATGTCTTATATGAAAACACTCACACTCCGCTGAAAACTTATTTGAGAACTGTGTGCCATGGTCTGTTATTACAGCTCGCGGTACTCCGAATCTGCACAGAACTGATTCATGGAGAAACTTAATGACATTTTCTTCGGTAGGACTGACTAGTGGTCTGGCTTCAATCCATTTGGAAAAATAACCCACTGCCACTACTAGATATTCATATCCTCCTCGAGTCTTAGGAAACTTTCCCATGAGATCTATTCCCCACATATCAAACGGCCAAGTAGTCATCACGGGGGTTTGTTGTATTGAGGGGAGTCTCGGCACATTACCAAAAATTTGGCATGTTCGACATTTTCGAACAAAATTTGAAGTGTCTTCCCAAAGAGTTGGCCAATAGTATCCCTGATGGAGTATTCTTGCAGTCAAAGCTCTAGTTCCGGGATGACCTCCACAAGTTCCTTCATGTAGTTCCTCAAGAATTGGTTTTATCATGTCCGGGGGTACACAACGGAGTAAGGGTTTTGTGAATGACCTTCGATATAGGATTCCTTCATGAACAAGATATCTAGCACTCTGTCTCTGAATTCTGAGAGCTTCGTTGTGATCTTCAGGAAGTTCGTCTTTTTCAATCAAATCTTTAATTTCGTCAATCCAAGTATTTTTACTCGGAGCTACCATTTTCACTGAACTTTCTTGATCAATTGATATTGAGGATGAAGAGCGAACTTCGATTTCAATGTCGAGGTTGTTAGGTATATCCCCTGAAGCGATGCGAGAGAGCTGGTCGGCCTTTTTATTTTGATGTCGATCTATCTTATCTATCAGGAAATGATCGAAGTAACTTTTCAATCGAGAGGCTTTCTCGACATACTTTTTTAAGTTCTCCGAATGGACCATATAATCTTCATTCATCTGTTGGACAACTACTTGTGAATCACTATATACAAGAATTGATGTTATTCCTGCTTCGATTGCCCATAACATGCCTTGAATTAAAGCTTCATACTCAGCCTGATTGTTGGATATGGGGTAGCTAAGTCGAATACTCTTATGAACCACTTGTTCCTCACTTGGGGACTTTATGACCACTCCGACTCCGATACCCCGAACATTCACAGATCCGTCACCGAACATGGTCCAATGTTCTGGCAATTGTCGAGGTGGAGGTTCTTCATATGGAATTATTGTCGATCCCCCGTCCTCTGTGAAGGAAGTCTCTACCAGAAAATCTGCCAATGCTTGTGCCTTAATGGCAGTTCGTGGTTTAAACCTTATATCATATCCACACAACTCAATTGACCACTTTAGCATCCTTCCGGATTGGTCCATCTTATGAAAGATTTGTTTGAGTGGCGCGTTAGTGTAAACTATGACAATGTGGGCATTGAAATAAATTAGTAACTTCCTGACAGCAACAACCAAAGAGTAAGCTAATTTTTCTATATTAGGGTACCTTGACTCAGGTCCATTCAGAACTTTGCTTACATAAAACACGGGAAGTTGTTTACAATCAATCTCCCGAAGTAAAACAGAAGCAACTGCTAAGTTGCAAGCCGATAGATACAAATATAGAATATCTCCAGTCTTTGGCGAAGTCAAGAGAGGTGGGTTTTGGAGATAAGTTTTCAACTTTTCCCATTCCTCTTTACACTCCGAATTCTAGTTAAAGGTCCGGGCAACTTGTTTCAAAGCTTTGAAAAATGGAAAACATCGCTCGGCTGACTTTGAGATAAACCTTCCCAGTGCTGCAATGCATCCGTTAAGCCTCTGAATATCTTTTATGCATCGGGGTTCCTTCATGTTAACAAGTGCTTCGATTTTCTCAGGATTTGCTTCAATTCCGCGCTCAGTTATCATAAAACCAAGAAATTTTCCTGAGTGCACTCCGAGTGTGCACTTGGTTGGATTAAGCTTGAGGTGGTATTTCGAGAGAGTGTCAAAGGTCTCTCCCAAGTCTTCCAAATGGAATTTGTCTGTCGAAGTTTTAACAACCATGTCGTCCACATACACTTCAACATTTCTTCCAATTTGCTTTTCAAACACTTGATCAACCATCCTTTGATAAGTTGCCCCGACGTTTTTTAACCCAAATGGCATTACCTTGTAACAAAAAACTTTCCCCGCGGCCTGAAAAGAGGTATGCCTCTGGTCTGTCTCT
Organism: Asclepias syriaca; assembly: GCA_027405835.1. Classification (NCBI taxonomy): domain Eukaryota; kingdom Viridiplantae; phylum Streptophyta; class Magnoliopsida; order Gentianales; family Apocynaceae; genus Asclepias; species Asclepias syriaca. The sequence goes on along the minus strand of CM049929.1, from coordinate 6,057,351 downwards.
TTCATCTTGATCTGATGATAGCCGGAGAATGCGTCTAAGAAACTGAGTGTCTTGTAGCCTGCAGTTGCATCTACTAGCGAACTAATCCTCAGAAGTGGATAGCAATCCTTGGGGCAAGCTCTATTTAGATCAGTGAAGTCCACACACATCCTCCACTTTCTGTTGGGCTTCTTAACCATGACAACGTTTGCCAACCACGATGGGTAAGCTATTTCGTTGATGAAACCAGCTTGGAGGAGTTTCTCGACTTCTACTTTGTTTGCCTCCTCTTTCTCATCTTTGAAGCTCCTCAGCTTTTGTTGTATTGGAGTGATGGTGGGATCAATAAATAAACTATGTTCAATAACCTGTGGATTGATCCCGTGCATATCTGAAGTGCACTAGGCGAAGTTGTCTCGGTGCTCTATCAGGAACTTCACCAGTTGTGCTCTCTCTTCTTCGGATAGACTTCGCCCAATTTTAATTTTTTGTTCGGGGTATCGAGGATGAATCTCCAGTTCTTCATATTCTTGAGAGTTATGTAACCTCTCCTCGGGTGCTTTCTCCGGAGTCGAAGTACTGGTTACTTCTTCTATTGTTGCTATCGGAGATGTGCTTTCTATCTCCGGATTTATCTTTTTATATTTGACTAAGTAATCCAACACTCCCTTTAGATTACTTATCTCCGATCCAATTCCTCCGCTGGTAGGGAATTTAACCCGCTGGTGCGGAACTGAAATTACCATGTCAAAAGCAGCTTGAGCCGGAGTGCCCATTATTGCATTATATACTGATTTGACATCTACCACATAGAATTCCACCTCTTCCGTTTGGCTCATCTGTCACATGCCAAGGGTTACATTCAGTGTCATGATGCCTTTGGTCGGTACTTTGTGCGTGGTAAATCCCTCCAACTTGGTCGAAGTGGGGCGTAACATCTCTTCTCCTAGTCCCATGTCTCTGAAACACTGATAATAGAGTATATTCGATGACGCACCAGAATCGACCAGGACTCGCTTGATCAGAAACTGTTGGAAATTTGGGTGAGTCATTGATACATCGAGAATCAAAGGGTTAAGCTTTTTCCCTTTTGTCGGTGCCAACTCCGCCTTGGTGAAGGAAATGACATCCTCCTTCTCTAAGCTTGTTGGGATATCATAAGATTCCTTCAGCAGATGAATCTGTCTCTTCAGTTGCGCCATTGATGGGATTTCATTCAGGATCACATCGATTACCTTTTCTTTTCCTTTCAATGATTGTTGCTCCTTCTGTGGTTCGTCTCTCATGAACTCCGCTAGCAATCCCCTTCGCTTTAGGGATTCAATGATTTTCTTCAGTTGGTAACAATATTCTGTACTGTGACCGTAGTTCTGATGGAAATCATAGTATCTACTCCGATCCCAAACTCCATCTGTATTTGGATTCATTGGAGGTGGATCTTTTACTACATACTTCTCCTTTAACACTGCGACTATGCTCTCTGTTGGTATATTCAAACCAAATGGCTTCTCCTTCTTGGAAGTTCGGCCTCTTCCCCCAGTGTTGAAATTTTCTTTGGGGTTTGATCTGTTAATCGAAGTGAAAGGCTTCCCTTTGTTTTGGACTCCTCTTGGTACATCATTACGTGAGTCGTACTTTGGTTTTTCACCCTTGCTGAAATCGACCACGTCCTTCAGTGCAACCATTCTTCTATCCGTGTGTTCCATGGCTAAGGCCACATGCTTTGCCGTCTTGAACATCTCCCCGATGGTCTGAGGGTGTCGGAGTCCAAACTCCGTCTTAAAGGCATGCGAAGTCAAACCTCCTTCAAAGCAAGTTATGACTGTATCCTGGCTCAAACCCTCAATCTCATCATATATCTTTTTAAATCTTTCTAAGTATTCCAAAAGGGGTTCGTTTTCTTTCTGTTTAACATTGGTTAAATCCCCTCTCGTCTTTGGGAGTTCACCGGCCGTACTGAATTTATCCAAAAAATTTCTTTCCAACGTGTACCATGAGTCGATACTGTTGGCCTTCAAGGAACTAAACCATGTTAGGGCTTTTTCCGTCAAAGTGTTGGGAAAAGCTTTACACGGTATGACTTCATTGTAAGAAATCAAACTCATAGATGCCTTATATCTGGTCAGATGCTCCTGTGGTTTCGTCCTGCCATTGTACAAAACAAAAGATGGCAACTTCAAACGATTGTCTGGGAAAGTGTCCCTGATCCATTTATCAAACGGTCCCATCTCAAATGCTTTGCGAATCATCTCAGTTCCCTCCTTGATTGATTTTTGTTGTGAGATTCTCTTTGGGGTGGATTTTGGTAGGGCTTTCGTGATGGTTTGTTGTTTTGGGGTTGTCTTAATCTTTTGCCTTTGATTATCGTTGGGTGACAGCTTTGCATGAACATGTCTCGTTTCTCCCATCTCACTTCTCTGGGGTCATCTTGACATTTCTCTTCCTGTTCTATAGGCCGCAGGACCCATATTCATCGTATTATGATGTTCTCCTTGGAATTCGTTTGAGGGGACTGGAGGATTCTTTAACACACCCTGAGCCACTTGCGAATATGCAAGTTGACAAACCGGTTGTGTAGCCTGGAAATTTATGGGAGGCAAAGCTTCTCCTAAATTGGCAGCTTCCTGTTGTAGTTGAATCCAACTGTCGAATAACCTCTGGCATTTTCTTAGTCTTTCATTTTCCTCCTTCAAGTGTTGTATATCTGCAGGAACTGGTGCAGCATGCATTGACGTTACGGGGGCTGCTGGTTCCTGCATGTTTCTTTCATCCGGAAGAACTACGATTCTGGATTTTGATTGTGGTTTCAGCATAGAAGCTATTTCGGGTGTAACTCTGGATGTAGATTGGGATGATTTTTGATCATTCATGTTGGCTTTCACTATTTTTATGGTTGAATATCTGGAATGAGAGGTTTCTCAATTCGTTTCCCGGTAACGGAACCAAACTGATCGGGTAAAATTTGGTTATGTTGAAATCTTGAATGTCGTTGGACTGGGTTGGACACCTGCAAAATATGAAGTCACACAACGGTGGGATTCCGAAGATGACCCTCCGATGATTTTGTTAGAATTTGTGAGGGAGAGGTAGTAAACTTATGAAAATGTAACGTCACGGAGGAGTTAGTCGGAGTAAAGGCTCTTTGTTTGTTTAGAGGTCCAAAAGTCCTTTACTCTTCCTTTCTCCTCCTATTTATAATGGAAAACTTACCTCCTTTTACCTTGGGGTAAACCAAATTTTGGTCATAACCAGGTGAGTCACGGGACAACTGTCTATTTTCATCATCACATGATGAGTCATTGGACAGCTGTCCAAAAAGGCATCATTACCTGATGAGTCATCGAACACCTGTCTGCTTACATCAGCATTTCTCTTACTCCGCTATTATATAAGTCGGTTAGAACAATCGGAGTGTATTCTAATAAATGACGTACTCCATCAATAAAGATCATGTAGATAAGTCGGAGTGCTATACATACATGTAATTCATCTTACTCGATACTTCTCAATTTTACTGTACTTCGATTATTATTAAATCATTTCAATATATATATATATATATATTTAAAAAATAAAGAAACATTAATATAAAATACACTATTTTTTTATTTATTAATTGATGTATCATCTTTACCACATATTTTTTATTTTATTCATAATATTAAAAATACAATATTTAAGTATTTACAACAAAATAATAAATATATATGAACTACTAATATTTGTCATTATACTTACAAATTAGATTAAAATAAAATACGTATTCAAATAATCATTAGAGTTTTATCTTTATTGTTGTTCGTGGCGTTAACTTTACCCCCAAGTTTTTCTGATTAATCGAATCCGAGGAAACCAAGAGTTATATATATATATATAAAAGAGTATTTAATTAAATAATAATAATTATTATTATTAATAAAGAGTTCGTTATAAGTAAGAGCAATGATCATATAGGTAGCCGAGCAATATCATCAATACAATAAATAAATAAATAAAAACCGGCCAGAACTATGACAATAGTAAAAAGCCGGTCATGAATTGAGATGTAATATTTCTGCACGTCATCATATAGGTCGGCAGATCCATACTTCATTCACAATCCATCTTTTGTTACGCATATTTAAAATGTATCATTAAATTAAAAAATTTTATGATATTTATTGGTATTATAAGAATATTAATCCTAACTTCAATTTCTAAAACCTTCTAGTCACCCACTTCTCCAACCCCACTCATGGCTATTGAGTTCAAAGCACGCAAAGAACATTTGGCAATATTCCAGCGTGGCAATCCAGCTGGACAATTAAACTACCCCTCCCAAGCTCATGGGATCTACCGACGCGTGTCTACAGCATTAGTTGACTTGCATAAGCAAAAAGAATAAACCCTATTTTTTACCCCATACGAAGAAAAAAAAAAAAATAAATAAGTCACCTAGCTCAGGGGTACAGCACCAGTCACGCATGTGACACGACCACCCTTTGCGTAGAGGCGTGGTCTAGAAAATATACACTTTTATATTATTTTATTATTACTGTTAAATTTAAATAATATATATAAATAGGAGGACTAAGTGAGAAATGGGGGCAAAACACATTTACTCAGACCGTGCTTTGCGGAGCTTTAGAGAGAGAGAGATAAAGAATATTGTGGGTAAGTGAGAGAGAAAGTAGATTTTGTAGAGAGACAAAGATCAGGGCAGCGATTTTTAGTAAGTATTTACATAATCGAGCACTCGTAAAAGAAGAAGAAGACGAAGAGGGAGGAGACACTGTCATTGTTAGCAATGGCGATTGGGTCTATGTGAAGGAATATTACTGTTGGAAAAAATTTCTTTGAGAAGTTCGTCACGGTTAGTATTTAAGTAGTGGTAGGTTTTGGTTTTTTTGTTTTCTTTGTGGTGGTGGTTTGGAGGGAGAAACAAGGGCGGTTAACAGAAGGGAAAACTATTGTAGGCCTGAAGAAATATGGAGTGGCCTTCTTATTTGGATGAATATGAGAAGCTCGTGTTTCGCATGACTACTCCAAGGTACTTTTCGTTTTTTTTCACTTCAATTTTTCTTCTGGTGTTTGTTTTTCATTCGTTTTTACTGAAATTTCTGGGTTTTTTTGTTGAGTTTTGTTGTCCTCTGTTTTTCTCTGTTTAGGTTAGAATTTCAGTTAAAGGTCTTCCAAATTTTCATCTATTTACAATTTCTCAGTTTGGAAACTTTCCTACTCTCAAGTCTGATATCAATATTTAGAAAATCAAGCCGTATCTCTTTGGATTTTTACAACTTCCTTCTTCCTTAATGATTTTTTAAAAATAATTTTATAATTTACTGTGATTTTGGAATAATTCCTTACCGTAGAAGTTACTCCGTTCTTCATTCTTGACTTTTCAATGACCTTGAAACATCTATTTCCTCTCTCTTTTCATTTTTTATAAAGAAAAAATTGAAAAAGGGTCTTCGACATTGCTGACTTCTCTTGTCGCTGCTTTTACAGAGTCATGATTGACAATGCTGGCTGTGCTAACGCAACCCGCGTTATGGTAAGTACCAAGTCTTCAAAAATCTTGACTGAAACTTTTTCAAATATTATTACCGTGTTTCTGGTTTTCTAATACTTTTCCGCCCTCCTTTGGTTTTCCAGATTGATAGCGCTAGAAAACACGGGATCCTTCTAGAGGCAGTACAGGTCTTGACGGATCTGAACCTTTCAATTAAGAAGGCTTACATTTCTTCTGATGGTCGGTGGTTTATGGACGGTAAGTGCCATTTTCAATGTTCCAGATATCATTCTCGCATTTTTATTGAGTTATTTAAATTCTTTTGGCTGTTTTGATCTGATTGTGCGGTTTCATTTTGTGTTCTATTTTGCAGTTTTCCATGTGACTGATTTAAATGGCAACAAATTAACCGACGAGAGCGTCATCAATTACATTGAACAGGTGAATAAATCTTTTTTCCTCAGTTTTATCCTGATTGTATTTACTTCTCTTAATTATGAAACTAATTGTATTGTATTCCATGCGTGTGGTTTCTACAGTCACTAGGAACAATTCATTATGCCAGATCAAAATCCATGGAGGGTTTAACTGCGTTAGAGTTAACTGGAACAGATCGGGTGGGGCTATTGTCTGAGGTCTTTGCAGTCCTATCTGATATGCAGTGCAATGTGGTGGAATCTAAGGTTGGACTCACAATGGACGAATTGCATCCTTAATTCATGTCAAGATTGTGATTCAGGCTCCCCGATAGCAGATTCACAGAAAATAGACAGGATTGAAGCACGATTGAGGAATGTCCTCAAGGGTGACAATGACATTAGGAGTGCTAAAACTTCAGTTTCCATGGCTGTTACCCATACAGAGAGGAGGCTTCATCAAATGATGTTTGCTGATCGCGATTATGAAAGAAAACCAATCATCAAAACTAGTAGCGATTCACCCTTGGTAGGAGTCCAGAATTGTATAGAGAGGGGTTACTCTGTGGTCAATATTCAGTGCAAGGATCGGACTAAGCTCCTGTTTGATGTTGTTTGTACGTTGACGGATATGCAGTATGTTGTGTTTCATGCCACTATCACCACAGCAGGAGACAGAGCATACATGGTATATATATAGTTTATATATTCTCTACTTTTTAATTATAGTAAACAATCAATTTTGCAAATTAATTTACTAAACTCTGTTGATTGAATATGATTACAGGAATTCTTTATTAGGCATGCGGATGGGACTCCAATTAGTTCCGAAGCTGAAAAGCAACGTGTGATTCTATGCTTACAAGCTGCAATTGAAAGGAGAGCATCTCAGGTATATTATTAAGATAAGATTCTTTTGGTCTTTGTGTGATTGTCCTGGTGTGGAAAAAAGGAAAGGGGCAGTATTTTTTGGTGTTTTCTTGACATGTAATTGTTTTGATACATGACAGGGTGTAAGGCTAGAGCTTTGTACAATTGACAGAGAAGGTCTACTGGCTGATGTAACAAGAACCTTCCGAGAAAACGGCCTTAACGTGACAAGAGCTGAGATATCCACAACCAGCGAAACAGCTCTAAACGTATTCTACGTCACTGATGCTGCTGGAAATCTTGCTGATTCCGCCATCATCGAAGATGTTAGAAATAGAATCGGATTAAACTACTTGAAGGTAAAGGAACTACCACTGATCTATCATCAAAAGGCCGAAAGGGAGGAGGAGGCTTCGGTGGGTGTCGGTGGGACCATGTTGCTCTCACTAGGAAGCCTGGTTAGAAGGAATTTGTACAATTTGGGATTAATCAGATCATATTCCTAGATGCAAAGAAGAAAAAAGAGTGTTTTTGTTCCTAGGGGGAAGGAATCCTAGGGCAACACCATCATCCCCCCTTGTTTGGGGGCATATACTTTGCTTCAGAAATTCAAGAACCTGCACAGGGCATTTGTAAATAGTAGTTGGATTTGGTTGGTTGCATAGGTAGACACATAGACACGAAAGGTTGGATGGGGATTTGGAGCCCACCTCGAAGAAGAATTTGAAATTTGAAACAGAGCCGAAGTGAAAAGGTGGGGAGAGAGAGTTGGTTTCTTTGTGGGGTTATTATATTATTAATTGATTGTTGAAAAAAAAGGCTTGGTGAGAAGAATTAGAAGAAGATTATAGCTAGCTATATTATTAGGTGTAGTAGGAAAACGAAATTTATTTGTACATAGCTGCTCCTTGTTATGAAATTATCATTTAGTTTCAATGCATTTTTATCTTTAAAAAATATTAAGAATTAATTATTGTTGAACAAGTCTTTGAAACTAATTTTCAGACATGCTGGTCTGAAAGGGTGCATTCATATCTTTATTATTAAAATGAAAAGAAAATCACTCATAAAGATTTGGTACGAAATTGTAGAGAGAGACACATTTTGTCCAAAAATTTAAAAATTGGAATTCCATTTATTTAGTTTTTGACTGGTTCTTTCATTCCAATAGTATTATTATTAGAAATAGGTTGGACTAGTTGAAGAGTTTAGTATTTTTCTATGGTCGGAAAATTGGTGTTAGGTTTTGGGATAAGACTAGTAAAACGTTCAAATATTTCTTAATCAATCAACGTGGAAAACTTTTGTTCACAATATCGTTCATCTAAAAAAAATGAATATAAATAATAGACAAATAAACTCAATTGGTACATAAAATAATGTAATTACTTGTTTTTCTTATTCCAATGTCTCGTCCAAACTGAAAGACGACAAAGATCAAACTGCAAAACCTAATGTTTGAAAATATTATTAGAACCTCAGACTTTGGATCTTTGTTTGTAAGAATCTTAACTCTGATTTGTGCCCGTGCTTTGTCTACTTGTACTTTTAATGCCTATAATTAGTTCTTTGTTTTTTTCCAACTGGCATTAAAAATGGATAGATTCCAAAGCACAGAGCAAGTGGAATTGTCCTTAATTAATGGTCAATGGATTCAGACGGCCAATTGTTGTCTTTTTTCCTAGTTTTAGTGCTTAAAGAAAAACGCCACGACTTCAGACAATTCTTTTAACAGATATTGTATATATCATTTCATTGAATATTAATGATAATGTCTTTCTTTCCAAGAACATGTAATGAGGAGAAATGGTTATGACAAAGCTCGATATTGTGAAAACTTGGAATAACCTCATTCTCAAATTATTATTATTATTATTATATATACAAGTGAATAGATACGGGGGACATGCAATATGATGAAGATCCGAAAGGAAACAAAAAGAAAAAGACAGGCGTGGGATTAGGGACATGGGGTTATGGTAGTCACGGCCGGCCCGAAGTGGGCTTAATAATAATTAATTAACGTGCCGCCAACTCCGCCGGAAAAGCCGTGAAAAACCTAAATTTAACGACTCCGGTGCGTGGTACAGTGTATATTAGGTAGACAACAACAAGAAGAAGGTTCTCACATGGGACTGCCCAAAGCAAAGATCACTTTTTTTTTTCGGCTCTTCTTTTCATAGTCAAAGCTCCAAAGCCGCGGCACATGGAAATCCGGTTGTTGTTTCAACATCTCCTAAACCATCACTTTTTTTGTTTTCACTCAACACTTTTTCTTTCATTATTTTCGATTAAAAATTACACAATTTATAACAATTTTATTTATAAATAGTATAAAATAATAGTATTAGTTAAGAAAGAGGTAAGTGGTATTTTCTTTATATATATTATATATAATAGGTGTGGACATGTATTAGTCAAAGTCAGACTATGTCACAAATAATATATATATATATATAGACGTATATTTTATCATGGAATTCAAAATTTGTTTGACTAGAAAAAAAAAGGGTATATATATATAGGGAGTATGCATTCATTATTGAATTATTTTAACAAGTTTGACCTGTGAATGTTTACAAGATAACGACCATTTTAAGCTATGATATATTGGAGATGTTCAATTAATCTAAAGAATTGTTATGACATCAATTTCTATACGCATAAAAATTTGGGAATAATTAATTTCATATACATTATTTATCTTTTGTGTTTGTTCTTCCTTTGGTAGCATCCCATCTTTAGTACGTATTATTTCTTGCAATTTGCCAACAAAAGTCAACTCTTATATACATTGATTTTTCCTTTCATACTTACAGTAGCTAGTTTATATATATATATAGGGATTGCTTCGAATATCTTTTTATCACTAAAATCAGTAAATTCTTTGTTTCCTTTTCACTAGAATCATTTTCTATTCTTCTCTTATAATGTGGTTTGGATAAAGCATATATATATATGCTACATGCGATTATGTGGTTATGTACGCCATATATTTATTCAAATAAATCTAAGAAGTTATGGACAAAATTTATAACGTACCATTTAATAAAAATTCAAAATATTAATTATGAATTTGATCTATTGCAAAATTGCAAGTGGAATATTTGAATACGCTGTTTACCTCTTGTCTTATGCAATGGATTTTGTTCATAGATTATGAAAAATGCTCCGTCCAAATTATGCCTTTTCAGCCTCTATCCCTAATTAAATAAATTAACAGCGCAACTACCATATTACTTCATTGGAAAATGATGGAATTAAACAAATAATAATAATAATAATAATAACAATATTTTAAAAAGTTAGAAGAAAAAAACAATTATAAATAAGAAATATATTGTATATATGGAATGTTAGAACGTGTATTAAATGTGTAATGAATCTGAATCGTGTAAAATTAGGGGATAGAAGAAATGCTTCAGCATCTGGTTCTTGCTTTCCTACTTGTGAAGGAAAGTATAATAATAATAATAATAATAATAATAATAATAATAATATAATAATAATAATAATCACTCTTCCCTCTAAATTAACATAATATTAATTAAAAAAAAACCATTCCTTTTTTTCTCTCTAATTATATATTCCTTCATTAGCTGGTTTCAAATTAAAGTCTCCTTTTTAAAAAAGGTATTCCAAAAAATGGAATTATCACCAATTCCAGATTCTATTTATGGTTCACTCCTCCTTCCCCTTCTTCCTTCTTCCTTATTCCTTCTAAGTAACGTAACTTTTCCATTTTCTTTATATATATATATATATATATATATAAGATAGATAGATATTGTAATATCCCCAAATATTGGGAAATATTGAGAACGTATCTTAAGTTCGATAGTAATTATGTGTACTTAAATTTCGGCTTAGTAAATTAGTCAAATTAATTAGTTCAAATTGACAGCTAAGTTAACATATTATTAACGTTAGTTACGTACATATGTATATGTATGTATGTATCGAAGATTTTTTCTTGGTTAATACAAGCATATGAGGATATGATTTTCTTTATATAAAATTCCCCCCAGGATTCCATTCTCCACTTTTAGATACGAGGTGTACTATGAACATTTCTTGAATTGGTACGGAAATTGAAATTTTTGTGTGTGTTTGTTTTTGACGATAAAAAGCTAATTTTATTTTGATGCAAATTAAAGTGAGGAACTAACCGACAATGTGAATAATCTTGGATGCGGTTTGTTTGCTCATTCCTCAGAATCATCACCAAATTTAGTTTCAGATTTCTTTTTCTTTTGTTTAAACAAGTAATTAATTACATCCAAGTAAAATCGGAGTTTGTTTATTTATATTACACGATACAATTTCGAATTCTATAAAAAAACAATAAACATATATATGATATTAGTGTAAATTTTAAGTGACTATAAAAGTATTAAAGTATCCATCTATTAAATATTAATCCAACAATTGTGGAATATAGTGGTGAATAAAGTTGTTTCTAAGTACAATATTTTTAATATCTATCTATATATATATATAAAGCGGTGATCTTGAAGCCACGTTTAATTATTTACACTATAGATTGAAAAGAATGAGAACTTAAATTTTAAGTGACTATAAAAGTATTAAAGTATCCATCTATTAAATATTAATCCAACAATTATGGAATATAGTGGTAAATTAAGTAGTTATAAGTACAATGTTTTTAAATATATATATATATATATATATATATATATAATATATATAATATATATATATAAAGCAGTGATCTTGAAGCCACGTTTAATTATTTACACTATAGATTGAAAGGAATGAGAATGAGAACTTAAATTTTAAGTGATTATAAAAGTATTAAAGTATCCATCTATTAAATATTAATCCAACAATTATGGAATATAGTGGTAAATTAAGTAGTTATAAGTACAATGTTTTTAATATATATATATATATATATATATATATATATATATATATAAAGCGGTGATCTTGAAGCCACGTTTAGTTATTTACACTATAGATTGAAAAGAATGAGAATGAGAACTTAAATTGTGGTTGAAATGATATTGGTATAAAGTATCTTCTAATTCGATTTTCAAGATCGATCTTTTACTATAATTATACATATTATATAATGTTTTTTTTTTAAAATTAAATAAATTATCATCTTAGCACATCATGTTGAAGAGAATCAACATGCTTGATTGTATGTAATATATATATATATATATAATATATATATATATATATATATATATATTATTTATACCTTTATATTTAATGCATGTGTCGATAAAAAAAAAAGGATGAATATTCTCATAAAAATTTCAACACAATATGATTCTCTTAAATTTATCATTAAAAAAAAGGTTAATTAAGCATCTTTAATTTGTCTGGTTATTAGAGAATCTTAAGAAACCTTTAAATGGAAATTATTTCAATTCTTTTGAATTCTAGCATTGTTTGCATGGTAAATAAAAATAATTTATTAATAAAAAACATATCAATTTTGTTTTTGGTATAAATATGAAGAAGATGAACCAAAAAAAATAAATTGTAATAATTATTTACTAATTAGATTGGATATGTTTATGAATTGAGATAAGTTCACTAAAGTAAATTTAAATAAATTTAAATAAATTTTTCTTTTGGTATAAATAAATTCACTATAAGTAAATTTTAATCGAGAAAACAAAACTTGTTTCTTTTACTTTAAGAAATTTGAATAAAGTTGATTAGATTTTGACCTAACTTGATTGACATAGTTAAGTAATTAGTTAGATGAATGTGAATTAAGAAGATCCTTAATTAGTAGTAGTTAGTAGCTCAACGGATTTGACAAATTATTTGCCGTCCAATTAGATGCTTCCGGCGGTCGCGGCTCTCTTTCAATTACTAACTCATACTTTTTCTCCACAAAGAAAGCCATTCATTAATAAATAAATAAATAAAAACAAACTTATTATAAAATAAAAAATTAAAATAATATAAATTTGTATATTTTTTTCTTGTAACAATCTTTTCTTCTAACAAGACATGCAAAACTACCTTATATTTATATTTATAGGGATAAATATACACATATTCATACAAATACAAATATATATATATATATATATATATATTACAAACTTAACTTCACAACATAATAAAAGTTATATAAAAATGAATACTGATTTTGTAATTTGAGTTTTTCACTCAAACGATTACAATTGGTGATTAGAGATATAAGAAGTCGTTCATATATATATATATATATATATATATATATATATATATATATATATATATATATATATATATGTGCATGCTTGTAGGCGTACGCAATTATATATATATGTATGTATATATATATATGTGCATGCTTGTAGGCGTACCCAATTCAACTCTTGCTCTTGCCTTGGGGAGCAAGATCTTCCAGAACCCTTATCCAATTTGTCCAGAAAATCAATGTCACACTCACTTTCTTTACTATTTCTTCTTCCTTCCCTCACTAAAAGGAAAGGAAAAAAAAAAGCTTAAAATTCTTTACAATTATAAAATTGTTACAAATTTTCAACCTTTACGAGTCAATATATATAATCATTTATTTTAATAATTTCTTGTAATATACGATACCATTCATTCAACTACATAAATATAAACCCTAAATTTATTTAACTCTTAGGAAACGAACAAAGATTTGAGGAGTGAAAAACAATATTTACAGTTTGCAACTCACTGGATTCGTGCTTTGGACAGATTACACTGCAGGCGGAAAATACTTTGTATTAAAAAAACACAGTGTGAGCTGCCATTAATATGTTTGTCTTTTTATTTGGATTTTTGCATTTTTTCTTTTTTTATGAGGTAGGAAGAACCCTATCCTTAATGGGATCTTTTATACTTCAATTTGTCCCTTTTTCCCATTTTAACCAATAACTGAGCTGCATCCTATATTATACATAATACAACTCTCTCTCTCTCTCTCTCTCTCTCTCTCTCTCTCTCTCTTTGTATATTACTATAGATGCTTTCAATTGAATATTCTTTATTATTACAAGTTTCTCTCTCTCTCTATATATATTTTTATACCCCTTAGTTTTTATATAGAAAACTCAGTTGTCATTTCCAACATTAGATGAGAAATTTTTTTATCTCGCCTTTTATTTCTAGACTAATTGAATAGATCTTTATTATTTTATCAGTGAATATATATTAGATCAGAGTTTTTTCTACTTCAAATATGACTCAAAAGTCAGAATATTTACATTTATAGATGAAATTGGTATAAATCGCTATCTAATGTGAAGGGGAAAAAAATTGATGATGGAATGTATCTCAAACTAGAAAAGGAAATGAAATTAGGGTTACAATTAAATTATATGAAGAAGAGGCTTGATTTTCATAAAGGAATGGCTTATGGGGCCAAAATAGCCCAAACTCATCAATAGAGATAGTTTATAGCCCAAACCAATCTTTTAAACCCATATTACCTTTTAAACCAAATACTGAGCTTACTAGCTCTCCCCTCCCTTGGGCTTTTTTTTATTCTTAAAAAAAAAAAAAAAAAAAACTCTTTTTTGTTGAGGCAAAAGGTGTGGTGTACTAGAGAGTTTTAAACTATAGAGGACACTTTAATCCAATATATCTTGACTAATCTCGATTCGAGCCACCTTGATGCTTTGAGAGATAAAGTTTTGGTTTCAAATTTTAAATAATTATATATATGAATCAAGATTTGAACCTTTAACTTTACTTAAGTTGAGAGAGTTTCTTGTCACCTTTAATTACACCTTAGGGTTAGAACTAATTATTTTGAAATGCATACATTAATGCCCATAAGTCTTCATTTGGTACAAATAAGTAAAACACAATATTATGAAATTTGACACATGCTATTGCGAAATTCATTCAAAAGTCAAATCACATTTGTTTCGAATATTAGATGATTTAAAAAAAAAAAAAACTTTATATGAGTAACCCTTAGTTTGGCGCAAGTGATATTCGACTTATGAATACTATACAAAGTATTTGGTTCAACTTTTATTATGAAAGTCATGTAAAAAATTAAAATGAAACAATATCTAAATAAGAATTAGACTTAATAATTGTCATCCAAAATAAGTTTAAATTAGTTAGAATATGGTGTAACCAAACAAAATATCATATGATTTCTAAGCTCAAATAAATCCAATCTCCATATTAATTCAAAGTTTTTTTTTGGTAGATATAATGAATGAAATATCATTACAAGAAAAAGATAAGTTAACTGCTAACGCAAACTGAGTATTAATAAAAGTTCCACAAAACAAAAGAAAAGAACCCTCAAGTAAGAATTTAATTTAAAAGATAAAAGATAGAAACAAAAAAAAAAAACTCGAAACATAAATAACAATTTGTTGCTTAGTCCATCCCAGTCTTAACAAAACAGATCCCCTTGCTCGACTGATTATCAAAGTTCAGTAGAGCCACTAAGTTTTTAAAATTACAGAGATATTATATAATTTAATATTATATATTATATATAAAATTACATATAGTTTTATAATAGTTTTAGACAGTAAATACAAACTATGTATAAGATTTATACAAACAAGTTTCAATGAACAGCAGATAAGAATGCTAAATATAACATTTTTTTATTCCAAAATTACACAAAAGTATTTAAAGAAATACATTTAATAAAATGGTGTTACTCTTTCAACAACAAAAACCACTTTGTCTTATATATATTAAATTTTAATTAAATAATTCTTTTGCATTTTCTTTTAAGTAAAAAAAAATTTATTTAGTAAGTGAAAATAAAGAGCTTGACACAATTTGTAATGTGTGTAACATGAAATTTGAATGTAATGAAAAGTGGGTAACCAATTATAAACCGTTTGATCACAAAAAAATTAATATAATAATAATTATTAGAGATTATAATCGAAGTCTTAAGATCTAAAATAAAATAAGAAATAATATGAAAATTTAACTGTATTTTAGTTTACTTTCTGAAAGTATTGATGCTTCCTGTATTTTAGTTTACTTTCTGAAAGTATTGATGCTTCCAAAATAATGTTATTATGCTATTTTATAATAAATATCTTTATTATTATTATTTTTAATAAAAATTTAGCCAACATTTAATTCAATTTGTTCAAATTAACTAAATTTTTTTTTTGTTCTTTTTAACTTAAAAGTTTAATAATAAAAACTTTATACATTTGATCCCTGAATACTAAATAATTAAGAAAATTGATCCTTATATTTTAAAAATTGAGTTAAAAACAATTTTAAACTATCTTTATTATAAGTCATATATATGTTTTTTCATTTCTTTTTTTTTATTTTCAAAATGATGTTTAAAATTAGTTATTACCATAAAAAAATCTAATCATTTAATATTAGCTATATATAATAATTATTCTTATAAATGAATAAAATATATAAAAATATAAAAATATGAATAATATTATCTATGTAGGAGATTTTTAAATATAACATAATTTAAAACTATGAAATAAATGGAGCTGGATTTGCAATTCGGAACAGAAGCCGGTTATAAGAACTCAAAAATAATACATCACTCATTCTTCATATTTTTAATTTCAATCCATTTTCCTCTTACGCCATTCTTTGGATTCAGCTTATAAATCTTCAAATCAAATCCGTGGTTTCTCGTATCACTATAATAAACTCTTCGAATTAACAATAGATTTCTGTTTGAAAATTCAACCATATATGTATTAAAACTCCAATTTTCATTACCCAAATTATTTACTTTGATCATTATTTTACATAATTTATATAATGTAAAATATTGTTTCTCCTCTTCTTCGAAATCATCAAATTCATCAATAAAATATAAATTTCTTTTTTTCATAATTAGACATTTATATAATGAACATTCATGAAAAATAATATGCAACAAAGCCGCCTCTTTCAATTTTCGTTGATATTTCTATTTCTGCTCTCAAATAACTTTTAAATTTTTTTTTAGTTTTAAAAAATTAAAAGTAAAAACAAATAGTTGAAAAGAATTAAAATATTATATTTTATATATATATTCAAATGTAATTCTATTATTGTTATTATAAATAAAAAAGAAAAATATAAATGGTTATTAGTTTAAAAATGTTTTTTTTATAAAAAATTATATTACGTATTATTTCATTATTTTTAATCTAATCAAATTTATACATTTGTTTTTTTAGACAAATAATAGAAATAAAGATAGGGTGAAATAGAATAGAAACAGAATTAGGTAAGTATATTATGTTATGTTGTGAAAAAATATATATATTATGTCACATTTTCTCAGTTCTTCTTATCATTATGTTTAATTTAGTTTTATATAAAAATTAGTCATTCCACAACGAAGAACATTTTATTATTTTTTTTTTTGTAAAAATATTTAAGAACATTTAATTCAATTTGTCGAAAATAACTAATTATTTTATTTTCGTTTAACATAATGTTTAAATTTTAAAACAAATTGCACTTTGGTCCCTAAATAACAAATAATTAAAAAGTTGGTCCATATATAACTTTAAAATTCGAGTTAAACGATGTTTAAATTGTTTTTATTATAAGTCATATTTTTTAACGTCTCATATCCAAAGTAATTAATTTTTTACTTTTTTTTGCCTTTTTAACTTTATCAATAAATTAGTATATTTGCTTCTATCTAATAAATATTAAAGAAAATTGATCCTAATACATTAAAAAAAAATGGTATGTTTACAATAATGTTTAAATTATAAAATTGGTTATTATAGTCAATTTTTATTATAAAGTTAATTATTTAATATTATATATATAGATATTAAAAGTAAAATGTAATTTTTTTAATTTTTATACAAATGTTTTTCTCTTTATCATGTCTCGACCTCATTATTTCCGTGTTATAAGATATATAGGGATGTTTACCATCCGACAACGCCTTCACAGTAAAATATAAAATTTGATATATTATTATTAATATTATATAGCTCTAATAAAATAAATATTATCAATAACATTATTTATATGTTGAAGTTTAAATAGAATATGAATAATATAATATAGTAATTAGAAGATAATTTGTTAATAAAAAAAATACAAAACAAGTTACTAAATTTTTTTTGAAGATTTTGGATTAGGATTTATCAAAAAGAAAATTAAAACATATGACTAAAAGTTTTAAAATTTATATAAATCCAGATATTTATATATTTTAATTATTTAATCCAGATATTTTATTTTATTATTATTATTATTTATTTTATTTTTTTGTTAAACTTGCTTCATTCTTTTATTATAAAAATTTAAAAATAATTTTTTAAAAAAATTTCAATGATACATCACAAATAACAAATTTTAAATATTTTATAATAACTTTATTTATAATCTCTAATAACATAATTTTTCTTTGTGGTTAAAAAAAATAAAAAATCTTTCTAAATAATAAATAAATAAATTATATATTATATAATCTAATATTATATAAAATATTTTATAATATTAAATTATAGGTAATATTTTATATAATTATATAATAGTTTTGAGATAATAGGTTAAATTATATATGGGATTTAGACAAACAAGCTTCAATAATATTAGAATTTTAGATTAATGAACGGGCAAACATAAGTGTTCAACGGTTAATTGATTTACATTTTAAGTCTTTTATATATATATATATATATATATATATATATATATATATATATATAAATATAATTTTAGTTTTAAAATAATATTGTAAGGTATAAATTATTTTATTTATATATTTAACGTTAAAATATTTAATTTATCAAAATTTTGGAATAAAAAAAACAATCAAAAAATTATATTTTATTTAAAACAAATTAAATAGAAGTAGAAAGGAAATTCCCCCTATGAATACAATGAATTTGTAAGGTATATTATAAAAAATCGACGACATTTTGTCTTTTGATCCAACGTATAATATCGTAAATTATTTTGCATTGTAATAAAAAATTTAAAATATAAAATTAATTATTAATATTTATTTACCACCACAAATTTAAGAAATTTAAAGAATAAAAATATAGATATAGATTAGTTAAGTTAACTATATTAGATAATAAAATTTTTTTATTAAAAATGTATTACAAATTCATTTTAATCTAATTTTTAAAATGTTTTATGTAATAAAAAATTAAGCAAATTATTTTTTTTTAACTTTAATTTATGAAAAGTGTTGATTTTGATTTTGATTTTTATTAAATTTGAAAATATTTATGATCCAAAATATCTATTTTGTTTGTTTAGATATCTGTTTTTTATTTAAATTGTGTAGAAATGTTATAAACTCCTAAAACGTTTGTCAAAATTGAATTAGTTACTTAGTTATTCTATCATTATTTTTATTTGATTTTATATAAAAATTAATCATTACACTAAAAATAACTATTTTGGTAGAAATTATTTATTGTTTATAAAAAATTTAGAGAGAGAGAGAGAGGTAAATTCATAAATTTTTGGTAAATTTCATTTTTAAAATTTTTTTAGCAAATTTTATCTTTTCTCTTAACAGTTAGTCAATATTTTTTAAAAACTTTATTAATTATATTAAAAGAGTAAAAATATTAAAATATCAATTCACATACGTTTTATAAAATTAACTTAAAATTTTCATCTCAACAATCTTCTTTTTTTTTTTTTGGTTTCTTTCTTTCCTTCTTTTCTTTTTCTTTTTTAGTTAGAACGTCATATTCTTATAATTTATAAATTTTTCTCCCCTTTCTTTTTTTTTCTTCCAACATTTATTTTTGGTTCCCAAAACAAAAAAAAATTAAAAAGTTTTAAAATAAAATCCTGAAATTGCATATTCCAATCTGCTATCAAAATTTTAGTTGAGAATTTATATTTACTTTTTATTTATTCTTACAAATTTTATTTTATAAACAAATTGAATGCAATTTTTATATAAATAAAATATTTTTCCTTTGTTATTTTCAATAAGATGCAATTTACACAACATACCCTTTAATCTACAAATTACAAATTTTATTTGATGAATAATTTCTTTATAAATGAAAAATAAAAATATATTTAAAAAAATACACACACACGACACCCACGACACCTACCTCAGGAACCAAACCAAACAAAATTCAGAAACCAAACAAAAAAAGAAAAAAGCTCCCACCTCCTAAGCAAAATTGTTAATGGTATTATTTTAATATAAAAATCGTTAGAATTCGTGTTCCATTGTCATAGAAGTTTTCTATAAAAAAACTACCAACTAGTTGTAAAACCTTCATTCAAAAATCATTATAAAAAAAACAAGAAGAAGAAGATTAAGATGAAAATTTCAGATTATTTTTATGAAATTCAAATAAATTGGTTTTTTGACATTTTTATCTTCTTTAATATAATTATGAATTTTTAAATGGTAAACTATCTCAGATGCACATCTTAAATGTCAAAATCCAACTTTTGCACCTCAAAGATTTTTTGTACATAGAATGCCTCTAACGTTTCAAAACGTCCCACTACATACACATTTGTTAAGTTAAACCGTTAGTGACTCAATTTTGCCGTTAGTCAACATTTTTTCACTACTTAGTACTATTCCAGTTAGGGGCATTTTTGTCCAATTTTTTTTTTTAAAAAAAAAAATTTCTTTCCTTCTTCTTCCTCTTTTCTCTCTCTTCCTTCTTTCTCTCTCCATTAAAAAAATTTTAAAAAAAAATTTTAAAAAATTTAAAAAAATTGGATTGATATATATATATATATATATATATATATATATATATATAGGTAATAAAATAGATTATAAATAAAAATATGGATGAGTTAAGTTAATTAAGTTAATTATGTTTGGTAATAAAAAATTGTTTATTGGAAATATATAATAAACTCATTTAAATTTTAAAATGTTTTATATAATAAAAAAATTAAGTAGATTATGTTGTTTTAGTTTAATTCCGAAAGTGTTTTTTTAGTTATAAACTTCCTCAAATTTTGTCAAAATTGAATTACTTCCTCAATTCTTCTATCATTATTTTTTTATTTGATTTTAAATAAAAATTATTATATTGAAGAACTATTTTGTAGTACAAATTACTAATTGTTTGTCTAAAAATTTAGAAAACATTTAATTCATTGTCCAAAGTAACTATTTTTTTCCATTGACTTAAAGTTAAATAATAAAAAATTTATACATTGGTCCTAAATAATAAATATTTAAGAAAATTGGTCCTTTATATATTTTTAAAAATTGAGTTAAACAATTTTTAAGTTTTTTATTATAAATCATGTGTTTATATCAAAAGTAACTAATTTTATGTTTTTCGTTTTTTAACTTAAAAGTTAATATTTATAATTTAGTGATAAGCTAATTATGATTTATCAAAAACATTCAAACACATGAGTAAAAATTTTAAAATTGAACAAACTGAGAAGATACAATGCAATATTTAAAGTAAAATTTATATTATAAAAATAACAAAAAATAATAAATTTGTATGTGCATTTCATCCATTAAAGTTTTTTCCCAAAACATATATATATATATATTTAATATATATATATATATATATATCTATAGATATATATATATATATATATATATAATATATATATTGAGAGGTATGAAAATCCCTCACTGACAAGGCAAGTACACTAAGCAAATGGGACCCACTCGTCACACGTGGCAGTCCACTCGGCATGACATGGCAACTCCCACTCCGCCATACTCCAAGCCGGACCATAGGCTGCAGGGTCACTCCGACTTGCCCCGTGACGAAGTCACTACACTTCAGTACATTGATCAAACTCCTTGATCAGCCGCATTTCTGACGGTCAACACTTGACTCAATCTCAGTCAGAGATCTCCGTAACAACCTACTAAAAGGAGGGGATCTCATATCTTTTCCACAAAATCCGGTAACTATCAGATTTCACTAACGAATCACCCAAGCTGCTTGGCAAGGGCGGTGGAATCCCTATAAATACCACCCCCGTACAGGTAACGAGGGTAAGGCCAGATTATCCTACTAATCTCTCTCTAAATCACCCATCTCACAGTCACACCACTGACTTCTCATACAGTCACGTCACTGACTTAACCATCGGAGGGTTCTACCGGAAACCTTCCACCCTCCGGCTAGACTTTACTGTTTTGCAGGCCTAACGTTGCAAAATAGCGGTACTTCTACGACACGTAGACAATCAAGCAACGGGTACATTACAGAGGGAAACCATCAAACGACATCGGATCACAGACACGTGGCACCAGACCATTTTTGACGAATCAGTTTGGTTCCGTTACCGGGAACGTAAAAACATTTTACATCCCTCTGAAATCCAAGATGTCACAACACTCAAGTGACCGGAGGAGCCGCCCTGACACCACTGTCCCTACATCTCGACATGAGACTTTACGCGCGGCTCAATCCTACGTCCCCGACCGACCACAACCGCGATCCGTCGTGGAGCGCTTAGGTCCCTGCGGCTCACCTCGCAAGTCGCCGGACCTACGCGAGCACCTCAACGGCAAGAGAGCTATGGACGACAACGGACAAGCCGAAGAAGTCGTAGACTTACGAAAAGAGCTTGATCGAATCCGAGCGGAACGTGACCTCTCAAAGCAATGGAGACAGCTCCGCGCTGCGTATCGGCGTAGAGGCATCTCACCTCCTCACTCCTCCGACGACGAGCGAGATCCCGCTGAAAGCCGACACCAACGGCCTCGGAACGACGCTAGTCGGCGGACTAGAGGCCCAACTACCAAACCACTTCGCGCGGTGAGCGAAGTAGGGGAAAGTCAGCCGTCTGACCAGCCAAGTAAAGAAAAGAAACGCCGTAACGGCCACAGGCCAAAACGGGATCGACGAGAGCGAAGCCCGGAGCCGACCTGCAAGAACGAACCAAAGAAGAGCAAAGCACCCTATGCTGGACCCTTCGCGGAGTGGATCCACCTCACTATGGCGGACCCAGAATTAAAGCTCCCCACGTTCCTCCCACAATATACCGGTCAGAGCAAGCCCGAAGAGCACATCACCAGATACAGATCGTCCATGGACCTCGTAACAACTGACGAGGCGATTTTGTGCAAAGCCTTCCCCAGCACCCTAGGAGACAGAGCCATGAGCTGGTACTCCGCCCTGAAGCCTGGTTCGATAGAATCCTGGAAGATGCTCGAAAAGGCCTTCGTAGACAAGTTCAGCACAGCGGGAATAATCCCCAAGACCAGTAGCGATCTCGCCAACGTCAAACAAAGGGATGACGAGACTCTGCTCGAGTACCTGGAACGCTTCAAGAAGATACACGAACAGATCGACGGCATTTCCCAAGATACGGCCATCATCTGCTTCGAGAGCGGCTTCCGGTCGAAACCACTGTACACGGAGCTCCAACTCCGCAAGCCAGACACTATCGGCGAAGTGTTCAATGTTGCCCGGAAGGTTGCTCTCGCCGAAAGGAACTTAGCGGAGTCTTACTATCGGGAAAAAGAAAAATGTAGGGAATCATCCCCCCAAGGCCGTCGAGACAAAAACAGAATGCGGAAAACCGAAGCTACCGTCCCGGCGAAGTCGAAGGAGCATCTCATCGCCGCCGTCAGGGGAAAGCTCGGGGAAAAGGAGCACTCATCATCACGAAACCCCGGCAGATCTGCTTGGGACAAGACGAAGTTCTGCTGCTACCACCAGGACTATGGACACGCCACCGAAGACTGCTACCAATTCAAAAAGCTGATCGAAAAACTAGCACGAGAAGGGCAACAGAAGGATCGCGAGCCGGATAAACCTCCCGGGGGAAGGCCCGACCGAGTGATCGAAGTCATAACTCCTCGGTACGAGTCCATCAGAAAGATAAAAAGAAAAATTTACAATTTGAGCAAACCTTCCACGGGGTTGAACTTCGACACTTTCCCTCATCAGCCGATCACCTTCTCTGACCAAGACCTCGAGCTGAACGAAGAGGCCCGCGTTTCCCCCATCGTCATCGAAGTAGGAATGGCGAGACAAGGGATCGACAGATGCTGAGTCAGGAGAGTACTGATCGACACCGGAGCCACCAAGAACATCCTCTATCACAAGTGTTTTAAAGAAATGGGGATGAATGACAGCCATTTGAAACCCAGTAATACAGTGCTCGAGGGTTTCACTGCTCATAAGATCGACGTCAAAGGAACTGTCAGGGTTAAAGTCACACTTGGCTCAGACATCTGCACCCACGAAGAGGAGATCAAATTCTACATTGTAGACATCGATTCCCCTTACAACGCAATTCTTGGGACTCCGGCGCACGCCGCCTTCGAACTTGTCATCTCCACATCGCACCAACAAGTCCGATTCGCCACCCGCAACGGAGTAGGGTACGTCAAAAGCAGCCCTAGGAGCCTACTCGCCTATTTGGTAAAGTCCCGACAAACCTCTGAACTCGAGCCGCCGCCGGCAATAGTCGGGTCAGTTATAACTACCGGAGAGCATGCGGTAGCCCCTGCCAACGACCAGTCGGCAGGCGTGCCAGATACGGACGCTCCCGAGGAAAATGAGTTCGACGAAGTCGCCATACACCCTGACTATCCCAACCAAAAGGTCCAGATTGGAAGCGAGATGCCACAGTCGATGAAGGCGGAGATAACACACTTCCTCTCAACCCACCTCGACAACTTCGCCTGGAGCACGCAGGACATGCCAGGTATCTCTCCCGACATCGCCGAACACAAGCTCAACATCGACCCCACGTTCAAACCGGTGAGGCAGAAAACAAGGCAATTCGGAGACGACAAAGAGAAGGCGATACAATCCGAAGTCCGAAAGCTCTTGGACTCGAAATTCATCCGCGAAGTAGAGTACCCTACATGGCTCGCTAACGTAGTAATGGTTAAGAAAGCCAACGGGAAGTGGAGAATGTGCGTGGACTACACGGATCTGAACAAGGCCTGCCCAAAAGATTGTTATCCACTGCCTCGCATAGATGCTCTGGTGGACTCCACCTCGGGATATGAGTACCTCAGCTTCATGGACGCATTTTCCGGCTATCACCAAATCCGGATGAAACCAGAGGACCAAATCCACACATCCTTCCGAGCAGCCGAAGCCATCTACTGTTACAACATGATGCCGTTCGGATTGAAGAACGCAGGGGCCACCTACCAAAGGATGATGAACAAGATTCTGCGAGGTCACATAGGCCGGAATGTGGAAACCTATGTAGATGACATGGTCGTTAAGACCAAACGAGGCCATTCTCACCTAGATGACTTGAGCGAGACGTTCACCACCCTCTCCGAGTACGGGCTCAAGCTCAACCCGGCGAAGTGCACGTTTGGAGTAAAATCAGGGAAATTCCTCGGCTTCATGACTTCCGAACGAGGGATCGAAGCCAATCCCCGAAAAATAGAGGCAATAAGAAACCTGGCCGAACCCCGGTGTGTCAAGGATATACAACGCCTTAACGGCTGCATTGCCGCCCTGGGGAGGTTCGTGTCGAAGTCCGCTGAAAGATGTCTGCCATTCTTCAAAGCATTGAAAACCGCCGGAAAGACTTTTCGATGGGATGAAGAATGCACTAAAGCTTGGAAAGATTTGATGAACTACCTAGCAGACCCACCATTACTGAGTGCCCCCACTCCGGGCGAAGTCCTCTACATGTATATGTCAGCCGCACAACAAGCCATAGCGTCAGCTTTGATCCGGGAAACCAACGGCCAGGCTCCCTGTATACTTCGTCAGCCGAGTGCTGAGGGACGCCGAAGTCCGCTACACATACATCGAGAAACTAGCATACGCCTTGGTCATCACTACAAGAAAGCTCCGGGCATACTTCGAGTCCCACCCCGTGGTAGTATACACCAACCATCCCCTGAAGCAAATCTTTCACAAGCTGGACCAGTCAGGAAGGATGCTTCGGTGGTCCATAGAAGTATGCGGCCTAGACCTTACGTTCGCGCCCCGCACAGCGATCAATGCACAAGCCCTCTCAGACTTCTTGGCCGAGTTATCATTCTCAGAGACCACCACCGACGAAGAGGCATCCCTCACACACCCTCTTAACGAAACGTGGACGATGATGGTAGATGGAGCAGTAAACGCCAACGGAGTAGGAGTAGGGGCCACTATTACATCCCCCTCCGGCAAACACACTGAAGTCCGAAGTGTCCGACTCAACTATCCCTTATCAAACAACCAGGCGGAGTACGAAGCATTAATCATAGGAATGCGATGGGCCCTCGACTCGGGAATCAAATCCTTAAAAGTATTCAGCGATTCCCAAGTCGTCGTCGGACAGGTCAATAACGAATTTGCTGTCAACTCCGACAATCTCAAAGCCTATGCAGAAACAGTACCTTAGCTGGCCGCCCAGTTCCGGCATTTCGTCCTCAACAAGATTGACCGCAGCAACAACGAAGTGGCGAACAAACTCGCGAAGATAGCATCTGGCGAGGCCCCCAACGACCTCGACGTCCATATAACTCAAATCTCCGCCCCAGAGCACATCTCAACGGTCCAAACTTCGGCGCCCGATTCCACCACATGGATAGACGAGCTGAAGAACTTTATAACTTCAGACATCCTACCAACAGACAAGGCCAAAGCCAGACAAATTCACCAGCACGCGGCCCAATACACTGTGCTCAATAATATTCTGTACCGACGCTCCTTCTCCAAGCCGCTTCTCCGCTGTGTACCGCCCGACCTCACTCAGTCAATCCTGGAGGGGCTACATGAGGGTATTTGCGGTGGACACCCCGGATTGAGGTCCTTGGCGGAAAAGGTGATAAATCCGGGATATTATTGGACCACATTACGGAGGGATGCAGCGAACTATGTAAAGCACTGTGATACGTGCCAAAAGTTCGGCAGCATACCCCGTCTTCCATCGGTTCCGCAGACCCCTGTGCTAGCCGCTTGGCCCTTCGATATGTGGGGGATCGACCTCATGGGCAAATTCCCCAAAGCCCGCGGGCATCACAAATATTTAGTCGTAGCCGTCGACTACTTCTCCAAATGGATAGAAGCAAAGCCACTGGCCGCCCCCACAGAGGAAAACGTGCTCAATTTCTTCCACGACTTCGTCCTTTGTCGATACGGAGCGCCGCGAGCCATCATCTCCGACCACGGTACACAGTTCGCCACTAAGTTTACGGCGGAGTGCAACCGCCTAGGGATCAAACACTGGAAGTCATCCGTTGCGCACCCGCAAGGAAACGGACAGGCTGAAGCCGCCAACAAACTAATTCTCACCGCTCTGAGGAAAAATCTGGAAGGAAAATCCAACAAATGGGTCGACGAACTCCCAGCCGCATTATGGGCAGTGCGGACTTCGACTAGGGGGCCCACAGGAGAAACGGCCTACGCCTTGGTTTACGGCACAGAAGCAGTCTCACCAACCGAACTCGCACTCCCATCATATAGGATCTCTACATATGACGAAGAAAGCAATAAACGTCAACGCCAACTGGACCTGGACTTATTAGAAGAAAAGCGAATAACCGCCCGACTAAGAGCAGACAAGTTCAAGTTGGCAACCAAACACACCCATGACAAAAATTTGGTCAACAGGCCACTCGGAGTCGGGGACTGGGTACTTCGAAAAATAGAAGGAACTGCACGACATATCACGGCAAATAAACTGACTCCGAACTGGGAAGGACCATACTTGATCAAAGACGAAGTCCGCCGAGGCACATTCCGCCTCATGGACCAAGATGGAACAGTACTCCCTAGACCCTGGCATGCAAACCATTTGAAAAAATATTTCGTATAAAGGATATCGGCGGAGTCAGGAGGACCACAATCAATAAGCACCCCGCCGAACTGGACTGCCCATCAGAAATTATTTGGGCTCAAGTTATGATGAACATTGCAGTCTCACTGAGGCTTTTCGAAGTCAGTATCCTCATTACGGAACTCTATTCTCAAAGACAATGTGTCAATCCAAATTCCTCCGGAGTCATTAACCTTATTACGTTTTCAAGATTATTATGGAACTCTATTTTCAAAGTCATTTGTCTTGTTGCGTGTTAAAGATTATTGAAGAACAATAAGAAGTAAAGTTCGAAGTTTCAAGACAATCGATGTTCATTAACTTACAAGAATACATACAAAAGGAAAATTTACATAGTGGGGGGGTCTTCGACTGAAGAGGGAGCAACCTCGGTCGAAGAAGGATCCACTCCGGGTGAAACATCTACGATAATAATTGCCCTATCCCCCACTTCGGGCTCCCTATCCTCAGGGTTCTCCGCCGGAGCCTCAATAGCGTCCATAGGAACAGCCTCGGAAATCGGAGTCGCGTCAGTTGCGGTAGTCTCACCATCCTCAACCTCACTTCGAAGCTGGAGGCACAACTCATCCAGATTTGGATGTATTGGTGCGGGCGAGCTCCAATGTCTTCCCTCCTTTTCATCACGCTCAGCAATCTCCTCCAGTTCGTTGGCATCGAACGGGACGAAGTCACAGCCGCTTCTGAATTCGGGGTCGTCATAAGAACCCTTGAAAATCCTACACAGCAGCATCTTGTCTGGGGCGAGGTGATGAAGACAGCGAAGAGCATGAGCACAGCCTCTGTTATAATATCCATTTGCAAGCTCAAACACTTCCCGCTGACACCCCGCCGAATTGCGGAACTCCTCCACCACTTGCGAAGTGTGGACCTCCGATTCCAGAAACTCCACCCTTGACTCCGCAGATCGCCGCTTCTGGCTCTCCTCTTTCAGCCTTTGATCGAAGTCGCGAAGCTTGGCCTTCAGCTCATTATTAATTCGTTGAAGGGACTGCAGGCGAGCAGACTCCTTGTCCTTCTCCGCGACCGCCATCGCCACGGTCTCTTCGTCCGAGCGGAGTTCGCCTTCTGCGGCAACCAATGCTGCGTCCTTGGCCGAGAGCTGGTTCTCCAACTCCACGTACTTCTTCTCCAAGTCCGCCAGATCGGCTTTCGCATCCGAACAGTAGGAGGCATGTTTGTAAAGATGAGCAACAAAAGCAATTACCTGAGGATCAAACGACAAACAGTTAAAAAAAAAAATAGGCACTTCGGCTTGAAGAACTACTTGAGACAGCCCAGCTCCGACTTGCCCGAAGGTATTCGACGGACTGACGGGCGCCTCCTCCAGCTTACGATTCAAGCTGAAGTCCATAGCCCGATGTATGACCGCTCCGCCATAGAGCCGCGCCCAACGGCGATCCCCCAGCGGCAAGTTCGCCAAGGGAGGCGAAGCGCAGATAATGTCACGGGCCAAGACTTCGTGTTCCGGCTTTGACTCCGGCGCCTTGAAGCCTTCCTGGAGCCAGGAGCAGGATTGCTGAAGTGTCTCCTGAATCTCCTGGGACGCCAGCCGAGCAGCAGTAGCCGGAGCCACCTCCCTCAAGTCCAAAGACTCCGACAATCTCGGCCGCGAAGTCTTGGTGGTCCCCCCTCTCTCACCCTCACGAGCACGCTTCGCTGGAGGGGCACGAGTTGGCTCTTTCCTCTTGGACTGAGGTGGAGGAGAAGAGTGAGCGGACCCCGAACCGCCTGTCACAGGCGGAGTAACGGCGGAACGGTCGACCGATCGCGGTGGATTCCCGGGACTCCGACCCTCAGAACCCTGGGCTGATTCCTTGCGAAGTGCAGAAAAGTTAAGCCTCATATCTGCAAAGACACAACAAAATCGGAGTCAGCAACAGAAAAAGGAGATAAAAAGAAGAAATAACCCTACTCCGACTATCTCTCTACCCTTTGCAACAGGACAGCCCGCACTCCGGGGATCTTGACACACCGAGCACTCAGAAGAGAAACCCCCTCCCGGGTGCAGCTTCCACATTGGGTACTCTGTCAAATCCTCGAGTCCCAGCTCTCTCCGCCGAGCATCCGCCGCTGGCCCGCCTATCCCACAGGCATGGCGACTCTCGTCAGCGATAAGTTCGCTGGTCAGGAAAGTTCTAGACTGAGTTTTGGGATTATCTCCCAGTTCACTCCGGACAAAATCAAGAAACCTCCGATCCGAATCGGAGTACCTAGTGTTCTTTTTCAGGGGAAGCCAAGGACGAAGTGTCCTACACTTTGGGTAAAATGCGAAGCCCGTTCTGGACTCCACACACACCCTTCTCCCTCCACTGACCTAACTTATTTGGGGGGGATTCGAAGAGGGTGACTACACTAGGACGAGGTCGAAGTGACAACGTCAGATTATTCATGCGGAGGACGGTGAAAAAAGTCCTCATCAAGTTTTCAGAGACCTCTACACCTACCCTCCTACACAAGACTGTAAAGGCGACGAAGTACCTAACTCCGTTTGGATGTACATGGGCGGGTTGACATCTGACTAGGTTCAAAAAATTACAAAATGCGGGGTCTAAAGGCAAACTAAGGCCAGAAACGAAATGCTCATAAGGAATAGGGATGAAAGAATTGGACATAAGCCCGCACTCCCGGAGATAGAATAACCTGAACCCACTCCGGTCGACCTCACTGGACAGAAGGGGGGATCTACACTAAGGGTGTTCTTCCTAAGGGCGAAGTCCCCCTCCAACCTTTTCTTGGTCTTCGGGAGATCTTCGGAATGGGCGGAGTCCGCATCCTCATCCTCGAGGACACCAGGGTCACGAGGGTCTCCGGATGAGGAGCCCGCGACAGTCACTCCGCCCCCCACGTGCCTAGACACCCTATGGGCTAATGGGATCTCATCGAGGCCGGCATCAGACACTTCGGCATGCTCACTGTTTGTGGGGCTGGAACTGGATTGCGAAGTGGAGCTTGAAGAACTAGACTTCACCGCAACTACTGGGACCTCGGAACTCTCTGAGTCAGACATATCTACAAACATAAAACAGAAGTCCTATCAGAAACTCAAGATCATTCACTCCGACTCACCGTTTCACATTCTAAAAGTCCCCGCACTTCGATTTCATCCAGTTCATCATCCCAGAAACTCCTACCCAAAGACCCAGCCAAAAATCACGCCCTCAAAAGCCCCAAGCAAAAAAATAAAAGATAAGAACAATTCCATCCCTTACTTGTGGAAATATGGAAGAAACTTGGAAAGCTTGCGGAAAACGCGGTAACACTGGGAAGATTCCTGAGAGAAAGCAAGGAATACAGGGAAGAAATGCAGAAAGAGTTTAAGAAAGAAGGCAGAAATGTCTGAGGAGATTTCTTGAGCAAAGGAAAATGAGAGCACTTCAAATTTGGCAGAGTTTCGCTGAAGAAGAAAAGGTAAAAAGAGGTTCACTAAGACAAATGAACTATTTATAGGGGAGAGAAAATTCAAAAGATTACAATAAAAAAGAGAGAGAGGGAAAAAACCGTGAAGCTTCCTCAACAAGCTTCACCCGACCTGACACCAACCGGGTCGAAGTCACACCAGAAGTCACCTCTCTGACAGCTCACCTGCAGCGCCATCATTGCACGCGCGTGGAAAAACGCAAAAGACGCCTCCTCTGGACACGCGAAACGGCTAGCCGACTTCTCGGTAACCGAACCGCCATCATGGGAACCTAACCCCACACCGAGGAAGCCGAACGTCATCAGACACTCCGACCTCATCGCCGGATGTAACACCATTCCGCAGGGCCACACCTCTTCGGGGTGTTACGCCCACTTCGCCAGGGTCACACCTTTTCAGGGTGTTACACCCACTTCACCAGGGTCACACCTCTTCGGAGTGCTATGCTCACTTCGGGTTACTTACACCCACTTCGGGTCGCTCGCGCCCACTCCGGGTTGCTCACGCCCACTTCGGGTTGCTTACACCCCCTTGGGTAACTCTCACTACGGATTACACCCTCTTGGGTTACATCTCATCAGGTTACACGCCCTCGGCTCACACCTGCTCGGAAACTGTTACCGACCAAACAAGCAGCCCGGAGAACAATGGACTTCTAATACCGCCGAAGAGAAAGAAGGACCATTCTTCCACTTCGACGAGGGGCCACTGAGAGGTATGAAAATACCCTCACGCTGACAAGGCAAGTACACTAAGCAAATGGGACCCACCCGTCACACGTGGCAGTCCACTCGGCATGACATGGCAACTCCCACTCCGCCATACTCCAAGCCGGACCATAGGCTGCAGGGTCACTCCGACTTGCCCCGTGACAAAGTCACTACACTTCAGTACATTGATCAAACTCCTTGATCCGCCGCATTTCTGACGGTCAACACTTGACTCAATCTCAGTCAGAGATCTCCGTAACAACCTACTAAAAGGAGGGGATCTCATATCTTTTCCACAAAATCCAGTAACTATCAGATTTCACTAACGAATCACCCAAGCTGCTTGGCAAGGGCGGTGGAATCCCTATAAATACCACCCCCGTACAGGTAACGAGGGTAAGGCCAGATTATCCTACTAATCTCTCTCTAAATCACCCATCTCACAGTCACACCACTAACTTCTCATACAGTCACGTCACTGACTTAACCATCGGAGGGTTCTACCAGAGACCTTCCACCCTTCGGCTAGACTTTACTGTTTTGCAGGCCTAACGTTGCAAAACAGCGGTACTTCTACGACACGTAGACAATCAAGCAACGGGTACATTACAGAGGGAAACCATCAAACGATATCGGATCACAGACACGTGGCACCAGACCATTTTTTGACGAATCAATATATATATATATATATATATATATATGTGAATTCAAAATTAGGGATGGAATAAACCAAATATAAGGATGAGGTATAAAATGTTGCTCCCAATTTCTATATACTAAATGAAAGAATCCAATATCCTAAGTGGTAATTCGGGTTGGATTTGCAATTTGGGACCCAGAAATTCAAAGTTTTTGGAATCAAGATTTGCTTTTTTAATAAGGAAAAACTTTAAACTTGGATGTCAAAAATTTTGCAAAGTATCTTTAGTCTGATCTACAGGCCACAAGAAATGGGCCTTAGTTTTAGTACATATTATTTGGAATGAAAAGTCCAGTAAAGATTAATCTTTGGACCGAATGAGAGATTAACCCATGTGGCCCACAATCACATGTCTCTAATCTTTATAAAATTACAACAACCACACTTTTTTTTTTGTTTGTTTTTTTTTGCATTAGGCACGAAATTTTAGGCGATTGCCATATATACATGTGGAAACTTTTAAATCAATTCAAACTAGATTAATTCTTGTTCAAGTTAAATTAATTTTTTATATTATGATTCAAATTTTAAACAGTTATATACATGAGTTAAGAATTCGATTATTAATCTCATTTTATTATTAAACAACCACACTTGTTAGTACAAGTAAAAAGGGTTTAATTCTTCATTCACAAAATTTTGAATTCGAATCTTACTTATAGAAAAAGAAATGTAAAGAGAGTTTTTTTGAATAAAAATACTCGAATCTAATTTAGTTGAGATCTAAGTGACTTATCTGTCGTGACTTTATTTAAAAATTTTAATTCAATACTATTAATTCAAATTACATATGTAATATCTAACTTTTATTCAAATTTGTATATAATTGATAAGGTGTGTACCACTTTGTGAAACCAAAAGTGCATAGGATTTTAAATTTTTTGAGAACGTGGAAAAAGAAGATATGTGGATGGGATAAAGCTAAGAAGTTTGAAAAAAGTGCTGAATTTGAAAACTTCTTTTCGAAAAATAAGATATTTGTGGACACCACCTTAAAAACCACAAAAAGGGGGAGACTTTTTTTCTTCTTTTTCCCTTTTTCCCTTTTTTCTTCACGTATGGAAATGGTGGTGTGCCAAAGCTATTAAAACATACTAACTTGCCTTTATAAACCTCGTCAAGGAATGAATTCAGAGAAGTTTTGCTTGGCATTGGCCCATATATAAGTACACATTTTGACTAAAACAACATTTCATTTATAAGAGTCCAAAATCCAAATTAGATTTAGCACCAAAACCAAAGTCTATTAACAAACAAATATATCCCAATCCAAATTAGCTTTGATTGTAACATGTTTTAGTTAATCATGGGACCAACTTAATATTTTATTTTTTCCGTGTAATAAATTAATAGATATGTATTTGGTTTTAAAACTTTGTCTTGATTAGCCCTTCCTATCTACTTTTCCCTGTTTTCTTTCTTTCCTTTTTCCTTGTTTGGCTATTTTTTAAGCTCTATTTAGATTAGCTTACATTTAAGAAAATATTATTAAATAAAAAAAATTGTCTTTTCTTTACACAAATATTATAAAATTTAAAACTATAATTTCCTTAAATTTTGACATGTATCTAATTCCAAATCTTATATATATATATATATATATATATATATATATATATATATGTATATATTTGTATATCTTCTTAAAAAAGTATTAATATTTATGTATATATAATTATTTACCAAATTTGATATTAATGAAAAAATAGTAATTATTAAATCTATACTCATAATAAATCATATTTTAAAAACTTTATTAAATTATATTTTTATTTAAAGTTTCAACTTACTCAATCTTATTTTCTTTCTACTATTATTATTATTATTTTAATATTTTGTCTTTAATATTTCTTGATTTATTTAATTAATATACTTTATATTTAATTTATTTAAAATGAACGTTAAGTTTAAGTTTTTATTTTACCTAGACTTTTAATTTCTTTGTTGTTATTAATAAAAATAAAATAATGAATTATTTTTGCCACTTATATATTTATTTGTTTTACTCTCTAATTACTCTTCAATTATTTACCAAAAAAAATTCCTTTTTCCCTTCTTCTATTCTTGGAAAATTTTTTTAATCCTATTTTATTTTTGGTATATTTTAATTGCTTATTATACTAATTTTTATGTTTTGGTTTACAAGCTCTAATTTGTTTCTCTCTCTCTTTTTTTTTTTCATTCACGTTTTATTCATCTTTGAAAAAATAAAAATATAATGTGTATATATATACATCCATAAATATTTTAGTTAGGTAAATAAAGTTTTTTTTCCTTTAATATTTTATATATTTTGTCTTTAAGTCATTATCTTTTAAAGTTATAAATAAAAAGTGTTACCAATTGAATTATATTTTTTTAGTTAAATAAATAAAATTATTAATTTTTTAATTTATAATTATTATTATGATAATATAAGTTATTATTAAAATTATTTTGTGTTATTACTTAAAACTCAATATTTACTCTGCAACTTAGGACAGTTGTTTCTGTAATATATATATATATATATATATATATATATATATATATATAAATTGAAAGGAAATAAAATTCGATAGCTCGTCAGGTCATCATTTACTTATTAAGTACACAAGTTTTCCACATTATGTTACACTCCGATTGAAGATGATTAATCGGATAATGGGTGTCAAAATCTAAGATCAACTGAGATTAATATCCCTTAATAGCGTATATGTGTCGATTAATTATAACAAGCAACCGACAGATGTTCAGGATGACTCACTAATGATAAGGTAAGTAAGATAAGTTTTCTATTATAAATATAATGAAGAAAGGAGGAGAATATCTTTTTCTCCCTTCTTCTTCCCAAAACCTTACATTCTCTAATTCTTCGATACTTACTTATATAATTCAAAAGACTTCTCTAACAAAATTATCGGAGGGTCATCTTCGGTAACCCACCGTAGAGTGACTTGTTATTTTGCAGATTGCTGATTACATATCATCCTCACGGAGAAGCCTATTCATACAAAATTTCTCTGATCAATATATCCTATTCATACAAAATTTCTCTCGCAGCTTCTCTCTCATCTTTGAACCTTCGAGCTTTTTGTTGCACGGGAACAATGGTGGAATCAATGTTCAGTTTATGCTCAGCCACGCTAGTATTAATTCCAGGCATGTCCGAAGTTGTCCAGGCAAAATTATCTTTATGCTCGATCAAGAATTCTTTCAATTGCTTCGCCTCCTCGCTTGATTGATTTCGCCCGATTTTTACCCTTTGTTCAGGGAATTGTTCATGAACAATAATCTCTTCGTATTCTTGTGACTGCGGGCGATTTGCCTTTTCTTCGGGAGTCCGAGCGGAAGTCGGAGGACCACCAAGTTCCTGTACCATGGCAATTGGAGATGGAGTATGTTCCATATCTGGGTTAACCTTCTTAAACCTCACTAAGTAATCCAGCATTCCTTTCGGGTTACTTAGTTCCACTCCGATCCCTCTTGACGTTGGAAATTTGACTCGTTGATGAGGAACGGAAACAACCGCATCGAAGGATGCCTGTGCTGGTGTCCCCAAAATTGCATTATAGACTGATTGTACGTCCACCACATAAAATTCGACTTCCTCTTCGACCGAGTGATCCCGTACCGAGAGTCACGCTCAGCGTTATAATGCCTTTGGTCATCACCTTGTGAGTAGTGAATCCTTCCAATTTTGTCGAAGTGGGTCTTAGCATTTCTTCTCCCAGCCCCATATCTCGAAAGCATTGGTAGTATAATATATTAGATGATGCTCCGGAGTCCACTAAAACTCGTCGTATTAAAAACTGCTGAAAGTTGGGATGGGTCATAGACACATCCAATATTACTGGGTTTAATTTTTTCCCTTTTGTGGGTGCCAGCTCTGCCTTTGTAAAAGAAATTACATCTTCCTTTTCTAAACTCTTCGGAATATCATATGATTCCTTCAGCAAGTGAATCTGTCTTTTCAATTGGGCCATAGATGGGGCTTCATTAAGGATGACGTCGATCACCTTCTCTTTTCCTTTTAAGGACGATGGCTCCTGCGGTACTTCGTCCTTCATGAACTCCGCGAGTACCCCTTTTCGCTTCAAAGATTCGATGATCTTTTTCAGCTGGTAACAGTATTCAGTATTGTGACCATAATTTTGGTGGAAATCACAGTATCTGCTTCGATCACGTATTCCATCAGTAAGCGGGTTCAAAGGAGGTGGACTTTTGACTCCGTACTTTTCCTTTAACACTGCGACCACTTTTTGCGGGGATGTTCAATCCGAATGGCCTCTCATCTTTCGGACTGGGGTTGCTTCCCTTCGTGTTAAGACTTTGTCGGGAACTCGGTCTTCCTTCCGAAGTGAAAGGTCTCCGGTTAGAACCTCCTTTCCTCATGTCGGGTCGTGGACGAACTTAGGCTTTTCATTTTTAGCGAGATCAATCATCTCGGCGGTGCGGCGACTTCTTGGTTCGGATGTTCGTATGCTAGGGCTACATGCTTCGCCCTTTTAAGCATTTCTCCCACTGTCCGCGGATGTCGAAGTCTGAACTCCGCTTTGAGGGTTTGAGACCTCAATCCTCCTTCAAAACAAGTAATAACAGTATCCTGACTTAGACCTTCAATCTCGTCATGCATTTTTTTGAATCTTTCCAAATATTCCAACAAGGTTTCATCGTCTTTCTGTTTGACATTGGTTAAATCTCCTCTTGTTTTAGGGAGGTCACCTGCCGTACTGAACTTATCCAAAAATTTCTTCTCGAATGTATGCCACGAATCAATGCTGTTCGCCTTCAGAGAAGTATACCACGTTAGAGCTTTCCCTTTCAACGTACTGGGAAAAGCCTTACATAATACGGCTTCATCCATTGACACCAGACTCATCAGTGATTTATATCTGCATATTTGTTCTAGTGGTTTTGTTTTTTCGTCATACAAGTCAAATTGGGGAAACTTTAAGTTACTATCAAGAAGGACATTCCTGATCCATGCTTCAAAAGGCCCCATCTCGAAGGCTTTTCGAATTATTTCCGCTCCTTTCTTCACTGATGCCTGGCGGGGAACTTTTTTTATCACGGACTTTGGTGACGATTTAGCCACCGACAGTTGATGATCCGACCCCTTCCGGGTGTTGATAACTCGTTCGCTTCTGGGTGGTGATGGCGCAGCAATATGATGTTTGGATTCTCCAACTTCACTCCTTGGCGGTGCTCTTGACGTCTCACCCATTACTTTATATGAGGCAGGGTTTACCTTCATCACATTATGAGGATCTTTACGAAACCCGTGAGATGGAGCGAGGGGTCTCTTCTCACACTTTGGGCTACTTGAGAATGCATTGGTTGATGACAGGAGGTGGCTTGTATGCTCATAGGAGGTAACGTTTCTCCTAAATCAATAAATATAGCAGCTTTTTGCTGCAAAACGAACCCAGTCATCTATTAACTCTTGCTTTTTCTGCAATTTTTCCACTTCCTGTTGCAGACGTTGAATTTCTTGTGAGGCGGCTGCCACCTGCATTGATGACGCCGGTACCACTGGTTCTGGGACTTTTTCTACATGCATGGGCTCCTCTGGTAATAACTTTAGTTGTGGTGGTTGCGTCGTGACGGCTTTTGACGTTGGATGAGCGGTTGATTGAAGGGATTTTTGGGTATCCATATTAATCCTTTCTTCAGACATCTGGATCGATAATCTGCAGTTTCCCGGTAACGGAACCAAACTGATCGGGAAAAATCTGGTCCTGGTTGAGATGCTGAGTCTGAATTGAATACCTGCAAATGAAAGTCAAGCAACGGGGGTTCCGAAGATGACCCTCCGATGATTTTGTCAGAATTTAGATTTGGAAAATTATGTTCTGAGATGTAAAAAGTATATATGAGATGAAGAAGATGGAAAGAGATCCCGTTTCCTCCTCTATTTCTCTTATTTATAGTAAGAAAAGTTACCTCCCACAATCCAACAGAAAGGAGAATTACCCTAATTGCTGAGTCATTATGCCACGTGTCGATTCTGAATAAGGAGTCATCCTGCCACTTGTCAAGAAAGCATCCTGGTATGCTGACACTTGTCCTGCTGAGTATTTACTGTCCTTGGGTATGTAACCCTCTTTAGTAAACATAGAATTATTACTATTACAGGTCTTTGCCTACAATGACTCCGGTATCATATATCGGAGTTCTTCACTTCGGCTTATACATATATGATATTTAAAGTACTTCGTACTTCGGCGAAAGTGTGGAGTTGATTGTCGAAGTGGTGGGTTAGCGAGCTGTAGGGTTTATTTTCCTTTCAATATATATATATATAATTTATATTACATAGGTTGATGAAAAATACATCATAAGAGGTCATATTGTATATATAATCTTTATTCATAACAATATGAAAAGAAACAAAAAAATAATAATAATAAAGGAGTACTATGTAATTAACGTATGATTGATAATTCTTGTTCATATGTATGGACAGACTGAATTCCCCCGAATCAACCGTCTAGAGATGCTTGGGATAATTGTTTGTCGATTCCCGACCTCTATTTTTCCTTTTTATTATTATTATTATTTTCCTCATAATTAAATAAGCACTTTGGGAGTTGGGAGATAGCATCGTTGAATTGTCCAGCACCAAAGATTCCACTTTGTTTTGTATTCAAATTTCTTGTTTTAAATTTTTTTTTTCCGAAAGTCAGTTCCGATTTGAATGATGAAATAAATAATTAGATACATGTATCACTAAAT
This sequence comes from Asclepias syriaca, assembly GCA_027405835.1. Taxonomy (NCBI): domain Eukaryota; kingdom Viridiplantae; phylum Streptophyta; class Magnoliopsida; order Gentianales; family Apocynaceae; genus Asclepias; species Asclepias syriaca. Next base: position 6,018,368 of record CM049929.1, on the reverse strand, counting down.
AATTTTAATATTCTTTAATTTTTTAAAAAAATTAGTCCTCTTCCTCTTCTCTTCTTCTTATTGTCTGTTTATATTTAGTAAAAAAATTTCCTACATCGAAATATGTCTTTTTCTATTTTCTTTTCTTTCTTTGTTCTCTTTTCAGTTATTTTCATTTTCATTTTATTAATTTTTTAAAGTTTTTTTGTTATAATTTCTATTTATTTCTTTAATTTTTTCTATCTACATTTCTAATGCAAAATTCTATATTGATATTAAATATCAAATTTTTTCTAAGAAATTTTTTTAAAACTTTCGCATTTAATTTTAAATTAGTATTTTTGATGTATTATTATAAATTATTTAATCAAAATTCATTTATATAATATTTTATTTTAATACATCTCCATTTATAAAAAATATTTTTTTTTTAATTAATGAGAAACCATAACATCTGTCGTTTTTATTTGTACTATTATATTTTGTTTTTGTTATATTAGAACCAAAGTAAAAATCGAACTTCTCCACTCTTGTTTTCTAGGAAAAAAGGAGAAATTAAACCATGTCTCTTCACTGGTGGAATTCCAGCATTAACGCCGGAGATGAAATCCTTTTTGTAATCTTAACATTTATTTTCATTCTGTGCACAACGTGGTTTGCTTGGATCCTTCTAGAAAAATCAAAGTCTCAAAAACCATTGCCACCAGGTCCACGTGGACTACCACTAGTAGGAATCCTCCCGTTTCTTGATCCAAATCTTCACTCCTACTTCGCCACTCTTGCCAAATCCTACGGTCCAATAATCAGCTTAAAACTCGGGGGGAAAATCGGGGTCGTGATTTCTTCACCGGCCATCGCACGTGAGGTACTCAAAGATCAGGACGTAACGTTTGCTAATAGGGACGTCCCGTTTGTGGTCACGGCCATGGAGTACGGCGGCCGTGACATTGTCTTCACGCCGTACGGTGCAGAGTGGCGGATGTTGAGAAAAGTTTGTGTCCGCGACATGCTCGGACACGCCACCCTGGATGCATTTTACTGTTACCGAAGACAAGAAATTAGGAACATGATAAAATTGTTGTACAATCAAAATGGAACTAATGAAATAGATGTCGGGGAACAAATGTTCAAGATTGTACTTAATGTAATAACTAGTATGTTATGGGGTGGTACCGTACGGGATAAAGAAGTAGCTAGAATTGGAGTGGAATTTAGGGAAGCTGTTTATGAGATGACAAAGCTACTAGGTTTGCCGAATGTCTCTGATTTTTTTCCTTGGTTGGCTTGGTTGGATTTGCAAGGATTGAAGAGAGAGATGAAAATAGTGAGTACAAAATTTGAACAAATATTTGATAAGGTAATAGCACTAAGGACAGAAATGGATGCAAATAATGAGAATACATCTGGTGGCAAAAAGGACTTTTTACAGGTTCTTCTGCAATTGAAAAATGCAGAGGATAATTCCAAGACACCTCTAACTATGGACCACGTAAAAGCATTGCTTATGGTAAGTTTCATGATCCCTTCATCCATGGAAATTGTGTGTAGTCTGAGACTGAGATGCTACTTATTTTATGCAAAATTCTATGTCACAGGATATGGTAGTAGGAGGATCTGAAACAACTTCGAATACAGTTGAATTTGCGATGGCTGAGATGATGAACAAACCAGAAATAATCAAGAAAGCACAGAAAGAACTAGACGAAGTAGTTGGGGAAGACAATAGTAACGGAGTACTAGAAGAATCCCACATCGGTAAACTACCTTATCTAAAAGCAGTAATGAAAGAAGTTCTACGTTTGCACCCAGTTCTTCCACTCATGGTCCCTCACTGCCCAATTGAATCGACGGTTGTCGGTAATTACACCGTTCCAAAAGGGAGTAGAGTTTTTGTAAACGTGTGGGCAATACACAGAGACCCTTTAATTTGGGAGAAATTGCCCTTTAATTTGGGAGAATCCATTAGAATTTCTCCCAGAAAGATTCTTGAATAATAATTATTATGGGAAAGTTGTGGGGGACTATAGTGGAAATGATTTCAATTATTTGCCATTTGGTTCAGGGAGAAGAATGTGTGCTGGAGTGACAATGGCTGAAAGAATGGTAATGTTTTCCCTTGCTTCACTTCTTTATTACTTTGAGTGGAAATTGCCAATTACTGCAGGTGAATTTGATGAGAAAATAGACCTTTCCGACAAGTTTGGAATTGTCCTAAAGAAAAAGAAGCCTCTAATTGCAATTCCGACACCACGTTTCTCGGACAGGGAAAGCTATATATGACTATGAATAGGAAGGAAGGAAGGACTATTGCTTGTACAATTATTCTACCAACTTCTTTATCCTATAATAAGGAAATTGAACTCGAAGAGAAGTTTGGATTGATCATATGTAAGACCAACATTTTATTTGAGAATATTTTTTATTACATATTTACAATGGTAAGCTTGATGCTGCACCAATCAAGTTCATATATATATATATATAAAAGGAAAGATAAATATATGTTAAGCTGAAGCAGCAGGACTGCAAGTCGGCAAATCCTTCTCAGCATTTGGTGGGATCTTTAAAATAGGATTGCTCTCGAAAAAATTGATTGGTTTTAGATGAAAGCTTGAAGAAACTGTTGGCATGATCGGAAAATCTTCTTGGCATGGAATGTGATGGAAACCTTATGTGTACCACACAACAATGTCCTTGTTTTCAATGCCATGATTTCTGCATGTTAGAATTGGTCAATCCACTTCTGTAGAGTGGAATGAGTCATGGTACAAATAATGTTAATTAGTTAGTCATGGCATAAGAATATGTTTAGTTAGTTAGTTGCCTTATGAATCGGATCTAACTCTGTATGCATCAGTTAATTTTTTTCTAATATAAATAGAACATATCCTCCATACTGTGAGGTATGATTTTGCGTAAACCTGATATGGTATCAGAGCTTTATAAGATCCACAAAATACATAGCTTCTGCTGCTAACCATGTCAGTCCCATTCAACACAATGTCTTCTCCGTCGTTCAGCCAGGTAATTAGTGTTAAGCTTACACAAGAGAATTATCTACTGTGGTCTGCCCAAATTCTTCCCTACTTTCGTAGCCAAAACCTTGTTGGTTTTGTGGATGGATCCAGGTCTGCACCAAGCCAGACGATTGTCGTTGAACCAAGTGAAGAAACAAGAAATCGCAAAATTATCATCAACCCTGAGTTCACAGTCTGGTACCCCCAGGACCAGCTGGTGCTCAGTCTCATCAACTCATCAGTTACTGAGGAGGTTCTCAGCACAATTTTTGGAATCACCACTGCACGAGAAGCCTGGATTACGCTGGAGCAAAAATTTGCCTCCACATCTCGAGCACGAGCAATGCAGATCCGTATGGAACTCTCCACCATCAAGAAAAAGGACATGACAATTGCTGATACTTTCGTAAGGTAAAACTTCTTGGGGACACACTTGCTGCCATTGGCAAGCAGGTAGAGGATGAAGAACTCATTGCCTACATGCTGCAAGGACATGGTCCAGATTATGATCCTCTAGTCACAAACATTACAACCAGAACAGATGTCTATACTGTCAGTGACGTGTATGCTCACATGTTGAGCTACGAGATGCGACACGTGCGTAATGGTACACTTGAGCAACTTTCATCTGCTAACAATGTCAACAGGATAGCCACTTGTGGAGGTTCCAATGGAGGTCGTGGTGGTCGCGGTCGTAGTCGTCAATTCAATGGTGGCCGTGGACAGGCAGGGCGTATTGGGAACAATCCTGGACGTCAACCACCAAAGGCATAAAACAGCCCAGGCATTGTCTGTCAGATTTGTGGTAAACCCAATCATGATGCTTTGCAATGCTGGCACAGATTTGATCAGGCATATCAAGCCGAAAATAATCTCAAACAAGCAGCTATGGCAACAAGTGGGTACACTGGTGATACAAACTGGTATGTTGATACTGGAGCCACAGATCATATCACCAATGACCTAGAGAGGCTTACCACCAGAGAACGCTACACCGACACTGACCAAATTCAAGTTGCAAATGGCTCAGGTTTATCTATCTCTCATATTGGAAATTCATTAATTTCTGGTTCATCCCTTGTTTTCAAACATATCCTATATGCTCCTAAAATCAAAAAGCATCTAATTTCAGTACAAAGACTAGCATCTGATAATAATGCCCTTGTGGAATTTCACCCAAACTATTTTTTTGTTAAGGACCGAGTCACGAAGAAACTCCTGCTCAGCGGTAGATGTAAGAATGACCTCTACGTTCTACCAAATAATTTCAATCAAGCTTTGCTAACAACCAAACTTTCTAAAGACCAATGGCACAAAAGGTTTGGGCACCCTGCATCTCCAATTACCATTAGAATTCTACAAGATAATAATTTAGCTATAGATACTAGTATCTCCTCTTCCTTAATTTGTCATGCTTGTCAATTAGGGAAAGCACATCAATTGCCCTTTGTTTCTTCTCAGCATGTATCTACAGCACCCCTTCAATTAATTCACACTGATGTATAGGGTCCAACCATTGCCTCAGTAAATAATTCTAAATACTATGTTTCTTTTGTTGATGATTTTAGTCGATATGTTTGGATTTATTTTCTGAAATGCAAATCTGATGCTGAGTCTGTGTTTCTTCAATTTCAAAAACATGCTGAAACAATGCTAAATACCAAAATTCACTCTGTCCAATCAGATTGGGGGGGGTGAATACCATCGTTTACACAATTACTTCAGATCCACAGGTATTGAGCATCATATTTCTTGTCCACACACACACCAGCAGAATGAGTTAGTAGAAAGAAAACACAAACACATTGTAGAAACTGGCCTAGCCTTACTCGCTCAAGCCAACATGCCTCTGTCCTACTGGGATGAAGCCTTCAACACAGCTTGTTTTCTTATAAATAGAATGCCCACTCGAATCATACAACAAAACACACCACTTCATAAGTTGTTTGGTAAAAATCCAGACTACTCCATGCTTAGGGTGTTTGGCTGTGCTTGCTGGCCTAATTTAAGGCCTTACAACAACAAGAAATTGAGCTTCAGAACTACTAGATGTATATTTTTGGGTTATAGTTCTTCTCATAAGGGATATAAGTGCTTTGATAGAAGTACGGGGCATATTTACATCTCTAGAGATGTGATCATTGATGAAAATATCTTTCCTTTTGAAGAATCTAAGCCATTAGCCAAAACCACAAACTCACACCATCCTGTTCTACTTCCAGCCTTAGCCAAACTTGCTATCTACACTGAAAATGCTCTTACAGATATTGAACCAGTTGTTAGTAATTCCCATATGAACGATGGTCAAACTGATAATATTGCTCATGATAACTTGTCTGGTGTAAGCTTGTCTTTTGCAGATAATACAACAAATCAAGAGGAAATTGCAGAACATGAAGCTGAGAGCAGTTCAACCAATAATCAAGACCAAACTCAAGAACCTTTATCTGAACAAGCAACGTCTGAAGCAGTTAATCAACATCCAATGCGAACAAGGTTGAGAAATAACATTGTACAAGCTAAACAATTCACTTATGGAACTGCCAGATATTCAGAAACCTCAAGAAACTTCGCAGGAGCTGTAACTGTCACCACTCCGATCACAGAGACTGCTACTAAACCTCGACACCTGCAAGAAGCCATGCAACATCCAGGATGGAGAGGAGTAATGAATGATGAGTTCTCAGCGTTAAAACGAAATGACATTTGGGATCTAGTTCCACCCAAACCTGGAATAAATCTCATTGATAGTAAATGGGTGTATAAAGTGAAAAGAAAAGCAGATGAGTCAGTTGAAAGATTAAAAGCAAGATTGGTTGCTAAAGGGTTCAAGCAAAGATTTGGTATTGATTACACGGATACCTTTAGCCCTGTGATCAAGCCATCAACAATCAGGGTCATTCTTTCGCTAGCCGTAACCAAGGGCTGGAATATGAGACAAGTTGATATCCAAAATGCATTTTTGCATGGAATTCTGGAAGAGGAAGTGTACATGCGGCAACCACCAGGATTTCAAGACTCAGACAAACCAAATGATTACATATGCAAGCTCAAGAAAGCTCTTTATGGCCTAAAACAAGCCCCAAAAGCCTGTCATTCAAGGTTGACCAAAAAACTTATAGAGTTAGGCTTCAAGGCTTCTGTAGCTGATTCATCTCTGTTAATTCTCAAAAACAGAGAGGTAACTATCTATATGCTCATCTATGTTGATGATATAATTATTGTGAGTTCCTCTGATCAAGCAACCGAAAGGTTGATACAAAAATTGAAAATAGATTTTGCAGTTAAAGATTTGGGCGATCTTGAGTATTTTCTGGGTATTGAAGTCAAGAAGGCACGAGATGACATCATACTGTCACAGAGAAGATATGCATTAGATTTGTTGAAAAGAGTTAAACATGGAAAAATGCAAGCCCATGTCCACTCCAATGGGTTCTGCTGAGAAATTATTCAGAGAACAAGGAATACCCTTATCAACTGAAGAACAATTCAAATACAGAAGTACAGTGGGAGCACTACAATACTTGACAATGACTAGACCTGATTTGGCATTTGCTGTCAATAAAGTGTGTCAATATCTTCATACACCTACTGATGCTCATTGGGGTGCTGTGAAAAGAATTCTTCGTCATGTTAATGGCACACTAGAATTAGGAGTGAGAATTCAGAAGTCTCCAACCATGATGTTGTCTAGGTTTTCTGATGCTGATTGGGCTGGTTGTCCCGATGATCGACGTTCAACTAGCGGCTTTGCTGTATTCCTTGGAGAAAATCTAATTTCCTGGAGTTCCAGAAAACAGGCCACAGTGTCCCGATCAAGCACCAAAGCAGAATACAAGGCCTTAGCGAATCTAACTACATAAATGATTTAGATCAAGTCATTACTAAAGGAACTCAGTGTGTATCAATCAAAGGCTCCTCGCCTCTGGTGTGACAACCTAGGAGCTACATACTTGACTTCAAATCCAGTGTTTCATGCCAGAACGAAACATATTGAAGTTGACTTCCATTTTGTTCGAGAACAAGTAGCACGTAAAGCAATGGAAGTTCGATTCATTTCATCAAGTGATCAAGTAGTTGATATCCTGACAAAACCACTGTCTAAAACTCTCTTTATTACACATTGTAACAATCTCAACATGTACAAGACCTGTTGGGATTGAGAGGGACTGTTAGAATTGGTCAATCCACTTCTGTAGAGTGGAACGAGTCATGGTACAAATAATGTTAATTAGTTAGTCATGGCATAAGAATAGGTTTAGTTAGTTAGTTGCCTTATGAATCGGATCTAACTCTGTATGCATCAGTTAATCTTTTTCTAATATAAATATAACATATCCTCCATACTATGAGGTATGATTTTGCATAAACCTGATACTGCACCCAAAAAAGAAACTCAACAAACAGAAACACAATAATTTTGTATAAAGATTATTCCTTTAATTAAAAAGAATGAATTTTTATTTTTTATTTTTTATTTTACCTCTCAGACCATACTACAAGAGTATCATCACCCTTACTTTGGTAAACAAACAATCCAACAGCCCATTGCTCTGTCCGATTATAAGGTGTGACCCAAATCTGGTTATTAGTAAAAGCACCTCTCTTTTGTGGAGGATCATCGAGATCGAGCAAGCTAGCAGCCGTGCCAGCTGGAACAACCTTGTACCCAACAGGGTTGCCCACTCTAGCTTTCTTGGACGGGTTTATGACATGGAATTCAGATGGGTCGAAAAGTTTCAATTTAATTTGTGCATCTTTCTCAGTCTTAGCAACGTTTCTTACAGCTTTCAAGTAACTCGTCCTAGGTGACACACCCGGTGGAGCATGCTCCTTCTTGATGTTCACTTTCACAAAGGAATTATCAGAGCCGTCAATGTCCATGTCAAGGTAAAATGTAACATAGTGATCGTGGATGACACCAATAACATTTTCAGACAAGAGGGTTCCGTAAATCTCTTCTTGTTGGTTCACTTGATTCATATTAATATATGAAGTTCCTTTCACCATCAATATCCCACTCAGTCCTACCTGTTCAGCTCAAACAAACAAAAAAAAAAACACCAGTAGGTTCCAAAAGAAATTATTAAAGTTGAATGCTTTGTGCATTGGATTGAAAAAAAAACAAAGACTTTAATAATGTCACCAACCTTGACTCTGATTAGTCCATCTGTTTGGAACTCCCAATCCACAATGTAATCGTAGTTGGCCACTGATGCTGCCATTCTCACCACTAATGTCACCTTTGGCCTCACTTCTCTAATCTATCAATAATAATTGGCAAGTAATTGGCTACAATTCTATAAAGAGAAAAAAACAGTGTTAATTAATTTAACTCGATTTATAAGTAGTAAAGAAATTACCGGAAGGCCAGTGATTGGGGTTTCAGCGTGTCGCCAACCAATATCACCGGCATAGCTTTCAAAGATACAGACCATATTTGAACGGACATAAGGAGTACCATCGGATGCAGCAAAGACACCGTCCATGTACCGTGCATTTCTAGGACAATCATTAAGTGGGTCAAGTGGCATTGACTGAAGACCAAACCCATATTCACCAGCATCCATATAAGTCTTGAAATACCATGCATCAGTTGGATCCATGTACGGTACAAACAGCTCCGAAGTAAATTTGTACATAACATTCCTCATTTCCCCTGTTTTAGGATCCCGAACCATTGCCCGAGAAATTATCACTCCAGCTCTTGGGTCGGGTTTCAGATGAAATTCCCAGTTTGCCCATTTCACGGAATGACCTTCCACGGTGAAACTTGGACCCTTTGGCTGCTCAAGAGAAATTGGGTTCACTAAATTTTGATGGTCATCTTGAGCAGAGTATCTGTACTCTGTATCGGCTGCCTTTGGTATTGGAATAGTCTTTCCTTTATCAACAATTTCAACCACTTGTTTAGTATCCATATCAACCAGCACCGTTAGCCCTTCGATTGGTCTCATATAGAAATTTGCAGTGTCTTTACCGGAATAGCATTGTACCTTAATTAACCTTCTTTTTTCCTCTGTTTTACCTATACATATTACATACAGCAATTAAGTTACAGAACTATATATATCAAAATTAACAGTTTTTATTTTTTTAATGTTAATTAAAATTCTTATAACTACTTTAGATTTAATAGTAGTGCTTAGACCAATGTTTTTTTTACTATAGATTTAATAGTTAGTTTTGAAGTTAATATTTTTATACATCATTTAATATAGGTAATTTTATAAAATATCAAATATATTTAAAATGACTTATATTTATTTAAAAAATTTAAAATAAAAAAAGAGTAATTTTTTTATTATTTATTTATAGTTTTTTGGTTAGATAATTATTAAAAGAACCTACAATGGCGTCTTTAGAAATTTTATATATATATATATATATATATAAAGAAAGAAAAGGAAAACGACATAAACAGAGTAATTAATGCGTTTGGTGATGCCAACAAAAAGGCAAATCGTCTTGAAAATTGGGCTTGGCTCCAATAACTGGATTTCTCTCGAAAAAATTAACCGGCTTTAGATCAAAACCAGATGACACCGTCGGCATTACCGGAAAATCTTCTTGGCAGGGAACGTGATGGAATCCCAACGTATACCACAACGTTATATCAGTGTTCTCAATCGGACGGTTCCTGTTTCAACCATCATTCATATATTAAAAAAAAAAAAAGAAGTTTTAAATTAATTTAAAATGCCCTTGATAATAGATCAATTTACCTTTTGGACCATGTAGCCAGCGTGTCTTCTCCTTTGCTTTGGTAAGCAAGAATCCCTCCTGCCCATTTCTCCGACCGGTTGTATGGCGTCACCCATATCTAATTTTTCAATTAAATATATATATATTTAGACTTGTTTTTATATATCATTATAATAATAATAATAATTGGGTATGTACCTGGTTATTGGTGAATGCTGCGCGCAATTGAGGGGGATCATCGTGATCAAGCAAACTAGCAGCAGTAGCATGAGGAACAAGTTTGTAACCAGTTGGATTACCTAACCTAGACTTCTTCGAAGGATTGATCAAGTGAAATTCGGAGGGATCGTACAGTTTAAGTTTAATTCTTGCATCTTCCTCGGTTACAGCAACTTGTCTTTTGGCTTTCATGATGCTTTTCCGAGGAGATTTTCCGACCGGTGAAGTCCTCTCTTTTTGCAGGTGAACTTTAAGGAAAGAATTGTCGGAACCGTCTATGTCCATGTCCAAATAATATGTAATGTAATGGTCATGTATTACACCGATCACATTTTCTGATACAAATGGACCCGTCATTTCTTCCGTATTGTTTTTTGGACTTTCGTATAAGTTTTGGTATGGACTTCCTTTCACCACTATCATTCCCGATAATCCTACCTGCATCCAAAACCACAAGAAAAATATATCTAGCCAATTCAGAAAAATTAATTTTTTTAAGGAAAATACCTGAGCACGGATTAATCCATCAGTTTGAAATTCCCAGTCGAAAATGTAATCGTAATTTCCAACAGTAGAAACCATTCTAGTTACCAGCGTTACCTTTGGCCTTGATTCTCTTGCCTGCAAAAAAATAATATTATTATCATCTCATCCGAAACTATACAAGAAAAAAAATTTAAAGAAAATGAAAGAATGGAGTACGTCAATAATGAACGGGATTTCTGAATGCCGCCAATTAATTTCGCCGGCGTACTTCTCAAAGATACAAATCATGTTAGGTTGAACAAACGGCTTTCCGTCAGCAGAGACGAAAAGTCCGTCCATATAATACGAGTTCCGGGGACAATCGTTGAGCGGCACAAGTGGCATCGCCGTTTCACCTAACCCAAATTCTCCGGCGTCCATGTACGTTTTAAAGTACCAACCTTCGTCTAAATCCATGTACGGCACAAATAATTCCGACGGAAAACCTTTGTACATTACGCTTCTGAATTCCCCCGTTTCTGAATCTTGAACTTGGGCTTGGGAAATTATCATCCCAGCTCTTTGATCTGCCTTAAGATGGAATCTCCAATTAGCCCATCTAATTATATGACCATCTTCCACTTTAAAACTCGGTCCCATCGGCTGTTCTATTGAAATGGAATTCACCGGTTGCATTTTTGGCGGCTCGTTTTTTACAATTTCGTATCTGTAATCCGTGTTTTTAGCCGGTGGGATTGGAATGTTTCGACCGGTATCGGAGATTTTCACAATTTCTTCATTATCTATATCCACGGTCACGATTAATCCTTCAATAGGCCTCATGTAGATATTCGCCGTCCCCTCTTTCGAACAGCACATGACCTTGACAACCCTTTTCCCTTCTTCTTCCGGTCCGAACCACCCGGCTGACGGCGTTAGGCAGGACAGATCCGACAACTTCACCCCACGATTCTCCACGGTTTTATTAAACTCTCCGCTTGAATACACTACTTTTAAAGCAGACATCAGATCTTCCGATGTTATCATCGGATATCCGGATGATCCCGGAACCCTGACATCGTTACTAACTTCTCCCAAACCCAAATCCACCGTCAGCAAGTGTGACTGGCCGTTCAGGTAGGCGGTCACGAATGCTTTCCTAGGCGGAAGTGGGTCTCCTTTAACCCAATTCAATACCCTACTTTTTTCCGGTTCGTCGAGTTCTAAAGAGTGGATTGTGGGAAAAGACGGGGAGAAAGGGTGGTAGGATACCAGAATTTCCCGAACCCGGTTGATTTCTTGTGCGGTTAATGGATCTAATGGGTGTAATGGAATCTCGGCAGCCAAATTCTTGGAGTGGGGAAACAGAGTACCGGTGGTATCCGGTACCACCGCGCCCAACTTTACTCTTCTCACATTATTGAAACTTAACCACCAAGGTTGCTTCGGCGGAATTAATCCCTCTTTACTTCCGGTGAACAGTAATAAAGCTGCTAAAACTATGAAGAACAGAATTGTACGGAAACGGGCTCCTGTAAAAGTTACCATTTTCATTTTCTCTCAAATTCCGCTACCAATCCGTACTTCTGTTCTGTTTTCAGATATATATGTGTATATAAATTATAAAATGAGAACCAAGACTAATAGAGTGAATGATTAATTGGAATATGGAGGAAATCCCCAATGAAATCAGAAAACAAGATTGATTGCAGAAAATATCCAATTCATATGACCAAGAAGATAAAGTTATGTGGCAGCATATAAAAAAATGGTTGTTTTTTTCTTCTTCTACAGTTCTACTGCCTTCGCTCATCATAGATTTATGCTAAAAAAATCTTTTCAAAACAGAAAATGCAAAAATCTAGGTTGTTTATTTTGGTTGAGGAATCTTTACATGTATTGTCAATTTCAGTTGTTAGAAAAAAAAAAGATAAGGTACCCTTATCCTTAAACATGAATCCTATTTTTGAAAACTAACTCTGACTATATTCTATGCTATCTTTTTAGGTGTGAGAGTATCTCAAAATTAATGGGCCACATGTAGGATGTGGGAGTCAGCCCTCAATATATAATTTTTTTTAATTTTAAATTTATTTTACACGTCAATTTTTCATATATTTTAATTTTTTTAAAAAAAATAATTAATTCAAAACCTTTTTAAAATGAGGGTTAAAAGAATTATGAAATTATATGAATCACATATTTATATTGTATATTGATTTTAGATATACGTTTTTTATTCTTTATAATAATTATAAATAATATTCTTAATAATTTATTCTATAATTTTTACATATACTATTATATATAAATGTATATGTGGAGAATGAGGTCATGATTTCGAAATACTTTGAAAACGAAATTTACCTATAAATTTTAATTAACATAAATATATATAAATTATTAATTTTAATATGAATTTAAAAATCTTTAAATTTTGATTATATAAGATTATAATTTTGTTGGGACATTACTACTTTTCTTTGTAAATTACCAATCATATTTTCATAATTATATTTGAAATTTTAGAAGTTTCTACTTACAATATCATATAATTTTTTGTTGTGCTCTCCTTTTTTCTACATTCTAATATTGCTGCATTCAATTCAACCAAGGCTATCCTTTTTCTACATTCCAATATTGCTGCATTCAATTCAACCAAGGCTATCATTTTTTCTACATTCCAATATTGCTGCATTCAATTCAACCAAGGTTGCGGGTGTCTGCTCTCTTCTCTTTATTCTTGGTCAAAAATATGAAGGATATATATATATATATATATATATATATATTATATATATATATATATATATATATATATATATATATATATATTATATATGAGGGGTTTGCATAAGTTTCATTATCAATTTCCTTCCTCTGCCAAAAACCAAAGGAATTCTATTCCTTCTTTCCTTTTTATATTTTCTTCTTTTCTCTACTTCTTAGTTGAGTATTTCTATACTTGTAGAGAATCTGTAACAGGCTATTTTGTCTTGTTAGCCTGAAAAAAATATTTTGTACTCTTGTCAATATTAGTGGAATTTTTGGCTTTCTCGCCGGTGGTTTTTTACCTTTATTTAAAGAGGGTTTTTCCACCTAAAAATCTTGGTGTCAATTTTACTGTCTTTATTAATTTCTCGTAATCTTTGGTTGAATCTATTACGCTTCCGCACTCTGTACCCCTACAAATTGGTATCAGAGCCACAATAATTCAACCTGGATTTTCTATTAAAAATGTCGCGAAATTCGATATTGAGAAATTTGATGGTAAAATTAGTTTTGCTATCTGGCGAGTCCAGATGCTGGCTGTTCTTACCCAGAACGGTCTAAAGAAGGTTCTGTCTGGCAAATCAGCAAAGCCAGCCACTACAACGGAGGAGCAGTGGGAAGAGATAGGTGAAAAGGCGTTATCAACTATCCAATTATGTTTGTCCCGTGAGGTGCTACGGGAAATCATCAATGAGAAAACTGCAGCCGACATATGGAGTAAATTGGAGTCTCTGTACATGACCAAAAGTCTTGCAAATAAACTTCGGTTAAAGGAGCGACTTTTCACACTCCGTATGTCTGAAGGTACTCCCATCCAATCTCATCTTGGTGAATTTAATTCCATCATAATTGATTTGGAAAATTTAGATGTTAAAGTTGATGATGAGGATAAAGTCGTACTACTTATTGTTTCTTTGCCACCCTCATATAAACACTTCAAAGAAATTATGCTATATGGTAATAATGTTACCTTGAGCTTTGATGATGTCAATTCTAACCTACTGTCCAAAGAAAAATTTGATACCCAAATTCATTCTGAAAGTTCGGGTGATGGACTAGTAGTTAGAGGGAGAAACCACGAAGTAGGTGCTAGCGGTAAAAACCGACCCAGATCCAAATCTAGAGGTAAAAACTCTAAGTATTGCCGTTATTGTAAGAAAAAGAATCATGAAATCTCCGAGTGCTATAAATTGAAAAATAAGCAAAATAGAGAAGATAAGGGTAAGCAACCCGAAAAATCTGCCGAAGCTAGTTTTGTAGAAACCGAATCTGATGGGGAGTGTTTTATTGCTTCTGGTACTGAACAAAGGTCAAAAAATGAATGGGTTCTTGATTTTGGTTGTACATTTCATATGTCTCCTAATAGAGACTGGTTTACCACTTATGAATCTCTTAATGGTGGTCTTGTCTTAATGGGCAACGATGCTCAATGCAAAGTTATCGGCAAAGGCACAATCAAAATCAAGACACATGATGGAGTCATTAGAACTTTGACCGGTGTCAGACACGTCCCTGATTTGAAACGGAATCTCATTTCCCTAAGAAGTCTTTAATCTCAAGGGTGTAGATACTCAGCTGAAGGTGGAGTTTTAAAAGTATCCAAAGGAGCTCTTGTGTTACTAAAGGCATTTCGATCTGGTAGTTTGTATTTGCTGCAGGGTTCAACTGTTACAGGTTCTACAGCCGTCGCCTCATCCAACAAAGACAACACGAAGTTGTGGCATTTTAGGTTGGGCCACATGAGTGAAAAGGGAATCTAAATTCTAAAAAAGAAAGGCTATCTTGACAACCATTGTACCGGTAAGGTCGATTTCTGCGAGCATTGCATTTTTGGTAAGCAGAGAAAGGTTAGTTTTTCAAAAGCCATTCGCAGGACCAAAGGTACTTTGGATTACATCCATTCAGATCTTTGGGGTCCATCAAAAGTTCCCTCCAGAGGTAAATGTCATTATATGTTGACATTTATATTGATGATCACGTACTCTAAACTCTGGGTATATTTTCTTAAGCAAAAGAATGAAGCTTTTTCCACCTTTAAAGAGTGGAAATTATTAATTGAGAACCAAACTGGCAAGAAGATCAAGAGGCTAAGGACAGACAATGGCCTCGAGTTTTGTTCTCATGAGTTTAATGATTTCTGCAAGAAAGAAGGTATTGCTAGAAATTTCACCGTTCTAGGAACTCCACAACAAAATGGAGTTGTTGAAAGGATGAACATAACTATCTTGGAGAAAGTTCGTTGTATGCTCTCCCATTCTACTCTGGAGAAAGATTTTTGGGCGGAAGCAGCTTCAACATCATGCTACTTGATAAACCGCTCACCAAATTGATCACTCGATGGTAAAATTCCAGAAGAAGTTTGGTCAGGTAACACTGTTGATTATTCTAATTTTAGAATATTTGGTTGCCCTGCTTATTCTCATGTGAACGAGGGAAAATTGGAACCTCGTGCTAAGAAATGCATTTTCTTAGGTTATGGCCAAGGGGTTAAAGGCTATCGTTTGTATGACCCTGAATCTCGAAAAATATTTCATAGTCGAAATGTAACCTTTAATGAAAATGTTATGCTATCTTCTGGAAAAGATATTGTTGTTCCCTCCACTGATACAGGTGATCAGGAGGATGTTCGAGAGAAGGTGGAGTTTGAGACTGAAGCTCCCATTCTGGAAGCAAATATCCATAATTCTTCCACCACTCAAGAAGATGAAGTCACTACTCAACAAATGAGTCCACAACAACATCCACCTAAACGTCGAGGTTTACCACAACCGTGGTCTATGGCTCAAGAACTTCCACAACAAAGGCCCAGAAAACCGACTCAAAGACTAATCACAGAATCTGTCAACATTGCTTATGCATTAACTGTTGCACAAGAGATGTGTGAAGACGGTGAACCCAAGAATTATTCTGAAGCTATCTCCAGTGACGACTCAGCAAAGTGGATTGCTGCTATGCAAGAAGAAGCCGAGAGTCTTCTCAAAAATGAAACATGGGATTTGGTGAAGTTACCGGAAGGCAAGCGAGTCATTAGTTGCAAATGGATTTTTAAGAGAAAAGAAGGTATCCCCGGTGTTGAAAATGCAAGGTACAAAGCAAGATTTGTAGTAAGAGGTTTTGATCAACAGGAAGGTATTGACTTTAACGAAGTATTTTCTCCCGTTGTTCGTCATTCTTCAATTCGTGTATTACTTGCTCTAGTTGCCTTGTATGTTTTGGAGCTAGAACAGTTAAATGTGAAAACTGCTTTTCTTCATGGTAATCTTGAGGAAGAAATTTATATCCAGCAGCCGGAGGGGTTCGTTGTTCCTGGAAAGGAGAACCATGTATGTCGTCTGAAGAAATCTCTTTATGGTTTGAAGCAGTCACCAAGACAATGGTATAAAAGGTTTGATTCCTTCATGACTGGACATGGCTATTCTAGAAGTAGTTATGATAACTGCGTCTATTTTCAAAAAAACATCTGATGGATCACTAGTATACTTGCTGTTATATGTTGATGATATGTTAATTGCTGCAAGAGATAAAACTCTTGTTGACAAGTTAAAAGTGCAGCTCAACAGTGAATTTGATATGAAAGATCTAGGTCCTGCCAAGAAGATTATTGGAATGAAAATTAACAGAGATCGTCAAGCTGGAAAACTTTTTTTATCACAGAAAAAGTATGTAATGAAGATGCTTGATAGATTTGGAATGCGAGATTGCAAAGCTGTTAATACTCCACTTGCTGCCCACTTCAAGTTGTCATCAGATCAATGTCCAAAATCAGAAGAGGAACAAAGGCACATGTCACATGTCCCGTATTCTAATGCAGTTGGAAGCCTTATGTACGCCATGGTATGTACTAGGCATGATTTAGCTTATGTAGTTAGTGTTGTTAGCAGATTCATGCACAATCCAGGAAAACAGCATTGGGAATCTGTCAAATGGATCCTTCGTTACTTGAAGGGTTCTCCTGATATTGGTTTGGTATTTGATAGACAAAAGTCTGATCCAGGAGGCGTAGTTGGTTATGTTGACGCCGACTACGGTGGTGATTTAGTTCGGAGAAGATCACTTTCAGCCTATATCTTTACACTCTGCGGCTCTGCTATCAGTTGGTATTCATCACTTCAAGCCATTGCGGCTTTATCCACCACTGAAGCAGAATATATTGCTGCTACTGAAGGAGTAAAGAGGCTATCTGGCTCCGAGGCTTGGTTGCTGAACTTGGTTTACAACAAAACATTCTTGATATGTTCTGTGACAGTCAGAGTGCTGTCCACTTGGCCAGGAACAGCAAACATCACTCAAAGACCAAGCATATTGATATCAAACGCCACTTTATCCGAGATATTGTCGATGCAGGAGAAATTACTGTGGAAAAAATCCATACAACTGAAAATCCTGCAGATATGTTAACCAAACCACTTCCAGCCGCTAAGTTCGATCAATGCTTGGACTTAGCTAGTATCCTTCATTGTTAACAGGATTTCATGGCGAGAGAGTATTTCCGGTTAAAAGGAGATCAAGGTGGAGATTTGTTGTGCTCTCCTTTTTTCTACATTCCAATATTGCTGCATTCAATTCAACCAAGGCTATACTTTTTCTACATTCCAATATTGCTGCATTCAATTCAACCAAGGCTATCCTTTTTTCTACATTCCAATATTGCTGCATTCAATTCAACCAAGGCTGCAAGTGTCTGCACTCTTCTCTTTATTCTTGGTCAAAAATATGGAGGATATATATATATAAAAGTAGGCTACGCACCCCTATATATATATATATATATATATATATATATATGAGGGGTTTGCATAAGTTTCATTATCAATTTCCTTCCTCTGCCAAAAACCAAAGGAATTCTATTCCTTCTCTCCCTTTTATATTTTCTTTTTTTTCTCTACTTCTTAGTTGAGTATTTCTATACTCGTAGAGAATCTGTAACGGGCTATTTTGTCTTGTTAGCCTGAAGAAAATATTTTGTACTCTTGTCAATATTAGTGGAATTTTTGGCTTTTTCGCCGGTGATTTTTTACCTCTATTTAAAGAGGGTTTTTCCACCTAAAAACCTTGGTGTCAATTTTATTGTCTTTTTAAATTTCTCGTAATCTTTGGTTGAATCTATTACACTTCCGCACTCTGTACCCGTACATTTTTTATTTTTTTTGAAAAGGATGGATTTGCTTTTGTTTCTTATTTATAGGGTATATATAATTGTCAAGAAAGAAAGGGACTTTTATGTAACAGAGAAATAGGATATTCAATTCTTGATTCTTTCTACCCTTAAATATAATTCATTAAGCCGTGGAATCTTCACAATCATCGAATTTGGATCTCTCAGCATCTATATTTTTTATAAAAATAATAAAATTAAAAATACCTTGATTTTATTTTATATAAAAATAAATGGTAGATTATATATATATATATATATATATATATAGCAATTATCATATATTTATTAATTTATTTTTTTATATTTTTCTTAATTCTTTTATGTTCCACATTCCCCCCAAATTTCAGGAAACATATAGTTTTTTTATTTTTTTAAAATTATATTTTCTGAATAATTAATAAGATTTATCTAAAGTATAATATATAATTTAAAAAAATTATAATTAACCTTTTGCTTATTAAAATAAATATAAAAATTATGTTTAACAAAATATATTTATAAAATATTTATGATAGAGTAAGTATCTCTCATAGATTCGCTCTTTATTAATTTTAGAATTTCACAAAATTTTGAATCTTTTAAGATTTTTAAAAATTTTAAAATATATCAAAAATATATTAAATATATATAAATATATTAAAATAATATATATAAAATGTCATTATCTACGATCATCTATAATATTATAATTTTTTTAATATATTACTCGAATCTTTCTAAAATTTAGAAAAGGGACTCTCAGAATAGAATACGGTATATATCTTACTATAAAATCAAATTTTCTCTCTTCCTATTTTTCATCCTTTCTTCCTTTGATCATCTTCTCAAAAGTTCTTTCCTAACCTTAAACAATGGGAATTCCATCTCTCTATAATTGGTTTGCTCTCAAATATCCATCTATGTTTGTTAACCCAAATTCAATTTCTTATAATAATTTTTATGATAATATTTATCTCGAACACAACAATATTATATGAAATTTTACATTCAATTGACAGTGATTCTCCTATAACTTTAGATGAAGTTTTTTTCACGGCTATATAATCATATGGATGTCATCTTCTCAATGGCTCGCCCTCGCAGACTTGTTTTCATGGCACTCGATGGGGTTTCGCCTTGAGCCAAGATGAACCAACGACGTTCGAAGCGTTTTCAAGCAGCTAAGTCAGCTGTTGATGCAACACTCGAAGAATCTAAATTACGGGATGAATTTGAAAAGGCGGGTAAGATATTACCTTCAAAAAATTTTATGGGAGTTTATTTTTTTCATCTTGTGGCGCCGCCTGGAACTAGTTTTATGACTAGTCTATGTGATGTTTTGAAATATTACGCTACTAATAAATTAAATAATGATCCCAATTGGAAGAATGTTAAGGTTATTGTTTCAGATGTTAATGTCCCTGGAGAAGGAGAGCATAAAATTATGACTTTTATAAGAAAACAAAAGAATTCTAGTGGATATGATCCTAATGCAAGCCACTGTATTTATGTGTCAGATAGTGATTTAATAATGCTAGGTTTAGCTAGCCATGAGAATAATTTTTCAATTCTTAGAAATGCGGTAGTTTCTAGATTTACACTACTGAAAGATAAAGAATTTGGGGAAAGAATTAAGACGAATACCTACCAATTTATCAATTTATGGATATTTAAAGAATATTTCAGACGTGAGATTACAAATTCAGAATTAAGATTTGAGAATGATTTTGAGCGTCGAATTGATGACTTTGTCTTGATGTGCTTGTTTTTGGGTAATGATTTTCTGCCCAATATACCGAGTATTGAAATAAATGAAGGAGCTATTGACTTAATGATTTCACTTTATAAAGATTTTGCTGAGGCGGGTTATTATCTTACAGAATCATGCAAGCCAAATTTAAATAGTTTAGAAAAATTTATTACAGATCTTGGCTCACATGAAAACAAAATATTTAAAGAAAGAGCTATGGAGTATAAAGCTGTATTGGAAGAAACAAGGAGAGATAAAAGAGCTAATCCACCTTCTTATTTGAATGTTGGTTATAGTCCCTTTTTCGAACAGGAGAATGAAAATCTCAAAAAACGAGATGTATCAAAAATAAGAATGAATTAAAAAAAAGTTGAAATTTTTACTTCTAAAAAAATCAGATAGTTTTGACCCCGAATATAATTTGGAAGAAGATAGTATTCAATTGGGGTTAACTGGATGGAAGATGAGTGGTGCAGTTCCGGTCGATGTGCTAAATAGGTGTTATTTTACCCTATGTTGATTATGAATAATTAAGGACTGTGATTGACTAATTGTCACATTTAGTCTCTACGGTGTCACTTAATCAGCCAGAACCTAAGGCAGAGTACCTATCGTGTAGCTAGTCTGTTGGAAAGTATCTACGATTTTATTAAATAAATATCGTACTCCCAGGGAAGTGGTAACGACTTAGTAGTAACTAGCCTTTATTCCTAACTCTTATCTTATAATCCAGTTATGCAATCTTCATCAATAATTTTGATGAGAAGGTGATTCATTCTCCACTAGGTTTAAGTCTAACTAAACTGAAAATGTTTTATAGACGAGATCCTGATTTTATGTTATACTGTTACTATACATTGATTGACCTATATTCGAGTATTTTAGACATGTATTGGCCTGGATTGCAACTATGTTCTGTGTCTAAAGGCTACCACATCTGAGTTTCTACGCTACCGCCCCATCGTTAAGGGTAACGGCCATACTCACGGCTTGGACTAAAGTCAGCAATGAACGCCCTATGTCACTTTGGGGATCATACCGCTCGTCTCATAACCGCCGACATAAAACTCTACTCAGCCTACCTAGACTACTCTCAACCAACAGGGTGTTCCACAGATTATTTTATTTAGTATGGCAGACATCAATACTAATTGATGCCTGTTAAACTAAACAGGTTATGAATAGACCGTGGTTATGAATTGTCTATAACCCTAATTTTAGTTTAAAAGAACGGCGATAAACATGCAGACATAATGGATATTTAAGCAGGTGGCCATTTCTAGAAAAACATAATAACTTCAACATATATGACAAATATTCATAAAAACATAATCTGGTATTCAAATTGTTATTTGGACACACAATAACAACATATAGAGGGACAGGGGGACCGATGCCATAAAGAATTACCCTTTACGAAGTATCTCCGATGGAGCGTCTGATGTATATGCCATTGCTGACCCACTCTGCTTGCCAGAACGACGTCGGAGGACGCTTCCTCAGCCTAGTAACTGGGCTTTTACCTTAATACCTAACTTAAGCCCAGCCTTGTGGACTGACTCTTCGAACGCCTAGAGCCCTCTTAGGATCTCCTAACGAAATCCCGATATTCCTATGATACCAAATGAACCTATCTATGTAAGCCTAAGATCTGAGACTATTTCTCAGAAACTAAAACAAAACACTAACAAGAAAGAAACTGAGATACGATCTCTGAGTGAGTTGTGTACTATAGAAGTGTACACTGGAAACCACTAATGACTCAGATCGAGTGGAGAGGAATGATTTCAACTGCTGGAGGCCTGGGGTATTTATAGCAGCTTCCCGGGGTGATTTTTCATCAACAAATTCGATGTGGGATGGATCTAGGGGTTCGGGACGCCCGTCCCGGATTGGGACGCCCGTCCTGATCTGTTGACCAGGTCCGGTATGCCCGTCCCGGTGCTTTGACTGGGTCGGACGCCCCCTGACCCTTTGACCAAGTCAACATTTCCAAAAATTGCGTTTTTTTGCCCCAAAATTTCTGTTTTCGTCTACTTTTCACCTGACACTTCCTCCAAATCATAAAAACTGTGAAATTAAGTAAATAATAAACATTTAAGATCAATTTACTCTCAATTTCACCCTAAATCATATATAAAAAAGTTAAAAATGTGATACGATTTTCGCGTATCATACCCCACACTTAGCTTTTGCTTGTCCTCAGCAAAGTCTACACCTGAATTAGTGATTCTAACGTAGTGCAGTCACTTAAATTCCTAGTCTGTTTTTATTCCAAAAATTCTTCAGACAAGTCTTAACACAGGTCTGACTGGTTAGGTTGCTATGACAAGGTCTCAGATGTTTTTAGTAGCTTGTTATGATCAGGCAGAAAACAAATCAACAACTAGGTTGGACTTTTTTCTTAGTCACAGGGTCTTCCTGATGTGTAGTGTGTGTACTAGTCTAGACCAGATAGTCAACACAATATACTCTTGTCTTAACTATTACCAGATAACACTTCGACCCATTGCTAGACATATTAACAACAGACAACTTTTTGAGTTCTGAGCTTTGCTGATCAGATTTTTAATGTTTTAGCATTTAGTTATTTTCTTTATAGATTCAGGGTATTTTGAGTCTGCTTAGAACACGTCAACTTCAACTACCCATGTAGCGAGTCCCACTCCGATGACTCCCAGATCTACACGACCTTAGGGCATCAGGCTTTAAATTCCCCAAAGGAGTGGTGCTCGAGTAGCAAAGGCCGCTGGCAAACTACCCTTATTTGATTAACTTTCTTTTGTTTCTTTTCACTTTTAGCTCAGAGTCTCATCTAGTCATTCTAACTGCCAATATATCCACAACTGGTCTAATTTTATCTAGTTAAGTCTCGAACAGGCAATTAGCTGAGGTCTCTAATCCAGACAAAGTTGTGCTCAGTTATCAGGAATTCCCTATTCCTAATTAATTAGTTCAGCAGTAGTCATCAATTATCTCCTATTGACCATACATACTACCTACATATCATAGACATAAGCAATTGTTTAACCAAGCATACTGCATTTAGAAGTCTGAAAGACGGAAAAATTTTGAAAAACTTTTGGAAGGATGTGAAAATGCGGGGAAAACAAGCAAAAGCATGCAAAAAATTTTGCAAACTGTTACAGTGCACATTGCACTGCTACCCCACACTTAATTCTGGCACTGTCCTCAGTGTTCATGCATATCTAATTACCCCACACTTATTTGAAAACAAGAAATAAAACACAAAGAAAAGATGCTTACCTATACTATGAGTAAGAAAGACATAAAAAAAAACAAAATAATGCAAACAATTTTGTATGTCATATAAATCAATTTTGTACATAGATTCATACATCATACATCCCAGACATGTTTATACACATAGAATAAGAAAAATAAAAGCAAAAGAAAGGAAAGAAAAGAGGGAGAGAGAGACTAAGAACCCGGTGGATCGTCGTCTAGTGGACCTAAGTCTGCTGTAAAGTCAAACTCAAAGTTTTCCGCCACTCGAGAAGTTTGCTGATGTATCTCCTCAATCCTGCTGGTGTTCATGGCGATCCTGTCATCCATCATCGCCAGCCGTCTGTCAATCCTGTCCTCCATCATCGTCAGCCGTCTATCAATCATGTCCATGTCTCGACTGTATCGGGCTGATAGTTCTGCCAATCCGTGCGACATATGTCGTTCGAAGGCAGTACGTGGCACGAACGTCTCGGACGGAGGGATATGTGCTGGATATGCTTCCGATGTCGATGCCTGTCCTGGCTGCTCCGTGTGGATGGTGTAGCGGCCATTCGCATCCCGGACAACCATTCCCATGTTCCGTAGAATGGTAAGATCAGTGGGAACGGTGGTCGGGGCGACCAGGGTCAGCTCCGAGCCCTCTATGTCCAACTCCAGGTAGCGGGCTAGCCTGGTGATGTACGGTCTGAGCCCCAGACACTATTTCCTGGTGTCTGTAGCGAATCCTCGCATGACGACCGTGATGAGTCTAGCCATCTCTACCGTAGATCCCATGTGCATGTTGGCCAGAAGGAATGTCTCCATCTGGGTGACAGTTCCGGGAGCCGTCCATCGTCTTGATAATGTATGTGCAATGATAGCGTGCAGGTAACGAAGAGTAGGATAAATACCTGTGGCTTTTGCAAAGCCATGCTGGTATGGGACACCCGTCATGCAGATCTGAGCCCAAGCAGTGGAGACGTCTGCAGTCGTGAAGTCTCGAACTGCTGTGGTGTATGCGGGCGTATCCAGCTCATCTCTCTGCCAGATACCTAGGGCGACGCCGAACTCGTCCATGCTCATCAACCGATCTATTCCGCCCAAGCGGAATGTGATCTGCTCCTGGTGGCATGTAAAAGATGCATAGAACTCACATACCAGCTCCAGGTATGTGGGCTCTGTGACGATGAATACTCGATTGTAAGGTGGCACGTCGAGTATGCGTCTGACTTCCGACTCTACTCCTAGCGTCTGTACTGCTGCCCAATCCAACGGTTTGCCCGTCAGTATCGTACGTCCGATGTACCCAAGGCATCTTTCTTGGTATGCTGTGCTGGAGGGAAACAGCATAAAAGGATGTGTCACTGAGGTAACTGTCATGGTAGATGTGGTACGAGCACGTTTGGGAGCCATTGAAAACGTACAAGAGAGTTTAGGTGGGAAGGAAAACTTTAAACTCAAATTCTGGAGGTGAATTTGAATTCAGAAGGATGAAATTAGGTTAGAGAAGGATTTTGAAATTTTTGGCGGGAAAATCGAATTTTGGAGGGAAATTCGAATTTTTGAGTGAAGTTCAAAATTCAAATTTTGGAGGGAAACTCGAATTTTTAAACTTTGAAGAGTTTGCCAAAAATTTGTAGAGAGAAGGTAGAGAGAAATATTTTTAGAGAGATGAATTTTTGGTTGTAGATTTGAGAGAAAATGAAAAAATTGAATTTTTATAGAAGGGCCGGCCTTCGGGACGCCCATCCCGGGTTGCTTCGGGACGCGTGCCAATTCCGAGAAATTTATTTTTTTTCGTAATTCCCTGAAAATCTCAAGATACCAAAAATAATCATAATTTTTAACAAGGCTTCATGTTTATCCAATTAAATTCAGAAGTTGTTAAAAACTCTATGCAAAAATTCCTCAGTCTCCCTTTTTTTTCGAAAATCATGACTACCCTAATTTTATCCCCACTTAAATTCAGCAAGAATTTCAGAAAAACAAAAACTGAATTTGTACAATTTAATTAGTGAAAAATAAACTGTATTTGCAAAACTTTTGTTTTTCATAGAAATTTAAAAATAAAATGTCTGAAGAAAATTGTTGAATATAAAGGACCCTTTAAAAAGTTTGAAAAATAGAAAAATATGGGTCAATTATTCAGGTTTAGTTCAAACGAATTATTTGCTGAGAATAAAAGTAAAAGAATCTTCCCTTTTTCAACGACTCTTATCTCTGATCTCCTGTAGCTCTGTTCGAATGCTTCGCATTTCTATGCGTATGGCTCTCATCTCATCCCTCTGCCTGTTCTGCTCACTGCGTAAGTCAGCCATCTCCCGGAGTAGTTGTGCACCCTGGTTCTCCTGAAGACTAACTGTGGCTTTGAGTCAGTCTACGTTAGTTGTGATATTCAGACTGAGTTGGTCTAAATGACACAGTCTGCTGGCAATTCCTTGGTCCATCTCATAGACCCTTTGAGCCAACGTGTCTATCTGCACGGACAACATTGAATGATAACCGTTAGTACTCCCCCCGGATGAAGGGGTGCGCTCATTATGTGTTGGGGTGTATGCAGGAGAGGTTGGTGAATTTTGGGTTTGGTCAGTGGGTGGTGGATTTATAGGAACTCTCTGGACAGGAGGGTGAACTGGAGATCTCTGGGGTTCTTCTCTAGGAGGGAAGGTATCATCAGAAGGATCTTCTTCCGTGGGTGATACGCGAAAATCGTATCACATTTTTAGCATGTTTTTATATATGTTTTAATGTGAAATTGAGAGTAAATTGACATTAATTGTTTACTATTTACTTGATTTCACGGTTTTTATGATTTTAGAAGTGTCAGGTGAAAAGTAGACGAAAACAGCAAATTCTGGGGCAAAAACGCAATTTTTGGAAATGTTGACCCGGTCAAAGGTCCGGGACGGGCGTCCCGACCCGGTCAAACCGCCAGGACGGGCGTCCTGAACCGGGACGGGCGTCCCGAACCTGGTCAACGAATCAGGACGGGCGTCCCGAACCGGGACGGGCGTCCCGAGCCGCCAGAAGCTGTCCCACATCGAATTTTTCAGAATTTTTCACTCCGGGAAGCTGCTATAAATACCCCAGGCCTCCAGCAGTTGAATTCATCCCTCTCCACTCGATCTGAGTCATTAAGTGGTTTCCAGTGTACAATTTTCCAGTACACAACTCACTCAGAGACTCGGATCTCAGTTTTCTTTCTTATTAGTGTTTTGTTTTAGTTTCTGAGAAATAGTCTTAGATCTTAGGTTTCTATAGATAGGTTCGTTTCCGGTATTCATAGAATACCCGGGGTTTCGTTAGGAGACCCTAAGAGAGCTCTAGGCGTTCGAAGAGTCAGTCCACAAGGCTAGGCTTAAGCCCAGGACGTAAGGTAAAGTCTAGCTACTAGGCTGAGGAAGCGTCCTCCGAAGGTTCTGGAGAGCAGAGTCAGGGCGGGCAATACGACGTATACAGCAGTACGCTCTGTAGGCGAGACTAAGTAAAGGGTGATTTCTTTATGGCATCAGTCCCCATACCCCTCTCTTATATGTTTTATTGCTTTGTCCAACATCAATTATGAATATCAGATTATGATTTTATGAATAGTTGTTTTGTATGTTGAAGTTATTATGTTTTCCGGAAATAGCCACCTGCTAAATAATCATTATGTCTGCATGTCTAATGTAGTTTTTTTAAACTAAAATAGGGTTATAGACAATTCCTAACCACGGTCTATTCATAACCTGTTTAGTTTAACAGGCATCAATTAGTATTGGTGTCTGCCATACTAGATAAATAAACATGCTGAACACCTGGCTTGTTAGAGTAGTCTAGGTAGGCTGAGTAGAGCGTTATGCCAGCGATTACGAGCCTTCAGAGTGATCCCCGAAAGTGACATAGGGCTTTCATAACTGTCTTTGTTCGAACCGTGAGTAGGGCCGTTTACCTTAATGATAGGGGGCGTAGCATAGAGACTCAGATGTGGTACACCTTTAGACACAGAACATAGTTGCATTCCAGGCTAAGATATATCTAAAACACTCGAATATAGGTCAATCAACATATAGGAACAGTATAACATAGAATCAGAACTTATCTTTAAAACACTTCTAGGGTTAATTAGACTTGAACCTAGTGGAGAATGGATCACCTTCTCATCAAAGTATTTGATGAAGATTGCATAACTGGATCATAAGATAAGAGTTAGGATAAGAGGCTAGTTACTACTAAGCCGTTGCCACTTCCCTGGGACTACGATAATTAACTTAGTAAAATCGTAGATACTTTCCAATAGACTAGCTACACGATAGGTACTCTGCCTTAGATTCTGGCTGATTAAGTGACACCATAAGACTAAACGTGACAATTAGTCAATCACAGTCCTTAATTAATCATAATCGACATAGGGTAAAATAACACCTATTTAGTACGTCAACCGGAATCGCATCAGTGGGACTAGGCTCACGGACGTTCAGGAATCGTCTAACTAGGTCACTGGCATCTGGGCTTGAGTTTACTTCCACTGGTTGTGAAGGAAGAGTCCCTCGTGGTATTTCTGGTGCAGGCCTAGATGGGCCTTCTGGCTTTGTCTTCTTTGGTCCTGGAGTGTCAGGGTTTTCTGTTTTCTTTGCCTGGTTAGTAGCTGCTCTTGTTCTCTTCATCTCTGAGTGCAAAGTCTGGTTAGAAATAACAAATAACAAAAATAGGAAAGTGAAATAAGAAAGCAAGAAAAATATTTTTATGGATTTTGAATTTTATTTAGAAAGCAGGTAAATTTCCTTAATATGGTTTTAGAATAATTTTCTAAAATTTGATTATCCTAAGTGTCTTAATTTCAGATATTATCTAAAATTAATTAGTTATGATAATCCTATATTTAGGAAAGTGATTGTCTAACTAGTATAACATAAGTGTAATTCAAAAGTCTAGGTTACTACCGTTACTTATCATAAGTCTCTAGAATTGTGGCCAATAATCCTAAATTCATTATGATATTTCCCCGGCAACGGCGCCAAAAATCTGATGCAGTTTCGGTCGATGTGCTAAATAGGTGTTATTTTACCCTATGTTGATTATGAATAATTAAGGACTGTGATTGACTAATTGTCACATTTAGTCTCTATGGTGTCACTTAATCAGCTAGAACCTAAGGCAGAGTACCTATCGTGTAGCTAGTCTGTTGGAAAGTATCTACGATTTTATTAAATAAATATCGTACTCCCAGGGAAGTGGTAACGGCTTAGTAATAACTAGCCTTTATTCCTAACTCTTATCTTATAATCCAGTTATGCAATCTTCATTAATAATTTTGATGAGATGGTGATTCATTCTCCACTAGGTTTAAGTCTAACTAAACCTGAAAATGTTTTATAGACGAGATCCTGATTTTATGTTATACTGTTACTATACGTTGATTGACCTATATTCGAGTATTTTAGACATGTCTTGGCCTGGATTACAACTATGTTCTGTGTCTAAAGGCTACCACATCTGAGTTTCTACGCTACCGCTCCATCGTTAAGGGTAACGGCCCTACTCACGGCTCGGACTAAAGTCAGCAATGAACGCCCTATGTCACTTTGGGGATCATACCGCTCGTCTCATAACCGCCGGCATAAAACTCTACTCAGCCTACCTAGACTACTCTCAACCAACAGGGTGTTCCGCAGATTATTTTACCTAGTATGGCAGACATCAATACTAATTGATGCAAGTTAAACTAAACAGGTTATGAATAGATCGTGGTTAGTTTAAAAGAACGGCGATAGACATGCAGACATAACAGATATTTAAGCAGGTGGCCATTTCTAGAAAAACATAATAACTTCAACATATATGACAAATATTCATAAAAACATAATCTGGTATTCAAATTGTTATTTGGACAAACACAATAACAACATATAAGAGAGGGACAGGGGGACCGATGCCATAAAGAAATCACCCTTTACGAAGTCTCGCCGATGGAGAGTACTGATGTATATGCCGTATTGCTTGACCCACTCTGCTTGCCAGAACCGTCGGAGGACGCTTCCTCAGCCTAGTAACTGGGCTTTACCTTAATACCTAACTTAAGCCCAGCCTTGTGGACTGACTCTTCGAACGCCTAGAGCCCTCTTAGGATCTCCTAACGAAATCCCGAGTATTCTATGAATACCAGAAATGAACCTATCTATGTAAGCCTAAGATCTGAGACTATTTCTCAGAAACTAAAACAAAACACTAACAAGAAAGAAAACTGAGATCCGAGTCTCTGAGTGAGTTGTGTACTAGAGAAGTGTACACTGGAAACCACTTAATGACTCAGATCGAGTGGAGAGGAATGATTTCAACTGCTGGAGGCCTGGGGTATTTATAGCAGCTTCCCGGGGGGATTTTTCATCAAAAAATCGATGTGGGACTGGATCTGGGGGTTCGGGACACCCGTCCCAGATTGGGACGCTCGTCCTGATCTGTTGACCAGGTCGGGACGCCCGTCCCGAGTCCTGGACGCCCGTCTCGGTGCTTTGACTGGGTCGGGATGCCCGTCTCGGGTTCGGGACGCCCGTCCTGACCCTTTGACCAAGTCAACATTTCCAAAAATTGCGTTTTTGCCCCAAAATTTACTGTTTACTTTTCACCTGACACTTCCAAAATCATAAAAACTGTGAAATTAAGTAAATAATAAACATTTAAGATCAATTTACTCTCAATTTCACCCTAAATCATATATAAAAACATGTTAAAAATGTGATACGATTTTCGCGTATCAATGAGATATTATTGTCAAAATATTTCTCCAAAAGCGATTGAAAAAAATTGAAGAGGTAAATAAAAAGGCCCTTACTAAATATGTTGAAGGTTTATGTTGGATAATGCACTATTATTACAAAGGAGTTGCTTCGTGGAAATGGTATTATCTCTATCATTATGCACCTTTTGCTTCAGATTTTAGAAATATTGGATCTCAAAGTATATCCTATGAGATTGGAGCTCCCTTTAAACCATTTACTCACATGTTGGCAATTTCTTCTCCACTGGTTCATATTTTTTATTTACCACAGCAATATAGAAAGTTAATAACAGACTCCAATTCACTCATTATAGACTTCTATCCTATTGATTATGAGATTGACCTTAATGGAAAAAGGTACACAACGAAGCTATTCTCAAATTGCCTTTTATAGATGAGCAACGTCTCCTGGAAGCAGTGTCTTCTATTGAAGACACTTTAAAGCCTGATAAAATTTCGTTAAATGCTACAAATTCTGAAATTCTTTTAGAGTCGTCTCTTTCAAATAGTTAGTTAGTGATAATGTGATAGTAAAAAGAAAATATGTTTATGTAATTAGAATATTTTAATATTTATAACTTTTATTTATATTAATAAAATTAATGTATATTTTATTTATTTTGTTTATTTCTTTCCTTTTCTCATTGTGCAATCTGATTAATAATTTAGCAGCGTAACACGATTTCAACGGAAAGATATACTTTCTAATCTTTATTATTATTATTATTTAATATATAATACATAATCCGATTTGTATGCCTTATTTTACTTTACGAAGATATTATATATATATATATATATATATATATATATATATATTAATTCGTCAAAAATTGATCTGACGCCACGTGTCAGTTATCCGGCGTCGTTTGATGGTCTCTCTGCCAAACACTACTATCTGTGTTGCTTATGTGTCGTAGATGGATTGTTATCTTGCAATGCTAGGCCTGCAAAACAGTAAAGTTTACCCGGAGGGTGGAAGGTCTCCGGGAAATCCTCCAATGGTAAAGTCAGTGATTTGATTGAAAGGTGGTTAATTTGACAGAGATTAGTAGAGTAATTTGGCCTTACCCTCATTACCTTTATGGGGGCAGTATTTATAGGGGACAAATCCGCCCTTGCGATAGGTAGGTAGGGTGATTTGTTACGGAAAATCTGGTGGTTACCAGATTTTGTGGAAAATATATGAGATCCCCCCTTTTTAGTAAGACGTTGGGGGATCTTTGACTCTGATCCATTGTGGAGTCAAATGTTGACTGTCGGAGACGGTTCTGGGAGTGTGATAAGTCAGTGGGTCCACCTGAAGTGACCAGTGTGTGCTGACTTCGCCCGCGAGGTGAGGCGGGTTAGCCGTGTGGTCCATCGAGGGGGTTGGTGCGTGGCGAAGTGGGCCCCGTCATGCCATGTCAGGCGGATAGACACGTAAGCCCGGTGGGTCCCATTTGCCTTGTGTAATTTGTCTTGTCAGCATGGGGGTATTTTCATACCTCTCAGTGGCCCCTCATCGAAGTACAAGAGAAAGAAACTCTTTTGCTTCGACGCATTCTCGTGACTCTCGTTGTGAGCGGGTTTGCTTGGCGGACTCGGACCCCTTGGAGGGATAGTCGAAGTCCTTGGCGACGGTTTGTTCTCCTGATGCGGGATCAGGCGTCTATGATGGCAGTTCAGTTATCGAGGAGGCAGTTGACATTTGCGTGTTTTAGAGGTGACGTCGTTTGCGCTTCCCTACGCGCAAGTAATGATGGCGTCGCACGTGAGCTGTCGGTGACTTGACGCTTGGTGTGACTGCGACCCGACTGGAGTCAGGTTCGGGCGAAGCTTGCTGGGGAAGCTTCACCGTTTTTTGAATTTTAACTCCTATAAATAGCTCGGTTGTTTCTTTTGGAAGGACTTTTGCCTTTCCTTCCAAAACCTCTTTGCGAGATTCTGCATTTTCTCTCCAAACTTCCTAAAAATCCTTCTGCTTTCCTTGATTTCTTCTCGGTGATTCGCTCCTTCCTTTGCAACTACTTCAAGGTTTCTTCATCTCCTACACTATCTCAGGTAAAGGGGCATTATTGTTGCCTGTGTTTTCATTTTCTGCACTGTCATTATGCTTTCTATTTAGGTGTTTAAGGGTCTTAGCATGTTTTGTGTTCTGTTTTTTGTGTTGGGGAAATGGTTTTTTTCTGGGTAAATGGCGGTTATGGGCGTTTGGAGTGATTTTAGGATGAGTTTTCGGGTGAGAGGTTTTCTGGGGTGAAGAACTGGTCGAATGCGAAGTGTGGGGACTTTAGTTCTAATAGGTTTTCTTGTTTGTGTTGTAGATATGC
This sequence comes from Asclepias syriaca, assembly GCA_027405835.1. Taxonomy (NCBI): domain Eukaryota; kingdom Viridiplantae; phylum Streptophyta; class Magnoliopsida; order Gentianales; family Apocynaceae; genus Asclepias; species Asclepias syriaca. The sequence continues at coordinate 5,986,027 of CM049929.1, read as the reverse complement.
CGAATTCCGAGAGTTTCGAGGTTCCAGTCCCCTTAGTCGAAGTTGCTTCTAGCCCATCATCATCCGCTTCGCAAAGTAGCTCAGTTCATGAGAGTCCCAAGCCTTCCAATAGTGAGAGATCGGGTTCTGGGAGTGAGAGTACTTCGAGCGGGGAGAGCTCCAGTAATTCAAGTGGAGGGGGTTAGGGAACAGACTCTGAACGGACTCTGGAGATGAATGATGGGGTTTTTGCGGTACCGGGTGTCCAAGTTTCTGCTGAAGGGTCCTTCTCTGGCCCATCTATCCCTGTGGCTATCCCTTTGAACCCTAGGTCGGGTAGGACCACCGATGGCGGAGTGACTGCCACAGGCCTGTCTACTAGAGACTCGTCTGACCCCAGTACCCTCGAGGGCGAGGGTGCAATCTCCGACCATTCCCAAGAACTCCCAAGAACTAAGAACCGGTTGGAGGGGGACTTCGCCTTAAAAAACAACACCATTAGCCTAGATCTCCCCTTGTTGTCCACCGAAATAGATCAGAGTAAATTTAGGTTAATTCACCTTCGAGCATGCGGGGCCATGTCTGACTTTTATATACACATCCCCTACGACCATTTTCTTTCTGGACTTAGCCTACCTTTGGACCCTCCATTCTGCGATTTCCTAAACTTGATCAAGTGCCAGCCCGCTCATGTCTATCCAAACGGGGTTAGGTACTTCGTTTCCCTCACTGTGTTGTGTAGGAGAATAGGTGTAGAAGTCTCCGAACTGTTGTTGAGAACCTTTTTCGCTGTCCTTCGCATGAATAACCTTACCCTATCACTTCGACCCCGTCCAAGTGTAGTCATTCTTTTTGAGCCCCCTCCGAATAAGTTAAGTCAATGGAGGGAGAAGTGGGTCTGTGTGGAGTCCAGAACGGGCTTCCCATTTTACCCCAAATGTAAAGCACTTCGCACCTGGTCTCTTGTGAAGAAGAATACCAGGTATTCTGACTCCGATAGGAAGTTCCTAGAATATATCCAGAGCGAACTAGGAGACAGCCCCAAAAAACCCAGACCAAAATTTTCTTGACTAGCGAACTTATCGCTAACGACAATCGATATGCATGTGGGATAGGCGGGCTGGCGGCGGATGACCGGCGGAGAGAATTGGGCCTCGAAGACACCGAAGAGTACCCCATGTGGAGGCTGCACCCGGGGAGAGTTTTTTCACATGAGTGCCCGGGGTGCTCGAATCCACGGAGGGCGGACTGTCCCGTGGCGAAGGGTAGAGTGGGCTTTACGTTTGGGTCGTTTAACTTGTGTTTTTTCTTTTATTTTGGTCTTCATTCACTAACCCCTTTTTCTCTGACTTCGACAGATATGCTGATGAATTTTCTTGAGCACTGCGAAGCTGACATGAGGGCCCGGGGTGCTGCTATGCAGTGGGCTGCTGCTACCCCAGTCTGGGCAGTTGATCGATCTGCCATCCCAGCTGCTGGGGTCACTTCGTCAGCGGACGCCACGAGCCCCTCTGCTGCAGCTCGTTCCCCGGTTAGACGCTCTCCACCACTTCCTCGGCCCCAAGATCGATCTAAGGGGAAGGAACCCCTACATTCTACTGCTCCGGTGAAGCGCGCCAGGGATGGGGGTGAGCAAGATCCAGCCAGGAAGAGGGCTTCGCAGGGCATCAGCCTGTCGGAGCCCTCCGCGTTGAGGGACATTGCCCTGGCCACAGCACAACGGGCGGCACTCCGGGACCCGCAGGGTGGAAGCTCCCCCGTGACTCCGTCTTGTCCCTGGACCCGGGAGGGCTTCAGGGCACCAGACTCACGGAGGGATCTGGAGAACCTGGCCCTCGAAGTCTAACGGGCCTCTCCTCCCCTGATGAATCTTCCATTGTCCAACCATAGGACGGGGAGGCTCTTTGGGAAGGTAGTTCTACACAGGTCCATGGACTCCAGTCTATCACAGAGCCTTCGACAGGCTGCCATAGGCGTGGAGGACTCCGTCGGGCACATTGGAGCCCATTTATCTCAAGTAAGTTATCAGGACGAAGTGTTTGTACTTTTCCTTATTTTTGTTAACCCATTTCTCATCCTTTTTTCGTTGTTTGTTTTGCATGTCTCAGCCTACATCACCCACCTCTCCAGGATTGCTTCTTCGGCCAACACCTCGCGAGTTCAGGTGGAGGCTTTGGAGAAGAAGTGCGTGGAGTTGGAGAATCAGCTCTCCGCCAAGGACCAATCCTTGGTTGTGGTAGAGGGGAAACTCTGATCGGCTGAAGAGAACGTGGCTCTAGTGGTTGTGGAGAAGGACAGACAGTCCTCAAGCCTAATGATCCTTCAAAGGGCGAATGAGGACTTGAAGGTTCAACTTCGCGACTTTGACCGGCGGCTGAAGGAGGAGGGAGCGAAGAGGCGGGAGGCTGAGTCCAAGGTGGCCCACTTGGAGTCGACGGAGTACACCGCCCGGGTGGTGGATGAGTTTTGGAGCTCGGAGGGGTATGGGGATAAGGTCTACCGGCAAGCCAGCGGATTCTACAATCGGGGATGTGCGCATGCACTCCGCTGCCTGCATCACCTCGTCCCTGACAAGGCGCTGTTGTGCAGAATTTTTGAGGGCACTTATGCTGATCCAGACTTCAGGAGTGGGTGCAACTTCGTCCCATTCACGGAAAGTGAATTGGCGGAGATCGCTGCTTATGATCAGAAGGAAGGAAGGCAGTGGTGTCCGCTTGCGCCTGTCCACCCCGTTTTGGAGGAGCTGTGTGAGCAGCTGAAGGGGGGAGTTGAGGAGGGCGGAGCTGCTGCAGCTGAGGTGACTCCGGTCTCGTTTTCTACCCCTGACGAAGCTCTGTCGGTTCCTGAAGTGCCTACTGTGGCTGCGAAGCCGGAGGTGACGGAGAGGGCAATAATTGTCATGGATGTGGATGCTTCGACCGAAGTTGCCCCTCCTTCGGTTGAAGCTCCACCCTCTCTGTAATAGTTAGGATGGATGTGTTTTTTGTATATTTGTATGTGTTTTAATGCAGCTTGTTGTTTTTGTCTTCTTCTTACTTCGAACTCTTTAGTTGCATGTCGTGTACTTCGTCCAATTTAATAACCCAAGCAGATAACTTAAACGGCTTAAGCAACTTGAACTTCTAAAAAACAACTTGAGCTTTTAACAAGTGTGATGACTCCGGAAATAATAAACCTTCAACAAACTTCTAACAAGTGTGATGACTCCGGAAATAATAAACCTTCAACAAACTTCTAACAAGTGTGATGATTTCGGTAATAAGAATCATGAACCTTTCCCGATGCTTCGCCAAGGAGCAACACGATGTTAAGACAGTAGCTCTGATCCAAGTTAAATTACTCCAATAACGAAACCTGACGACTTCAAAGAATAAACAAAGGGAAAAAATAAAGGGACCTATCCTGTAATGGGTTACAGCGGAGTATTTATTGGTTTTAGTTGACTTCACCGTATTCTCTGTGAGAACTCAGACAAAATATTTCTTCAAGTGGTTGGCGTCCATGGGTTGGGAAGTGTTGTTCCTTCCTGGTCCATGAGATGAAATGTTCCCTGTCGCACTTCGTCTTTGATCAAGTACGGGCCTTCCCAGTTCAGTGTGAGTTTATTTGCAGTGATGTGTCTGGCGGTCCCCTCGATCTTTCGGAGTACCCAGTCTCCGACGCCTAATGGCCTGTTAACCAAATTTTTGTTGTGGGTGAGTTTGGTTGCCAGCTTGAACTTGTCTGCTCTTAGGCGGGCAGTTACTCGTTTTTCTTCTAGTAAGTCCAAATCCAAGCAGCGTTGACACTTATTACTGTCCTTGTCATATGTAGAAATTCTGTAGGAGGGGAGTGCGAGTTCGGCTAGTGAAACCACCTCTGATCCAAAAACAAGGGCATAGGTTGTTTCTCCTGTGGGGCCCTTAGCCGAAGTCCGCACTGCCCATAATGCGGCTAGGAGTTCATCAACCCATTTGTTAGACTTCCCTTCCAGACCCTTTTTCAGTGCGGCAAGGACCAATTTGTTTGCGGCTTCGGCCTATCCGTTTCCTTGAGGGTGGCGACAGATGATTTCCAGTGTTTGATCCCTAGGCGGGTGCACTCCGCCGTGAATTTGGTGGCGAACTGAGTGCCGTGGTCAGATACGATAGCTCGTGGTACTCCGTACCGGCACATGACAAAGTCGTGGAGGAAGTTGAGCTCATTTTCCTCCGTAGGTGTGGCCAGGGGCTTTGCTTCTATCCACTAGGAGAAGTAGTCCACGGCCACGATCAAGTATTCGTGATTTCCGCGGGCCTTAGGGAATTTGCCCATAAGGTCGATTCCCCACATATCGAAAGGCCAAGCTGCCAACATAGGTGTTTGTGGGACCGACGGTAAGCGGGGGATTCTGCCGAACTTTTGGCAAGTATCATAGCGCTTCACGTAGTTTTCCGCGTCCCTTCGTAGTGTCATCCAATAGTAGCCCTGGTTAATCACTTTTTCTGCCAAAGGCCTCGATCTAGGGTGTCCACCGCAGACTCCCTCATGTAATTCTTCTAGAATTGCCTTGGTGAGGTCGGGCGGTACACAGCGGAGAAGTGGTTTGGAGAAAGAGCGACGATACAGGATATCGTTGATCACAGTATATCGGGACGCTCGTTTGTGGATTTTTCTGGCCTTAGCCTTGTCTGCCGGCAGGATATCTGAGGATATGAAGGCCTTCAGCTCGTCGATCCATGTGGGGGAGTCAGGTGTCGAAGTCAGGATCGGCGAGATGTGTTCCGGAGCGGAGATTTGAACTACCTGGACTTCTAGGTCGTTGGGAGCTTCTCCGGATGCTATTTTTGCCAGCTTGTCTGCTACTTCGTTGTGGCTACGGTCTACTTTTGTAAGGGTGAAGTATTGAAACTGAGCAGCTAGTTGGGACACCCTTTCGCGTAGGCCTTTAGATTGTTAGAGTTGACTGTGAACTCGTTGTTGACTTGTCCCACAACAACTTGGGAGTCGCTGAAGACTTTGAGCGATCTCACTCCTGAATCTAAGGCCCATTGCATCCTGATAACCAAGGCCTCGTACTCCGCTTGATTGTTGGACAGGGGGTAGCCGAGTCGGACGCTGCAAACCTCTTCGTGCTGCCCGGAGGGTGATTTTATGGTGGCCCCTACTCCGACTCCCTTTACGTTTACCACTCTGCCCACCATCATTGTCCATGCCTCGTTGGCCGGGAGAGTGAGGGTTATTTCTTTGTCGGGGGTGACTTCGGAGAATGACAGCTCGGCAAAAAAATTCGACAGAGCTTAGGCCTTTATCGCAATTCGGGGTGCGAAAGTGAGGTCCAGGCTGCATAGTTCAATGGACCATCGAAGCATCCTCCCTGATTGGTCCAGCTTGTGAAAGATCTACTTCAGAGGATGGTTAGTGTATACTACTACGGAGTGGGATTCAAAGTACGCCCAGAGTTTTCGGGTGGTGATGTCCATAGCGTAAGCTAATTTCTCAATGTATGAGTAGTGTACTTCGGCATCCCTCAGTACTCTGCTTACGAAATAGATGGGAAGCTGTTTGCCGTCCGTCTCCCGGATTAAGGAAGATGCGATTGCTTGTTGTGAGGCTGATAGGTATAAATATAAGACTTCGCCTGATGTGGGAGCGCTCAATAGTGGTCGGTCCGCCAAGTAGCTCTTTAAGTCTTCCCAGGCTTTCGTGCATTCTTCGTCCCATCGGAAGGTTTTTCCAGCAGTTTTCAAGGCTTTAAAGAATGGCATACACCTCTCGGCGAACTTGGACACAAATCTCCCTAGGGCGGTTATACAGTCGTTAAGTCGTTGTATGTCCTTAACGCATCGGGGCTCGGCTAGGTTCTGTATTGCTTCGATCTTTCGGGGGTTAGCTTCGATCCCCCGCTCGGACATCATAAAGCCGAGAAATTTTCCTGACTTTACTCCGAACATGCATTTCGCCTGGTTGAGCTTCAGTCCGTACTCCGAAAGGGTGGCTAATGTTTCCTCCAAATCATCTAAGTGAGAATGGCCTCGTTTGGTCTTGACGACCATGTCATCCACATACGTTTCCACATTCCGGCCTATGTGACTTCGCAGGATTTTGTTCATCATCCTTTGGTAAGTGGCAGCTACGTTCTTCAGTCCGAACGGCATCATGTCGTAACAGTAGATAGATCCTGCGGCCCGGAAGGATGTGTGGATTTGGTCTTGTGGTCTCATTATGATTTGATGATAGCTGGAGAAGGCGTCCATGAAGGTGAGGAATTCGAATCCCGAAGTGGAGTCCACAAGGGCATCAATGCAGGGTAGTGGGTAATAGTCCTTTGGGCAGGCTTTGTTCAAGTCTGTATAATCTACACACATTTTCTACTTCCCGCTTGCCTTTTTGACCATCACTACGTTGTCCAGCCACGAAGGGTACTCAACTTCATGGATGAATTTCGATTTCAGCAATTTCCAGACCTCGGCTTGCATTCCTTTGAGTTTGTCATCCCCGAATTGTCTGGGTTTTTACTTCACTGGTTTAAACGTGGGGTCGATGTTGAGCCTGTGCTCCGTGATGTCGGGGGAGATTCCGGGCATGTCTTGTGTACGCCAGGCGAAGTTGTGGAGGTGGGTGAAGAGGAACCGGGTCATCTCCTCCTTCATCGATGGTGACATCTCGCTTCCTATCTGGACCTTTTGGTCGGGATAGCTAGGGTGTATCGCGACTTCATCGAACTCTTTTATTTCGGGATTGTCTACGACCGGTAAGAGTGTCGACTGGGCGAGGGTGGTGACTTCTGCATGTTCCCTGGTCGCTACAATTGATCCAACCGTCGCTGGAGGTGGCTCGATTTCCGAGTGATGTCGGGACTTCACCATGTGAGCGAGCAGGCTTCTGGGGCTGCTCTTGACGTAACCCACTCTGCTGCGGGTGGCAAATCAGACTTGTTGATGCGATGTGGAGATGACAAGCTCGAAGGCGGCGTGCGCCGGGGTTTCGAGAATGGCGTTGTAGGGGGAGTCAATGTCTACCACGTAAAATTTGTTCTCTTCTTCGCATGTGCAGGCATCGGAGCCAAGAGTGACTTTAATCTTGACCGTCCCCTTCACATTGATCTTGTGAGCGGTGAAGCCTTCCAGGATCATATTGCTGGGTTTCAAGTGACTGTCATTCATCCCTATTTCCTTGAAACACTTGTGGTACAGGATATTTTTGGTGGCTCCGGTATCGATCAGTACTCTTTTGACTCGGCATCTATCGATTCCTTATCTGGTCATGCCCACTTCGAGGACGATGGGAGTGACACGGGCCTCTTCGTTCAGCTCGAGGTTTTGATCAAAGAAGACAATTGGCTCGTGAGGGAACGTGCCAAAGTGAGACCCCAGAGAAGGCTTACTCAAATTATAGATTTTCCGCTTTATCTTCTTGATGGATTTGTACCTAGGGGTTATGACATCGATTACTCGATTGGGCTTTCCTTCGGGTTATTTGTCCGGTTCGCGCTCCTTCTACTGCTCACCTCGGGCTAGCCTTTCGATCATTCACTTGTGCTGATAGCAGTTCTTGGTCGTGTGTCCATAGTCCTGGTGAAAGTCGCAAAACTTCGCGTTGTCCCGGATAGATCGGCTGGAGGTCCGTGCTGATGCGGACTCCCTCACTCCGAGCTTCTCCCTAACGGTGGCGATGAGATTTTCCTTGGACTTCATCGGGGTGGCCGCTTCGGTCCTTCGCGTCCTGTTCTTGCCCTGTCGGTCCTGGGGGATGTTTCTCTGTACCTTTCTTTTTTCCGGTAGTGTGATCCTAGAGAGCTCCCTTCGGCAAGGGCAACCTTTCGGGCCACACTGAACACTTTGCCGATGGTCTCGGGCTTGCAGAGTTGGAGTTCGGTGTACAGCATTTTCGATCGAAAGTCGCCCTCGAAGCAGGTGATAGCTGTGTCTTGGGTAATTCCGTCGATCTCATCGTGCACCTTCTTGAAACGCTCTAGGTATTCGAGTAGCGTTTCATCAACCTTTTGCTTGACGTTGGCGAGATCGCCTCTAGTCTTGGGGATTGTGCCCGATGTGCTGAATTTATCCAAGAAGGACTTCTCAAGCATCTTCCAAGAGTCAATCGAACCTGGTTTCAGAGAACTGAACCAAGTCAGGGCTCTATCAGTCAGGGTGCCGGGGAAGGCCTTGTATAGTATCGCTTCGTCAGTCGTTACGAGGTCCATGGATGACCTGTATCTGCAAATGTGTTCGCCGGGTCTACTTTGACCGGTGTATAGGACGAATGATGGGATTTTCAATTGTAGGTCTGGTATGGTGAGGTGGATCCACTCCGCAAAGGGCCCGGTGTGGGCTGGTCGGTTCTTCTTCGTCTTGTTCTTTCGGGTTGGCTCCGGACTCCGTTCCCATCTATTCCGCTTTGGGTGATGTCCGTTACGGCGGTCCCTTTCTCTGTTTGGCTGGCTGGACGGTTGGCTCTCACCCACTTCGTTGATTGAGTGAAGCGGTTTTTGGCGGATGTGTTCTGGCTCCTCGTCTGCCGACTCACCCCATTTCTGGATCGCGGGGGTAGAATTTCTGCGGGGTCCCTATCGTCGTCAGAAAAGGGAGGGGGCGAGAGGCCTTGGCGGCGGTATGCAGAGCAGAGTTGCTTCCATTGTTTCGAAAAGTCGCGCTCCGCTCGGAGCCGTTTGATTTCTTTCCGTAGGTCTTCAACCTCCTCGGCCCGTCCGTTCTCCGTTGTCCGCTTTTCATTGAGATGGTCGCGGAGGTCAGGCGACTTGCGGGATGAGCCGCGGGGGCCTAGGCACTTAATGACTGACCGTGGTTGCGGTCAATCAGGGACGGAGGATTGAGCCGCGCGATGAGTCTCATGGTGGGACATGGGAACCGTGGTGTCAGGGCGACTTCTGTGATCACTCGATCGTCATGACATCCTGATCTTGAGTTGCTGAAAGGTGGGAAAATAGGATACTTACGTTTCCCGGTAACAGAACCAAACTAATTTGTCAAAAATTGATCTGACGCCACGTGCCGGTTATTCGGCGTCGTTTGATGGTCTCTCTACCAAACACTACTATATGTGTTGCTTATGTGTCGTAGATGGATTGTTGTCTTGCAATGCTAGGCCTGCAAAACAGTAAAGTTTACTCGGAGGGTGGAAGGTCTCCGGGAAACCCTCCGATGGTAAAGACAGTGATTTGACTGAAATGTGGTTAATTTGACAGAGATTAGTAGAGTAATCTGGCCTTACCCTCATTACCTTTATGGAGGCGGTATTTATAGGGGACAAATCCGCCCTTGCGATAGGTAGGTCGGGTGATTTGTTACGGAAAATCTGGTAATTACCTGATTTTGTGGAAAATATATGAGATCCCCTTTTTAGTAAGACGTTGGGGGATCTTTGACTGTGATCCATTGTGGAGTCAAATGTTGACCGTCGGAGACGGTTCTAGGAGTGTGATAAGTTAGTGGGTCCACCCGAAGTGACCAGTGTGTGCTGACTTTGCCCACGAGGTGAGGCGGGTTAGCCGCGTGGTCCATCGAGGGGGGTTGGTGCGTGGTGAAGTGAGCCCCGTCATGCCATGTCAAACGAATAGACACGTACGCCCGGTAGGTCTCATTTGCTTTGTGTAATTTCTTGTCAGTATGAGGTATTTTTATATCTATATATATATATATATATATATATATATATATTGAAAAATAAGCATTTAAAATTTCTTGTTTCTCCTTGCTTATATAACGCGATTTCTTTTGACTTTTTTTTTCTTTATCTTAATTCCTTTTGACTCTATCATAAATTTTTATTTTTAAAAAAATATAATTTAATAACATTTTGAGCAATCATAAAAATTTATTTGAAAATGTAATTTTCAAATTTGATTTAAACAAGTAGGATTTTTTTTTTTCTATTATATTATCATCAATGCTCGGTTCTCGATAACATTGAAAGCACTTGTAATCTAAAAGAAATTAATCAAGTATTTAACGAGAATCTTGGCAACACATTACCTTTAATATTATAATTAAAGTAATTAAAATTTTGTTTTAAAAAAATTTAATATATGATAATTATAAGCAGAGATGAAGACTAAAAATATGGTGCCCAACTTGCGATGATATTTTTCTTTTGAAATTTTCATGGAGATCCGCAATTGACTTGTCTCTTTCTGATTTAACAAATTAATAATTTAAGGAATCTGGCTTTGGGAGGTCGACAGCCACGAAAACTTTATTAAAAACAAAACATATTTATCGTTAATCGGAAAATTTATGCACCAAAACTATGTACAATTTGTAATAGAATCTTTATATTTGTTTTTTAAAAAAAAGGAAAAAAAAAATACAACGAAAAAATTTCAATAAATAAATTTTTTTATTAAATAAAAAAATTTCTTGCTCTTGTAACAAATAAAAAGAAAAAAATGGAGTAAGTACATATGAAAATTTTATCCGTCAAAATAATAACTAATCAATTAATTAATATTATTAATATATATATTTTTTCAAAACATCCTTCCTTATCCAGGACGTAATTTCTATTTTTTTTTAATTTAAATCCTTTTTTCTTTAAATTTAATTTTATTTCTTTCCCCTCTTACATTTTTTTATTTTAAAATATTTTTTGACGTGTGGAGTAGGAGATATTTTTGACAATAGTAAATCGTCATCCTCCATTCGTCCTTATCTGATAATGGAATATTGCGGCCAATCTAATTTGAAGAATTTTATTTATTAATATTTATCCTCGGATTTTTCAGCCACATTCAATGTATTTTCCTTAATTATATATGTTTTTTAAGGTTTAAGGTGTAATTAATATAGAAAGAAATAATCTAAACCCATTACTTGTAAAAATTGTGGACAAATTGGACGTTATGCTAATAAGTGTTGGTCCAAAAAGAAAAAGAAAATTAATAATCTGAATATTTCAGAAGAATTAAAAGATACTTTGTGTCAAATATTAATAACACAAACCTTTAAATAAAGTATTAAAATAAACCTTAATTAGTATGGTATCTGAGTCATGGTTTAAAGTCGTGTCAGTATATCACATAAATTAAAATTAATGAATATTATTAAAAGAAAAGACAAAGAAACTGTCAAAAACAGTATATGTGAAGAACAGGAAATCCCTAGAAATCTAGAGGATTTAAATAGGTGGACTATCCCAAAAATAGATCAAAAAATCATTTATAAATTTGGTATGTTTGATAAACTTAGTTTCACACAGTTAGTTAAAACTACAGAATAAACAATCCATTTACATAATGATAATATGACACTACAACTTTTAAATACACACGATTTGTATAAATACAAATCTACACATAAATTTATCCATATCGGATTAGTTCAGGTAGCATTAAAACCTTTAACATTAGAAGGTTTACCTGAGAGTTTTCTACTGACTTTAAGAGATGGTAGAAACCTAAACTTGAAATAATCCCTAATAGGTATTATGCAATCCAGTCTTGCTCATGGAGCAATCTATTTCAATGTTTATTCTAATTTATCATTGTCATTAACTGACATAAACATTTTAGATGCTTTGAGTTTGAATATTCAAGCATATGGATATAATTATATTCCAGGTAGTGAAATAATTGTTATCTGCTATAGAGTTTATTATAAACTTTTATACACACTAAATCCTCAGTGTAAAATGGTAGATAAACCGAAAAATGAAACCATTCTAATAGAATCCAACTTTAGTAGATCAAATATAACAACTAGAAGAACAATTAAATGGGAGGAAATTGAATTCCCTGAATCATGGACTATTGAGCATGCACTCCCGGCTCAATCGGTTAATAATAGAACTCCAACAAATATTTCACAGACTCCAGATGGTAGGGTCCAAATTCAATTTGAACCTAATAGAAATTCATGGACATCAAGATCTGATAGATCTTATTCCTCACACTCACATATATCTCCTCTAGATTACCAGGTAAGATCACCTTCTAGGAAGTCCACTTCTAGTGTTCGTCCTAGTCAAAATCATCCTGAAAATTCTTCAAGGGTTGAAGACTTGCATATATCTTCTGACAATATAGTCAGAGGTTTGTATTCAACCCCAGTAGATCCAAATATATCTGTATCTGAAATGAATTTTTCTATTTAATGGATTATAGACAAAAAATAAATTTTCAGCCCAGGCTCTACGGCTAGGGCCATAATCCAACAAGAATTTAATTTACCCAGATGGGAACCATTTAAAAAATGGTTTTTAGAAAATTTTATTCCTTCAGATAGAAAATATTTTGCTGAACAATTTTATAAACATTTATCAGAAAAAAATGAAATGATTTCATTTGTACCTTGGTTTCTAACCAGTTATTTTAGTAACTATCTTTCTGTATTAGAAAAAACTTTCCAACTTCAAAATGGTTCGGCGGTTCAATCCATTTTTCCACCCCTACATCCTTATTATATAGAACATAATAATGAAATCAGGCATTATAGTGCATTTCAAAAACTATTTGACAGTAATATTTTACCTATCACTACAAATCATCTAAATAATATAATAAGACAACAAAATCATATGAATTTATATGTTCATGTTCTCGGTGAACAGATTTTGTCTCTACATGATAGGGTAGAGAATATTCTAGCAGAATTTAAACGGTATATACATCAGGAAATTCAAACCCAATAAGTTGTTGTAGCCACACCTAGTATGCAGCCACCACCTCAAATATCTGATTTTAAATTAAAATCTACATCAGATTTAGAAAAATTATTTGAAGATAAATTTAAGAATTTAAGTCTTCATAGAGGAAGAATTTGAAAAATTAATTAGTCAATCTTCCAACTATAAACAAGTCATAAAATTTCAAAATTTCAGGATATACCCACTATTATGATGTATTATTATCCACGTCCTACACCTCAGGATGTCTTGTTAGAAGAACAAGATTGGATAAATACCAATTAAACAAATTTATGAATGGAATATAGATGGTTATACTAAAAAACATATATATAATGTTATTCATAGAATGCTAATGTACAGTAATATCTGTAAACAAAATAGTAATACGGATAAAGCTATTGCAAATATGATTATAGCTGGTTTTACTCGTCAATTAAAAGGCTGGTAGGATAATTATCTAACCAAAGAAAATTAACAACAAATCCTGACTGCTGTCAAGACAGAGGGAGATAGTAGACCTATGGAACATTCAGTTTATACAATGATAGTCAATATTGTCGAACATTTTACTAGTCGATGGTTTGAAAATAGTGAAACCATTAGGACTTTATTACAAAATTTGAGATGTCCAACTTTAACATCTTTTAGGTGGTATAAAGACACTTTCCTAAGCAGAGTTTTGGAGCTTCCAGAAGCTAATAGTGCTCACTGAAAGTCTAAGTTTATAGATGGTTTACCCTCTCTATTTGTTGAAAGAGTAAGAAAAACATTAAGAAAAGATAAAGTTGCTATAGATTATAGCAATTACACTTATGGCAAGTTAATTGGAACTTGTGTTCAGGAAGGATTAGCTTTATGTAATGAAATTAAGTTGAATTAACAACTTAAAAAACATAATCTGACAGAAAAGAATCAATTAGGTGAATTATGTGGCCAATTTGGCATGGAAACTATTTCATCCAGTAAAAATAAACACCCTAAAAAATATAAAAATAAGGATAATAAAAAAACCTCCTTATAGGAAAAAGCATAAAAAATCTAGGGAAAAAAGAATAGAAAAGAAAAATTATAGAAAACAGGTTAGAGAATCATCTAAACCCATTACTTGTAAAAATTGTGGAAAAATTGGACATTATGCTATTAAGTGTTGATCCAAAAAGAAAAAAAAAATTAATAATCTGAATATTTCAAAAGAATTAAAAGATACTTTGTGTCAAATTTTAATGACATGTGAAGATTCTGAGAGTGAATCTAGTTCTCCAAATGATCATATCGAAAATATTAATGATGAGTCAACATCAATAGATTCTTCTTCAGACTCTGCTTGTGAACCATGTAGGTAGGGATTAAGTTGTGTTAAAAACTTAGATAAATCAAAATCTGAATCAGAAAACATGTATAAATTACATGCTCAGTTCCAAGAAATTAATATTTTGACTCAAGATAATATCCTAGACATATTAAAAATGATTAAAGACCCTATAATTAGGTCACAAATTTTAGATCGGGTAAATATACCTACGACTTCATCATCTCCTAAAATATTAGAAACAGTTCATAATACTGAACCATATACTTTGGCAGAAGCCAAAAGACTATTGAGAGAAAAACAAAGTCATCTTAGTCCAACAACATTACAAGACTTAGCTAATGAAGTAGCACAATTAAAATCTAAAATTCAGAATTTGAAGAATAATAATAATCATCTAGAAAGTCGTATAATATCCTTAGAAAAGGGTAGACAAATAGTAGAAATTCCTAATATTCCTTCACCATTAATAATGACAGAGTCTGATAACTTTTTATCTACCTTAGAAGTAATAACATCTCAAAAATTGTTTGTTAGAATTTCTCTGATGATAGATGGAAACTTTCATAAAGAACTAATTGATTTAATTGATAGTGGAGCAGATTTAAATTGTATACATGAAGGATTAATTCCAACCAGGTATTTTCATAAAATTACTCATTCTCTTAGTTCTGCGAATGGTCAAAGAATAAAAATAAGTTATAAAATACCTCAGGCTTTTATCTGTAAACACCAGAAGTGTATCCCTACTAGTTTCTTATTGGTAAAAGACCTAACTAATCAAGTTATACTCGGAACTCCTTTCCTAAAGAAAATATTTCCTTTAGTTAAGGTAGATCAAGAAGGTCATATAGGTACCTATGATAATAAACAAATTAGGTTTTCCTTCATAACTGAACCTTTAACTAGAGTTCTTAATCAAATCAAAGATTCTTTTATAAAGAATAAACAGACTCAGATTAATTTCTTAAAACAAGAAATTCAAATTTTATCATTATCTGATAAACTTAAAAATCTTAAATTACAGGAAAAGATACAAATAATTCATCATAGATTTTCCTTAGAAATTTGTAATGATCATCCAAATGCTTTTTGGAGTAGAAAGAAACATATAGTTTCTCTCCCCTATGAAGATCATTTTAGTGAGGGTAATATTCCTACTAAGGCTAGACCGTGTCAGATGAATACAGAATATCAAAAGCTATGCATTCAAGAAATTCATAATTTGTAAAATAGAGGCCTAATTAGATCTTCTAAATCTCTTTGGTCATGTACATCATTTTATGTTAATAAAAATGCAGAAAAAGAAAGAGGTATACCCAGATTAGTAATAAACTACAAGCCTTTAAATAAAGCATTAAAATGGATTAGGTATCATATTCCTAATAAAAAGGATTTATTAGATCGACTTTATAATTCGATAATATTTTCCAAATTTGATTTAAAATCTGGATATTGGCAAATCCAGATACAGGAAACAGATGTTTATAAAAGAGCCTTTAATGTACCTTTTGGACAATACAAATGGAAGGTAATGCCTTTTGGGCTTAAAAACGCCCCTTCTGAATTTTAAAAATTATGAATGATATTTTTAATCCTTATAGGGATTTTATTATTGTTTACATTGATGATATATTAGTATTCTCTCAGAATATTGAACAACACTTCAAGAATTTATCAATGTTCAAACAAATTATCATAGATAATGGTTTAGTCATTTCTAAGCCTAAAATGACTTTATTTCAAGAAACCGTTAGGTTTCTAGGTCATAATATATCTAGAGGACAAATATATCTACAGCTCAAACTGTCTGGAACACACTAGCCCAATTCTTACCCCCTAAGTGTAAGCAGCATTTACAAGATGATCAACCTTTCAAATTGTAGTTACAAAAAATTTTTACTGATCACACCAACCTATTCTTAAACATTCCCTGGAGCTCAATTTTTGGCTTTAGTTATTGGTTATTATAGAAGACTAGGAATAAAACTGTTATTCAGAATATTATGCAAGATACACCAAGCTTACATCACATACTTAAATTAGCTTCAGAATTCATTAATATTAAAAATATACATAAGTTAGCATCTCCTACAACTATTACACATCATGTCAAATGGTACAGCACTATATATCAAACTTAATATTGATGGTGCTTTCACATCAACCAAATATCATGGAGGAGTTGGAGGTATATTTAGGGATACATAAGGTAAATGGATACTTGGATTTTCTTATGGATTCCACTGTTCATCAAGAAATCAAGCTGAATTTCAAGCACTGAATTTAAAAATTAACTCAGATACTCAGATATTAATCCAATCAGCTTCCATTAACTTTGGTACTCTTCAGATAGCTTCTCCATCAACTCCGAAACTTCACCTTTAGTCATGTCTTTTGGGAAGTAAATTAAGTTGCTTTTAATAATGATGTAATTCACAATGTGTGTCAAAAATTTGTTATAACTGGCTACTTTACTTTACTTTTTTTTTTTTTTAAGATTTATTTGGCTCTTCTATTAGATATATTTCCATATTGTAAAAAATAAATTAATTAATTAATGCGTATGTTGATGCCAACAAAAATGCAAATCTTCTTGAAAATTGGGCTTGGGCTTGGCTCCAATAATTGGATTTCTATGGAAAAAATTAACCGGCTTTAGATCAAAACCAGAGAGGTTCAGTTGACAGATAGTTTATTAAGTTATCTAACATCACCTTTAATCCTCACGATAAGGTATTTATAGGAATAAACAATTCTGAGAAATAGGTACGTAATGAAGAATTTGATAGTTATCAAATTTTGAAATATCTCACTGTTATAGAGATATTTGTGAGATACTTTTAATCGAGTAATGTTAAGATAAACTGTTGGTCAAAAGATATTCTTCGATGAATATTTTAGAAGAATCTTGACTAGCCAGTAGTCAGGATATTGGCGAAGTGGATTGCTTGAGAGGTGAAACTGCGGACTTCAGTGCATTGTTTAGCGGAGTTGTGGGTTCTAATATGCTCGGCGGACGGACACGTCAGATCTTCCATTTCACGTCAATACATGATATTTTTATACTTATCAATATATATAAATTATAAAATGAGAAACAAGATTAAAAGAGTGAATGATTAATTGGAATATGGAGGAAATCCCCAATGAAATCAGAAAACAAGATTGATTGCAGAAAATATCCATTTCATAAGAAAAATTATGTGTAACAAAATATATTGTATAAAATGTTTATGATAATTTTAATATTCATCAAATATTTCTGAGTTGAACTTATCTAAAATAAATCTTTTAAAATTTAAATTTTTAAAAAATTCTCTAATTTAAAAATAAAAAAATAAAATTTACTTATATATTTAAAATATATATAAAACTTTAAATATATATTTAAAATAATATTATATAAAATGTCATTATCTATAATATATAATTTTATAATTTTTTAACTGTATTTTGAGTACATTCAAAAAAAATTGCATTTTGAATATTTAAAAGAAAAAGAAAAAGGAAGAGGTAGTTACCAATACGACACTGCTTTTTTCTTTTCTTTTTTTTTAAATAATAATTTCTCCTGGATATTCGAGTCCTGACACTGCTTTTTCTTTTTTCTTTTTTTTTTTAAATAATAAATTTCTCCTGGATATTCGGGTCCTGCAGAATCAGAAAATGCCGCTCAAAACAAATCAAAATCTTAATAATCCTGTATATATCTTACTATAAAATCAATTTTCCTCTCTTCCTATTTTTTCATCCTTTCTTCCTTTGATCGTCTTCTCAAAAGTTCTTTCCTAACCATAAACAATGGGAATTCCATTTCTCTATAATTGGTTTGCTCTCAAATATCCATCTATGTTTGTTAACCCAAATTCAATTTCTCATAATAATTTTTATGATAATATTTATCTCGATAACACATCAATATTATATGAAATTTTACATCTAATTGACCGTGATTCTCATGTAACTTTAGATGAAGTTTTTTCGCGACTATATAATCATATGGATGTCATCTTCACAATGGCTCGCCCTCGCAAACTTGTTTTCATGGCACTCGATGGGGTTTCGCCTCGAGCCAAGATGAACCAACAGCGTTCTAAGCGTTTCCGAGCAGCTAAGTTAGCTGCTGATGCAGCACTCGAAGAATCTAAATTACGGGATGAATTTCAAAAGGCATGTAAGATATTAACTTCAAAAAAAATTATGGGGATTTATTTTTCTCATCTTGTGGCTCCTAGAACTAGTTTTATGACTAGTGTATCTGATGCTTTGAAATATTAAGCTACTAATAAATTAAATAATGATCCCAATTGGAAGAATATTAAGGTTATTATTTCAGATGCTAATGTCCCCGGAGAAGGAGAGCATAAAATTATGACTTTTATAAGAAAACAAAAGAATTCTTGTGGATATGATCCTAATGCAAGCCACTGTGTTTATGGGTCAGATAGTGATTTAATAATGCTAGGTTTAGCTAGCCATGAGAATAATTTTTCAATTCTTAGAAATGCGGTGGTTTCTAGATTTACACTACTGAAAGATAAAGAATTTGGGGAAAGAATTAAGACAAATACCTACCAATTTATCAATTTATGGATATTTAAAGAATATTTCAGACGTGAGATTACAAATTCAGAATTAAGATTTGAGAATGACTTTGAGCGTCAAATTGATGACTTTGTCTTGATGTGCTTCTTTTTGGGTAATGATTTTCTGTCCAATATACCGAATATTGACATAAATGAAGGAGCTATTGACTTAATGATTTCACTTTATAAAAATTTTGCTGAGGCAAGTTATTATCTTACAGAATCATGCAAGCCAAATTTAAATAGTTTGAAAAAATTTATTATAGATCTTGGCTCACATGAACATAAAATATTCAAAGAAAGAGCTATGGAGTATAAAGCTGTATTGGAGGAAACAAGGAGAGATAAAAGAGCTAATCCACCTTCTTATTTGAATGTTGGTTATAGTCCCTTTTTTTCTAACACGAGAATGGAAATCTCGAAAAACAAGATGTATCAAAATAAGAATGAATTAAAAAGAAAGTTGAAATTTTTACTTCTCAAAAAATCAGATAGTTTTGACCCTGAATATAATTTGAAAGAAGATAGTATTCAATTGGGGGTAACTGGATGGAAGATGAGATATTATTGTCAAAAATTGTCTCCAAAAGCGATTGAAAAAATTGAAGAGGTAAAGAAAACGACAGTTACTAAATATGTTGAAGGTTTATGTTGGATAATGCACTACTATTACAAAGGAGTTGCTTCGTGGAAATGGTATTATCCCTATCATTATGCACCTTTTGCTTCAGATTTTAGAAATATTGGATCTCAAAGTATATCCTATGAGATGGGAGCTCCCTTTAAACCATTTACTCACATGTTGGCAATTTCTTCTCCCCTCTCTAATTTTCTTTATCTACCACAGTAATATAGAAAATTAATAACAGATCTCAAATCACCGATTAAAGACTTCTATCCTATTGATTATGAGATTGACCTTAATGGAAAAAGGTACACAACCGAAGCTATTCTCAAGTTGCCTTTTGTAGACGAGCAAAGCCTCCTTGAAGCAGTATCTACAATTGAAAACACTTTAAAGGAACATGAAATTTTATTAAATTCTACCAATACTGAAATTGTTTTAGAGTCGTCTCTTTCGAGTAATTAGTTAGTGATAGTGTGATAGTAAAAAGAAAATATGTTTATGTAATTAGAATATTTTAATATTTATAACTTTTATTTATATTAATAAAATTAATGTATATTTTATTTATTTTGTTTATTTCTTTTCTTTTCTTATTGTGCAATCTGATTAATAATTTAGGAGCTTAACACGATTTCAACTGAAAGATATACTTTCTAATCTTTATTATTATTATTATTTAATATATAATACATAATCCGATTTGTATGTCTTATTTTACTTTACGAGTATATATATATTATATATATATATATATATATATATAATATATATTATTATATTAAATTACAAAGCTATATAATTATTTCTTAATAGGTATATATGTGTGTATATATATATATTGAAAAATAAGCATTTAAAATTTCTTGTTTCTCCTTGCTTATATAACGCGATTTCTTTTGACTTTTTTTTTCTTTATCTTAATTCCTTTTGACTCTATCATAAATTTTTATTTTTTAAAAATATAATTTAATAACATTTTGAGCAATCATAAAAATTTATTTGAAAATGTAATTTTCAAATTTGATTTAAACAAGTAGGAATTTTTTTTTCTATTATATTATCATCAATGCTCGGTTCTCGATAACATTGAAAGCACTTGTAATCTAAAAGAAATTAATCAAGTATTTAACGAGAATCTTGGCAACACATTACCTTTAATATTATAATTAAAGTAATTAAAATTTTATTTTAAAAAAAATTAATATATGATAATTATAAGCAGAGATGAAGACTAAAAATATGGTGCCCAACTTGCGATGATATTTTTCTTTTGAAATTTTCATGGAGATCCGCAATTTACTTGTCTCTTTCTGATTTAACAAATTAATAATTTAAGGAATCTGGCTTTGGGAGGTCGACAGCCACGAAAACTTTATTAAAAAAAAAACATATTTATCGTTAATCGGAAAATTTATGCACCAAAACTTTGTACAATTTGTAATAGAATCTTTATATTTGTTTTTTTAAAAAAAGGGAAAAAAATACAACGAAAAAATTTCAATAAATAAATTTTTTTATTAAATAAAAAAATTTCTTGCTCTTGTAACAAATAAAAAGAAAAAAAAGGAGTAAGTACATATGAAAATTTTATCCGTCAAAATAATAACTAATTAATTAATTAATATTATTAATATGTTTTTTTTCAAAACATCCTTCCTTATCCAGGACGTAATTTCTATTTTTTTTAATTTAAATCCTTTTTTCTTTAAATTTAATTTTATTTCTTTCCCCTCTTACATTTTTTTATTTTAAAATATTTTTTGACGTGTGGAGTAGGAGATATTTTTGACAATAGTAAATCGTCATCCTCCATTCGTCCTTAACTGATAATGGAATATTGCGGCCAATCTAATTTGAAGAATTTTATTTATTAATATTTATCCTCGGATTTTTCAGCCACATTCAATGTATTTTCCTTAATTATATATGTTTTTTAAGGTTTAAGGTGTAATTAATATAGAAAGAAATAATCTAAATCCATTACTTGTAAAAATTGTGGACAAATTGGACATTATGCTATAAGTGTTGGTCCAAAAAGAAAAAGAAAATTAATAATCTGAATATTTCAGAAGAATTAAAAGATACTTTGTGTCAAATATTAATAACACAAACCTTTAAATAAAGCATTAAAATAAACCTTAATTAGTATGGTATCAGAGTCATGGTTTAAAGTCGTGTCAGTATATCACATAAATTAAAATTAATGAATATTATTAAAAGAAAAGACAAAGAAACTGTTAAAAACAGTATCCGTGAAGAACAGGAAATCTCTAGAAATCTAGAGGATTTAAATAGGTGGACTATCCCAAAAATAGATCAAAAAATCATTTATAAATTTGGTATGTTTGATAAACTTAGTTTCACACAGTTAGTTAAAACTACAGAATAAACAATCCATTTACATAATGATAATATGACACTACAACTTTTAAATACACACGATTTGTATAAATACAAATCTACACATAAATTTATCCATATCGGATTAGTTCAGGTAGCATTAAAACCTTTAACATTAGAAGGTTTACTTGAGAGTTTTCTACTGACTTTAAGAGATGGTAGAAACCTAAACTTGAAATAATCCCTAATAGCTATTATGCAATCCAGTCTTGCTCATGGAGCAATCTATTTCAATGTTTATTCTAATTTATCATTGTCATTAAGTGACATAAACATTTTAGATGTTTTGACTTTGAATATTCAAGCATATGGATATAATTATATTCCAGGTAGTGAAATAATTGCTATCTGCTATAGAGTTTATTATAAACTTTTATACACACTAAATCCTCAGTGTAAAATGGTAGATAAACCGAAAAATGAAACCATTCTAATAGAATCCAACTTTAGTAGATCAAATATAACAACTAGAAGAACAATTAAATGGGAGGAAATTGAATTCCCTGAATCATGGACTATTGAGCATGCACTCCCGACTCAACCGGTTAATAATAGAACTCAACAAATATTTCACAGACTCCAGATGGTAGAGTCCAAATTCAATTTGAACCTAATAGAAATTCATGGACATCAAGATCTGATAGATCTTATTCCTCACACTCACATATATCTCCTCTAGATTACCAGGTAAGATCACCTTCTAGGAAGTCCACTTCTAGTGTTCGTCCTAGTCAAAATCATCCTGAAAATTTTTCAAGGGTTGAAGACTTGCATATATCTTCTGACAATATAGTCAGAGGCTTGTATTCAACCCCAGTAGATCCAGATATATCTGTATCTGAAATGAATTTTTCTATTTAATGGATTATACACAAAAAATAAATTTCCAGCCAGGCTCTACGGCTAGGGCCATAATCCAACAAGAATTTAATTTACCCAGATGGGAACCATTTAAAAAATGGTTTTTAGAAAATTTTATTCCTTCAGATAGAAAATATTTTGCTGAACAATTTTATAAACATTTATCAGAAAAAAAATGAAATGATTTCATTTGTACCTTGGTTTCTAACCACTTATTTTAGTAACTATCTTTCTGTATTAGAAAAAACTTTCCAACTTCAAAATGGTTCGGTGGTTCAATCCATTTTTCCACCCCTACATCCTTATTATATAGAACATAATAATGAAATCAGGCATTATAGTGCATTTCAAACACTATTTGACAGTAATATTTTACCTATCACTACAAATCATCTAAATAATATAATAAGACAACAAAATCATATGAATTTATATGTTCATGTTCTCGGTGAACAGATTTTGTCTCTACATGATTGGGTAGAGAATATTCTAGCAGAATTTAAACGTATATACATCAGGAAATTCAAACCCAATAAGTTGTTGTAGCCACACCTAGTATACAGCCACCACCTCAAATATCTGATTTTAAATTAAAATCTACATCAGATTTAGAAAAATTATTTGAAGATAAATTTAAGAATTTAAGTCTTCGTAGAGGAAGAATTTGAAAAATTAATTAGTCAATCTTCCAACTATAAACAAGTCATAAAATTTCAAAATTTCAGGATATACCCACTATTAGGATGTATTATTATCCACGTCCTACACCTCAGGATGTCTTGTTAGAAGAACAAGATTGGATAAATACCAATTAAACAAATTTATGAATGGAATATAGATGGTTATACTGAAAACCAGATATATAATGTTATTCATAGAATGCTAATGTACAGTAATATCTGTAAACAAAATGATAATACAGATAAAGCTATTGCAAATATGATTATAGCTGGTTTTACTGATCAATTAAAAGGCTGGTAGGATAATTATCTAACCAAAGAAAATCAACAACAAATCCTGACTGCTGTCAAGACAGAGGGAGATAGTAGACCTATGGAGCATTCAGTTTATACAATGATAGTCAATATTGTCGAACATTTTACTAGTCGGTGGTTTGAAAATAGTGAAACCATTAGGACTTAATTACAAAATTTGAGATGTCCAAATTTAACATCTTTTAGGTGGTATAAAGACACTTTCCTAAGCAGAGTTTTGGAGCTTCCAGAAGCTAATAGTGCTCACTGAAAGTCTAAGTTTATAGATGGTTTACCCTCTCTATTTGCTGAAAGAGTAAGAAAAACATTAAGAAAAGATAAAGTTGCTATAGATTATAGCAATTACACTTATGGCAAGTTAATTGGAACTTGTGTTCAGGAAGGATTAGCTTTATGTAATGAAATTAAGTTGAATTAACAACTTAAAAAACATAATCTGACAAAAAAGAATCAATTAGGTGAATTATGTGGCCAATTTGGCATGGAAACTATTTCATCCAGTAAAAATAAACACCCTAAAAAAATATAAAAATAAGGATAATAAAAAAACCTCCTTATAGGAAAAAGCATAAAAAATCTAGGGAAAAAAGAATAGAAAAGAAAAATTATAGAAAACAGGTTAGAGAATCATCTAAACCCATTACTTGTAAAAATTGTGGAAAAATTGGACATTATGCTAATAAGTGTTGATCCAAAAAGAAAAAAAAATTAATAATCTGAATATTTCAGAAGAATTAAAAGATACTTTGTGTCAAATTTTAATGACATGTGAAGATTCTGAGAGTGAATCTAGTTCTCCAAATGATCATATCGAAAATATTAATGATGAGTCAACATCAATAGATTCTTCTTCGAACTCTGCTTGTGAACCATGTAGGTAGGGATTGAGTTGTGTTAAAAACTTAGATAAATCAAAATCTAAATCAGAAAACATGTATAAATTACATGCTCAGTTCCAAGAAATTAATATTTTAACTCAAGATAATTTCCTAGACATATTAAAAATGATTAAAGACCCTATAATTAGGTCACAAATTTTAGATCCGGTAAATATACCTACGACTTCATCATCTCCTAAAATATTAGAAACAGTTCATAATACTGAACCATATACTTTGGCAGAAGCCAAAAGACTATTGAGAGAAAAACAAAGTCATCTTAGTCCAACAACATTACAAGACTTAGCTAATGAAGTAGCACAATTAAAATCTAAAATTCAGAATTTGAAGAATAATAATAATCATCTAGAAAGTCGTATAATATCCTTAGAAAAGGGTAGACAAATAGTAGAAATTCCTATATTCCTTCACCATTAATAATGACAGAGTCTGATAACTTTTTATCTACCTTAGAAGTAATACTTCTTCAATTGTTTGTTAGAATTTCTCTTATGATAGATGGAAACTTCATAAAGAACTAATTGCTTTAATTGATAGTTGGAGCAGATTTAAATTGTATACAGGAAGGATTAATTCCAACCATGTATTTTCATAAAACTACTCATTCTCTTAGTTCTGCGAATGGTCAAAGAATAAAATAAGTTATAAAATACCTCAGGCTTTTATTTGTAAACACCAGAAGTGTATCCCTACTAGTTTCTTATTGGTAAAGACCTAACTAATCAAGTTATACTCGAAACTCCTTCCTAAAGAAAATATTTCCTTAAGTTAAGGTAGATCAAGAAGGTTTATAGGTACCTATGATAATAAACAAATTAGGGTTTTCCTTCATAACTGAACCTTTAACTAGAGTTCTTAATCAAATCAAAGATTCTTTTATAAAGATAAACAGACTCAGATTAATTTCTTAAAACAAGAAATTCAAATTTTATCATTATCTGATAAACTTAAAAATCTTAAATTACAAGAAAAGATACAAATAATTACATCATAGATTTTCCTTAGAATTTGTAATGATCATCCAAAATGCTTTTTGGAGTAGAAAGAACATATAGTTTCTCTCCCCTATGAAGATCATTTTAGTGAGGGTTAATATTCCTACTAAGGCTAGACCTTGCAGATGAATACAGAATATCAAAAGCTATGCATTCAAGAAATTCATAATTTGTAAAATAGAGGCCTAATTAGATCTTCTAAATCTCTTTGGTCATGTACATCATTTTATTTAATAAAAATGCAGAAAAAAAGAGAGGTATACCCAGATTAGTAATAAACTACAAGCCTTTAAATAAAGCATTAAAATGGATTAGGTATCATATTCCTAATAAAAGGATTTATTAGATCGACTTTATAATTCGATAATATTTTCCAAATTTGATTTAAAATCTGGATATTGGCAAATCCAGATACAGGAAACAGATGTTTATAAAAGAGCCTTTAATGTACCTTTTGGACAATACGAATGGAAGGTAATGCCTTTTGGGCTTAAAAACGCCCCTTCTGAATTTTAAAAAATTATGAATGATATTTTTAATCCTTATAAGGATTTTATTATTGTTTACATTGATGATATATTAGTATTCTCTCAGAATATTGAACAACACTTCAAGCATTTATCAATGTTCAAACAAATTATCATAGATAATGGTTTAGTCATTTCTAAGCCTAAAATGACTTTATTTCAAGAAACCGTTAGGTTTCTAGGTCATAATATATCTGGAGGACAAATAGTCCCGATTCAAAGAAACATAGAATTTGCTTCTAAATTCTCTGATATAATTACTGATAAAACTCAGTTACAAAGGTTTTTGGGTAGTCTAAATTATATAGCTGCCTATTATCCTAATTTAGCAATAGATGCCGCTATCTTATATGATAGACTAAAAAAGAAGCCTAAGCCATGGACAGATGATCATACTAAGGCAATACAAAAAATTAAACAAAAAGTAAAATCATTACCATGTTTAATGTTAGCCAATTATACTAGGAAAAAAATAATGGAGACAGATGCATCTGAGATAGGATTTGGGGAAATACTCAAACAAAAATCCCCCCATAATAATCAGGAATACTTGGTTAGATTTCATTCTGAAAAATGGAATTCTGGCCAAAAGAATTATGCAACAGTAGCTAAAGAAATCTTAGCTATTTTAAAATGTGTACTCAAATTTCAAGATGATTTATATATCAAAGGTTCATCATACGAACTGACTGTCAAGCTGCAAAATATATGTTTAATAAGGATTTTAAACATGATGTATCTAAACAAATGTTTGCAAGGTGGCAAGCTCAATTAGCTCCTTTTAATTTTAAAATAATTTATAAACAAGGTGTTGATAATAGTCTACCTGACTTTTTAACATGTGAGTATTTAGCTCAGGGCTGACATTTCTTTTGCAGATATGCAGGATAGAGGAGAATCCTCTTCAACCCCTTATAGGGGCAGAGGTCGAACCAATTCCTCTTATAGAGGAAGAGGGGGCTGTGGTAACCCAATAATACAACATGGTCAGAAGCAGCTAATATCTGCAAATTTGACAAATAATGAATATCCTTTATATAAGGAATTTTTGGCTTATAAAGCCCAACCGTCTTCTCAACAGAGTAATACTCTGTCTTATGCATCCATTACCAATGAAGAGGAAGCAGATAATAATCTCGATTTCCCTTTTATTACAAATCCTTATCAAGAAATTATATTTCTTTTGAAATTTTCTGATCTCAAGTGGAAAGATAATATCTGGAAACTCATGCAGAAATATTTAGATACATAATCATATGCTAAAACCTCTTATAAGAGCAGGGTCCATTATGAGCATATTCTCAAAATCTCAGGAGCATGTGAAATTCAACAGTTTACTCCTGGATTACAGTTTCATATGAGTGTTTATAACTCCAGCAAGGTCATCATTAAGCAGGTTATAACTGCTGAAGATTGGGGAATTTGTACCCTAAAGCAACGTGAATACACGATTCCAGGAACAAAGTCAGTGATTAAATATAATTACTGGGATTATAAAGAAGCTTTTGAAAAAGCTTTCTTTTACGAAAACAGACATCGAAAGCATACTTGGTTCTTCAAGATATGCTCATTTGTTTATAAAACAGAACTACCAAATTAGTTATACCAATGATGGGATCAATATGGTCCTAAAATAAATATTTTACCAGAACCATACCAAGGGTTATACCAGGAATGAGTTAAAGTTTCTTCGGCTTTAATACATGCCACTGCTAAGGATCAATTAGTTGAAGGAATGCCTTCACTACTTTTCTTTACTGAATTCAGTATACCATGGATTTGGAAATGGTTTCCAACAATTGGAGAGACTCCTCAAGGAATTCCTTGTATCAGAAGGAAGATAGAAACAAAATTTTGGAACAAAATTGTAAGACCAAATGAACAAGGTATAATAGAAGGACAATCAACAATAGATCATATTCAGCAGGCAATTAAAACCTATGCTCAACAACAATCAGACATGGGAAAGCCAGAAGCCCCTAGTCCATTCCAACAAATGGCGAGGAGATTAAAAATCCAACAGGGGACTGTCTTAAAGACAAATTTATTGAGTGCTTACATACAAGCAATCAAGGATGATTTGTTAAACAATTATCCCACTGTTGTTGAATCTGATGTGTCTATGGCAACCAGATCAACAACTAATTCTGAAGGTAATACCGAAGAAACAGAATACGCTCGTGAAGGGCAACCACCAGAAGATGAAGCCTTAATTTTTGAAGAAACAATGAGATTTTTGAATAGATTGGACAAAATGCCAATGAGTGGATCCACATCGACAGTAGACCCTAATGATAAGGGTAAGACTCCCACTATCGAATAAAGACAAGAAACATGGCCGACAATTATCACATCATGGCCGACAGCTTTTATTAAAGCATGACAGACATCTTATCTTTTATGGGAGAAAGCTTTAATAATGGACGGCATCTTATCTTCATGGCCAACAAATTTGACTTTTAATTTAGACTAGGTGGATTTCAAAAATCCTAAAATGTAACTAAGACCTGATTGAAATCCGATCTTAGAATTTTATAAATACTCGTTCCCTCTCCTCAAATGCAATCAACTTTTACACCATAGGGGTATGCAAATTTCTGAGAATTGCTACAAATGTCCAAATAATATTGAATCCCTAGATCATATACAGCTCAAACTGTCTGGAACACACTAGCCCAATTCTTACCCCCTAAGTGTAAGCAGCATTTACAAGATGATCAACCTTTCAAATTGTAGTTACAAAAATTTTTTACTGATCACACCAACCTATTCTTAAACATTCCCTGGAGCTCAATTTTTGGCTTTAGTTATTGGTTATTATAGAAGACTAGGAATAAAACTGTTATTCAGAATATTATGCAAGATACACCAAGCTTACATCACATACTTAAAGTAGCTTCAGAATTCATTAATATTAAAAATATACATAAGTTAGCATCTCCTACAACTATTACACATCATGTCAAATGGTAGTCACTCGCAGCACTATATATCAAACTTAATATTGATGGTGCTTTCACATCAACCAAATATCATGGAGGAGTTGGAGGTATATTTAGGGATACATAAGGTAAATGGATACTTGGATTTATCTTATGGATTCCACTGTTCATCAAGAAATCAAGCTGAATTTCAAGCACTGAATTTAAAAATTAACTCAGATACTCAGATATTAATCCAATCAGCTTCCATTAACCTTGGTACTCTTCAGATAGCTTCTCCATCAACTCCGAAACTTCACCTTTAGTCATGTCTTTTGGGAAGTAAATTAAGTTGCTTTTAATAATGATGTAATTCACAATGTGTGTCAAAAATTTGTTATAACTGGCTACTTTACTTTACTTTTTTTTTTTTTTTAAGATTTATTTGGCTCTTCTATTAGATATATTTCCATATTGTAAAAAATAAATAAATTAATTAATGCGTATGTTGATGCCAAAAAAATGCAAATCTTCTTGAAAATTGGGCTTGGGCTTGGCTCCAATAATTGGATTTCTATCGAAAAAATTAACCGGCTTTAGATCAAAACCAGAGAGGTTCAGTTACAGACATTTTATTGAGTTATCTAGCCTTATCTTTATAAGAATAAACAACTCTGAGAAATAGGTACGTAATGAAGAATCTGATAGTTATCAGATTTTGAAATATTTTACTGTTATAGGGATATTTGTGAGATACTTTTAATCGAGTAATGTTAAGATAAACTGTTGGTCAAAAGATATTTTTTGAGGAATATTCTAAAAGAATCTTGACTAACCGGTAGTCAGAATATTGGCCAAGTGGGTTACTTGAGAGGTGAAACTGCAGACTTTAGTACCTTGTTTAGCGGAGTTGTGGGTTCTAATATGCTCGGCGGACGAATAAGTCAGATTTTCCATTCCACGTCAATTTATGATATTTTTATACTTATCAATATATATATATATATATATAAAAATTATAAAATGAGAAACAAGATTAAAAGAGTGAATGATTAATTGGAATATGGAGGAAATCCCCAATGAAATCAGAAAACAAGATTGATTGCAGAAAATATCCATTTCATAAGAAAAATTATGTGTAACAAAATATATTGTATAAAATGTTTATGATAATTTTAATATTCATCAAATATTTCTGAGTTGAACTTATCTAAAATAAATCTTTTAAAATTTAAATTTTTAAAAAATTCTCTAATTTAAAAATAAAAAAATAAAATTTACTTATATATTTAAAATATATAAAACTTTAAATATATTTAAAATAATATTATATAAAATGTCATTATCTATAATATATAATATTATAATTTTTTAACTGTATTTTGAGTACATTCAAAAAAAATTGCATTTTGAATATTTAAAAGAAAAAGAAAAATGAAGAGGTAGTTGCCAATTACGACACTGCTTTTTCTTTTTTCTTTTTTTTTAAATAATAAATTTCTCCTGGATATTCGAGTCCTGACACTGCTTTTTCTTTTTTCTTTTTTTTTTAAATAATAAATTTCTCCTGGATATTCGGGTCCTGCAGAACTCAGAAAATGCCGCTCAAAATCAAAATCAAAATCAAAATCTTAATAAATCCTGTATATATCTTACTATAAAATCAATTTTCCTCTCTTCCTATTTTTTCATCCTTTCTTCCTTTGATCGTCTTCTCAAAAGTTCTTTCCTAACCATAAACAATGGGAATTCCATTTCTCTATAATTGGTTTGCTCTCAAATATCCATCTATGTTTGTTAACCCAAATTCAATTTCTCATAATAATTTTTATGATAATATTTATTTCGATAACACATCAATATTATATGAAATTTTACATCCAATTAACCGTGATTCTCCTGTAACTTTAGATGAAGTTTTTTCGCAACTATATAATCATATGGATGTCATCTTCACAATGGCTCGCCCTCGCAAACTTGTTTTCATGGTACTCGATGGGGTTTCGCCTTGAGCCAAGATGAACCAACAGCGTTCTAAGCGTTTCCGAGCAACTAAGTCAGCTGCTGATGCAGCACTCGAAGAATCTAAATTACGTGATGAATTTCAAAAGACAGGTAAGATATTAACTTCAAAAAATTTTATGGAGATTTATTTTTCTCATCTTGTGGCTCCTGGAACTAGTTTTATGACTAGTGTATCTGATGCTTTGAAATATTACGCTACTAATAAATTAAATAATGATCCCAATTGGTAGAATATAAGGTTATTGTTTCAGATGCTAATGTCCCTGGAGAAGGAGAGCATAAAATTATGACTTTTATAAGAAAACAAAAGAATTCTTGTGGATATGATCCTAATGCAAGTCACTGTGTTTATGGGTCAGATAGTGATTTAATAATACTAGGTTTAGCTAGCCATTAGAATAATTTTTCAATTCTTAGAAATGCGGTGGTTTCTAGATTTACACTACTGAAAGATAAAGAATTTGGGAAAAGAATTAAGACAAATACCTACCAATTTATCAATTTATGGATATTAAAAGAATATTTCAGACGTGAGATTACAAATTCGGAATTAAGATTTGAGAATGACTTTGAGCGTCGAATTGATGACTTTGTCTTGATGTGCTTCTTTTTGGGTAATGATTTTCTGCCCAATATACCAAGTATTGACATAAATGAAAGAGCTATTGACTTAATGATTTCACTTTATAAAGATTTTGCTGAGCCAGGTTATTATCTTACAGAATCATGCAAGCCAAATTTAAATAGTTTAGAAAATTTTATTACAGATATTGGCTCACATGAAAATAAAATATTCAAAGAAAGAGTTATGAAGTATAAAGCTGTATTGGAGGAAACAAGAAGAGATAAAAGAGCTAATCCACCTTCTTATTTGAATGTTGGTTATAGTCCCTTTTTTCTAACACGAGAATGGAAATCTTGAAAAACGAGATGTATCAAAATAAGAATGAATTAAAAAAAAAGTTGAAATTTTTACTTCTCAAAAAATCAGATAATTTTGACCCTGAATATAATTTGGAAGAAGATAGTATTCAATTGGGGGGTAACTGGATGGAAGATGAGATATTATTGTCAAAAATTTTCTCCAAAAGCGATTGAAAAAATTGAAGAGGTAAAGAAAACGGCAGTTACTAAATATGTTGAAGGTTTATGTTGGATAATGCACTACTATTACAAAGGAGTTGCTTCGTGGAAATGGTATTATCCCTATCATTATGCACCTTTTGCTTCAGATTTTAGAAATATTGGATCTCAAAGTATATCCTATGAGATTGGAGCTCCCTTTAAACCATTTACTCACATGTTGGCAATTTCTTCTTCACTGGCTCATATTTTTTATTTACCATAGCAATATAAAAAGTTAATAACAGACTCCAATTCACCCATTATAGACTTCTATCATATTGATTATGAAATTGACCTTAATGAAAAAAGGTACACAACGGAAGCTATTCTCAAGTTGTCTTTTATAGACGAGCAACGTTTCCTTGAAACAGTTTCTTCTATTGAAGACACTTTAAAGCCTAATAAAATTTCGTTAAATTCTACAAATTCTAAAATTCTTTTAGAATCGTCTCTTTTAAATAGTTAGTTAGTGATAGTGTGATAGTAAAAAGAAAATATGTTTATGTAATTAGAATATTTTAATATTTATAACTTTTATTTATATTAATAAAATCAATGTATATTTTATTTATTTTGTTTATTTCTTTCCTTTTCTCATTGTGCAATCTGATTAATAATTTAGTAGCGTAACAAGATTTCAACTAAAAGATATACTTTCTAATCTTTATTATTATTATTATTTAATATATAATACATAATCGGATTTGTATGCCTTAGTTTATTTTACTTTACGAAGATATATATATATATATATATTTTTTAAATTACAAAACTATATTAATTATTTTCTTAATAGGTAACTATATATATATATATATACTTTGAAAAATAAGCATTTAAAATTTCTTGTTTCTCCTTGCTTATATAACGCGATTTCTTTTGACTTTTTTTTCTTTATCTTAATTCCTTTTGACTCTATCATAAATTTTTATTTTTTTAAAAATATAATTTAATAGCATTATCACTTCTAATTTTTAACAATTATAACAAATTTATTTAAAAATATAATTTTCAAAATTTTATTTAAACAAGTAGTAATTTTATTTGATTTCTTCTATTATATTATCATCAATGCTCGGTTTTCGATAACATTGAAAGCAACAAAGAAAAAAAAAGGAAAATTAAAGTTAAACTAAAAGCACCTGTGATCTAAAAGAAATTAATGAAGTACTTAACGAGAATCTTGGCAGCACATTACCTTTAATATTATAATAAAAGTAATTAAAATTTTGTTTTTAAAAAAATTAATATATGATAACTATAAGCAGAGATGAAGACTAAAAATATGGTGCCCAAATTGCGATGATATTTTTCTTTTGAAATTTTCATGGAGATCCGCAATTGAGTTGTCTCTTCTTTCTGATTTAACAAATTAATAATTTAACGAATCTGGCTTTGGGAGGTGGAAATGGACGAATGCTTTAAAACTTTATTAAAAAAAACATATTTATAGTTAATTGGAAAATTTATGCACCAAAACTTTGTACAATTTGTAATAGAATCTTTATATTTGTTAAAAAAAAAAGGAAAAAAAAATACAAACTAAAAAATTTCAATAAATAAATTTTTTATTAAATAAAAAAAATTCTTGCTCTTGTAACAAATAAAAAGAAAAAAATGGAGTAAGTACATATGAATTTTTTATCCGTAAAAAAAAAAAACTAATTAATTAATTAATATTATTAATATTTTTTTATGTTTTGAAAACATCCTTCCTTATCCAGGACGTAATTTCAATTTTTTTTTAAAATTTTAAATCCTTTTTTCTTTAAATTTAATTTTATTTCTTTTCCCTCGTACATTTTTTTATTTTAAAATATTTTTTGACTCGTGTGGAGTAGGAGATATTTTTGACAATAGTAAATCGTCATCCTCCATTCGTCCTTAACCGATAATGGAATATTGCGGCCAATCTAATTTGAGGAATTTTATTTATTAATATTTATCCTCGGACTTTTCAACCACATTCAATGTATTTTCCTTAATTATATATGTTTTTTAAGGTTTAAGGTGTAAATAATGTGGAAAGAAATAAATAAATTTTATTAATTTTATACATTTATAAATTAACATTATTCTTATTAAATTTAATAGGAATTTAAAGAAAAAAGGAACTATCTTTCTCTAAAAATGTCAGAGGATTCTTGATAAGTCCATGATTTCTATTCGACCCGTTTGCTCTGAGCTCTGAAGTTTTCTCTGTATATTTGCATTACTCTGACTAGCAATTCACAATTCCATTATCCGGAGTGTACGGAAAGATTTCATCAGAAATGGAAGCTAGAAATCTGTTCTTTCTCTGCACCATAGTCCTTCTCTTGCTTTTCGCTCTATCAAATTTTCCTTATGCGCCGCCTGACACCCCGGAGCAATTTTCCAAGAACAGGCCGTTCCAGTCCCAAAAAAACCCACAAGTTCTTCAGTACCCAAATAACCCAGAACACAACCACCGGCATCGTCACTCCTCCGACGTCCCCCGCCACCCGCTAGACCCTCTTACCATTAGCGAACTCAACAAAGTGCGGAAAATCATCCGAGCATATTCCCTCTTCAGAAACGAAAAGTACGCACTTCACTCGGTGGTTCTTGAAGAGCCCGAGAAAGAACTTGTCCTGACATGGCGGAAAGGCGATCCTCTTCTACACAGAAAAGCTTCGGTTGTGGCACGC
Source organism: Asclepias syriaca (assembly GCA_027405835.1). Lineage (NCBI taxonomy): Eukaryota > Viridiplantae > Streptophyta > Magnoliopsida > Gentianales > Apocynaceae > Asclepias > Asclepias syriaca. The sequence goes on along the minus strand of CM049929.1, from coordinate 5,951,502 downwards.
GTCGGTGGAGTTGGTCACGTGATCACGGTGGACCTTGAAACCAGTCGAGTCATTACCCACGATGAGATGGGTCATTTCTCGGGTTATCCGACTATGACCATCGAAGACATGACGTCATCTACATGGGCTCCTCTTGCTAATTCTGAATTTAACCGTACAATTCTTGAACGCGGAGTTGATTTAGCAGACGTCGTTTGTTTGCCTCTTTCTACCGGATGGTTTGGTATGTTCTTTTTCTAAAATATATATTTTGATATATATAGTTCTGTAACTTAATTGCTGTATGTAATATGTATAGGTAAAACAGAGGAAAAAAGAAGGTTAATTAAGGTACAATGCTATTCCGGTAAAGACACTGCAAATTTCTATATGAGACCAATCGAAGGGCTAACGGTGCTGGTTGATATGGATACTAAACAAGTGGTTGAAATTGTTGATAAAGGAAAGACTATTCCAATACCAAAGGCAGCCGATACAGAGTACAGATACTCTGCTCAAGATGACCATCAAAATTTAGTGAACCCAATTTCTCTTGAGCAGCCAAAGGGTCCAAGTTTCACCGTGGAAGGTCATTCCGTGAAATGGGCAAACTGGGAATTTCATCTGAAACCCGACCCAAGAGCTGGAGTGATAATTTCTCGGGCAATGGTTCGGGATCCTAAAACAGGGGAAATGAGGAATGTTATGTACAAAGGTTTTACTTCGGAGCTGTTTGTACCGTACATGGATCCAACTGATGCATGGTATTTCAAGACTTATATGGATGCTGGTGAATATGGGTTTGGTCTTCAGTCAATGCCACTTGACCCACTTAATGATTGTCCTAGAAATGCACGGTACATGGACGGTGTCTTTGCTGCATCCGATGGTACTCCTTATGTCCGTTCAAATATGGTCTGTATCTTTGAAAGCTATGCCGGTGATATTGGTTGGCGACACGCTGAAACCCCAATCACTGGCCTTCCGGTAATTTCTTTACTACTTATAAATCGAGTTAAATTAATTAACACTGTTTTTTTCTCTTTATAGAATTGTAGCCAATTACTTGCCAATTATTATTGATAGATTAGAGAAGTGAGGCCAAAGGTGACATTAGTGGTGAGAATGGCAGCATCAGTGGCCAACTACGATTACATTGTGGATTGGGAGTTCCAAACAGATGGACTAATCAGAGTCAAGGTTGGTGACATTATTAAAGTCTTTGTTTTTTTTTAATCCAATGCACAAAGCATTCAACTTTAATAATTTCTTTTGGAATCTACTGGTGTGTTTTTTTTGTTTGAGCTGAACAGGTAGGACTGAGTGGGATATTGATGGTGAAAGGAACTTCATATATTAATATGAATCAAGTGAACCAACAAGAAGAGATTTACGGAACCCTCTTGTCTGAAAATGTTATTGGTGTCATCCACGATCACTATGTTACATTTTACCTTGACATGGACATTGACGGCTCTGATAATTCCTTTGTGAAAGTGAACATCAAGAAGGAGCATGCTCCACCGGGTGTGTCACCTAGGACGAGTTACTTGAAAGCTGTAAGAAACGTTGCTAAGACTGAGAAAGATGCACAAATTAAATTGAAACTTTACGACCCATCTGAATTCCATGTCATAAACCCGTCCAAGAAAACTAGAGTGGGCAACCCTGTTGGGTACAAGGTTGTTCCAGCTGGCACGGCTGCTAGCTTGCTCGATCTCGATGATCCTCCACAAAAGAGAGGTGCTTTTACTAATAACCAGATTTGGGTCACACCTTATAATCGGACAGAGCAATGGGCTGGTGGATTGTTTGTTTACCAAAGTAAGGGTGATGATACTCTTGCAGTATGGTCGGAGAGGTAAAATAAAAAATAAAAATTCATTCTTTTTAATTAAAGGAATAATCTTTATACAAAATTATTGTGTTTCTGTTTGTTGAGTTTCTTTTTTGGGTGCAGAAATCGTGGCATTGAAAACAAGGACATTGTTGTGTGGTACACATTAGGTTTCCATCACATTCCATGCCAAGAAGATTTTCCGATCATGCCAACAGTTTCTTCAAGCTTTCATCTAAAACCAGTCAATTTTTTCGAGAGCAATCCTATTTTAAAGATCCCACCAAACGCTGAGAAGGATTTGCCGACTTGCAGTCCTGCTGCTTCAGCTTAACATATATTTATCTTTCCTTATATATATTTGAACTTGATTGGTGCAGCATCAAGCTTACCATTGTAAATATGTAATCAGAAATATTCTCAAATAAAATGTTGGTCTTACATATGATCAATCCAAACTTCTCTTCGAGTTCAATTTCCTTATTATAGGATAAAGAAGTTGGTAGAATAATTGTACAAACAATAGTCCTTCCTTCCTATTCATAGTCATATATAGCTTTCCCTGTCCGAGAAACGTGGTGTCGGAATTGCAATTAGAGGCTTCTTTTTCTTTAGGACAATTCCAAACTTGTCGGAAAGGTCCATTTTCTCATCAAATTCACCTGCAGTAATTGGCAATTTCCACTCAAAGTAATAAAGAAGTGAAGCAAGGGAAAACATTACCATTCTTTCAGCCATTGTCACTCCAGCACACATTCTTCTCCCTGAACCAAATGGCAAATAATTGAAATCATTTCCACTATAGTCCCCCACAACTTTCCCATAATAATTATTATTCAAGAATCTTTCTGGGAGAAATTCTAATGGATTCTCCCAAATTAAAGGGTCTCTGTGTATTGCCCACACGTTTACAAAAACTCTACTCCCTTTTGGAACGGTGTAATTACCGACAACCGTCGATTCAATTGGACAGTGAGGGACCATGAGTGGAAGAACTGGGTGCAAACGTAGAACTTCTTTCATTACTGCTTTTAGATAAGGTAGTTTACCGATGTGGGATTCTTCTAGTACTCCGTTACTATTGTCTTTCCCAACTACTTCGTCTAGTTCTTTCTGTGCTTTCTTGATTATTTCTGGTTTGTTCATCATCTCAGCCATCGCAAATTCAACTGTATTCGATGTTGTTTCAGATCCTCCTACTACCATATCCTGTGACATAGAATTTTGCATAAAATAAGTAGCATCTCAGTCTCAGACTACACACAATTTCCATGGATGAAGGGATCATGAAACTTACCATAAGCAATGCTTTTACGTGGTCCATAGTTAGAGGTGTCTTGGAATTATCCTCTGCATTTTTCAATTGCAGAAGAACCTGTAAAAAGTCCTTTTTGCCACCAGATGTATTCTCATTATTTGCATCCATTTCTGTCCTTAGTGCTATTACCTTATCAAATATTTGTTCAAATTTTGTACTCACTATTTTCATCTCTCTCTTCAATCCTTGCAAATCCAACCAAGCCAACCAAGGAAAAAAATCAGAGACATTCGGCAAACCTAGTAGCTTTGTCATCTCATAAACAGCTTCCCTAAATTCCACTCCAATTCTAGCTACTTCTTTATCCCGTACGGTACCACCCCATAACATACTAGTTATTACATTAAGTACAATCTTGAACATTTGTTCCCCGACATCTATTTCATTAGTTCCATTTTGATTGTACAACAATTTTATCATGTTCCTAATTTCTTGTCTTCGGTAACAGTAAAATGCATCCAGGGTGGCGTGTCCGAGCATGTCGCGGACACAAACTTTTCTCAACATCCGCCACTCTGCACCGTACGGCGTGAAGACAATGTCACGGCCGCCGTACTCCATGGCCGTGACCACAAACGGGACGTCCCTATTAGCAAACGTTACGTCCTGATCTTTGAGTACCTCACGTGCGATGGCCGGTGAAGAAATCACGATCCCGATTTTCCCCCCGAGTTTTAAGCTGATTATTGGACCGTAGGATTTGGCAAGAGTGGCGAAGTAGGAGTGAAGATTTGGATCAAGAAACGGGAGGATTCCTACTAGTGGTAGTCCACGTGGACCTGGTGGCAATGGTTTTTGAGACTTTGATTTTTCTAGAAGGATCCAAGCAAACCACGTTGTGCACAGAATGAAAATAAATGTTAAGATTACAAAAAGGATTTCATCTCCGGCTTTAATGCTGGAATTCCACCAGTGAAGAGACATGGTTTAATTTCTCCTTTTTTCCTAGAAAACAAGAGTGGAGAAGTTCGATTTTTACTTTGGTTCTAATATAACAAAAACAAAATATAATAGTACAAATAAAAAACGACAGATGTTATGGTTTCTCATTAATTAAAAAAAAAAAATATTTTTTATAAATGGAGATGTATTAAAATAAAATATTATATAAATGAATTTTGATTAAAATAATTTATAATAATACATCAAAAATACTAATTTAAAAATAAATGCGAAAGTTTTAAAAAAAATTCTTAGAAAAAAATTTGATGTAGGAAATTTTTTTACTAAATATAAACAGACAATAAGAAGAAGATAAAGAGGAAGAGGACTAATTAAAAAAAAACTAAAGAATATTAAAATTATTTAGTGATACATGTATCTAATTATTTATTTCATCATTCAAATCGGAACTGACTTTGGAAAAAAAATAATTTAAAACAAGAAATTTGAATACAAAACAAAGTGGAATCTTTGGTGGTGGACAATTCAACGATGCTATCTCCCAACTCCCAAAGTGCTTATTTAATTATGAGGAAAATAATAATAATAATAATAATAAAAAGGAAAAATAGAGGTCGGGAATCGACAAACAATTATCCCAAGCATCTCTAGACGGTTGATTCGGGGGAATTCAGTCTGTCCATACATATGAACAAGAATTATCAATCATACGTTAATTACATAGTACTCTATTATTATTATTATTTTTTGTTTCTTTTCATATTGTTATGAATAAAGATTATATATACAATATGACCTCTTATGATGTATTTTTCATCAACCTATATGTAATATAAATTCTATATATTGAATAGCAAATAACGTCTATCTTCGCATTATTGACTAAGCATAAAAGATGAGATTTATAATTCAACTCCCTCAAATCGTGGATTCTCACTCTCTCCACAATCTAATCCCGTTCTCCATAACTGTGTTTCCTGTAACAGTAGCACTAATTGATCCCACGATCTGATTACAGAGACGTGAGTATAACTCTATCAATTCCTTCACTCACCTCCCCCAAAAAGAAAGACTATAAAAGAGGAGGAAAAGAAGAAATGTAGGAGAGTTGATTCCAGATATCCATAATTACTTACTACACTCTAAACTGACTTGATCGTCGGAGATTTCAAGGGGAATCCACATCCCCATTGAACTTCCTCTATTTTGTAGATATTCATTACTTTTAGAATTCAGGAAATAATCATCACGTTCTGACAGATCGTCCGAAATTCAAGATATATCAATTATTTACTTCGATGTACCCGAAACCCATTCAATATGAATTCATTTTTTTAGCCCTTAAATTATCTTGGCCAATTTTTGACGAATCAGTTTGGTTCCGTTACCTGGAAGATTATTTTTCCCTTACATATCAATATGTCTAAACACTCAGATGAAAACGGACACACCATCCGACATACACCACCCCGAAAAACTGCAACGAGGATAGCCCAATCTTCAGCTCCTCCTTTTCCCCAACGACGCTCTGCCATGGATAGGTTAGGACCACAATAAGAAACCTCGAGACTCTCTCAAGATTTGAGAGATCGTATAAATTCCAAAAGAATCAACGAGGAAAGAGAGTTGTTGCACGAGCTTCAGAAAGAAAATGAACGATTAAGACAAGAGCAAGAACTCTCCCGACAATGGTTAAAGCTAAGATCCGAATTCCGTAAAGCAGGAGCCGAGCTTCCACCCCTGAAGTTCTTGGATGATCCTTCCGAGTAGCTTCCCCAGCCTTCGCAGACGATAGCTACTAAAAAAAACTAAAAAACAGGAGACGGGAACAGGAAAGAAGCATTATCATGCGATCAGCGAGGTGGGAGAAAGTAACCACACCTCGAAGCCCACTGGGAGGCAAGGGGCCAAAAAGCGATATACTGAGTATAGTCCTGAGAAGGTAAAGAGCACGGCAAAAGTCAAGAAGACGAGGTCCATCGAATTGGGACCTTTTGCCAAATGGATCCAAGGTATTACCCCTGATCCATTCCTCAAGATCCCATAATTCGTCCTATATTCTGGGCAAACTCGACCTCTTGAACATATGTGTTGTTATAAATCAGTCATGGGCCTAGTCACGAATGATGAGGCAATCCTGTGTAAGGCATTTCCCAGTACTCTATTAGACAAAGCCCTAACCTAGTTTACTTCCCTTAAAGAAGGTATTATCGATTCTTGGTATACCTTAGAAAAAGCATTCTTGGACAAATTCAGTACGGCCGGGACAATACCAAAAATACGGGGAGACTTGGCTAACATCAAACAGCGAGATGACGAATCCCTATTGTCCTTTTTGGAACGATTCAAAAAGACGTATGGTGACATAGAAGGGATCAGTCATGATACTGTTATTACTTGTTTCGAAGGAGGATTCAGATCCAAGATGTTGTATACAGAGCTCCAATTAAGAAAGCCGAAAACCATAGGTGACATGTTTAACGTCGCCCGAAAAGTCACATTGGCAAAGAGCAACACCTCGGTATCCACTCCTAAAAAGAAGGATAAATTACAAGAGTCGCAGAAAGATGGCCACTTGAACTTTTCAGAAAGGAGAGACAAAAGTCGGGGAAAAAGGTTTGAAACATTTACACCTTTGAACGTCCCGAAAGCAAATCTAGTAGCAGTAATCAAAGATAAATACGGAGTCAAGGACGCAACTCCGATGAGACCTCAGTCATTCCCTACACAGGATAAAACAAAGTTTTGTAGTTTTCACCGAGATTATGGACACTCCACCGAGGATTGCATCCAATTGAAGAGAGCGATTGAACGACTTACCCGAGAGGGATGCCTAAAGGAGTATGTAGCTGATACTCAACAACAGAAGAACAAAGGTGAAAGAGTAATCAACATGATAACCCCGAATTAACCTCCATCAAGAAAATCAAGAAAAGGATATAAATCTCACCAAGTTCCACATTGTTCCCGAGTATGGACTCATGCATCGTGAGACAATTTTCTTTTCAAACGAGGAATTGGAACATAATGAAGAAGCAAAAATCACACCCATTGTCCTTGAAGTTCAGATGACAAGAGAAGAGATTGAAAAATGCACAGTGAGAAGAGTCTTAGTAGACACGGGAGCCACTAAAAACATCATGTACCTTCAATGCTTCAAGATGGTTCTTGAAGGAAGATGGTTCTTGAAGGATTTACCACTCATAAAATACCAGTCAAAGGAACAGTCAAGATGCAAGTAACCTTGGGAGATGGAGAAAAGGTACGAACAGAAGAAATCAAGTTTTATGTGGTAGATCTAGACTCCCCTTACAATGCAATATTGAGAACTCCTTTTCATGCGGCTTTCGATCTTGTAATATCCACATCCCACCAGTAAGTAAAGTTCAACACTTTGCGAGGTGTAGGCTTCGTAAAAAGCAGTCCCCGAAGCCTACTGGAACAGATCATGAAAGTAATGAGAAAGAGGGAAAAGTTGATTGAAGTTGGCTCCATCAACTCCATAGCCCCCAATCATGTCCAGAGGATCCAGAAGATACTCGAGAAACAAATCTATGAGCTAGTCACTGAAGTATCGCAGGAAAAAGAGTTTGATGAAATCATCATTAACCCAAAATATCCTCAACAACATATAAAAATTGACAGAGAGATGCCAAATCCTCTTTGACAAAACGTCATCAATTTCCTAAAAACTCACCAACAAAGTTTCGCTTGGTGTACGGAGGACATGTCGGGCATTAACATCTCTATTGCAGAACATGTACTAAACATAAGTGCTACATGTCACCCTGTAAAGCAAAAGTAAAGCAAAAGCCCAGATAATTTGGAGAGGAAAAAATGCAAGGCATGAAATAGGAGGTCGAAAAGTTGCTGAAAGCAGGATTTATTCGAGAAGTAAAGTATCCTCAAGCTCTACTTTGAATCTCACCCAATTGTTGTTTACACCAACGCACCGCTACGACAAGTCTTTCACAAGTTGGATCAATCTGGGAGAATGCTTCAGTGGTCCATCGAATTATGTGGTCAACACATAACTTTCGTGCCCAAGTCAGCCATTAAGGCCCAATCTTTAGCTGATTTCCTGGCAGAGGGATTATTCACAGAAGCAAGCATCGATAGATGTCAACCGAAAATGGATCCTTGGAAGCTGATGGTAGATGGTGCAGTGAATGCTAGTGGAGTGGGGGTAGGAATAATTTTGATTTCTCCAAACCAACAGTACACGGAGATACGAGCTATCAAATTAGAGTCTAAACTCTCAAATAATCAGACAGAGTACGAAGCATTACTTCTAGGGATGGAATGACTCATAAAGTAAACATAACCGCTTTGGAGATTTATAGTGACTCACAATTGGTGGTAAACCAAGTCCAAGGGCTTACGTAGTACACTCCGAAAGCCTTCGGCCTTACGTGGACAAAGCACGGCTATGGAAAACGAAGTTCAATCCTTTCAACCTATCTTTAGTTAGCCTGAAGGGTAACCAACTAGCAGACAAACTAGCCAAGATAGCTTCAGGGGAAACTTCAAATGACGAAGGTATTCCGATAGAAACCATAGTAGAAACTCCAATGGAGACCAGCCTGATTCAACCCTTACAACCCGTCTCAGAGGATTTGGTAGAGGAAATGACAAAGTTCATCAAAGAAGGATGGTTGTCGAGCGACCTCACCCGAGCCAGACAGATACGTTGACAATCGGCGAGGTATGTAATTCATGATGACATTCTATATTGTCGCTCATTCTCCAAGCCGCTACTTCGGTGTGTGCCTCCAGCCTAAACAAGCGAGTTGCTAGCTGAAATACATGAAGGAGTATGCGGAGGACATCCAAGTGCTCGTTCGTTAGCAGAAAGTAATCAACCAAGGTTACCACTGGCCAACATTACGAGAAGATCCAAATTCATATGTCAAGACTTGTGACACTTGTCAGATCTTCGAAAATACGCCACAGTTACCATCTGTAGAGCAGACCCCGGTAATAGCGGCTTGGCCTTTCGATATGTGGGGAATGGATTTAATGAGAAAATTTCCAAAAACACGGAATGGTTACGAGTACTTAGTAGTTGCAGTTGACTATTTCTCAAGATGGATCGAAGCAAAAGCCTTGACAAATCCTACGGAAGAAAATGTTTCTAAATTCTTTCGTGAGAACATTTTATGCCGTTTTGGTGTCCCAAGAGCAGTGATTACCGACCACGGAGTCCAGTTCTCATCTAAATTTACCGCAGAATGCAGCCGGTAAAATATAAAACATTGGAAATCTTTAGTCGCACATCCTCAAGAAAATGGTCAAGCAGAAGCAGCGAACAAACTGGTACTTCTTGCCCTACGAAAAAACCTAGAAGGAAAATCCAATAAATGGGTCGATGAATTGAACTCCTTATGGTCAGTTCGAACTTCGATTAGGGGCCCCACCGGAGAAACATCATATGCACTAGTTTATGGTTCAGAAGCAATAGCACCAGCCGAAGTCACACTTCCCACGGCAAGAGTTTCGATGTACAATGAAAACATCAACAAAGTAAGAAGAAGCGTGGACTTAGATCTGTTGGAAGAACGAAGGATCGCAAGTCACTTAAAATCCCAGTCATTCAAAGCAAGAACAAAAAAGACCCATGACAAAAAAGTATTCAGGAGACCAATTAAAATTGGAGATTGGGTACTTCGAAGAATGACGGCACAACTAGACACATCAAGGTGAACAAATTAACGCCAGATTGGGAAGGCCCGTATCTTGTCAGGGACGAAGTAAGACCCGAAACGTACAGACTCATGAACAAAGAAGGAGTTCTTCTCCCGAAATCCACGGCATACGAACCATTTGAAAAGATACTACGTATGAGTAGTACCCTGAAAAACATCGGTGGAAATTATCCCCTTAAGTACCAAGTTAAACTTGGGAAGATCTTAATTCAGTTAATTTCAGAATAAAAAGGTACTGAGTTAACCTTGGGAAAATAGTATATTTTACTTACGCTTGAGCTATTCTTTTAAAGTACCGAGTTAAACTTGGGAAGTTTAAATATAAGTATCGAGTTAAACTTGAGAAGTTTTAATGTAAGTACCGAGTTAAACTTGAGAAGTTTAAATATAAATACCAAGTTAAACTTGGGAAGTTTAAATATAAGTACCGAGTTAAACTTGGGAAGTTTAAATATAAGTACCGAGTTAAACTTGGGAAGTTTAAATATAAGTACCGAGTTAAACTTGGAAAGTTTAAATATAAGTACCGAGTTAAACTTGGAAAGTTTAAATATAAGTACGAGTTAAACTTGGGAAGTTTTAATATAAGTACCGAGTTAAACTTGAGAAGTTTAAATAAAAGTACCGAGTTAACTTGGGAAGCTTAAATGTAAGTACCGAGTTAAACTTGGGAAGTTATAAGTATCAAGTTAAAGCTTGGGAAGTTTTGAATCATTAAAGCCACCGAGTCAATCTCGAGGTTACGAAACACCAAGTTAAGCTTGAGAAATTACAAGTTAGGCCTGCCTTACCGGTTTGAAGTATCGGGTTAGACTTGAGAAATTTTCAAGTTACAAGTTACGAGTTAAGAAATAAACAGGTTGATAAATATGCAAGGAAATAACAAAAGAAAAACATTCATTAAAATCCCAAAGTCATTGTACAAAAGTGGTTGGAATACAAGTACAAATTAGGAGGCACCCGAACCATCAAGCATATCCAAGAAAGTAGGTGTGGTCGGGGGTGGAGGATTCCAACTAGGCCTTCCCCGTTGCTCATCCCGTTCCCGAAGAGCATCCATCTCTTCGGCAGTAAAAGGAACGAAGTCTGCACCTTATTTGCAGACTTGGTTGTCAAAATTAGCTTGAAATGCCCGCAAAAGAATAGATTTATCTTCAAGTACGGGTGGAGTTGGCGGATAATATGAATACAACCTTTATCCAAGAAAGATCCAGCCTCGCGTCCTATCTCTTCATTGTATTCAGCTGAACTTTTGAAGTCTTCAATGATATTCTTTTTAAACCTATCCGACTTGCAATACTTCAGTTCTTCTTGTGTAGAGATCCGGCTAGTGATAGCTTCATCCCGGGCTGTATTTAGATCAATGTTGGTAGCCTCTAACTCCTTTATCCTCTCCTCTGCCTTAGCCAACTTCTCCCTCAGGTCAGTCATCTCACTTGTCATTTGAGACTTTTCTCCTTCGGCTAACTCCAAGCGAGTGGCTTGCTCAGCGACTTCAGTTTAGAGGGCTGTCAAGTGAGGTTCATTGGCAGCCCGCCATTCTTCATTGGCTTCAGCTCGCTGATCTGCCTCGAGATATCGAGAGTTGGCAATAAAGATAACATAAGAGGAGATCTGTCCATAAAGACGATGTGTTAAAAATCTTTAAGGATGATAAAATATACATATCATTCTGAAAGTAAACTTACTAGAGCAAGGAGAGCACTGACTCGGTTAGTGGATTCGTCCACCCCCATTCCTCCCATAGTCGTCAGGGACTCCACATCTGCAGCTCGATCAAGAATGGAGCCCCCAAGGAAGGATGCTGTGAACCGATTGGTAAATCGAATATTGTCCAGAGGAGGAGTTCTGTTGCTCCATAGACAAGGCCCTCGGAGCCTCCCACTCTGTGGGCATCTCGAACCCCGGTTGTAGCCACGATGGTCCAGAGTTCTCAGCAGCAGCAGCAAGAGTGGAGCTCGGCGCTTCCTCCCGGGCTTCCAAGGACAAGTGCTCCTCTGGAACTTCACCATGGGAGGAAGGAGGAGAAGGGGAAACGAGAATTACCTCGGTTGAGGGAGGATGAGGCAAAGTTCTTCTCCTCTGACAAAGGGCGAAGCTGCTCCTCTTCGTCCTCCCCTCCTTCAGAAAGGGCAGCCTCAACCACCTCAACAACTAACTCTCTTTGAGAACCAGGAGCAGACCGGGGGGTTCTAGCCCTTGGTTCCCTTGGATGCCAGGGGTTCCTACCCCGATGGGATGACGACCTAGATGAAGGTGAGTAGGAAGGCACAACATCACCCTATGCTCCACTGTCAACCAACCTTGGAGGAAATCGGGGCAGGGAATCAAGGTGCCATTGGCGCACGTTCCTGCCTTCTTCCCGGTTCGTCCAAGCTATACCAAACATAGTAGGACCTACAAAAAGAAAGTGATAAGGGTCAGCAGAAAATAAAACTAAGGATAAGAGCAGTCACCCCGACCGGTGCGACAACCCCGCATAGTCGAAATGCAAAGATCGCATTGAAAAGAGAAAACACCCCCGGGGTGTATAGTCCAGTCATGGTTAGGGGTTTCCAGTGCAAAGCCTAACTCCCTCTTGAGGGCGTCCAAACCGGCCCCCACACCACACCACTTCAAACTATTTTTGCTTAATAGGTCATAAGTGGAGTATACCCGGGTTTGGTGTTGGCGACTATCACCTAAGTCTCGGGTAATGGTTTCCAAAAAAGCCCGCTCATAATGGTTAAGGGAAGAAGTGTGTTCAATTTGAGTCCATTGATAGTCCTCACTCACACTAGGGCGAAAAGGAAATCCTATCCTAGACTCCACCATTACCCATCTCCCCTTAAAGTCTACCTTGTTAGGAGGAGAATAAAAAAGCTGAACACTATTCCTACGGGGACAAAGTGAAAGGGAGCTATCGGACATCCTTAGAGAGGAGAAAATCATTCTAAGGATGTTCATGGAAAGTTCGAATCCTAATCTACGACATAAACAAATTAAGGCAAAAAGAGTCCAGACAGAGTTGGGATGGATTTGCCCAGGTTGTACTCGGGTAAACACCAGGAAATCTACAAAGGCAGGGTCCATAGGAAGCCTAAGTCCTACCTCGAAGTGAGCTAAAGGAAGCGGGATATGACTAAGAGACATCCTACCTGCTTCAGGAACTACAAATACCCTATATACACTTGGGTCTATACTATAGTTACGAGCAAAAGAAATGGCTTTGTCATTGGTAATCCTACTTCACCAAAAAGCAAAGTCAGTAGTCAGAGGTGCATGCATGGGAGGTTGGAAAGGAACACCCAGAGGGACTTCAGCTACTGGATTCCCTCTAACTACTACCTACTCTACTACTGATACTTCACCAAGTGGGGGAGCAGGCAGAGGATCCCCAAAACCCTTGGCCATCAATTCATCAACTTCTTCCCTAGCTACATTTTCCTCCTGAGCAGCTATTATAACCTGCGAATGGAAGTTCAAACTTTAGAACCCCATTCAAAGAATTACCTAGAAAAGTATAACTAGCCTACAGAGCCTAGAACAAGTTGGTTATTGAAGCCCCTAATCAAGAAGATGACCGGAAGAAACAAACCTAAATCCAGAACTAAATCTATTAACCATGCCCTAGTTCATGAAAACGTTTAAACACCTAAACCCAGGAAGAGTTCCACAAAACCTATCATTCTCATACCACACATAAACACGCACAAAAGAAAAATCATATTATCCCTGTATCATCTAGAAGATGAACCAAAAGGATGAAGAAGCGGAAGAATGTTCAAGCTTCAGATAAAACAAAAGCAACTTAAGAAAGCTTACATACAACAACAATGGCGGAAACTAAGAAAATGGTAAAAATTAGTTTTTGAGAAGAAGACAAAACATACCTTTTTATGGTTGAAGTAGAAGTCTGAGAGTGAAATAACGAGACTGAACTTACAACAAGAACAAAGACGGAGGAATCTTCAAGAAAATGCAGAGGCAGTAATGGTAGGAATAATCTGAGAGGAATAAAAGGTATTAAGAAAGGCAAAAGGGTTTTTTCTTAAAGAAAACTGAGGGTTTCTGAATAAAAGCTATACCCACAAATTTGTCATGATTATTTGCTGGGTTCAAATGCATAGGAAGAAAGTGAAAAGGTATCCTGTCGGCTGACAAAATTCTGGCATTAATGGCAGAAACACAGGAGGTGAAGCGACAACGGTCACCATTAGAAACCCTAAGGACATCTCAAAGACATACGAAGTCCCATATTGGTGAAAAATGGATAGTCAGGTAAAATTGTCCATCGAAGTACAGCACGGAATCATGTATACTTCGCTGAGGGGCCACTGAATAACAAATAACGCCTATCAAGGGAAAATACGTCATTTGGCATTAAAACTAACTGCCTAAATACTTGGCACTTCGCATTATTGACTAAAAGGCAATAATGCGCGTAAAAGATAGGATTTATAATTCCACCGCCTCAAATCGTGGGTCCCCACTCTCTCCACGATCCAAGCCCGTTCATCCAACAAGTTCAGCGTTTCCCGTAACAAGCAGCACTAATTGATCCCACGATCTGTATTACAGGGATTGAGTATAACTCCATCAATTCCTCCTCCACTCACCTCCCCAAAAAAGAAAGACTATAAAAGAGGAGGAAAAGAAGAAAGGTAGGACAGTTGATTCCAGATATCCATAATTACTTACTACACACCAAACTGACTTGATCGTCGGAGAGTTCAAGGGGAATCCACATCCCCATTGAACTTCCTTTGTTTTGCAAGTATTCATTACTTCGAGAATTCAAGAAATAATCATCACGTTCTGACATATCGTCCAAAATGCAAGATATATTAATTTTTTACTTTGAAGTACCCGAAACCCATTCAATACGAATTCATCTTTTTAGCCCTTAAATTATCTTGACCAATTTTTGACGAATCAATATATATATATATATATATATATATATATATAATATTTTGAGCTTATCTCTCTCTTTCTCTGAAAACCCTGATATTCAGAAGAGAGCACCATCTTGTCCCTTTCTTCTCTTCCAGCCAAGAAAACATTTAGCTATGGATAGAGTTTCTCTTAGCATATTTAAAGATTTGATCGATATTTTAGAAGAAATATTAGTTAAATTCGAATTAGATTTGAGCTTTTTTTTATATATATATATTTTCTTCTATTTAAGTTTTTTATACAAATTTTGATAGTAAATGAATTAGGTTGTTGTTAAAAGAAAATGAAAAAATAACTCATTTTTAGTTGTGATTTGCAACTTAAAGACAAAATATCTAAATATGATATTAGTTGGTTTTTTTTTTTTTATATTATCTATTTTAGATTTTATTTTTAACTTTCACATAAATATTTTTTGAAGGTTAAGAATATGTGTGTTCCACATAATTACCTAATTTTAGGCTAGTGAATGGAAAAATGAAAATGAGGTATTTATTTCATCGTAATATATTATCTTATCCCTAATTTCATAATAATATTCATAGGTTAAATCTAAAATAAGATATTTTTATTGCTGTTATCATCATATTGTTTGAATACATATAGAAGATGAGCATTTTAATTACTGATCATAAAGAGAAGTATGAGATAATCTTGGAGTTGGAATGGCAACCAAAGGTGTTTTTTTCTTTAAAACAATGCCAAACTTCTCAGTAAGATCCATTTCCACACCTTCAGGTAACTTCCATTCAAAAGAATGAATCAAAGAAGCAAGTGAAAACAAGAACATCCTCTCAGCCATTGCTATTCCAGCACAAATCCTTCTTCCAGAACCAAAGGGGAAATAGTTAAAGTCATTCCCACTGTAATCCCACTTGGCATGATCACGACCATCCACTCGGTGATAAAATCTTTCGGGTTTAAACTCTGGTGGATCTTCCCAGATAGTGGGATCTCTGTGTACAGCCCAAACGTTAATGAAAACGCGTGAGCCTTTAGGAACAGTGTATCCTGCCACAGTGGAGGTTTCACTTGGACAGTGAGGGATTAATAAGGGCAGGGCTGGATGTAACCTTAATGCTTCTTTCATTACAGCGTTTAAGTAAGGAAGTTTAGGGATGTCCGATTCTTCCACCATCCTGTCTTTGCCCACTACACTGTCTAATTCTTGCTGAACTTTTGTCATAGCTTCTGGTTTGTTCATCAGCTCCGCCAATGTGAATTCTACCGCGTTTGATGTTGTGTCGGTGCCACCTACTACCATATCCTGATCCACAAGCGAAAGTATTACTAATTGAGCGAGATTATGTATAAATTATTAAAAATAGAAACTTTAGACGATGGGATTACTTACCATGAGAAGAGCTTTGAGATGAGTCATGGTAAGAGGAGTTTTTGCATCTCCTTTATCTTTTGACAGCATCAAGAACTCCAAAAAATCCTTGCTTTTTTTGATTTCTCCATCATCACCACCACCCATCTTCTCCATCCCTCTTTGTTCAATCAATCTATCAAATATCCCATCAAATTTCACTGACATATCCCTGGTTTTCTTTCTTATACCCTGTAAGTCAAACCTGCCCAAACTCGGATAAAAGTCAGAAATGTTAGGCTTTCCTAATTGTTCAACCATCAGAGTCACCACTTGTCTGAATTCAGCAGCCATACTTGCCCTCTCTTCCCCTCTAACCGTTCCACCCCACAACATATTCGTAATCACATTAAGCACATTCAAGAACATCTGCTCCCCAACGTTGACTTTTTTCCCAATCTGACTATGAAGAAATTTGATGGTCTGTTGGATTTCTTTTCGCCTGAGTTCGTAAAAAGAATCCAAGGTAGCACTGGACAACATTTCCCGAACACAAACTTTCCTTAACATACGCCACTCTGGTCCGTACGGACTCCAAACTATGTCTCTGCCACCGTATGCTGCTTCCAGGGCAGCTGCTGGCACGTCCCGGTTGGCAAAAACTGTGTCTTGATCTTTAAGAACTTCCTTTGCCACGATTGGGGAACTGATGATTATCCCAACCTTCTTACCAAGCCAAAATGTAAGGATTGGACCGTAGTCTTTTGAAAGACCAGCGAAATATGTGTGCAGCTCAGAATCAAGGGACAGAAGATTTCCGAGCAGGGGCAGAGGTTTAGGACCAGGGGGCAGCGGTGGCTGTCCTCGTTTCTTGTCTGATTTCTTGATGAAAAACAGGAATACAACCCATAACAAGGCAAGGAATCCGAGGCCATAGGATACAAGAAAACCAACCTCTTCCCAAGTAGGATCAGAAATTGTCATGGTTTTTTTGTGCTAATTTAAAGCTCAAAGATTCATATATAGCAGTAGAAATGTGGTTTCTATAAATATCGGAGTGAATGGACAAAATTCATAATTAACAAGTGGGACAGTATCTGGTATTATTGTAAACCGGTACCTTTGGCCAGCCAAACTTAATATTGTTTCTATTGATTTACGTGCACATTATGATGACACGTGTAAATATTTTTGATTTTTTTTCAACGTTTGATTTTTATTATCTGTGGAAATTTTTATTTTACATTAAGGAGACGCAATTCAATGACAAAGACCACATACTGTAATAAAATTATTAATTTAATCATATTAATGAGGAATGGCATTGATTTTACCTAAAAGAAAAAATAATCAACCTTAGAATTACTCAATCTTGAAAGTAGGTTCTGGTATCAAGAGGATATCCCAAAATTGCATCATCCAAAAGAGGGGAAGGCACTTCAAATTCAGTAGGCCATTCAGAACTGATATCTATCTCATCAAAAATGATAGGAAAGCATTTCCCATCTCTGCTCTTAGCAGTTGCTTGTAACCAAAGATTGCAATGCACAAAAACTAAATCAGTGAATTTATCGAGTTCTGTTCTGTTACGTCGCTTACCATGTAAACCTTCAAAAGTAGTCCAGTTCCAGCTGCACCAGTGGGAGCTACATTGCTGATTTAGTATTCGTACAGCGGCTCTCTGCAAAGTAGGAATTTCATAACCATATCCAGCCCACTAATCACCTGCACATTAGTAAGAAAGAAAGCATAAGTAACCAAAGGCGTTTATATGTGTTTAAAAATATGTGTTTAAAATAATAATAATAATAATAATAGTAATTACCGTAGTTTTATCTTTAAAGCACAAAAAGACAAAACATAAATTAAATGTTAAATAAAAATATTAAGCAATAGAAAACAAAATCATTGATATCAGTTCCTAACTTTATACCCGTTAGAAAATGGTCTTAGTTGTATCTTATATGTTGTGGCTTTTTGTCCATGCCAATGTAAATCTTATAAATGGTGAAACATGTTCATCTCCCATTGTTATCCATCAAGTTAATCCCCAATAAAATCAAATATAAAAATATTACATATAAATATTTAACAAATATTGAAATGAGAAAATATTCATTATTTTAAAGTGATAATCGGAAAACTCAAAACTTAATTTAAATACATGTATAATATTTAATCAAAATTTTATATCAAACAAAGAAGTATAATCACGACAGTCTTCTGAGTATGACATATATATATATATATATATATATATATATATATATATATATATATATATATATATATAATATATATATAAAAAGTAACCAAATATATCATCTGAATTCTCGGCAGTATCAGATATATATATATATATATATATATATATATATAATAAAAAGAATAATAAAAGAAAACATGTATACTTAAAAATTTTATAAATCAACGATTAATTCCAAGATCTTAAACTTTCAAAACTCTACTAAGAAAATAACAATTAATCAAACGATTTCTTTCACATATCAAAATCTTGAAATTCAATACTTATCAAAATCTTGAAATTCAATACTTAAAAAAAATCATTCATACTATGGATAAAAACAACGGAGGGATAGTCCACCTACCTCGATTGAGCGCTTAGCGTACTTTTTGATACTTCGGTTAACTAAATTTTCTTCGGACTCTATCAAAAATCCATAATACAAACATTAAAACTAAATTCATAGTTGATAACTTAATCTTACGATCCTAATAATCAAAACCACTAAAAATTACTTACCTCTTTCAACAACTTCTCGGTATTGAGAAAACCCTTGTCTCTTACGGCTATCGCGAGATAAAAGAAAACCCTAATAAAACCTAATAATTGTGCTTATGCTTATATTTATAATTACTCTTATATTTCACTTATAACTATTTACCATCAAGTCCTTACACTATTAAATAAATAATTAAAGCCCCAAAAAATAAAATTAGGGTATTACAGATGGTTGCCGAGCGACCTCACCCGAGCCAGACAGATACGTCGACAATTGGCGAGGTATGTAATTCATGATGGCATTCTATATCGGCGCTCATTCTCCAAGCCGCTACTTCGGTGTGTGCCTCCATCCCAAACAAGAGAGTTGCTAGCTGAAATACATGAAGGAGTATGCAGAAGACATCCAAGTGCTCGTTCGTTAGCAGAAAGTAATCAACCAAGGTTACCACTGGCCAATAAATGAGTCGATGAATTGAACTCTGCCTTATGGTCAGTTCGAACTTCGATTAGGGGCCCCACCGGA
The DNA here is from genome assembly GCA_027405835.1 of Asclepias syriaca. NCBI lineage: Eukaryota > Viridiplantae > Streptophyta > Magnoliopsida > Gentianales > Apocynaceae > Asclepias > Asclepias syriaca. The sequence goes on along the minus strand of CM049929.1, from coordinate 5,932,241 downwards.
GAAACAGCATATGCACTGGTTTATGGTTCAAAAGCAATAGCACCAGCCGAAGTCGCACTTCCCACGACAAGAGTTTCGATGTACAATGCAAACATCAACAAAGTAAGAAGAAGCATGGACTTAGATCTATTGGAAGAACGAAGGATCACAAGTCGCTTAAAATCCCAGTCATTCAAAGCAAGAACAAAAAAGACCCATGACAAAAAAGTATTGGGGAGACCAATTAAATTTGGAGATTGGGTACTTCGAAGAATTGACGGCACAGCTAGACACATCAAGGTGAACATATTAACGCCAAATTGGGAAGACTCGTATCTTATCAGGGACGAAGTAAGACCCGGAACGTACAGACTCATGAACAAAGAAGGAGTTCTTCTCCCAAAATCCACGACACACGAACCATTTGAAAAGATACTACGTATGAGTAGTACCCTGAAAAACATCGGTGGAAATTATCCCCTTAAGTACCAAGTTAAACTTGGGAAGATCTTAATTCAGTTAATTTCAGAATAAAAAGGTACCGAGTTAACCTTGGGAAAACAGTATATTTTACTTACGCTTGAGCTTTTCTTTTAAAGTACCGAGTTAAACTTGGGAAGTTTAAATATAAGTATCGAGTTAAACTTGGGAAGTTTTAATATAAGTACCGAGTTAAACTTGGGAAGTTTAAATATAAGTACCGAGTTAAACTTGGAAAGTTTAAATATAAGTACCGAGTTAAACTTGGGAAGTTTAAATATAAGTACCGAGTTAAACTTGGGAAGTTTAAATATAAGTACCGAGTTAAACTTGGAAAGTTTAAATATAAGTACCGAGTTAAACTTGAGAAGTTTAAATAAAAGTACCGAGTTAACTTGGGAAGCTTAAATATAAGTACCGAGTTAAACTTGAGAAGTTATAAGTATTAAGTTAAAGCTTGGGAAGTTTTGAATCATTAAAGCCACCGAGTCAATCTCGAGGTTACGAAACACTAAGTTAAGCTTGAGAAATTACAAGTTAGGCCCGCCTTAAGGGTTCGAAGTATCGGGTTAGACTTGAGAAATTTTCAAGTTACAAGTTACGAGTTAAGAAATAAACAGGTTGATAAATATGCAAGGAAATAACAAAAGAAAAACATTCATTAAAATCCCAAAGTCATTGTACAAAAGTGGTTGGAATACAAGTACAAATTAGGAGGCACTCGAACCATCAAGCATATCCAAGAAAGTAGGTGTGGTCGGGGGTGGAGGATTCCAACTAGGCGTTCCCCGTTGCTCATCTCGTTCCCGAAGAGCATCCATCTCTTCGGAAGTAAAAGGAACGAAGTCTGCACCTTATCTGCAGACTTCATTGTCAAAATTAGCTTGAAATGCCCGCAAAAGAATGGATTTATCTTCAAGTACGGTTGGAGTTGGCGGATAATATGAATACAGCCTTTATCCAAGAAAAATCCAGCCTCGCGTCCTATCTCTTCATTGTATTCAGCTGAACTTTTGAAGTCATCAATGATATTCTTTTTAAACCTATCCGACTTGCAATACTTCAGTTCTTCTTGTGTAGAGATCCGGCTAGTGATAGCTTCATCCCGGGCTGTATTTAGATCAATGTTGGTAGCCTCTAACTCCTTTATCCTCTCCTCTGCCTTAGCCAACTTCTCCCTCAGGTCAGTCATCTCACTTGTCATTTGAGACTTTTCTCCTTCGGCTAACTCCATATGAGTGGCTTGCTCAGCGACTTCAGTTTTGAGGGCTGCCAAGCGAGGTTCATTGGCAGGCCGCCATTCTTCATTGGCTTTAGCTCGCTGATCTGCCTCGAGAGATCGGGAGTTGGTAATAAAAATAACATAAGAGGAGATCTGTCCAGAAAGATGATGTGTTAAAAATCTTTAAGGATGATAAAATATACATATCATTCTGAAAGTAAACTTACCAGAGCAAGGAGAGCACCGACTCGGTTAGTGGCTTCGTCCACCCCCATTCCTCCCATAGTCGCCAGAGACTCCACATCTGCAGCTTGATCAAGAATGGAGCCCCCAAGGAAGGATGCTGCGAACCGATTGGTAAATCGAATATTGTCCAGATGAGGAGTTCTGTTGAATCCATAGACAAGGCCCTCGAGCCTCCCACTCTGTGGGCATCTCGAACCCGGTTGTAGCCACGATGGTCCAGAGTTCTCAGCATCAGCAGCAGCAGAGTGGAGCTCGGCGCTTCCTCCCGGGCTTCCAAGGACAAGTGCTCCTCTGGAACTTCACCATGGGAGGAAGGAGGAGAAGGGGAAACGGGAATTACCTCTGTTGAGGGAGGATGAGGCGAAGTTCTTCTCCTCTGACAAAGGACGAAGCTGCTCCTCTTCGTCCTCCCCTCCTTCAGAAAGGGCAGCCTCGGCCACCTCAACAACCAACTCCCTTTGAGAACCAGGAGCAAACCGGGGGGTTCTAGCCCTTGGTTCCCTTGGACACCACGGGTTCCTACCCCGATGGGATGACGACCTAGATGAAGGTGGGCAGGAAGGCACAACATCACCATATGCTCCACTGTCAACCAACCTTGGAGGAAATAGGGGCAGGGAATCGAGGTGCCATTGGCGCACGTTCCTGCCTTCTTCCCGGTTCGTCCAAGCTATACCAAACATAGTAGGACCTACAAAAAGAAAGTGATAAGGGTCAGCAGAAAAAAAAACTAAGTACAAGAGCAGTCACCCCGACCGGTGCGACAACCCCGCATAGTCGAAATGCAAAGATCGCATTGAAAAGAGAAAACACCCCCGGGGTGTATAGTCCAGTATGGTTAGGGGTTTCCAGTTCAAAGCCTAACTCCCTCTTGAGGGCGTCCAAACCGGCCCCCACACCACACCACTTGAAACTATCTTCGCTTAACAGGTCAGAAGTGGAGTATACCCGGGTTTGGTGTTGGCGACTATCACCTAAGTCTCGGGTAATGGTTTCCAAAAAAGTCAGCTCAGAATGGTTAAGGGAAGAAGTGTGTTCAATTTGAGTCCATTGATAGTCCTCACTCACACTAGGGCGAAAAGGAAATCCTATCCTAGACTCCACCATTACCCATCTCCCCTTAAAGTCTACCTTGTTAGGAAGAGAATAAAAAAGTTGAACGCTATTCCTACGGGGACAAAGTGAAAGGGTGTTATCGGACATCCTTAGAGACGAGAAAAACATTCTAAGGATGTTCATGGAAAGTTCGAATCCTAATCTACGACATAAACAAATTAAGGCAAAAAGTGTCCAGACAGAGTTGGGATGGATTTTCCCAGGTTGTACTCGGGTAAACACCAGGAAATCTACAAAGGCAGGGTCCATAGGAAGCCTAAGTCTTACCTCGAAGTGAGCTAAAGGAAGCGGGATATGACTAAGAGACATCCTACCTGCTTCAGGAACTACGAATACCCTATATACACTTGGGCATATACTATAGCTACGAGCAAAAGAAATGGCTTTGTCATTCGTAATCCTACTTCACCAAAAAGCAAAGTCAGTAGTTAGAGGTGTAGGCATGGGAGGTTGGAAAGGAACACCCAGAGGGACTTCAGCTACTGGATTCCCTCTAACTACTGCCATTGATACTTCACCAAGTGGGGGAGCAGGCAGAGGGTCCCCAAAACCCTTGGCCATCAATTCATCAACTTCTTCCTTAGCTACATTTTCCTCCCGAACAGCCATTATAACCTGCGAATGGAAGTTCAAACTTTAGAATCCCATTCAAAGACTACCTAGAAAAGTATATCTAGCCTACAGAGCCTAGAACAAGTTGGTTATTGAAGCCCCTAATCAAGAAGATGACGGGAAGAAACAAACCTAAATCCGGAACTAAATCTATTAACCATGCCCTAGTTCATGAAAACTTTTAAACACCTAAACCCAGGAAGAGTTCCACAAACCCCATCATTCTCATACCACACATAAACACGCACAAAAGAAAAATCATATTATCCCTGTATCATCTAGAAGATGAACCAAAAGGATGAAGAAGCAGAAGAATGTTCAAGCTTCAGATAAAACAAAAGCAACTTAAGAAAGCTTACATACAAGACAACAATGGCGGAAACTAAGAAAATGGTAAAAATTAGTTTTTGAGAAGAAGAAAAAACATACCTTTTTTATGGTTGAAGTAGAAGTCTGAGAGTGAAATAACGAGACTGAACTTACAACAAGAACAAAGACGGAGGAATCTTCAAGAAAATGCAGAGGCAGTAATGGCAGGAATAATCTGAGAGGAAGAAAAGGTATTAAGAAAGGAAAAAGGGTTTTTCTTAAAGAAAACTGAGGGTTTCTGAATAAAAGCTATACCCACAAATTTGTCATGATTATTTGCTGGGTTCAAAACGCATTGGAGAAAGTGAAAAGGTATCTTGTCAGCTGACAAAATTCTGGCATTAATGGCAGAAACACAGGAGGTGAAGCGACAACGGTCACCATTAGAAACCCTAAGGGCATCTCAAAGACATACGAAGTCCCATATTGGTGAAAAATAGATAGTCAGGTAAAATTGTCCATCGAAGTACAGCACAGAATCGTGTTATACTTCGCTAAGGGGCCACTGAATAGCAAATAACGCCTATCAAGAGAAAATACGTCATTTGGCATTAAAACTAACTGCCTAAATACTTGGCACTTCGCAGTGTTGACTAAAAGGCAATAATGTGCGTAAAAGATGAGATTTATAATTCCACCGCCTCAAATCGTGGGTCCCCACTCTCTCCACGATCCAAGCCCGTTCTCCATAACAGCGTTTCCTGTAACAACAGCACTAATTGATCCCACGATCTGATTACAGGGACGTGAGTATAACTCCATCAATTCCTCCACTCACCTCCCCAAAAAGAAAGACTATAAAAGAGGAGGAAAAGAAGAAAGGTAGGACAGTTGATTCCAGATATCCATAATTACTTACTACACTCCAATCTGACTTGATCGTCGGAGAGTTCAAGGGGAATCCACATCCCCATTGAACTTTCTTTGTTTTGCAGGTATTCATTACTTCGAGAATTCAAAAAATAATCATCACGTTCTGACAGATCGTCCGAAATTCAAGATATATCAATTCTTTACTTTGAAGTATCTGAAACCCACTCAATACGAATTCATTTTTTAGCCCTTAAATTATCTTGGCTAATTTTTGACGAATCAATATATATATATATATATATATATATATATATATATATATATATATATAATATTTTGAGCTTATCTCTCTCTCTTTCTCTGAAAACCCTGATATTCAGAAGAGAGCACCATCTTGTCCCTTTCTTCTCTTCCTGCCAAGAAAAAATTTAGCTATGGACAGAGTTTCTCTTAGTATATTTAAAGATTTGATCGATATTTTAGAAGAAATATTAGTTAAATTTGAGCTTTTTTTTTATATATTTATATTTTCTTCTATTTAAGTTTTTTATACAAATTTTGATAGTAAATGAATTAGGTTGTTGTTAAAAGAAAATGAAAAATTAACTCATTTTTAGTTGTGATTTGCAACTTAAAGACAAAATATCTAAATATGATATTAGTTGGTTTTTTTTTTTAATCTATTTTAGATTTTATTTTTAACTTTCACATAAATATTTTTTGAAGGTTAAGAATATATGTGTTCCACATAATTACCTAATTTTAGGTTAGTGAATGGAAAAATGAAAATGAGGTATTTATTTCATCGTAATATATTATCTTATCCCTAATTTCATAATAATTTTCATAGGTTAAATCTAAAATAAGATATTTTTATTGCTGTTATCATCATATTGTTTGAATACATATAGAAGATGAGCATTTTAATTACTGATCATAAAGAGAAGTATGAGATAATCTTGGAGTTGGAATGGCAACCAAAGGTGTTTTTTTCTTTAAAACAATGCCAAACTTCTCAGTAAGATCCATTTCCACACCTTCAGGTAACTTCCATTCAAAAGAATGAATCAAAGAAGCAAGTGAAAACAAGAACATCCTCTCAGCCATTGCTATTCCAGCACAAATCCTTCTTCCAGAACCAAAGGGGAAATAGTTAAAGTCATTCCCACTGTAATCCCACTTGGCATGATCACGACCATCCACTCGGTGATAAAATCTTTCGGGTTTAAACTCTGATGGATCTTCCCAGATAGTGGGATCTCTGTGTACAGCCCAAACGTTAATGAAAACGCGTGAGCCTTTAGGAACAGTGTATCCTGCCACAGTGGAGGTTTCACTTGGACAGTGAGGGATTATTAAGGGCAGGGCTGGATGTAACCTTAATGCTTCTTTCATTACAGCGTTTAAGTAAGGAAGTTTAGGGATGTCCGATTCTTCCACATCTGTCTTTGCCCACTACACTGTCTAATTCTTGCTGAACTTTTGTCATAGCTTCTGGTTTGTTCATCAGCTCCGCCAATGGAATTCTACCGTGTTGATGTGTGTCGGTGCCACCTATACCATATCCTGATCCACAAGCGAAAGTATTACTAATTGAACGAGATTATGTATAAATTATTAAAAATAGAAACTTTAGATGATGGGATTACTTACCATGAGAAGAGCTTTGAGATGAGTCATGGTAAGAGGAGTTTTTGCATCTCCTTTATCTTTTAACAGCATCAAGAACTCCAAAAAATCCTTGCTTTTTTTGATTTCTCCATCATCACCACCACCCATCTTCTCCATCCCTCTTTGTTCAATCAATCTATCAAATATCCCATCAAATTTCACTGACATATCCTGTTTTCTTTCTTATACCCTGTAAGTCAAACCTGCCCAAACTCGGATAAAAGTCAGAAATGTTAGGCTTTCCTAATGTTCAACCATCAGAGTCACCACTTGTCTGAATTCAGCGCCATACTTGCCCTCTCTTCCCCTCTAACCGTTCCACCCACAAATATTCGTAATCACATTAAGCACGTTCAAGAACATCTGCTCCCCAACGTTGACTTTTTTCCCAATCTGACTATGAAGAAATTTGATGGTCTGTTGGATTTCTTTTCGCCTGAGTTCGTAAAAAGAATCCAAGGTAGCACTGGACAACATTTCCCGAACACAAACTTTCCTTAACATACGCCACTCTGGTCCGTACGGACTCCAAACTATGTCTCTGCCACCGTATGCTGATTCCAGGGCAGCTGCTGGCACGTCCCGGTTGGCAAAAACTGTGTCTTGATCTTTAAGAACTTCCTTTGCCACGATTGGGGAACTGATGATTACCCCAACCTTCTTACCAAGCCAAAATGTAAGGATTGGACCGTAGTCTTTTGAAAGACCAGCGAAATATGTGTGCAGCTCAGAATCAAGGAACAGAAGATTTCCGAGCAGGGGCAGAGGTTTAGGACCAGGGGGCAGCGGTGGCTGTCCTCGTTTCTTGTCTGATTTCTTGATGAAAAACAGGAGTACAACCCATAACAAGGCAAGGAATCCGAGGCCATAGGATACAAGAAAACCAACCTCTTCCCAAGTAGGATTAGAAATTGTCATGGTTTTTTTGTGCTAATTTAAAGCTCAAAGATTCATATATAGCAGTAGAAATGTGGTTTCTATAAATATCGGAGTGAATGGAGAAAATTCATAATTAACAAGTGGGACAGTATCTGGTATTATTGTAAACCGGTATCTTTGGCCAGCCAAACTTAATGTTGTTTCTATTGATTTACGTGCACATTATGATGACACGTGTAAATATTTTTGATTTTTTTTCAACGTTTGATTTTTATTATCTGTGGAAATTTTTATTTTACATTAAGGAGACGCAATTCAATGACAGAGACCACATACTGTAATAAAATTATTAATTTAATCATATTGATGAGGAATGGCATTGATTTTACCTAAAAGAAAAAATAATCAACCTTAGAATTACTCAATCTTGAAAGTAGGTTCTGGTATCAAGAGGATATCCCAAAATTGCATCATCCAAAAGAGGGGAAGGCACTTCAAATTCAGTAGGCCATTCAGAACTGATATCTATCTCATCAAAAATGATAGGAAAGCATTTCCCATCTCTGCTCTTAGCAGTTGCTTGTAACCAAAGATTGCAATGCACAAAAACTAAATCAGTGAATTTATCAAGTTCTGTTCTGTTACGTCGCTTACCATGTAAACCTTCAAAAGTAGTCCAGTTCCAGCTGCACCAGTGGGAGCTACATTGCTGATTTAGTATTCGTACAGCGGCTCTCTGCAAAGTAGGAATTTCATAACCATATCCAGCCCACCAATCACCTGCACATTAGTAAGAAAGAAAGCATAAGTAACCAAAGGCGTTTATATGTGTTTAAAATAATAATAATAATAATAGTAATTTACCGTACTTTTAATTTTAAAGCACAAAAAGACAAAATATAAATTAAATGTTAAATAAAATATTAAGCAATACAAAACAAAATCATTGATATCATTTCCTAACTTTATACCCGTTAGAAAATGGTCTTAGTTGTATCTTATATGTTGTGGCTTTTTGTCCATGCCAATGGAAATCTTATAAATGGTGAAACATATTCATCTCTCATTGTTATCCATCAAGTTAATCCCCAATAAAATCAAATATAAAAACATTACATATAAATATTTAACAAATATTGAAATGAGAAAATATTCATTATTTTAAAGTGATAATCGGGAAACTCAAAACTTAATTTAAATACATGTATAATATTTAATCAAAATTTTATATCAAACAAAGAAGTATAATCACGACAGTCTTCTGAGTATCACATATATATATATTAAAAAAGTAACCAAATATAATCATCTGAATTCTCGACAGTATCAGATATATATATATATATAATAAAAAGAATAATAAAAGAAAACATGTATACTTAAAAATTTTATAAATCAACGATTAATTCCAAGATCTTAAACTTTCAAAACTCTAGTAAGAAAATAACAATTAATCAAACGATTTCTTTCACATATCAAAATCTTGAAATTCAATACTTAAAAAAACTCATTCATACTATGGATAAAAACAACGGAGGGATAGTCCACCTACCTCGATTGAGCGCATAGCGTACTTTCTGATACTTCTGTTAACTAAAATATTCCGCTCTTAAATTTTCTTCGGACTCTATCAAAAATCCATAATACAAACATTATAACTAAATTCATAGTTGATAACTTAATCTTACGATCCTAATAATCAAAACCACTAAAAATCACTTACCTCTTTCAACAACTTCTCGGTATTGAGAAAACCCTTGTCTCTTACGGCTATCGCGAGATAAAAGAAAACCCTAATAAAACCTAATAAATGTGCTAATGCTTATATTTATAATTACTCTTATATCTCACTTATAACTATTTACCATCAAGTCCTTACACTATTAAATAAATAATTAAAGCCCCAAAAAATAAAATTAGGGTATTACAGATGGTTGCCGAGCGACCTCACCCGAGCCAGACAGATACGTCAACAATTGGCGAGGTATGTAATTCATGATGGAATTCTATATCAGCGCTCATTCTCCAAGCCGCTACTTCGGTGTGTGCCTCCATCCCAAACAAGAGAGTTGCTAGCTGAAATACATGAAGGAGTATGCAGAAGACATCCAGGTGCTCGTTCTTTAGCAGAAAGTAATCAACTAAGGTTACCACTGGCCAACATTACGAGAAGATGCAAATTCATATGTCAAGACTTGTGACACTTGTCAGATCTTCGGAAATACGCCATAGTTACCATCTGTAGAGCAGACCCCGGTAATAGCGGCTTGACCTTTCGATATGTGGGGAATTGATTTAATGGGAAAATTCCCAAAAACATGGAATGGTTACGAGTACTTAGTAATTGCAGTTGACTATTTCTCAAGATGGATCGAAGCAAAAGCCTTGACAAATCCTACGGAAGAAAATGTTTCTAAATTCTCTTGGGAGAACATTTTATGCCGTTTTGGTGTCCCAAGAGCAGTGATTACCGACCACGGAGTCCAGTTCTCATCTAAATTCACCACAGAATGCAGCCGGTTACATATAAAACATTGGAAATCTTCAGTCGCACATCCTCAAGGAAATGGTCAAGCAGAAGTAGCGAACAAACTGGTACTTCTTGCCCTACGAAAAAACCTAGAAGGAAAATCCAATAAATGAGTCGATGAATTGAACTCTGCCTTATGGTCAGTTCGAACTTCGATTAGGGGCCCCACCGGAGAAACAGCATATGCACTGGTTTATGGTTCAAAAGCAATAGCACCAGCCGAAGTCGCACTTCCCACGACAAGAGTTTCGATGTACAATGAAAACATCAACAAAGTAAGAAGAAGCATGGACTTAGATCTATTGGAAGAACGAAGGATCGCAAGTCACTTAAAATCCCAGTCATTCAAAGCAAGAACAAAAAAGACCCATGACAAAAAAGTATTCAGGAGACCAATTAAAATTGGAGATTGGGTACTTCGAAGAATTGACGGCACAGCTAGACACATCAAGGTGAACATATTAACGCCAAATTGGGAAGGCTCGTATCTTATCAGGGACGAAGTAAGACCCGAAACGTACAGACTCATGAACAAAGAAGGAGTTCTTCTCCCAAAATCCACGACACACGAACCATTTGAAAAGATACTACGTATGAGTAGTACCCTGAAAAACATCGGTGGAAATTATCCCCTTAAGTACCAAGTTAAACTTGGGAGGATCTTAATTCAGTTAATTTCAGAATAAAAAGGTACCGAGTTAACCTTGGGAAAACAGTATATTTTACTTACGCTTGAGCTATTCTTTTAAAGTACCGAGTTAAACTTGGGAAATTTAAATATAAGTATCGAGTTAAACTTGGGAAGTTTTAATATAAGTACCGAGTTAAACTTGAGAAGTTTAAATATAAACACCGAGTTAAACTTGGGAAGTTTAAATATAAGTACGAGTTAAACTTGGGAAGTTTAAATATAAGTACCGAGTTAAACTTGGGAAGTTTAAATATAAGTACCGAGTTAAACTTGGAAAGTTTAAATATAAGTACCGAGTTAAACTTGAGAAGTTTAAATAAAAGTACCGAGTTAACTTGGGAAGCTTAAATATAAGTACCGAGTTAAACTTGGGAAGTTATAAGTATCAAGTTAAAGCTTGGGAAGTTTTGAATCATTAAAGCCACCGAGTCAATCTCGAGGTTACGAAACACTAAGTTAAGCTTGAGAAATTACAAGTTAGGCCCGCCTTACGGGTTCGAAGTATCGGGTTAGACTTGAGAAATTTTCAAGTTACAAGTTACGAGTTAAGAAATAAACAGGTTGATAAATATGCAAGGAAATAACAAAAGAAAAACATTCATTAAAATCCCAAAGTCATTGTACAAAAGTGGTTGGAATACAAGTACAAATTAGGAGGCACCCGAACCATCAAGCATATCCAAGAAAGTAGGTGTGGTCGGGGGTGGAGGATTCCAACTAGGCCTTCCCCGTTGCTCATCCCGTTCCCGAAGAGCATCCATCTCTTCGGCAGTAAAAGGAACGAAGTCTGCACCTTATCTGCAGACTTCATTGTCAAAATTAGCTTGAAATGCCGGCAAAAAAATGGATTTATCTTCAAGTACGGTTGGAGTTGGCGGATAATATGAATACAGCCTTTATCCAAGAAAAATCCAGCCTCGCGTCCTATCTCTTCATTGTATTCAGCTGAACTTTTGAAGTCATCAATGATATTCTTTTTAAACCTATCCGACTTGCAATACTTCAGTTCTTCTTGTGTAGAGATCCGGCTAGTGATAGCTTCATCCCGGGCTGTATTTAGATCAATGTTGGTAGCCTCTAACTCCTTTATCCTCTCCTCTGCCTTAGCCAACTTCTCCCTCAGGTCAGTCATCTCACTTGTCATTTGAGACTTTTCTCCTTCGGCTAACTCCATGCGAGTAGCTTGCTCAGCGACTTCAGTTTTGAGGGTTGCCAAGCGAGGTTCATTGGCAGCCCGCCATTCTTCATTGGCTTTAGCTCGCTGATCTGCCTCCAGAGATTGGGAGTTGGTAATAAAGATAACATAAGAGGAGATCTGTCCAGAAAGATGATGTGTTAAAAATCTTTAAGGATGATAAAATATACATATCATTCTGAAAGTAAACTTACCAGAGCAAGGAGATCACCGACTCGGTTAGTGGCTTCGTCCACCCCCATTCCTCCCATAGTCGCCAGAGACTCCACATCTGCAGCTTGATCAAGAATGGATCCCCCAAGGAAGGATGCTGCGAACCGATTGGTAAATCGAATATTGTCCAGATGAGGAGTTCTGTTTGAAATCTCCATAGACAAGGCCCTCAGAGCCTCCCACTCTGTGGGCATCTCGAACCCCGGTTGTAGCCACGATGGTCCAGAGTTCTCAGCAGGTGCCTCCTCAGTAGCAGCAGCAGGAGTGGAGCTCGGCGCTTCCTCCCGGGCTTCCAAGGACAAGTGCTCCTCTGGAACTTCACCATGGGAGGAAGGAGGAGAAGGGGAAACAGGAATTACCTCGGTTGAGGGAGGATGAGGCGAAGTTCTTCTCCTCTGACAAAGGACGAAGCTGCTCCTCTTCGTCCTCCCCTCCTTCAGAAAGGGCAGCCTCGGCCACCTCAACAACCAACTCCCTTTGAGAACCAGGAGCAAACCGGGGGGTTCTAGCCCTTGGTTCCCTTGGACGCCAGGGGTTCCTACCACGATGGGATGACGACCTAGATGAAGGTGGGCAGGAAGGCACAACATCACCCTATGCTCCACTGTCAACCAACCTTGGAGGAAATCGGGGTAGGGAATCGAGGTGCCATTGGCGCACGTTCCTGCCTTCTTCCCGGTTCGTCCAAGCTATACCAAACATAGTAGGACCTACAAAAAGAAAGTGATAAGGGTCAGCAGAAAAAAAAACTAAGTACAAGAGCAGTCACCCCGACCGGTGCGACAACCCCACATAGTCGAAATGCAATGATCGCATTGAAAAGAGAAAACACCCCCGGGGTGTATAGTCCAGTATGGTTAGGGGTTTCCAGTTCAAAGCCTAACTCCCTCTTGAGGGCGTCCAAACCGGCCCCCACACCACACCACTTGAAACTATCTTCGCTTAACAGGTCAGAAGTGGAGTATACTCGGGTTTGGTGTTGGCGACTATCACCTAAGTCTCGAGTAATGGTTTCCAAAAAAGCCCGCTCATAATGGTTAAGGGAAGAAGTGTGTTCAATTTGAGTCCATTGATAGTCCTCACTCACACTAGGGCGAAAAGGAAATCCTATCCTAGACTCCACCATTACCCATCTCCCCTTAAAGTCTACCTTGTTAGGAAGAGAATAAAAAAGTTGAACGCTATTCCTATGGGGACAAAGTGAAAGGGTGTTATCGGACATCCTTAGAGACGAGAAAAACATTCTAAGGATGTTCATGGAAATTTCAAATCCTAATCTACGACATAAACAAATTAAGGCAAAAAGAGTCCAAACAGAGTTGGGATGGATTTTCCTAGGTTGTACTCGGGTAAACACCAGGAAATCTACAAAGGCAGGGTCCATAGGAAGCCTAAGTCTTACCTCGAAGTGAGCTAAAGGAAGCGGGATATGATTAAGAGACATCCTACCTGCTTCAGGAACTATGAATACCCTATATACACTTGGGCATATACTATAGCTACGAGCAAAAGAAATGGCTTTGTCATTCGTAATCCTACTTCACCAAAAAGCAAAGTCAGTAGTTAGAGGTGTAGGCATGGGAGGTTGGAAAGGAACACCCAGAGGGACTTCAGCTACTGGATTCCCTCTAACTACTGCCATTGATACTTCACCAAGTGGGGGAGCAGGCAAAGGGTCCCCAAAACCTTGGCCATCAATTCTTCAACTTCTTCCCTAGCTACATTTTCCTCCCGAACAGCCATTATAACCTGCGAATAGAAGTTCAAACTTTAGAACCCCATTCAAAGACTACCTAGAAAAGTATATCTAGCCTACAGCCAGCTAGAACAAGTTGGTTATTGAAGCCCCTAATCAAGAAATGACGGAAGAAACAAACCTAAATCCATAACTAAATCTATTAACCATGCCCTAGTTCATGAAAACTTTTAAACACCTAAACCCAGGAAGAGTTCCACAAACCCCATCATTCTCATACCACACATAAACACGCACAAAATAAAAATCATATTATCCCTGTATTATCTAGAAGATGAACCAAAAGGATGAAGAAGCAGAAGAATGTTCAAGCTTCAGATAAAACAAAAGCAACTTAAGAAAGCTTACATACAAGACAACAATGGCGGAAACTAAGAAAATGGTAAAAATTAGTTTTTGAGAAGAAGAAAAAACATACCTTTTTTATGGTTGAAGTAGAAGTCTGAGAGTGAAATAACGAGACTGAACTTACAACAAGAACAAAGACGGAGGAATCTTCAAGAAAATGCAGAGGCAGTAATGGCAGGAATAATCTGAGAGGAAGAAAAGGTATTAAGAAAGGCAAAAGGGTTTTCTTAAAGAAAACTGAGGGTTTCTGAATAAAAGCTATACCCACAAATTTGTCATGATTATTTGCTGGGTTCAAAACATTGGAGAAAGTGAAAAGGTATTTGTCGGCTGACAAAATTCTGGCATGGCAATGGCAGAAACACAGGAGGTGAAGCGACAACGGTCACAATTAGAAACCTAAGGACATCTCAAAGACATACGAAGTCCCATATTGGTGAAAAATAGATAGTCAGGTAAAATTGTCCATCGAAGTACAGCACAGAATCGTGTTATACTTCGCTGAGGGGCCACTGAATAGCAAATAACGCCTATCAAGAGAAAATACGTCATTTGGCATTAAAACTAACTGCCTAAATACTTGGCACTTCACAGTGTTGACTAAAAGGCAATAATGCGCGTAAAAGATGGGATTTATAATTCCACCGCCTCAAATCGTGGATCCCCACTCTCTCCACGATCCAAGCCCGTTCTCCATAACAGCGTTTCCCGTAACAACAGCACTAATTGATCCCACGATCTGATTACAGGGACGTGAGTATAACTCCATCAATTCCTCCACTCACCTCCCCAAAAAGAAGGACTATAAAAGAGGAGGAAAAGAAGAAAGGTAGGACAGTTGATTCCAGATATCCATAATTACTTACTACACTCCAATCTGACTTGATCGTCAGAGAGTTCAAGGGGAATCCACATCCCCATTGAACTTTCTTTGTTTTGCAGGTATTCATTACTTCGAGAATTCAAGAAATAATCATCACGTTCTGACAGATCGTCCGAAATTCAAGATATATCAATTCTTTACTTTGAAGTACCCGAAACCCACTCAATACGAATTCATTTTTTTAGCCCTTAAATTATCTTGGCCAATTTTTGACGAATCAATATATATAATATTTTGAGCTTATCTCTCTCTCTTTCTCTGAAAACCCTGATATTCAGAAGAGAGCACCATCTTGTCCCTTTCTTCTCTTCCGGCCAAGAAAAAATTTAGCTATGGACAGAGTTTCTCTTAGCATATTTAAAGATTTGATCGATATTTTAGAAGAAATATTAGTTAAATTTGAGCTTTTTTTATATATATTTATATTTTCTTCTATTTAAGTTTTTTATACAAATTTTGATAGTAAATGAATTAGGTTGTTGTTAAAAGAAAATGAAAAATTAACTCATTTTTAGTTGTGATTTGCAACTTAAAGACAAAATATCTAAATATGATATTAGTTGGTTTTTTTTTTATCTATTTTAGATTTTATTTTTAACTTTCACATAAATATTTTTTGAAGGTTAAGAATATGTGTGTTCCACATAATTACCTAATTTTAGGTTAGTGAATGGAAAAATGAAAATGAGGTATTTATTTCATCGTAATATTATCTTATCCCTAATTTCATAATAATTTTCATAGGTTAAATCTAAAATAAGATATTTTTATTGCTGTTATCATCATATTGTTTGAATACATATAGAAGATGAGCATTTTAATTACTGATCATAAAGAGAAGTATGAGATAATCTTGGAGTTGGAATGGCAACCAAAGGTGTTTTTTTCTTTAAAACAATGCCAAACTTCTCGGTAAGATCCATTTCCACACCTTCAGGTAACTTCCATTCAAAAGAATGAATCAAAGAAGCAAGTGAAAACAAGAACATCCTCTCAGCCATTGCTATTCCAGCACAAATCCTTCTTCCAGAACCAAAGGGGAAATAGTTAAAGTCATTCCCACTGTAATCCCACTTGGCATGATCACGACCATCCACTCGGTGATAAAATCTTTCGGGTTTAAACTCTGATGGATTTTCCCAGATAGTGGGATCTCTGTGTACAGCCCAAACGTTAATGAAAACACGTGAGCCTTTAGGAACAGTGTATCCTGCCACAGTGGAGGTTTCACTTGGACAGTGAGGGATTAATAAGGGCAGGGCTGGATGTAACCTTAATGCTTCTTTCATTACAGCGTTTAAGTAAGGAAGTTTAGGGATGTCCGATTCTTCCACCATCCTGTCTTTGCCCACTACACTGTCTAATTCTTGCTGAACTTTTGTCATAGCTTCTGGTTTGTTCATCAGCTCCGCCAATGTGAATTCTACCGCGTTTGATGTTGTGTCGGTGCCACCTACTACCATATCCTGGTCCACAAGCGAAAGTATTACTAATTGAGCAAGATTATGTATAAATTATTAAAAATAGAAACTTTAGATGATGGGATTACTTACCATGAGAAGAGCTTTGAGATGAGTCATGGTAAGAGGAGTTTTGGCATCTCCTTTATCTTTTGACACCATCAAGAACTCCAAAAAATCCTTGCTTTTTTTTATTTCTCCATCATCACCACCACCCATCTTCTCCATCCCTCTTTGTTCAATCAATCTATCAAATATCCCATCAAATTTCACTGCCATATCCCTGGTTTTCTTTCTTATACCCTGTAAGTCAAACCTGCCCAAACTCGGATAAAAGTCAGAAATGTTAGGCTTTCCTAATTGTTCAACCATCAGAGTCACCACTTGTCTGAATTCAGCAGCCATACTTGCCCTCTCTTCCCCTTTAACCGTTCCACCCCACAACATATTCGTAATCACATTAAGCACATTCAAGAACATCTGCTCCCCAACGTTGACTTTTTTCCCAATCTGACTATGAAGAAATATGATGGTCTGTTGGATTTCTTTTCGCCTGAGTTCGTAAAAAGAATCCAAGGTAGCACTGGACAACATTTCCCGAACACAAACTTTCCTTAACATACGCCATTCTGGTCCGTACGGACTCCAAGCTATGTCTCTGCCACCGTATGCTGATTCCAGAGCAGCTGCTGGCACGTCCCGGTTGGCAAAAACTGTGTCTTGATCTTTAAGAACTTCCTTTGCCACGACTGGGGAACTGATGATTATCCCAACCTTCTTACCAAGCCAAAATGTAAGGATTGGACCGTAGTCTTTTGAAAGACCAGCGAAATATGTGTGCAGCTCAGAATCAAGGGACAGAAGATTTCCGAGCAGGGGCAGAGGTTTAGGACCAGGGGGCAGCGGTGGCTGTCCTCGTTTCTTGTCTGATTTCTTGATGAAAAACAGGAATACAACCCAAAACAAGGCAAGGAATCCGAGGCCATAGGATACAAGAAAACCAACCTCTTCTGAAGTAGGATGAGAAATTGTCATGGTTTTTTTGGTGCTAATTTAAAGCTCAAAGATTCATATATAGTAGTACAAATGTGGTTTCTATAAATATGGGAGTGAAAAGACAAAACTCATCATTATCAAGTGGGACAGTATCTTGTATTATTCTAAACCGGTATCTTTGGCCAGCCAAACTTAATATTTAACAACTGGGACAGTATCTTGTATTATTGTAAACCGGTATCTTTGGCCACCCAAACTTAATATTGTTTCTTCTCAAATTTTTTCTCAAACTATAGATTAAATATCTATTGATTTACGTGCACATTATGATGACTCGTGTAAATATCAATATTACTTTTTTTAAAATATAAAAAAGAAAAAGAAAAGAAAAATATCCCATTATAATATATACATATATCCACAGTATTTTGGGATTCTTGTACGTCTTGTTCTATGTGTTCTTAAAAAAAATGATGAATATATATTCATAACAAGACAACAGATCATAACGAAGCAGACTGCACAGAAATTGGTCACAGTTTTATATATATATATATATAAGTACACTGATAAGTATGATGATCTATTATTTCACATTAAAAATTTTGGTTTACTTTTGGATTCATATATACTTACACTAACATTTTGTTTTATCCTAACTTTGGTAAAACCCACATCAGATTCAGAAACTTAGTAGTAGCAAGAATGGCATTGATTTTACCTAAAAGAAAAAATAATCAACCTTAGAATTACTCAATCTTGAAAGTAGGTTCTGGTATCAAGAGGATATCCCAAAATTGCATCATCCAAAAGAGGGGAAGGCACTTCAAATTCAGTAGGCCATTCAGAACTGATATCTATCTCATCAAAATTGATAGGAAAGCATTTCCCATCTCTGCTCTTAGCAGTTGCTTGTAACCAAAGATTGCAATGCACAAAAACTAAATCAGTGAATTTATCAAGTTCTGTTCTGTTACGTCGCTTACCATGTAAACCTTCAAAAGTAGTCCAGTTCCAGCTGCACCAGTGGGAGCTACACTGCTGATTTAGTATTCGTATAGCGGCTCTCTGCAAAGTAGGAATTTCATAACCATATCCAGCCCACCAATCACCTGCACATTAGTAAGAAAGAAAGCATAAGTAACCAAAGGCGTTTATACGGAAGAAAGTCCATAACATAAATATGCAGGCATGATGAATATGCAGCTAAACCATACCTGGAGTGTTCAGTGTCCTTCCCTTTAAAGAAAATTCAGTACCTAAAGCACCTTGAGCGTTTAAATATGCAGGATGTTCTTTAGTAATTTCAACCTTATCTTTCTCTTCTGCAGCCATTTTTAACATGGCTTCTTGAAATCCATTTCTTATTCTTGTGTCAGTTTTGAAACTGAGGCTGTAGAAAATGGAAGGATTAAGGAAAGCTGCTGCTGCATGTAATGGGGAGTGAAGTTGGACGTACCATCTTCCATCAATTATATCCCAAATTGGCATATATTTCTCCTCAATATTTTTATAATAGGCCTTAATGATCAGTTTTGCCCTTTCCATTCCTTCGTATAAGTAGCCCATAGCAGGCATGTCTCCATCAACAATTCTTAAAATCTTAACAAGTGGTTCAGATACACTTACAGCTTCATGAGCAGACTTCCAGAACCTATCAGTGTATAACAATGAAATAACAATCTGGGCTTCAGCTGTCCTAATGTAATTAGACGATAACCACTCATCGTCAGAAAACATGCGTTTCAAATTGGCTTCTTGAATCACAAGGGACCTCAACGAGAGAAAATGAGACACACATCTTAAAATTCTAGGCCTAATCAACTCCATTCCAGATGTAAATTTTCTCACCACACCAAGAATCCAGCTGTTACCATATATGTATTTTGTGATGGTATTTGCCTCCTCCAAGACTCTACTCACCCAATCCTGTTTACTGAAATCCTCCAACATCGTATTAACACAATGTGATGCACATGGTGACCAGAATATTGAAGGATACTTTTCCATGAGAAGCCTGCCAGCATAAATATAACAAATAGTACTATCAGTTATTACTTGAACAATATTATTGATACCAACTTCCAGAATAACAGATTCAAGCAGCTCAAACAAGTAATGAGGATCATCTCCATGCCCAGATATATCAATTGACTTCAAAAATAGGGTCCCTTTAGGACACGTAACAGAAAGTGCTAAAAGAGCTTTGCTCCTTCCATCAGACCAGGAGTCACACAAGATGGTGCATCCTGTTTCTTTCCACTCTTCTCTCAGTTTGTTGTAAGTTTCATTTATATCAGCCTTAGCTTTTTCCAATAGACTACTACTTAATTTTTCATAACTTGGTGCTCTATAACCCACCCCACATTCTGCTATAGCATTTACCATTTCCTGGTAATATATAGATTTGGTAGCAGTAAAAGGAATAGAATTATGAAAGAAAAATGCAGCAATTTTTTTATCAGCATCTTCATACTTTTGTTTATGATTATTGTTAGTTACTAACTGTGGACTTGGTGAAGGGCAAGGGAACAACGAAGAAGGGCTACTACTACCATTTTGTGCACTGGATTTGTGATCGGGATGCATTCCACCACTAGCTGAAGAGCTATGTTGCGGTTGCGGATAGTTAGCAGCCAAATCCACCTTCTGCTTCTTAGGAGCTTTCTGTTTCTTTGGCGTGCGGAGTATGGCTTGTATATGATCCCGCACACCAGTCGGAACTTCAGCACATGGAACTATATCTTTGTTCTTTATCTGTGCTAAATGAAATTTCATTCGGTAAACCCCTCCACTGAACTCCCTTTGACAGTAGTTACATCTCACCTTCTGTCTAGTTGCATCAACAAGGACACAGTGTTCCCAACAAGCATCTCTTCCACGAACCATTTTATTGAATGTAGTAACTATAGATTCATTTGTTATGCCTAGACAATATAGAACAAAAAAGGGTACGAGCATAAGTAAATAGAAATACAGGGTGCAAAAGGAATTGTAAAGATATGATAGACCATTCTTACAGACATCTCATTTTATGATACACTATCTCCTCATATACTACAAGATTCAGTCAGTCAAGGCGAAGCATCATTACTAATGGCACACAAATTTCCCAACAGGGAATCCCTTCCTCAAAATCTTGTTAAACAATGGTAATTTCAGTATGAAACCAATGGTAAACAAACTGAAATTCTATTACAGAACAATTTCTGATGGAATAAGTAAATACTAGTACATTAAAACAGGATGAAACATATCCAATGATGCTTCGCCTCCATGCACAAAACCAGAGGGAAGCATAATATCCAATGATGTTAGATATATTATCCTTAAAGCAATGCCAAAGGGCCACATACATATATTAGAAGTAATTCAAGTGAAAGTACAAGATTTTTATTTTTATTTTTATTTTATTTTTTTGTGAAATATGCAAATTATTTATCTCAAGAAACAAAAAGATAGACAAGTTTGAAAAAAGAAAAGAAAAAAAAGAAACCTGAAGCGTAGTAATTTGTACATGAAAATTGCAGACTATGATATCAGCAGAGCTCGAATGGCTAGCCTATACACATGAATTTAAAATGCGGCTAACTCCTTTAAGTTATTGAAACTAATTTACTTACATCTTGCTCAAATTCTTCAAATCAACTCAGCCCATTTCAGGTAACATATTAAATCAAAGAATTTAGCACAAGAAGCGTATAATACACTACCCTGAGTGATAAAAAGTGTTGATGGGGAGGTGGATGCGTGATAAACAAGGATCTCGGAGCTTGCGGAGGTGGTTCACAGTAGCCGGAGAAGATGATGGTGAAGCCGAGGAATTGAAAAACTACGGCGATGAATTCGTTTGCTTGGCCAAGCCGAGTGCAAGACTGGACGAGAACCGAGCTGACCCTCTCCTTAGCCCTGTCACGTGCTACACGCGTGACCTGCAAAGTACTATGGTTAAAATGCAAAATAGTCCCTGCAAATATTAATGTTTTGAATGAAGTCTATGTATATTTAAAAACC
Source organism: Asclepias syriaca (assembly GCA_027405835.1). Lineage (NCBI taxonomy): Eukaryota > Viridiplantae > Streptophyta > Magnoliopsida > Gentianales > Apocynaceae > Asclepias > Asclepias syriaca. Next base: position 5,910,768 of record CM049929.1, on the reverse strand, counting down.
TTGATTTAAGTCCCTTACTTTTATAAATTTTTTTTTTTTTGTTTTTTTAAAAAGGAAAAAATTACTTTTATTATTCGTTAATTGTGTTTCATTATTCTTTTGCGTATAAATCTTAGTTATTGATCATCTTTTTCTTCTACAAATATTATTTTTAACAAGTGTAGTTAATTCATTTTATTTTTTTACTTAGATTTAAAAACTTCAAATGTTTAACATATTTTTAACAATTAATACAATTTTTGAATGAGTTCTATCCCTGTCCCTCATTCACAAGCAGAAGCCAAACAAATATTTCTTTACTTGTCTGGGTTCAATTGCAAGAAACACGGCAAATAATACAGCAATGGGAACGCTGATAGACTGTGTAAGCTATGGGTTAGTCGGCATGTGAAAAACAGATCTTTTACCCACAATCAGATGTCGCAAGAAACAAAAAAAATCTATCAGGGAAGCATAGGGATCCCAAAACCCAACAGTTTGGTTTATTTGCACCACAAAAATCTCAGTTCCGCTGAATCTTGAATTAGTTAATAGTGGAGTATTTTTTCTCTTTCGTTTAGGTTGCCTATTTATCCACTGAGCTGACTAGCTGCCTAACTTTGCGAGCACAGTCAGCAAAGTCCTTGACAGGGGCCTCACATTTCAGAGGATCTTGCAGGTTTTCTCTATAACACTTCAAGCAGGCATTGTACATTTCTAAACAGGGCATTGGCCTCTGGTTTGGTAGCTTGAACTCTTTATCATGCAAATCCTTGGCTCTCTGAGTTACTTCCTGCAGCATGCTCTCTTCCTGCCTCTGCAGCCTCTCGACAACCTTCTCACTCTCTAGCAGGACAGACCTAATAGCAGCTAACTCGGCACTGGCAGATTGTTGTGCAGGCACTGGCACAAAAACAGGAGGCTGAAGCGGCCAACCATCCACCGGGGAGCTCTTAGGGCTGGATGTCCGTGGAGCTTTGGATGCTTGTTGCACCTTTGCCTTTGGTTTCCTAGTTTTCTTCTTCAACTTTGCACTATCATTTGCAAGGTGGTTAACTAACTCACCACTAATTTGTATTGTATATGTCGAACTCGCCATGATAAATAGCACTTTCCACCAATTCCTGTAACACACATAAGAGATGCAGTTAGTAACAACCTGGAGGGAACAGGCAAAGAAAAGGCCAGGTGAGTACTAGCAACTGCAAAATCAAGGCCATAGACCTTTGAACATTCTAGTTCTTGATATCCCCAACATCCAAGGGCCAAGGCAAAAAGAAAGAAAAAAAAGGTACATTTGCACATCCAAAAGAGAAATGTTGAACTCAATCCATTGAACAATACATCATACACAACAATATATACATTATATATATAGAAAAAAAACTTCAAGTATCTGTAACAAATTGCACTGGAAAACCAGGGACAAATCTTAGTAAGAGAGCTCTTCCATCGCCTACAAGAGATGGAGGAAGCAAAGCAGGTGAATGTTTGCTTTGACTTCTACAAATTAAGATTGGTATGATATCTAAGAGTGACTTCTACCAGTCACCAACCAAATTGCTGTCGAAGTAAAACTGATAAATTTACAAAGTTTCACTTGAAGTGTATCAATAAACTTCTGAAACCTATTTATTCAAATAGCATATGAAGTTTATAATTGCAGACTCTGAAGCTTCAGTCGACTGAAATTAGTTTTGGTTAAAATAGATCAACTTTCTCTATCTCTCTCTATCTATATATACATAAGCATTCAGCCTAAATCTAACACCAAGACCAATCCTACTTATATATCCATGACGAATCGTTGCATGAAACCTGATCTCATCCCAATAACAATCTGTCAGTATGAAATCCTAAGTATGCAGACATTTATTTATCCTCATACCTAAGATATCTTGGATTCCCAGATTTATCTTTCATCCTAGCAAGAATGACATAAACCCACCATAATGTGTCATACATGGTTAAATACCGAGGCCTATTATTCTTTGCAATTAGGTCTAAAGCAGCAGTCATTCAAATCATTACCAGGAGAACAGTATCTTTAGAGTGATTAAGATAAATATCATCTAGGCACAAGCAAGTGCCTTCAGAAATTGAATAATAATCCACCAGTATATAACTTGTAAATCTAGAAAATATCTAGGGATCATGAAATAACAATAAAGCTTCGGCTGCATCAGGACTATACTTTTCCCCAAAGAATTTTTTTTTCCACACTTCCAACCCCAAAAGACTCACCCAATCAAACATTATAATGGAAACAACTCTAATTCAAGAAAATCCTGACCCAAAATACAAATAGCTCCAGAAATGGAGTTACACAAGGAATGAAAACCACACAAAAGTATTGCTAAGACGAACTCAAGTAAGTTGAGGGCAGGAGAGAATGTTGCAAAACCTTCACTAAAGTTGGAAGGTAAGCTCAAAAATAGGATATCTGACCAGGTGAAATATACCAAAAAATTTAAACCACTCCTTAACAGAATTTGCTTTTAGTCCAAAATGAACCATTTAAATTTGCAGAACATATTACTAGCACCAAATCAATAACGGAACCTGTAGAACAACATAATTTCCTACCTACACTTTCGTCATCCTACTTCTCTATTGCATTCCAAGAATTAACAATAATAAAATAAATCTCATCCCAATTCAACTAGTATATAACTATTTACCTCCCAAAATTACATTATCATTACTGTCTAAATAAAATGGGTATTTCAAACATTAATGACGGGAAAATGTAAGAGACGACGACAGAATTAGTAAACCAAAATCACCAAAACGAATAAAACTTAAACTAAAATCCATCGGTTATCGAGCTGACACAGGAATCAATAGAAGAAATCAACAGGCATTTACCTCTCAGTCCGATGATAAACAACCAAGAAATTGCTTCTCTCTTGAACTGGCGAGGAAATTTCGACTGTTCCGAAGCCGATTGTTTATGTCGGAGAAGATTGTTCTCACATCTCACGTGTTAGGGCAAAGGGATACAAAATTATAGGAATGAAATGAATTTCTTTTTTCTTTTAATTTTTAAATGGTAAAAATAGTATATAAAAATGTATTTAAGGATTTAAAAACATTTCATTCATCCGTCCAAAATTGAAGAGAGTATATTTTAGATTTTTAAAAAAAAAAAAAATTAATTAATTAAACATTGTTGAAGAAAATATACATCAAAATCTAGAGGAAGCTATAAAATATTCTGTGTATTCCATTTGGGATATCGCCTATCGGATGGGTCGGGTGAACACCAGATGGGCCAAAGTTTTTTAATTTGTATAAATTTTTGGGTTTTCTATTTTGGGCCCTTTTTTGGTTCTGGACTACTATATTAACTCTTTCAGCAGCTTCGTTTTTGATAACCCAGTCCTTTGGGCTTCTCTATTTACAATTTTAAATGTTAATTAATAAAATTATTAGGTGGTGAAATCTGAATTAATCAATAATAGTGATAACTCAAAATACAACAGTTGGTTTAACAAAAATAAATAAATAAAATTATCAATAAATTTCTAGAAGGTTCTTGTAGGTTTTTTTTTTTTTCTTAGAGCACGAGATGTTTTTTAAGTCAATCCGCATCCAAACTAATCCGTTCGAATCGGGTTAATTCTTTGCAGGAGGAACTTCTGAGTACAAATTTTAAACAGTTACGTACATGAGTTAGATTGAACTCTTGACTTTATTTAAGTTAACAACTCCTTACTAATTTACCTACTTTTGGGGTTAGTTCTTATAGTATTTCCGTCGATGAAAACGGATAGATTTTTAACCTAAAATTTTATAAGTTTGTAATTAGAAATCTCAAGAAACAAGAGAGTCCGTAAGAAATTGTTTTACTTAAAATAAGATGTCAATTTATATATAAGACTTTTTAAAATTTAGAGTAAAAAATTATTTTAAAAAAGCAAAACAATGGTTGTGAAAAATGTGTATTTAGCCCTCATGTCCTGGTTCTGTACATCAAAAGAACCTTTTTTCTATCTTTTGGACAATTCGTCCACCAATATTGTAGAATAATAGAGCAACTTTTTGAGCCCTATATTTCAATGGTTTGTTTGGCTTTACTTTGACATTTAATATTCTAAATTTTATATGTACTATAAACATATACATAATATTTATTAATTCTATATATATATATATATGTGTATATATGTTTTAATCAGTCAATGAGAATAGATACAAAGTGTTATATGTAAATTATTATGCTGACACCAATTGACCTAATACAAGGGAGGTGTTGAGGACTTGAGACTGTCGATGAAAATAACGTACTGTTTTCTTCAGTTTTCTGTGTCTTTGGTTCCGTAGGGATTGTGTTTGGTAGAAGTTGGTAGGGAGCTTTTCAAAAGGGAAAAAGTGATAAAACGAAACCAGTTCACCTAAGCACACTACCAGACACTTTTGAGGGGCAGGATTGAAGTGAGCTCAAATGCAATGAACGTGTGTAAAAGATATATATATATAATATATATATATATATATATATATATATATAATATTTGCCTTGAATTTACTAGCCAAGTTTTTTTTAAATTATCCTGTATTTTAAATCTTTTTACTAATTTAGATTATTTTGTTTAATTGAAAAAAAAAATTATTTTGTAATCTTAAAACATATGTAAATTGTTAAGTAACTCTCTTACTTTAAATAATTAAAAATTAAATATTTAATTTATGTATACATTTATATCTCTTTAAAATTTAGATTAAAACTTGTCTTACCAATCAACTCAAATTTTACTTCACAAAATCAAATTATTTGTTATTTGAACAAATGGGACAGTGGTAACAATGCAATGTATCTATCTATATATATATATATATATATTTCAATTTTAGAGAGAGAAAGAGAACAATGTGGAAAATTTTCAAATTGTTTTACGTCAATCAGGGGTCCATTATAGCATCAAAATGACTCAACATTCCATTTAGGTATCAAAAATTTTGAAACATCATTAATTGTAAGCAATGAGATATCGAGAATCTTGAGAGTAGGGTACGTGTATATATATATATATATATATATATACGTGTGTGTGTGTGTGTGTGTATATCATGCCGCTCATTGATCGTGTCTCCTTTCTGCACAAATTTAAACAAATTTCCATCTTTCTTCTCCATATCTTTTATTCATCAGGGGGACCATGAATATACATACATATACATACATACATACATATATATATATTTTCTTTAGTGCCCTCTCTTTGCTCAAATGGTCCATTCCCGGTTAAAATATTCATTGGATTGCACCGCTAGAGTTTCTTTTGGAAAGGTTGTCGGTTCCTTGGCTACCTTTTTATTATTTATTATTACTTTTATATCATACATGTGAATTTTGTTTGAAACATTGTTTTTCATGACAAAGTTGTCAATTTCCTTAAACATGAAACTCGACAAATTAAATACGAAAATCAAATCGAAAAAATGTTGTGAGTCATTTGAATGTGTAATTGTTTTCATTGCTGGTCGATTATGTCATGAAGAAACCTTGTAATAATGAAATATCACAATCATCCAAAAGTATATATATATATATATATATATAAATTCAACTACTTGTTTCCTTGATGGAATAAAATACACATGTATTTTATATATTTTTTATATTAATCTCATAAAATCTAGTATATTAGATTAATAAAAATAATAAAAAATTAAATTGTGAAAACGTATTTAATTTAATTTTATTTCACCAATATATTCTTTAAGAATACTAGAAGACGTAATTTTCGTAACTTGTCAAAATAGATCATGGTCTTCCAAGAGATCTATCGGAGTTAGATTTTGTTCTACTGACTGGATATAGAATAGACACTCTCAATTAATTTTTGGGAACCATAACCAATATATATATAATAATAATATTCCTAGCCAACATATCATAGTCTAGGGAATATAGTATCTACATATGTGAGTCCATACTTATTGTTGATGCACATTAACCTAATAAATTTAATTAAATCACTTTAGTAGGACTTAATAAAATATGATAATTTTAAATATATAATTGACACATTTGACCATATGATTTATAAAAATAAATCCAACAGTTTTCACATACGAAGACAATAATAATGAAAAAGACATGAATCTTTGTTTTGGTTAAATGAAGCAATTGGTTTCGTGATTCCTCAATCTTATTACAAAATTTCAATAACGTTAAATAACTTGAAAAAAAATAAAATTCTATTCCTATGCAAATTAAGTTGGAAGTACTACTTATACTTCAAAAATTATATATATAAAACTATTGATTTAATTTATATCGTATGAACACAATTTCAATCAAATTTCAAATATTTCGTCAAATTATACGAAATTAAAAGAAATTCACCATTAATGCAGCTTGCAACATAGAAACTCCAACTGATACAATAGTGGATGATCTATTATAATGAATAACTAAAAGGGAAAAGAAATTCTACAACTAGCCACGTCATCACTTGACTATCGGAGTGTATACCATTATATCATTACGTTACACTCCGATATGAAGAACTAAAAAAAACATTAGAAATATCTAGAAAAGCCACTAGTTGGGAACCATACTTCGACATTACCTTAATTCGGATCGAAGTATCGAAATATTTCACACCTCAATAATCATTACTCTAATAAAGGATCTTGAATGTCCTTATGAGCAATGATTAGTTAATGACGAGTGTCAAGCTCCTAATTGAACCAAGATTAGTGTCCCTCAATAATTTACATGTGTTAATCACTCGAACATTACAATCGACAACTGTCTATGATGATTCTCTGAATGATGGTAAATTCATTTTTACCTCTTATGGTAATCAGGTAAATATACTTACTATAAATATAAGTAAGAAGGGAGGAGAAGGATCTTTTGTCCAGTCTTACACTCTCATATATACATATCTTTTCTATACTCTTCTAACAAAACCATCGGAGGGTCATCTATGGCACCCCTCTGTTGTGTGACTTCTTTCTTTTGCAGATAGTAGATTTCGACTCCATTTCTCATTCCCACGAAGAGAAGTATAATCCCATAGAAATTTCCCAAATCAGTTTGGTTCCGTTACCGAGAATCAAAATTAATATTTTTTCTTACTACAGATATCCGAAAAATAGTGAAAGTCAAAATGAATACTCAAAAATCAGTCCAAGGCAGTCTCCGTCTCTAGACCTCAAAGATCAAGATCAGATCTAAGGGAATTCTTGAATGAAAAAAGAACTCAAGAACCGACTGTTCCTGAAGTATCAATGCATGGAATGCCAGTTTCTGAAGAAGTACAATGCTTGCAATTTGAGGTTGAAAGGCTACAAAAACGATAAAAATTAATGGATGATTAGTAATGATTGCAACACAAAGCTATCAACATAGGTGAAACATTACCGCCTATGAGTTTTTAAATTATTCCACCTGCTCATGAGCATGCACACTCACAAGTGGCCCAAAGTGCAATGAGGAATTCACCCGTACAATCTCATGGATTCCAGAGAGGTGCATGAAATATGATGAATGTTAATCCAGTATCGTACAGAGTAAGGGGTGAAGGTTCACGTGCACCGCAAAGAAGTGAAGTTGGAGAATCACATCAGTGTGCTCATGGTGAGATGAGGAGATCACATGCAATGGCGTCACCAAGTTGTATTCAACGACCAAGAAGCAAGATTACACCAGAATACCAAGTGCCAATGGTTAAATCATTGGCTAAGTCATCACCGAAGCAAACCTCACGACAGAAATCAGTGAAAAAAGGAGCTAAGATGATCAGGAAAGCTTTTGAGATGTGACCTTTTGAGAAGTGGATCAGAGATGTCCTCCCAGACACCAATTTGAAGTTACCATAGTTTGTTTTGTACAATGGGAGAACAAAACCACAAGAACACATTTGTAGATACAAGTCAGCTATGGGTTTAGTTTTAAGTGACGAAGCAATATTGTGCAAAGCTTTTCCCAGTACCTTGACTGAGAAGGCTTTGACATGGTTCACTTCTTTGAAAGCCAATAGTATTGATTCTTGATATATTCTGGAGAAAAAGTTTTTGGATAAGTTCAACACGGCTAGCAAACTCCCAAAAACGAGAGGAGACTTAACAAATGTTAAACAAAAAGACGATGAACCACTTCTGGAGTATTTAGAAAGATTAAAAATAATCTATGATGAGATCGAAAGTTTGAGCCAAGATACAGTTATCACCTATTTTGAAGGAGGATTGAGATCTCAGTACTCAAGACGGAGTTCGGACTCCGACATCCCCGAACAATTGAAGAAATGTTCAAAATGGCGAAGCACGTTGCCTTGGCCATCGAACAGCGAGATAGAAAGTCAAATGTGCTGAAAGACTTAGTCGACGTTAATAAGGTTGATAAACTCAAGTTCGACTCATGTTTAGATGCACAAAAAAGAGTCTTTGACAAAGGGAAATTATTTACTTCGAGAAATAGACCGAGTAATAAACCAAATTTCAACTCTGGCGGGAAGAATCAGATTCGGAAGACGTGGTTAAATATACCAGTTGAAAACGTGGTTGCAATTTTAAAAGAGAAGTACGGAGTAAAGGATCCACCCCCGTTGAACCCACATACTGAAGGAGTGCGAGACCGAAGTAGATATTGTGATTTTCATCAAAATTATGGTCACAATACGGAGTACTATTATCAGTTGAAAAAGATTATTAAATCTTTGAAGAGGAAAGGATTGTCGGCAGAGTTCATAAAAGATGAACCACAGTGAGAACAACCTTCATTGAAAGGAAAAGAAAAGGTGATTGATGTGATCCTGAACGAAGCACCTTCAATGGCACAGCTCAAACGGCAAATCCACTTTTTAAAAGAATCTTATATTGCTCCAAAGAGTTTGGAGAATGAGGATGTTATTTCTTTTACAAGGGTGGAGTTGGCACCAACAAACAGAAAAATGTTGAATCATGTGATTTTAGATGTATCAATGACTCGCCCAAATTTTCAACAATTTTTGGTGAGGCGAGTTTTGATAGATTCGGGAGCATCATCGAACATTTTATATTATCAATATTTCCGAGATATGGGGTTGGGAGAAGAAATGTTGAGGTCTACCTCAATAAAACTGAAGGGTTTTACAACCCACAAAGTACCAACTAAAAGGATCACGGTTCTGAATGTAACAATTGGCACTGGTTTGTTGAGTCGAACTGAGGAAGTAGAATTTTATGTTGTAGACGTGCAATCGGTTTACAATGCTATAATGGGTACACCGGCTCAAACTGCATTTGAAGTGGTCATTTTGGTTCCCCACCAGTGAGTTAAATTCCCAACTAAAAAAGGAATTGGTATGGAGCTAAGTAACCCAAAAGGTATGCTGGATTACTTAGTGAGGAATAAAAAGACCAACCCCGAGACAAAGGGCACTTCGACCCAAGTAGCGGTTGTAAATGAAATGGGAGATACTTCGGCTCAATTAGAAAGGAGAACAGAAAATCCACGACAGCAAGAATATGAGGAAGTCATCGTGCATCCATCATATCTAGAACAGACAGTCAAGATTGGCCAAAGTCTATCAGGAGAAGAGATGAAGCAATTGAAAGAATTTCTAATTCAACACAAAGACATTTTGCGTGGTGTACTTCGGATATGCCAGGAATCTACCCAACGATTGCGAAGCATAAATTGAACATTGATCCCACAATTGTCCCAATACAACAGAAGTTGCGGAGTTTCAAGGATGAAAATGAGATTGCTATAAAGGAAGAAGTTGAAAAACTTCTTCAAGCCAAGTACATTCGAGAAATTGCTTACCCATCTTGGTTGGCAAATGTTGTGATGATTCAAAAGACCAGTGGAAAATAGAGAATGTGTGTGGATTTCACAGATCTGAACAAAAGTATGTCCAAAAGATTGCTATCCGCTCCTAAAAATAAGTACTTTAGTGTATGCAACTTCCGGCTACAAAACTCTTAGTTTCTTTGATGCATTTTTAGGATATCACCAAATAACAATGAACGACGCAAATCAAAGACATACTTCGTTCCAGGCGGCTAGAAAAATATTTTGTTATAACGTTATGTCATTCGGTCTGAAGAATGCGGGAGCCACGTATCAATGAATCGTTGATAAAGTTTTTGAACATCAGATCGGAAGAAATGTTGAAGTTTATGTGGATGATATGGCGATAAAAACTTCGGCTGACGGATCCCACCTGAGAGACTTGAAAGAAACATTTGATACTCTGACAAAGTATCAATTAAAGCTGAACCCGAGTAAATGTACATTTGGGGTGCACTCAGGAAAGTTTCTCGGCTTCATGATGACAGAACGAGGAATCGAGGCCAATCAAAAAAAGATTGAAGCACTGATAAAATGGTTGAACCTCAATGTATAAAAGATGTGCAAAGACTGAATGGATGTATTGCGGCGTTGGGAAGATTCATCTCAAAGTCAACTGAAAGATGCCTTCCATTTTTTAAAGTTCTAAAGCAAGTTGCGAGAACTTTCACATGGAACGCGGAGTGCAGAGAAGAATGGGAAAGGCTGAAACAATATCTACAAAATCCACATGTGCTAAGTTCGCCAGAAGTTGGGGAAGTTTTACACTTATACTTATCGGCGTGTAACTTAGCAGTTGCCTTTGTTTTACTTCGGGGGGTTGCTCATAAACAACTCCTAGTGTATTATGTAAGTAAAATCTTGAATGGACCTGAATCCAGGTATCCGAATATAGAAAAATTTGCTTATTCTTTAGTTGTTATCGCTCGAAATTGTGAATTTACTTCGCTGCCCACACAATTGTGGTATGTACTAATTCACCACTTAAGTAAATTTTTCATAAAATAGACCAGTCTGGAAGGATGTTGAAATGATCCATTGAATTGTGTGGGTATGATATTAAATTCAAATCCCGCACAGTAATTAAAGCGTAAGGTTTAGCGGACTTTCTGGCTGAAACCTCATTTACAGAAGAAGAAGGACTCGCCATTATTCCGTATGAAGAACCTCCACCTCGGTAATTACCAGAATATTGAACAATGTTCATCGATGGATCTGTGAATTTGCAAGGTGCAGGAATTGGGATAGTTCCCAAATCACCTAGCGAAGATCAGGTGGAAATCAAAAGCATTCGCCTTAACTACCCAGTATCCAATAATCAAGCCAAGTATGAAGCTCTCATTCAAGGCTTGATTTGGGCAGCAGAAGCTGGAATAAAATACTTCTCATTTATAGTGATTCACAAGTGGTAGTTCGACATTTGAATGAAGATTATGCAGCCAACTCTGACAACTTGAAAAAATATATGGAGAAAGTATTTCAATTGAAAAGTTGTTTTGATCATCTTCAATTGGAAAAAATAGACCGCCAAAAAAATAAAGAAGTAGACCAACTTTCCAGAGTAGCATCATGAGACATCCTGAATAACTTTCTCATCGAAGTCAAAGTTTGCACCTTTCCTTCAATTGACCAAAAGAATTCGATGATGGTTATTACCTTAAGTGAGAATACTTGGATTGATGAAATAAAAAAATACATTGAGCAGGATATACTCCCAGAAGAGCATAATGAAGCCAAAAGAATTGGAAGACAAAGTGCACAATATATAGTTCATGAAGGAATCTTATACCGAAGATCATTTACCAAACCACTACTTCGATGCATACCTACAACTTTGGTGCAATCCATCATTGAAGAAATACATGAAGATATTTGTGGAGGACACCCTGGAGCAAGAGCATTGGCAGCTAGAGTTATCCATCAAGGTTATTATTGGCCGACTCTTCATCAAGATTCTATGAACTTAGTCAAAAATTGTCGAACATGTCAGATCTTTGGCGATGTGCCATGTTTTCCTTCTATACAACAAACTCCAGTAACTTCGACTTGGTCGTTCGATATGTGGGGAATAGATCTCATGGGTAAATTTCCAAAATCCCGAAGTGGATTTGAATACTGAGTGGTAGCAGTTGATTACTTTTCCAAATGGATCGAAGCTAAACCATTGGTCAACCCTACCGAAGAAAATATTTTAAATTTTTTCTATGATTCAACCCTATGTAGATTCGGAGTACGACGGGCAGTGGTAACAGACCATGGGACACAACTCTCCAATAAGTTCACATCAGAATGCGAACGACTTCATATAAGACATTGAAAATCATCGGTAGCACATCTTCAAAGGAATGGTCAAGCAGAAGCCGCTAATAAATTAGTACTCCAAACCTTAAAGAAAAATCTTGAGGGTACCTCGAAGAAATGGACAGATGAGTTACATTCTACACTTTGGTCAGTCCAAACTTCGGCTCAGGGGCCAACTGGAGAAACTCCCTTCTCCCTCGTATACAGAAGTGAAGCTGTTGCACCAACCAAACTTGCACTTCCCACACATCAAATTTTGACATATGACATCAACGACAACAATCAAAATCGGTTATATGACCTTGATCTTTTGGATGAGAAACGCAAAGCCGCGCGACATCGCATGGAAATTTACAAAGAAAAAACAAAGTTATATCATGATAAGAGGATTGTACAACGGCCTCTACATGTTGGAGACTGTGTACTCCACAAAATCGAAGGTACACCCAGAGCACTTGAAGCAGACAAATTGACCCTGAATTGGGAAGGCTCATACAAAATACAAAGCGAAGTCAAAAAAGGTACATACCGCTTGATTAATGAAGAATGAATTTTACTTCCAAATCCTTGGCACTCAGATCATTTGAAGAAATATTATATATGATCTTTATCAACATGTTTTATTCAAGTATTTATACTTGATTTATATTATACAAATATTTTGTACTTTGAACTCAAGACTTGGTGTTGAGATTCAAGTTTTTGTACTTGATTATTAATAACACAAGTTAATGAGTTTAATTTACATTTATGATGTTTGATTTTTCAAGTTTTATGCTTCAGAATTTACTTAAAATTTGTTCTTGTTAAAAATATTGAACAATTATAAGTATTTGTTAAACAATCGAAGTTAAAAACTTGTAACAAAATAAGATGTCAAAGATAGTGAAGGAAATATATTTCAAAAATCCTATCTATTACATTTTATTCCTCCGTGGGATTCTCAACCGGAGTCTGGCAAGCATCAGTTGAATGATCTCCCACAAAAGGATTCACTTCATGAGGGACCAGTGAGGATTCCGCAGTCCTAGTCCTTCTTACTCTGATGACTAGTTTCTCCAAATTTGGTGAAATAGGTGGGGGTGGATTCCAGACCCTTCCCTCACTCCGATCCAGATCTGTTATTTCCTTCAGCTCATCCTCAGTATACGACACTAAGTCGCATCCGTCTCTAAAGGGTGGATCAGCGTAAGTACCCACATATGCTTGACACATCAGAGTTTTGTCAGGAATGTATTGATGGAACTGTCGGAGTATGTGAGCACAACCTCTATCGAAGAAAGTGTTGCACTTATTAAACAACTCTTGGTCATACTCCGGCGTCCCTCGGGATATGTCAATCACCTTGACGGTATACCATGTTGACTCATAATATTTAATTTTATCAACAGTAGTTCTATACCTCGCTTCAAACTCTTTCAGCTTTTTATCTTGGTCCCGAAGTTGAGCCTTGAGATCCACGTTGGCATTTTTATACGAAGTTAACTCTTCGGACTGTTTATCTTTCTAATCGATGACCAAAGCCAAATTTTCTTCCATAGATTTAAGCTTCGCTTCGGTAGTGTCTAAGGATCTCAACTTTGAAGACAACAGATTCTCTAAGTTTACGCACTTCTTCTCAAGACTTATGTGCATAGTCTTTGAAGTGTTGGATGAAGAGGCCATACGACCATGGTGAGTGATGAATGCTTGGGCCCAGCAAAGGAAAATGGAGTTAGAAAACTTCAAAAATTTTCCAGAAAAATTCAAAGACTTCATATAAAAGATTGTATACCTAGGAAAGATGCGTACCAATTTGGCCAATAGTATCCTCAACTCCTATGGAGTGACTTCTGGCATGGGCGTATGTATCTGAGTCCATACCCCGTGATAAAACAGCTCCACTAAAAAACTTTCCAATCCTAGGAACAAAAAACATCAGATTGGTCAATGGCGGAGTAGCCTTTTGGATTTCTTGGGAAAGTTTGAAAAGGTCTTTCCTGGACTCCGGCAATTTGAAGCCTTCTCTTGTCCAAGGATAATCGGGCAGACTCTGAGAAGACTCTCCAAATAATCAACCAGATTTCGGAGTGCAAACCACAAGGGCCATTGTCTCCTCAGATTTTGTAACAGTGGCCAAGCGGGAACCCTAAGAAGACTTCTTCCGTGGGCCTTCAACTTCAGTTGCTTCATGAACCATTTTGGTCTTTGATGTCGAAGAAGCAACGTTCTTCCCCTTCGACTTGTCAAACTTCTTGGAGTGAGTAGGAGGCACCTCCGCCGATACATCAACGGACGGAGTGGTAGTAGCATCTCCAGAAGAAATAGGTGCCACAACCAGTGAAGCTTTCTCAACTGCATGAGCAGGGTTCGGCTCTATGTTACTTATTGTCGTTTCCCTATCCACTCTGAGAGCATCACGACATTTGGAAAAATTGGCAGCCATTTCTACAAAAGAGAAGAGCAAATTAGCAACAACAATAAGTTTAAATGGAACTGGTCGGAGTGTATAAAGTTGGAAAAAATTATTATTTTCTACCCTTATTTGGAAGACATCCAGGTCTTTGTGGATTACTACACTCCGGGCACTCATTTGAAAATACCCTATTCAGATGTAATCTCCACATCGGGTAATCATCATTATCTTCTAGCCTCAATTGCCTTCGACGGGCATCGACTGACAACCCCCCTATTCTGCAAAAAATTCTACTTGGGTTATCTATCAAGTCCTTAGTGTAAAAAAATTTAGTCTAGTTCTTAGGGTTATCTCCTAATTCACTCCGAACATAATCTAAAAATTTTTTGTCCGAGTCAGAGTACTTTACTCTTTTATATACTCGACTCAATGGAAGCAGAGCTTTACGTTTTGGAAAGAAAGGAAAGCCTAAAGCAGACTCTACACAAACCCATCTTTCTCTCCAAAGACAAATTTTATTTGGTGCGGGTTCAAAAAGGGTAACTAAATTCTTACGGGGTCAAAGGAAAAAAGTAAGATTATTCATGCGAAGTATAGAAAATGAAGTGCGAAGAATAAGGTCAAATATTTTAACGCCTATCCGCCTACATAAAATTGTGAGTGAGAAAAAGTATCTAATCTTGTTTGGGTGAACGTGGGCTGGTTGAGAACGGATTGAGTGCAAAAAATCGCAAAAGGAGAGGTCCAAAGGTAAACTAAGACCACAAAGGAAATGGTCAACATGAATTGGTATATAATAATTAGACATCGGAAGACACTTAGGCACATAAAACATCCTAAACCAAGTCCTATCCATATCTACTATCAAGGCACCCAACTATGCACTAAGGACATTCTTCTTCAAAACAGAGTCGTCGGGTAATTGTTTCTTGGTCTTAGGGACCATATCGAAGTCATCAGAGTCATCACCATCCCTATTTAAAATGCTAGGGTCTGGAATATCCCTAGTGGTAAAACCAGTAGCCATGAATCTGGCATAAATAGTCTTAGGGAATTGCTACAGGAACAGTCAAGTTATCATATGAAACACTCGTCGAGGTTTGAGCGACTCACACCACAACACGTCATCTGTTATTATCGGAGTGTTTCTTTATTCTCTTTTACTCCCTACACTTTCTTCACTTGAAGTTTCATTGTCTTCTTCGAACATCTTTTCATTCGAATTAGATGTTGAATAATCAGACTCCACTTCGACAATCTTAGAAATTGAACTTTCAGAATTCTTAGAGTTCGACATTGCAACTTGAAAATAAGTAGTTTTAGAATAAAATCAGTTAAAAGTTTTAGTACTTCACCAAAAGATACTAAATCTTCTAAAACACCTCATTTCTGTAAATTCTTCCTAAATATATGTGTGCAAAATAAAATTCTTTTCCCCAACTAAATCTTTTTTCTTCTTCAAAAAACACTTTTTTTTACCTAGAAATCCTATTTTTCCTACCCAGAAACAAAACCAATAACAATTCTAACGAATATCCTTTTTCCTCTGAAAAATTCCTAAATCTAGAAACCTAAAATGATTGACTGAAGTAAAAATGGAGATAGAAAAACATTATGTTCAATACCTTTTTGCAGAAGAAGTGATGAAGATGAAGAACATTGTTGGAAACGTTCAAACTCGAACATAAAACAAAGGAATGAAGGTTAAAAAGAATTCAACAAGGAGGAAAAGCTTTGAAGATTCTTGAAGGTCAAATTTTATGGAGAAAATAGAAGAACAATGCAAGAGATTTCTGAAGATTTTCGTAAAAGAAGAAAAGGAAAACTTCACGGTATTTATACACAAAGATTAATGTATGTTTTCGTATCCTTAATAATATAAATTTTATTTAATTGGAAGTGTATAGAAGAAGTTTTGCCAATATAAAATTCTTTGAGATACTGAATCACGCCAATAGTCCGATCAGTCGCTTCATGTCCCCAAATTTCGCCCTAATCGACGTCATTATTGCCTCGATAACTCCAACGCAATGATGAAAAATATTTATATCCCTCTCTCTTTATTTATGGATAACAACTATTATTCTAGGAGATTTAAAATTCCCAAAATTGTCGAAGTATCTTTTGACTTTTCATACTCCAATAACAATCAAACTTCGAATTAACAGATTGAGATAATTAGATCTATTCTCTCAATCTCGAAGGCAACTGAAGGAAAAGAAATTCTACAACTAGCCACATCATCACTTTGCTATCGGAGTGTATACCGTTATATCATTACGTTACACTCCAATCTGACGAATTAAAGAAAGCATCAGAAACATCTAGAAAAGCCACTAGTTGGGAACCATACTTCGACATTACCTTAATTCGGACTGAAGTATCGAAGTATTTCATACCTCAATAATTATTACTCTAATAAAGGATCTTGAATGTCCTTATGAGCAATGATTAGTTAATGACAGGTGTCAAGCTCCTAATTAAACCAATATTAGTGTCCCCCTCAATAATTTACACGTGTTAATCACTCGAACATTACAACTGACAATTATCTATAATGACTCTTTGAATGATGGTAAATTTATTTTCACCTCCCACGGTAAATCTGGTAAATATACTTATTATAAATATAAGTAAGAAGGGAGGAGAAGGATCTTTTGCCCAATCTTACACTCTCATATATATATATATATATATATATATATATATATATCTTTTCTATACTCTTCTAACAAAACTATCGGAGAGTCATCTTTGACACACCATCGTTCGTTGTGTATCTTCTTTCTTTTGCAAATACTTAGATTTAGACTCCATTTCTCATTCTCACGAAGAGAAGTATAATCCCACGGAAATTTCCCATATATATATATATATATATATATATATATATATATTTGTCAAAAAATGGTCTGATGTCACGTGTCAGCGATCCGACGTCATTTGATGATCTCTCTCTGTCAAATGCCCGTATCTTGGTTGTCTACGTGTCGTAGAGGGATCGTCGTCTTGCAATGCTAGGCCTGCGAAACAATAAAGTTTATCTGGAGGGTGGAAGGTCTCCGGTAAACCCTCCGATGCTTAAGTCAGTGACGTGACTATGAGAGAAATCAGTGGTGTGACTATGAGATGGATAATTTAGAGAGAGATTAGTAGGATAATCTGGCCTTACCCTCGTTACCTATACGGGGGTGGTATTTATAGGGATTTTACCGCCCTTGTTAAGTAGTTTGGGTGATTCGTTAGTGAGATCTGATGGTTACCAGATTTTGTGGAAAGATATGAGATCCCCTATTTTTAGTAGGTTGTTAGGGGAATATTTGACTGTGATTGAGTCAAACGTTGACCATCAGAAATGTGGTTGATCAAGGAGTTGAATCAAAGTACTGAAGTGTAGTGACTCGGCACGAGGCAAGTTGGAGTGACCCTGCAGCCCATGGTTCAGCTTGGTGTACGGCGAAGTGGGAGCTATCATGTCATGCCAGCTAGATTGACATGTATGTCTGGTGGGTCTCATATGCTTAGTGTATTTGTTTTATCAGCGTGAGGGTATTTTCGTACCTCTCAATATATATATACATATGTGTGTGTGTGTAAGTAAATGTTACAACGACTTAGTAAGCGGAAGAGGGAAGAGATTTTCCATGAATTTGTTTACCAAATTCATGAAGTGCCAAAAGCAATGATCAGTTCCTTATGATGATTCAGGAATAATTATACTTCTATATATATATATATAATATTATATATATATATATATATGTATGTATGTATGTATGTATACGTGTGTAACCATGATCAGAAGATGACAAATTTACACAGAAGTGGCTGCTCATTTGGTAGTCATTTGCGAAGTCAAGAATTTAATTTAAAGCATAAAAAAAAAAAAAAAAACCACGAGGGGATAACAGTGGCAGTGCGCATGCTTATGGTGGTGATAAGGTATGAAAGTGCATGTACATTATTTCAAAGGGCATATCCCCGCTGCTCAAGACAACCTTTTAATTAATCCTTACTTATATATGGTGGACATTATTTTAATTATAAAAAAAAAGGCAATTTAATTGTTTATCACATTATATGTATAGATTTGAAATCATAAATAATAATATAAAAAAATGGTGGGCATTTTTTAAATAGGTCTATGTTTCTATATATTATGTGACTCCTCGTGATAAAGAGACGCAAAGTAAAATTGGATTAGTTGGATCGATAGCTCACCTTAATGATATGGTCAGGTAATAGTCACACAAAAGTGAAGTGTTTATTATTATTAGAATCGTGTTTAATAATATGTTATAATTAATGTCTCTAATAATCTAGTAATAAAAATACATTCTTCACATTACTTATGTTCAGTTTGTTATAACTGTACAAAAGATCTTGTCCAGATGTTCCAGTCTAATTCGGTAAGTGAATATATCTTAGATATATTCTTGCCAAACAAATTCATTATTATATAATTTCTCTCCCAGCACTTAGAGCAAAAAAGAGTAATATGTCCCAAAGATTAAATATTTTGGGTATCTTTGTTAACTTGGCCATGATAACACACCTTTAGCTTAGAATAGGGATGGTGATCATATATACGCTATGTGGCTAATGGTTTTTACAAAGACAATATTTGAGAAGGTATCAGTGTGAAATACGTGAACAAAGTTGGTAGAAGCAATTATTACAATTTTTCATTGGGTCCCAAATTTTATTAGTGTATGAAAATACACTCAAATCTAATTTAAGTGACAAACTGAATTTGATAAAGAAAATTGCTGAATTAGTCCTTTATCTTTTTGTATATTGGTCATCTTCTTAAACTTAAAGTAGAAACAACGAGCTTCAAAAAATCAATAAAATAATTTAACTGCTTATTTTGTTGCAGAAACCGCAAGTAACTTATAACTAGGGTTATTTGAATACCTTGTAATACAAGAAATAGTGTTAAAAATCTTTGCAATGTAAAACAGGGTAAAAAAACTGCGACATTCTAACAGCAACTTTACTGAAGAAGTTATATCAGAATTCTCTCCAGACAAATTTCATTTTTATGCCAAAATTTTTTTTTGCTATTTTAGAAATATGTAATAAATATGGAGCAATTCTTTTAAATTTATAATATTTATTATTATCAACGACTCGAAATTATAAAATTATTATTATTATTATAAGTAAATTGATTTCACTAATTAAATTACATATCCAGATGTCTCAACTTCTAGTTTTAACTGCCCTTCACTTTCCCACCCAATATCTGCCAATTTAAGCATCGAATTATAATATATATATATATATATATATATATATATATATGTATGTATGTATGTATGTATATTGATGCTTTATTTCTACGTTTGATAATCTAAATTACTCTCAAAAGTTCCCATATATATATATATATAAGCTCATTATGTTGGATTAATTTAACAAAGAATTAGGTTATACATTTATATATTATATAAAACTTACCATTCATCATTGCGCAAGAGTGACGCACGGACATCATCATATACACATGTTTTTCAGGAGTTTCTACTGTGCCATTGAACACATATATTTTTTGTATTTTATATATATATATATATCCAATCCTTGAGGAGTTGGTTTCACTTTTCCTTAATTTTTTTTCAACTTTAGTAAGGATGTGTTTACTAAAGTTGGATATAAAAATCAAAGAGATAACAGCAAGAAATATATATATATATATATATATAATATATATATATATATATATATAATATATTTATATATGGTTCAAAGAGATACACAATTCTTCACCAATTTTCTTTTACTAAGTTGGTTAACATGGAATTTTGCAAAGGGTCTAAAGTTGGTTAGCACGAGTCAAATGATATTAAAAACATTGTTTACAAGATATTTAAGGTTGTTTCCTTCTTTTTTTTTTTTTATTAAATTATTGTATATTCTAAAAAGAAACCTTGACGTAATAATTATTATCTTTAAAAATTATATATATTCGCATATTGGAAAATTAACAACAAAAGTCAAAATAAATAATTAGTGTGGTAAAAGTTACAAATGGCAAGAATTTCTTAAAAGTGGAGCTAATTATATGTATACCAAAAATCAAATCACTAATTATACATCTAAATACTCATATTTTAGTGGCTAAAAATTGATAAAATTAAAAAAGAAGGTAGATTAATTTACATAAAAGTATCAATCATTTTTTTATGTAGAAAAAGCAAGTATTTAATGATCTCTTTTATACACTTTATATATATATATATATAAAAGTGATGACCAATAAAGTAAAGTACAAGAACAAGAATAATATTATCAAGAGACATAATGAAATGATCACCAAAATAACTTTTGTATATATATATATCTTTATTCATGCTTAAATACAATAACATATCTATATCTATATATATATACACAAAGGGTTTGAATATATAATATATATATATATATATATATTCACATCAGTCCTGTCTTCTGATCCTAGCTGTTGTGTCTCCATCATTTGCAAAGGAGTACAATTGACAAACCTTCCAATTACATATCACTTTTCTTTTTCCCTTCCTTCTTTCTCTCTTTCTCTCTCTAATTTCATTGGTGAGAATCCTCTTGAAGAAACGAGGTTTCTCCTCCAAGATTAATATTATCCTACCACAATTACAGACCCCCCAAAAGAAAAAAAAAACTCTAATTAAGGATGTCTTTTTTTTTTTTTTCTCCTTTTCTAACTGAGTTGTTGAGAAGGCAGACATGGTACTTTGTAACATGCGCACAATATACTAAAATTAATACTTTTTTTCTTGTTTTAGTATACATATATATATATATATATATACATATATACATATATATTGTAATGATTACTGCACCTTGTTATCCATCTCTAATGCGTTCATCACATTTGATATTTCAACGTTGTCGTCGAAACAATCGAAACCGAAATCATGAACGCCAAAATCTTGACAATCTTGCAATAGCCACGACGACGAGCAACTACTCGTCATCATCGTCGTCGTATTGTCATCCCAACAAAACGGCGTCGTACTATTCCTTACAACGTTGTTATTATTGTTGTTGCTATCGAAGTTTTGTCCAGCTCGATCGTCTGTAGGGAACTGCCAGATGTCGGTAAAGTTAACGGGAGCGGGCGTTAATTCGTCAGCCAGCAGGTAATTTATTAACGGATCGTAGTCGACGTCCGTTATAACGTTATCGAGAATAATATTATTAATACCGCCGTCGTCTAGTAAAGCGGCGGAAGATTCGTCGGTGGATGATGATGAGTAGTAGTTTTCGTTCGGAGAGCAGGTGGAAGTTGTCGTCGTCGTCGTCTGAGGATCTTCTTCTGAGCTTGCGGAGCCGTTTATAATATCTCCAGCTGGTGGTAGCGCCAATTCTAGCGGCGGCTTTGGCTCCTCTTCTTCGTCCTTGTGAAGGGGTCCGTGCGTGACGGGATCGATTCCCATTTTGAGAAGTTTCTTCTTGATGTGAGTATTCCAGTGATTTTTAATTTCGTTGTCCGTTCTTCCTGGCAGTCTTGAAGCAATTTTGGACCACCTGATTCATGACCAAAATTATTGTAATAAAATAATATAATAATATATAATCTTGAAATTAATTCTTCAAAAATTGTAATCTCACTTCTACAAGAAAAATCCATGAATAAGTCAAAATAAAGCCACCCCATTCACACACACACACACACACATATATATATATATATATATTATATGTACGAATGTACAATAGAAAATTATGTCACAAATTTTGAAAAAAAAAAAAGAAATGAATTGCCTTTTTATATGTCTTTTCTTAGACAAGCCATCATTAATTAGTTGCATGCAAGAACAATCATTGATCATTCGGAAAATTGTTCATAATTTATATTATAATGCGAGTGTAAGTATATATGAGAAATATGTATGTATACCTGTTGCCAAGGCGAGCATGAAGGTCAATAACCAATTGTTCTTCAGAATCAGTAAGAAGGCCTCTCTTTAAATCTGGACGAAGATAATTAGTCCATCGGAGACGGCAGCTTTTGCCGCAGCGGCGAAGACCGGCAAGTTTAGGGACAGCTCTCCAACAACATTGACCATTGGTAAGAATGAAGTTAATAAGTTTCTTGTCTTCCTCGGCTGTCCACGGACCTTTCTTCACACCAAGTTTATCACAGCAAGGTTGTCTACCCATCACACTATACCAAATTCTAGAGAGAGAAAGAGAAAGAGAGAGACAGTCTCTCCAATAATAATAATGATAATAAATCTTGGTACAAACTCAAAAATTGTCCTCCCTACTAATTAGCTACCCACCTTTATATACCACCAACTTCTATGTAAAGTACTTCTCACCTTTTGTCTTGCAATAATAATATATATATATATATATATTATATGTGAGGGGGTAAGGGGGGTGGGAACCACCATTGGTTTATTGAAAGATACTGATGAACTACATGGGCAGAAGCTTGTTCTGGTGTAATCGACTACACGAGGTGGTGATAGTGAACTAAGGATGACCCAAACACAAAGCTACATCTAAGCATTCCCAAAAAGAAAACAGAAAACAAAAAAAAAAAAAAAAAAAAGGGAAATTATTTCTTCCCATTTTCCCACACAAACCACTCTCTGTGATTGCACTCTTACTCAACCATGCCATCATCCATTTCGTCATCACTAAGTTTACGTGTCCATTTCATTGGGGGGGGGGGGGGGGGGGGGGGGGGGGAAAAGGTAACCCAATCCTGTGTGTTAATTTTACCTTGTAAACATTATCTGATCTACTAATAATAATAAAAAAAAAAACATTTAATTAAATTCTTGATTCTTGATTCTTGATTCTGGAGTAATGTTTCTTCTGATGTACGAGATCACTGACCTGAGATGCATCCCAGGTGGGCTTAGGGTATAGTTACAGAAGATTTCATCTTTCTAAAGAAAAATAGAAAAAAAGAAGAAGCCCAAAGAGAGGATGGATCAATTTAACATAAATCCTAGAAAACCTTCTTTTCCACTTCAACATTAATATTTTAATCGTATAATCATATAACAAACTCATTTATAACTTTAAAAAATTATAAATTAGAAATATAATAAAAACTTTAAAAACTATTCAAGATTTTTTACATTCTTTTATACTAATTATTTAAAATATTTTTAAAATATTATTATTACACAAAGACACTCAAATTCTTTACTTAAAAACACATAATAATATATATATATATTGGAGGAAGTTAAAGACAACTTGTTTTAGTGTGAATTGCCAGATTAATAGCTGTATCCCTGTGTGTGTATGTTAGAATGCATATTTATATCTTTGAAATTCCAACATTCCCTAACTTAAATGTTATAAAGTCTAATCACATCCACTTAATTTCTTTTCTCTTTATATATTTATATCTTCTTTTCCAAAATTTCTTATTATAGTATCATAATTATTTTATTTTCTGAAACTTAGTTTTAAATTTTATATATATTTTAAAAATTAAACAAATTATTACATTATTATTTGATTTGTCGGCCAAATCTTTCAATTCCACTATAAATTTCAAATTTCTTTTGCTTGGAGAAGTAAGTTGATTTTATAATGAATATATATATATATATATATATATATATATATATATATATATATATATATATATATATATACTTACCTTCAGATTAGATAGTTATGGAAGAGACATCAATATTCTTAGAAAAATTAAAATCACTTAATAGTGGAGAAGTAATTATATATGTTTGGTATGAAAAATAATGAATTATTTGAAATTTAATAAAAAAAATTTAACTATTCTATTTATAGAAAACTCATTAACATTTAGATAATTTGTTGATAGAGTATTGTTCTCACCTAATCTCGTGTCACACGAGATATTTTTTTCCTAATTGTCACATTAAAAAAATTTTAATTACATTTATTAATAATTTTCCTTCGTATTTTTATATTCAATATTTTATAATTCATACTTATTCTTAAATTGGTGAAATAGTTTTAAAATTTTATTGTAGATAATATATAATTATGAGTGAAATTTTATATTTAATTTTAAAAAAATAATAAAAGAGGCTAAAATTAAATTGTATCAAAGAAGAAAGCATATCTTTAGAGTGGACCAAATACGATATTATTTAATCATGGGATGTGCAATCAAGTATTGTCTCCTTTCATTCATCTTATTTCTAGATTCTTCCAAATTCAATTATTTCTTTATCTTATAAAATTTATAGTGTGAAATATAATAAAATAATATTTATATTTATTAATATTTTAAACAAAGCAAAAAAATATTACAAACTCTTTAAAAATATATCAAGGTTTATATTTTTTTAAAAAAATAAATATGGTAGATATCGGTTTCTCGGTACAAATGGATGAGGTATGAGTAAAAGAGGTGGACAAGGTTTCCAGATATTGTCAACGCTCTTGAATGGGAAGCTAAAAAATAGGTAAATCTGAGCCATACATATATGTGTCAAACGGAGGAGATTTCTTGTAAGAAAATATTATTCTGATCCTCCATAAAAATAAATGGAAACATGGACAGATTGTTGGGGCAGGTAATGACCCAAATGCTTGGTTCTTTGACTTGCATGTCTTACCCTACGTAGCTTCGAAAAATACAATACCTCGACACCATATATATATATATATTCTGTTACACTCAGGTTGGTAAGAAAAAAAAAAAAAACCTTGGATTATTCGATGTGGGATTTAATAATGTTTCATCATCAAAATGAAAGTAACAGCAATTTGGTGAAAAATCTAAGCATTGTTCATAGAAACAAGAAATCCTACCCTAAATATTTATCAAGTATGTGTATATATATATATATATATATATATATATATATATAACTAGGTGGCAGCCCTAAATCTGACCATTTCATCATAGTAATAATTAAGATAAATCTTTCAAGTAATTAATAAAACTTGTGTTAAATGCAGTATATATACAACAATGCCAGATGTCAAATTAACGTGTGGGACTTTCTGAAGTATGTCTTAGAAACACCTGAGACCGATCGATCCACATGATCAAATATTTTGTTCGATCATACTAGAATTTTCTTCGTTATTAGTTTAGAGATATAATACATAATATATATATATAAGTATATATATACTTTCACCATAAGGAAGTCTAAACTGTTCTGGTATATATATTATATAATATATATGCATGTGTCTGTGGTCAGCATCATATATAGATACAGATGCAATTTGCTTGAAATCCCCCAACAAGTGAAATAGGATTATGATCAACCACGTATGCTATCAATGTGTATCTAATGTGAAGAATAGAAATCCATCAGCAGCCACGTATATACACTATATGTTTTCTTGATGACAATATACATTAGTTATATATATATATATATATATATATATATATATGTATGTATATGTACGTACGTAGAATTATAACTTGTACAAGCTTCTTAATTAGGCATATGGGCAATCATGTGTATGCCAACTCTCCGACACTAATAAAGAATTAATAGAGTAAAACGCAAGAAAAAATAAATGATATAATTATATATAGTTGCTTCATATATATTGCCACGTGTGTATACTATCTCTTTAGGATATACACTATATATATATATATATATATATATATATATATATATATATATATTGGTCTATATTTGGTGTTTTAGATGAAGATTTCCTTACTAAATATGAGGCGCTTGTCATGAATTGAATTTAAGTTTAATTATTTTATGGACAACACTGTCTAAATTGAGAGTTAATCGAGCTGGTAATTAATCTTATTTATCTTCTAATTATGTATTTTAAGAATACTTTGCTATAAACCTATGTAGCTGATTACAAGGTAAAAGAGTGGAGAGTCGCCAAGCAAGTTACTTAAACAATGTCCAAGGTGAAAAAATAAAGAAGAAAGTGAAAGATACATTGACGTATATATGTTTTTTCTTAATTTCACTTACAAATATCTGCATTATATCAATCTCATACGTATCCAAAAATTAATCAATTACTATAACAAGTTTGATATATGTGATATATATATATTATATTGATATGTATGTATACTTGGCATCACGATGATCCTTTTACCAGTATCAGTACTTAATTAGGTGTCTATATATATATAATATATATATATATATATATATATATATATAAAGCCGTACAATGAAAATGTACTGTACAATGGAATTAATTTAGTACGTTTTCATTTATAATCTCAGATATATATATATATATGACTGTTCCTTTCACATATATATATATATAAATCTTAACCTCAAAGGAAAGAAATGGTTTAAGCTTACAAGAAGGATTCAGGTACATGAATCAAGTTATTAATTATGTATATAAAAATAAATGAGAAGTTGGTTTAACTTCTAATCACAAGAAATCTTCCACTTTTGGTGATGCAAATTAAGCAAAGGGATAGAAAGAAAGAAATCTACATCATTAGGGGGGGTTTAAGTACATTTTTTACAGTGACAGATGAGCTAACCATGTAAAATATATATATATCTAATATTCCAATGCCCACTAACCCTGTAAAATATTTTTTTTCTTTTTCCTTTGAAATTAAACTAAAAAAATTTAAGATAAAATTTTATATATATATATATGTATAGGTTCAAAAGACTAATGATGCAAATTAAACGCAATGCCCTCGTCATTAGCCAAACTAAACATCATCACAGGGTAAGAAGAAGGAGCAAGTGAGACTTAAAGTATCCATTAAACATGCACTGTTCTAAGCTCTAGATTTTCAAGGATTAGATCACCTTCTTGGAGAATATATACATATATATATATATTTCTTTCTATGGGGTGGGGGGTGGGGGAGGGTGTGTCGGCTCATCCTTGGAACTAATGGGTTTTCAAGTAATAGTCAGACAACTAGATTTAGATTGAAAGGTCTGAAAATAATCAACTGCGTAATTAGTGTTCTACACCCTACAGATGTGAAATAAACTACATAAAGATAGGAATGTATGTATTATCCTTTTTCTTAACATTAAAAATTATAAGAAATTTTGAGCAAATTCATTCCCTTAGCTAAAGTAGTTTAGTTAATTATATTTTTCAGAGACAAAAGAACCAACAAAGTTACATAAGCTTATATTAGCTAAAGAAAATACATATATTAAATTGGTCAAAGTATATGAGTTAATAAACCTTATTGATTAATCACTTAATCTTGAAAATTAGGACTGATCAAGACTTTTAATTTTCCCAATTATGACATGTATTTATTAAGAATATCACAGAGAAAATGTTATGAACAATCCAAATGAAATGAAGATTGGTGCAAGAATTATAATTATATGTATGTGTGTAGTTTGTTTGTTAGACACAGGGACTTTAGGGCTACAATCATTTAATGATTCAACTAGGCGTTGGTAATGAGGGGAAAAAGAAAAGGCACAGTTCTTGATAACAAAGACAACTTAATGTCATATAAGTTCAAACTTCAATTGTCTTTTGGTCATTCCTACCCACCCACCACATTAAAAGATGTGAAAAATTTGTCAAAAATGTTAGAAACGCTATGTAAATTAGATGAAAAAGATATAAAAGGGTACAGAAGAAGTGACTGTCAAGAGTCGGCAAATCAAGTATTCAAACAGATTCTCACAGCTCATTTTAACATTTCAAAATTCAAGTTATAAACAAACACAGAAAATATTAAAGAAGTTCATCACATATTCCCCCCTCCAAATTTATTCATCATTTTTGTAATGACAGGTGCTACCTTAGGATTAGCTTGATGCTTGGCCAAGTTGGCTGGATTTTTCATCACTGCAATCATCAATGTATCAAAAAAACATCCATTAGAATATGACTTAAAAATTATTTTTTTAAAAAAAATGACTGATAAGCAAACGAAATGCAATAAACAAACACGTCTCAATGTGCAAGAAAGCTAGGAAATGACGAGCATTGTTTCATGTAAAGGGCAGTAAGTTAAAATACCATCTTGAAGAGCAGCCATCACTTCTGGATCTTTGAATGCAGCCATCAACTCAGGATCCTGTTTCAAGAGAACAGCAAAAGATAATGTAATAAAACTATCGACACAAACTTATTTTCTCCTTAAAAACAAAGAAGAGAGAGCATATATATGTGAACCATCTAAAAGATTTAATGCCTTCTCATAACAAAACAAAACTACTTACATTCAATATCTTGCTGTAATCAACATTTCCAGGCATGCCACCTCCCGGAAAACC
This sequence comes from Asclepias syriaca, assembly GCA_027405835.1. Lineage (NCBI taxonomy): Eukaryota > Viridiplantae > Streptophyta > Magnoliopsida > Gentianales > Apocynaceae > Asclepias > Asclepias syriaca. The sequence continues at coordinate 5,882,093 of CM049929.1, read as the reverse complement.
TCCTGGCATGCCACCACCCGGAAAACCTCCTGGCATGCTGCCACCTGGAAAACCTCCAGGCATGCTGCCACCAGGAAAACCTCCAGGCATGCCGCCACCTGGAAAACCTCCAGGCATACCTCCAGGGAAGCCACCAGACGGACCTCCAGTCCTTTGACTTGATGATGACTGCTCTTCCTTCTTGGCCTTTTCATATGCAGCCTAAGGTAGACGAAAGTGGTGAAAATCATTGGAAGTTAAAAACAAGGAACTTATATGTATTAAAGAATGGAGCTAACCTGAGCTTCAGCTTTGCGACGAAGTCGCTCTCTCTCAATCTTTCTGTCTTCATGTTCTTTGCGAAGCCTATCATACTTTCTGCGATGCTCCTCAATTTTATGTGCATTAGGCTCAACCTATGGATCAAGGTTTAATAATAAATATCCAATTTATCCAGAAAATTGTGATCTGCACTAAAGAGGACTTCATGCAAAGTACCACCACGTCTGCTAGCAATACCAAATATTGAGGACAAAGACAGGTTAAGTAAATCTATCATAGCTGACATTGGTGAATTATAAAATGAAGCTTACCTTCTTCAGCACAGCATTGATCTCCTCATCATAATCAAGCTTTGAAGCTAAATGAAGATCTTTAGCAGCCTCCTCCCACTGACCTAGCAATGCTCGTGCCATGCCCCGTGATTTATACCCCTTAGCAGAATCAGGGTTAATCTGCCAAACAAAATTGAAATATCTTAGGCCCTACAACTACTTACAAACATTGACGACATAAACAACTTCATGTAAATAAAAAGACAACTGCATAAAAAAAAATAAAAAAGTGCATTGGCATAAAAGTTCATATATCTTCCAAGAGCAATAAAATTGACATGTATTGCATGTTTCCTATGTTAACTCATGAATGCACATGCATATAACTATATTCAGCAAGCATATATAGCATTTTCATGAAAATTTAACTCCAATAAAAGAGGAAACAGTAAGTAGGAAAACTACTGAGAGAATCAGGATAACCTGCAGAGCAGCATTTGCATCTCGAATTGCAGCATTAGGTTTCTTCATCTTGATATACACAGCAGCTGTTAAATACAGGGTCAAAAGAACAAAGTTTAAACTTTAAGAAAGAAACCACCAAATGTTATCCAAATGCAATAAATAATACTAATGAACTTTTTGCAAAGTAAAACGAGGATCTTCAATCCAAGATGGAAAGAACATTCAAAGATTTATGACAGAATTACCTCTGGTTCCATACATAATAGCTGATGTAGGGTTAAGAGTGATAGCCTTTCAAATGCTCGACTGCTTCTTCCAGCTTTCCTGAAGGATTTCAAAAGATTTATAGTTGATTTATAGTACAACTAGGATCTTTCATGTGTTTAAATATCAAACAATTTACCTTCAGAAATGGCCTCCATGGCTTGAGCCTTTGCCTCCTGAGAAGCATCACGACTTTCTTCAGTAACCTCCACAGAAGAATCTCCCATCTAAAAGATGCATCAAATACATAGACAGAAACGAGTCAGAATTGTTTTATTTAGAAAATAACAAACAATATATATATATATATATATATGATTGGAAATGTTAATATACCCACCTGCTGTGGAGGATCATTATCAGGCTCCACTACTTCGCTATCATCAAGTTCAATATCTGACTCAACTATCTCAGGCTCCTCCTCCACATCAGCAGCATTCTTCTGTTTACCCTCATATTCCACATCCTCCATGTCATCATCAATGTCATCAACCCCACTGGACTTCTACAGGCCACATCATAAATTATAAGTAACCCTCTAATTGCAAAACTGTAACTTTATGTGAGGATGTTGATAAATTGTGAGTACTAGAAAATGAAAAACAGAATGGCACATAATCCAGGGAACATGTGCACACCTCTGCAACTAATTTCCTCATCTTCTAGCAGACAATAAAAATAATAATAATAACAATAATCTTCTTACCATTTTTCTTTATTTTGTTTTTTTTCACAGATTTTGACAATAAATTTTCTGCAAAAACTTAAGTCATAGGCTCCTTGTGGAAACATGAAAGAAGTCTTTTGTGTTCAAATCTTGCAAACTTAACTAATTGCAATCCACATAGAAATTATATATACATGAATATATATATATATATCAGGTAAAATCTTGTGACAGTAAATAAAGGAGGTTTATTGTTGGGATGCAATGACATACCGCTTTGAATCCTCCAGCTGGTGGAATCTTTCCCCCGAGACTGAAAACAAAACCAAAAATCAACGAGGAGAATGGAAAAAAAAAAATTACAAACCTCAAAACAATTAGACCCCTCAAAAGAATAATATACAAATCCATATGCATTATTACTTAACAATCAATCTAAATCACTTCGATATTAAATCACCAAATCTTGCACAATTTCTGTAGACATCAACTCCTGGTTATGTTTATCCGGCTGTTATTCGCAAGAATTCACATTCAAAATCACAGAAATACACATCACAAACAAAAATCTAATAAAAGACAGATTGAACGGCCAATCTTTCAAATTAAAGCGTCATTATACTATCCCTAACAGAAAAAAAAAATGAACAACAACCCAAAATTGAGAGCTGGCATATACCTCTCTACAAACTCCCGGAAAAATGAAAGTGAGGGATCGTAAAGAATGGAAGGATTGGCTTGGCACAAATCAACGAATTTCTCCAATTCCTTGAGTTTCTCAGCGTTCAAAACGGTGTCCATAGCTCTACTCTACTCAGTGACGGAAGAAAAATGGTGTTATCGCCCCTTGTTTTTGTATCCTTAGGGATGGTTTAGACGAGAGCTGAGAAAGCAGAAATGGCTTTTTATTTGCTGCGGTGGACTAATCCCTCGACTAGGTACTTCTAGTAGCTTCTAACAGATAAATTCCATTTGCTCTGGCCATCTCACGACTCATTTGATAATTTTTTCTTTTTCTTTTTTTCACTATTTTTTGTTTTTCTTTATTATATATAATAAAAATATTTAATTAAAAAAATTATTGTTTTTAAATTTATTATACATTAATTAAAATTAATTATTAATTTTTTTTAATAGTATTAGTATGAAAGTATTTTATTTATACCATATATATATATATATATGGAAATGAAACTCATTTATATTAAAATTTAAAACTAATATATTTTTGTAAATAGATGAAAAAAAATTAAATAGATAAATAAAATTTACTCTATTTTTATTAAAAATAAATTCAATATTTACAAATTAAATTCAGTATTTACAAAATATAGTAAATAATTGTAAAATATATATTTAAGAATTTTATAAAAACAGAATTTTTATATTGGGATCTTCTGATGTTGTCATTCTGAAATTCAGTGAAAATTATATATATTTAAAATAAATTTGATAATAAATTTCAATTATATTTTAACAAATTGTTTTTTTATAATTAAATAGATCTTTTATTCAAAATAAATTCAAATTATGAATATAAGTTTATATTTATATATATATATATTTATATATATATATTATTATATATTATATATATATATAAATCCATTTTGTTTGTTTATTTTTATTTATAATCTTTATATAATTATTTGAGCCTATATACATAAATGACTCATGATAATCTATTTATCCTAATGAGACATGTAAATGTGATCTAAAAGCCAAAAAAAAATTCATAAAAACTCATCTATTAAAAAGAAACAATATAATTAAGACTAAAACATCCAAAATTCCATAATACATTTTAAAATTTTAAAACTCCTAATTCTCTTGCTAATTTATCTATACCCTCAAAATCTTTCAATTTACAAAAATAAATAAATTTATTGCACATTAAAAATAAAATCTCAATTAAAAATATATTAATGAGATTATTTGTGAAAACTTACATCTTTATATTAATATAGATTCGAGACTTTTAACCAGTGTTCAGACACATTTAAAGGATGCCTATTTTAAAAAAAAAAAGAAAAGAAAAGTCAAGTATAAATTAAAAGTAACAAATATAATTAACTACGTCAACTTTAAAAATTTATTATATAAGTAAAAAATTATAATATATTCTTTTATATTTTTATATTGAAAAAAATGTATCTTTGTTATGAATCCCGAAAATCATTAAACTCTGGATGTCCATCGTATAATTGTTATTATCATTTTATCCTGGGATAATTGCGTACTTAATGAAAGATGATAAGTATCACTTGATGCCTATCTCTAAGGTGACACATGTCACCTAACAATTAATATCTGGTGACAAGTGTCACCCTTTGTCCTTATCCTTATCCCCTATTCACTCCTATAAATAGAGGGTTTTATACCCTTTTGTAAAGACAACCAACTATCAACAAGAAATCACATAATAATATTCTCTCTATTTTTTACGTCTCTTGTTTACTTTTCATCTCGTTTATTTTATTATTTTTATATAATTTCATAATACGTTATCAGCACGAGTCTCTACCAACAGCACGAATCTCTACCACCGGGTAAAGTATTTTTAAAGTTTATTTGAAGATCAATCAGGTACGTTTTTTACATGTACATTTTCTGTTATTATTATGTCAAATCTTATTAAACTCGAATTTGTGGCTCTTGATGTCACCGGGAAGAATTATTTGTCATGGACAGTAAATGCCGGAATGCATCTTGCTACAACGGGTCCGGCAGACATCGTTGTATAAAATAATGTGTCATCAACACAAGATCGTGCAAAAGCTATAATATTTCTCTGTCATCATGTTCATGATGATTTGAAAAATGAATATCTTACCGTGAAAGATTCTCTTATTTTGTGGGGAAATTTGAAAGAAAGATTCGACCACCAGAAGATAGTCGTTCTCCCAAAAGCACGGTATGACTGGTTGCATCTGAGGTTGCAAGATTTCAAATCCGTAAGTGAGTATAACTCTGCAATGTTTAAAATAGTTTCACAGTTGAAACTATGTGGAGTTGATATAACGGATGATGATGTGTTGGAGAAAACATACTCCACTTTTCATGTCACGGATATTGTCCTGCAGCAACAATATCATGAGAAAGGTTTTAAGAAATACTCTGAATTAATTTTTGTCTTCTTGTTGCGGAACAGAATAATGAATTACTGATGAAAAATCACGAGACTCGACCTAATGGCCTACTCCATTCCCTGAAGTGAATGCTATTAGAAATCATGATCCCAGAAGAGATCGTGGTCGTGGTCGTGGTCGTTACCGTGGTCATGGTCAAAAATATGATCATGGACCCCTTGATAAATTTGGCTCTTACAATCGTAATAATACTTTAGGTGCCAAAAATGTTAATGACCACCTGAAGTGGACAAAACATAATGAGAAAGGAAATATTGTTCTGAAAAATTATGAAGACAAATGTTATCGTTGTGGCATGAAAGGTCACTGGTCTCGTGCCTGTAGCACGACAAAACATCTTGTTGACTTACTTCTCAAAATTTATCTCATGAAAGAAATGATGACGATCTTGAAAATGTCGATGTTAGTGTGACTCACCTGGATGTTGCTGATTTTTTCGAACATCCAAAAGAATTGACACTTATTGGAATTAAGTGTCCAAAATAATTAGAATATTAATATTATGTGTTATATGTTTATTTTTCTTTTTTGTTGTGATATAATATGTTTAATTTTTATTTCTGTAAATATTTTGTTAATAAAACAGATGGCTGTTGTTCAATTTTCTAGTATGAATAACGATATCGAAAGTGTCTGTCTTATTGACAGTGGAACTACGCACACCATACTGAAATATGAGAAATATTTTTCTCATTTGAATGTGGGAGAAACAAGTGTTACTACAATAAATGGTAGTGCAAAACTTATTGAAGGCTCCGGAAGAGCTAATATAATATTACGGGAGTAACTATGATTGCTATTGATAAAGCATTATATTCCTCAAAGTCTCAAAGAAATTTATTGAGTTTTAAAGATATCTGACGTAATGGATATCATGTTGAGACTATGGAGTAATGGTCATGAATATTTGGGTATCACAAAAATGACCTCCGGTAATAAGTTCTTGTTGCAAAAACTACCTATCATCTGGCCTATATTATGCAAAAATAAATGCTATTGAGGCGCATCATTTAGTAAACTAGAAGTTTACTAATCCCGTTACTTTTAAAGTTTGGCATGACCGTTTGGGTCATCCGGGATCAATTATGAAGTGAAAAATTATCTAGACAACGCACAGTCATCCTTTGAAAAATCAGAGGATTTTAACTTCTGATAAACTTTCATGTGCTGCATGTTCCAAAGGAAAATTGATTATAAGACCAGCATCATTGAAAGTAGGAGCTGAAAGTCCTACATTTCTAGAACGAATTCATGGAGATATATGTGGACCGATTAGTCCACCATGTGGGCAATTTCGATATTTCATGGTCTTAATTGATGCATCGACCCGATGGTCACATGTTTGTTTATTATCAACTCGCAACCTGGCGTTTGCGAGATTACTTGCCCAAATAATTAGCTTAAGAGCGCAATTTCCTGATTATCCTATTAAGCGAATCTGTTTAGACAATGCTGGTGAATTTTCTTCGCATGCATTTGATTCTTATTGCATGTCGATTGGAATAATTGTTGAACATCCTGTAGCTCATGTTCACACACAGAATGGTCTAGCTGAATCGTTTATTAAAAGGCTGCAATTAATTGCTAGACCACTATTGATGAAAACAAATCTCCCTACAGTAGTCTGGGGACATGCAATTTTGCATGCTGCAACACTTGTGCGTTTAAGGTCATCGAGTTATCATAAATTTTCTCCCATACAGTTGGCTTTTGGTTCAGAGCCAAATATTTCTTATTTGAGAATTTTTGGGTGTGCTGTATATGTCCCAATTGAACCACCCCAACGGACAAAAATAGGTCTGCAGAGAAGATTGGGGATATATGTTGGGTATGACTCCCCGTCCATTATAAGGTATCTTGAACCTTTGACAGGGGATGTGTTTATAACAAGATTTGTTGATTGCCATTTTGATGAAAATTTTGTTTCCCAAATTAGGGGGAGAGAATAAATGGCATAAGATTGAACTTGCGTGGAAAACATCTTTGAATCATTTAGATCCACGCACAAATATGAGTGAACTTGAAGTTCAAAAGATTATACATTTGCAACAAATTACAAATCAACTGCCAGATTCTTTTGCTGATTCCAGCAGAGTCACTAAATCGCATATTCCAGCTATATATGCTCCTATACGGATAGAAGTTCTTGAAGGACATAAAGTTAATCCTATAACTGTTGAATCAAAAACACGCCAGAAGCGTGGCCAACCCCTTGGTTCCAAAAATAAAAATCATCGAAAGAAAAGAGGAATAAATGATCCAGAAGATCATATTGATGAAACAGAAAAAGAAAACCAAGGGACAACTACAAATGATGAAAAGAATTTTGAAATCTTTATTAATTACACCAGTTCGAATCAAAGTTGGGATCGAAGAAATGTTGTTATTGATAATGCTTTTGCATACAACGTAGCCCTTGATATTTTCAAGGATAATGAGGATTTAGATCCTTTATCAGTTGAAGAATGTCGGCATAGAATTGATTGGCCTCAATGGAAAGATGCGATTCAATCGGAGTTAAATTCGCTTGCGAAGCGAGAAGTTTTTGGACATGTAGTCCAAACGCCAAAGGATGTAAAACCTGTTGGCTATAAATGGGCGTTTGTGCGAAAACGAAATGAGAAAAATGAAGTCGTAAGATATAAAGCACGACTTGTCGCACAAGGCTTTTCGCAAAAGCCAGGAATTGATTATGATCAAACTTATTCACCCATTATTAATGTTATTATACTCCGATATCTTATAAGTTTGGCAGTTCATGAAAATGTGGACATGCGTCTAATGGATGTTGTTACAGCTTATCTTTATGGAAGCCTTGAAAATGAGATTTATATGAAAATCCCTGAAGGATTCAAATTACCAAAGGCTTCTAAAGGTCCTCGTAAAAATTATTCTATCAAATTACAGAAGTCATTATATGAGCTTAAACAATCTGGACGCATGTGGTACAATCGCCTTAGTGAATTCTTATTGAATTCAGGATATAAGAATAACCAAATTTGTCCATGTGTTTTTATTAAGAAAACAGATTTTGGTTTTGTGATTCTTGCTATATATGTTGACGATATCAATCTCATCGGAACTCCAGAAGAGCTTCGAGAAGCTATAGATTGTTTAAAACGAGAATTTGAAGTTAAAGATTTTGGAAAAACTAAATTTTGTCTCGGGCTTCAAATTGAACATATGAAAGATGGAATTTTTATTCACCAGTCTACATATACAGGTAAAGTATTGAAAAGATTTTTTATGGATAAAACATATCCATTGAGTATTCCAATGGTCGTGAGGTCGCTAGATATAAATAAAGACATATTTAGACCTCGAGAAAATGATGAAAAACTACTTGGTCCTGAAGTACCATATTTGAGTGCTATTGGTGCACTGATGTATCTTGCAAATAATACTCGACCTGATATAGCATTTGCTATAAATCTATTAGCAAGATTTAGTTCTTCGCCAACACGACGACATTGGAATGGTATTAAACATGTCCTTAGATATCTCCAAGGGACAATTGACCTCAGATTATTTTATTCAAATATAAATGACTCAAAACTGATTGGGTATGCAGATGCGGGTTATCTTTCGGATCCGCATAAGGCACGTTCTCAAAATGGCTATTTATTTACATATGGTAATAATGCTATATCATGGCACTCCACAAAGTAAACAATAGCAGCAACCTCTTCTAATCATGCTGAGATAATAGTCATTCATGAAGCAAGTCGAGAGTGTGTATGATTGAGGTGATAATACATTATATTAGAGAGAGTTGCGGTTTATCCTCCGGAAGAGAGATTCCAACTCCTTTATATGAAGATAATGCAGTTTGTATAGCTCAATTAAAAGGAGGATACATTAAGGGAGATAGGACGAAATACATTTCACCTAAATTCTTCTTTACTCATGAACTTCAAAATAATGGTGAAATTGATGTGTTCCAAATTCGATCACGTGATAATCTTGCAGATATACTAAAGCTCTTCCGACTGCAACTTTTGAAAATTTGAGATATAAAATTGGTTTGCGTCGGTTCAAAGATTTCGAGAGATCATCTCATCATGGGGAAAAATCTACACATAAAGAATAGTGTACTCTTTTTCCTTCACTAGAGTTTTTTTCCCACTGCGTTTTTATCTAGTAAGGTTTTTTCTCACTGGGTTTTTATCTAGTAAGGTTTTAACGAGGCATATTCTTTATGTAATGGACATCCAAGGTGGAGTGTTATGAATCCCGAAGATTCATTAAACTATGGATGTCCATCGTATAATTGTTATTATCTTTTTATCCGAGATAATTACGTACTTAATGAAAGATGATAAGTATCACTTGATGTCTATCTCTAAGGTAACACATGTCACCTAGCAATTAATACCGGATGACAAGTGTCACCCTTTGTCCTTATCCTTATCCTCTATTCACCCCTATAAAGGCTTTATACCCTTTTGTAAAGACAATCAACTATCAACGATCCCCTATTCACCCCTATAAATAGAAGGCTTTATACCTTTTTGTAAAGACAACCAACTATTAACGAAAAATCACATAATAATATTCTCTCTATTTTCTACGTCTCTTGTTTACTTTTCATCTCATTTATTTTATTATTTTTATATAATTTCATAATAATATTAAATTTTATCTAATAAAATAAAAACTTCTTAAACAACTTGGACAAAGATTATTATTATACATCAAGAATTGCGTAGTATCACTATTAATAGAGTACATAAACAGAAAGTTTGTATCTTAAAATATTAGAATCTAGAACAAGATGGACAAAGAAATCAACGGAAGCAATGGATAAATCCCTCTCTGCATCCGGTCCATCAATTGACTTTCTAAACGTACTCCTCTTAAAGGGCAAAGAATTACTGATCTAACAAAACATCATAGAAGCCCAGAGAAGAACCATACTTGACAATCCACTCCATGCAATCTTGCCCACACCACTCCCACTGCCACAAGTAGCTGTAGAATCAAAGATTCACTGTCAATATTTTCTAAAAAGACAGTAAGTATTGTAATGAAACTCATCAACAGGTCCACTTCTGTTTGTTTTAATTATTCAGTGCATTTCTGATGTTGAACTTCTTGTACTACTATGTCTCGTTGAACAGGTAAAATAGGTTCTTGATTTTAAGTAAGAGAGCAGCCCGGCAAAGAATTTGAAAAGTCAAAGATGTTATTACTACTAGTATTTTTCTTTGTTGAACTAGTCTTCATTCTTACAATTCAGACATTAGAGGATAGGAAAACTTGGGTTTTTGACCAATATGATCATAGCCCAAAAAATAGGACTATCACCTGAATGGCCCTCATTCAAAAATAGGACTATTCACCTGAGTTTTTTCTTTAAAAAAAGGGTCATTTTGATCAATAACCCAAAAAACCAATGCCGATAAAAGGTTAGATGCTCTACAGTATTCTAGTTAAACTTAAATAGCAGTAAAACAGGCACAGAACATCCAGATCTATCACCCCAAGGAAGGAAGAAAAAATTTGATCAAATTTAAGCCTACTAAATCAGTTGCTCTGATTTCTTCATTGGCACCATTTTAAGGAGAAACTGATTTATGATTCTGCTCGCAGCAAATCTAAGAGCTAGCTAGCCACTCTATCCATGAAATTGGTCAATCTTTACTAAATAGTTTTCTCCATGAAATTGATATTGATAATTCTCCATTTCCAACCTTTCTTTTAACATGCTATTATAGGTGAACCATTCTTCCACAAGTCCAATCTCAGATTTACTAAACTTTGCTAATGTTTAGGAGCCATTTCACCGTTCTATCTTAACAACTTAGTATGGACCGACCAAATAGATCCATTAGAAATATATACTAAAGCATCAAAATAAATGTATCATCAAATTCGAGAATGACAGTAAAAAAATTGTGCATCATAAGGAAAGTTTTTCCCCTTTTTTTTTCCAATTTATACAAAAGTTTTCACAGATTCTGCTATGAAGATCATCAATTAGACTAAAAGTGAACAGATAGAACAGAAAAGAAAACCAAACCTGGAGGAGGAGTCGCCGAGGAACCTGGAGCCGAAGCTGTGAGAGAAAGTGAAAACATATGTTAAGTCACCGCTCAACGTTGGTTAATACACTTCAAAATTGAAAATTATATATACATATTTTCAGATCTGCCATAATTGGAGAGTACTACAGATTTCCAGGACGGAAAATTAAAAGACGAAACTGAAACAATAGATGAGGAAACCAAACGATCACAGAATAAAAACTTGATTTAGGATCCTGTTCATCAATTTTAAGAGTCATGTCGCGATCTCCTCAAAAATTTCAGGAATTAAACCCGAATCAAAACCATCATTTTCTATTAAAAGTAAACTCCAAAACACACAATAAAACATCAAACGCTAGCAGCAGGAAGAAAAAAACAAAAGGAACTAGTAAAACAGAGATTATTTATACCTTTGCAGGCACTAATGTCACCGGACATGCCACAACGTTGGGGAAGAAGAAGAGCCTGACTAACATCAATACCAAATTGTCTCAAGAGAGCAGGATTAGCATAGAGATTGCACAAGCAATCAAGCTCATTATCGATGGCTTCCTTAAGGGGATCGCAGCAGGAAGAAGGAGGGTTAGGTGAGTTGATAAAGTTAGCACAACCGACCAATTTGGAAGCGCACGACGGAGGATTAGACTGCCCTTCAACCAAACTGGTTGCGATGCCAATCATTACAACTACTGCTATTACCGCTGTTGATACTCTGGAGGAAACCATGGTTGATTTTCTTCTTTGTTTTCCTTTTTTTTTTTTCTCTCTCTCTCTCTGTTCCGGGCCTCTTATGTGTTGGAGTGAGGAAGGTGCGCGTAATGTTTTTCACCTACCATTACAGCTGCCTACATTTATAGTGTCAGGCGAATTGACTTTTATAATTTCCATTTTGTAACATTTCTGTTACACTAATTTCTCATAATCATGGCGATATGACCTCAACTGATTTTTCCTAAACTGGTTATTTTACCCGGTTATTTTATATGTTTTGGAAATTTCTTCATATATACATATATATATATATATATATATATATAATTTTATTTTCGTCTAAATAAATTATGTTTGATAATTTAATTTTAAATTTATTTTTTTAAGTTTCACACTCTTTTATATAAAAAAATTAAGATTATTCTTCACAAATTTTATTAATTTTTTTTAAATTTAAGATATTATATAATTCTAACCATTTTAGTAAAATATTTTTAATTTTAGTATTAAAAAATTTATTCACATATTCACGTAATATTATCCAAATAATAAAATATATCTATTAAAAGTTAATAAAATTATTTTATATTAAATTATAAAATATAAATTTATTTGGTAGGAAATTTTTAAAAATTGGCTAATTACTTTATTTAGAAACAAATTAAAACTTACATAAAACAAGAAAGAATAAATGTTACAAATTCTTATAAATACGATACTCGTGATGTTTTTTGAGTGGTTTACACGTAAAATTCTCCACAAAAACAGATTAAAAATACATTTAAATGTAATTAACCTTTATTTATTTTATTATTATGTTACTAGAGATTCAAGTTACACGTGTCAATTTTCTACCCAAAAGACAAATAAAGAAGCCAAACAGACCAAGGTCAAGTCAAGTCTTTCGTCTATTAAAATATATTATTAGTTGAGAATTCACTATTCATTATAAGATTTATGTGAAGAATATCGGAATTTAAATTAATCAGAATTCATAAAAAAGAAAAATATATTTCTCGCAGCTGCAAATTTTGAAATGGAAAGAGTAACGAAAAAGTAATAATTAAGAAAAATGGTTTCTAACCAATCGGCGACTAATGAGAAACTTTTACGCGTTTTCTTATTCCACAAAACTGAAAAGAAAGAGTCATAAATATTGATTAATAACATAATAATAAACTTCCGTCTCCTGCAGGTCTTTTTCGTTACCTCAGAAACTTCCAAATGTCATACGACCATTTTTCCTTTTTCTTTTTTGCAGTATGAAAGTAATAATATGAACACGACTTCTAATTCCTAAGCTGTCCCCATTCTCTTTGTCCTTTAGACTATCATCATTAAAAAAAATATATATAATATATTTCATGCCAAAAACAAATTAAATTGGAACAGCTGACAAATTTTATGAAAAAAAAGTTGAACAATCTAAATTAAATAAATAAAGGAAATAGCTACATTTGAAATTTTAATTTCTAATCCTGATAAATTAAATAATAAAAAATTATGATATATTTTAAAATTTTAAATCAATCAAAAAAAAAAATTGTCCATTTACACTTTTCCCCTAGTTTTACTTTTAAGATTTTTGAAAAACAATATTTTAAAATTACAATTATAACCTTTGTAAATAAGGGGGGTATTAACTAAAATATTGCAATGAAAATGCAGATACTCATGAAATAAAATTATATAATTATTAAATTCTGTATTCACTGTATTTTTTTATTTTTTTTAACCTTATTTAAAATATAAAATATTTGGAAATATGAAAAAATATTGTAGAAATATCATTAACATTGTATCTGAAGGGACATTTCTCTTTCTATTTTTCTTCATTAAAAAAACATCACTATTACACGCTAATATTTAAGGATATTATTAAAAAAATTATAACTTATATATGCACAAATTACTATCTCATGAGTGATTATTCAAGGGATTACATATAAATATATAATTGAAATTTATTTAATAACAAGATATAATTAAACATTTATTTATAAAAAATAAAATATTAGTTAATAACAACAACTTCGATAAAATTTATATATTTGAAGTTCATAAATCCTTTATATAGTACCTGAGTTTAATATATATACCATAATAAAATAATAAAAGATGAGTGTCAGAAATCATCTTTTATAAATATGTTTTTTTATTTTATTAATAAAAAATTAAAATTCAATAAAATTTTAAAAGTAGGTTGCGATTCTTAAATTATAAATAAGTATTACATCGAAAAAAAGAAAAGAAATATAAGAGCTGTATAGATAATTAAATATATAGAATATTTTAAATTTGTAAAGTTATATTGTATAAATGAAATATTTTTTAAAAGATATAAAAATATTTATGTAATAAATGGATCGTGGAGAAGAAGATACAATAATAATTAATATTTTAAAGCATTTTTTTTTATTTAATTATGACATTTAAATATAAAGTATATATATTTTCCTATGATTTTATAAATAAAATCACACAAATTATTTTATTATTAGTTTAAATTAGTTCGTTTGCTTATTTTCCTGTTACTATCAGCCAAATAATAAAATAAATAACAAACTATTTTTCAATGATTTCAAATCATTTAAAGCATTAACTATTTTTGACTAATAAAAGGGAGCCATTGTTTCTAGATGTTGAATACTTTGATTTAGTAAAAATTATTTTAATATTTCACTAATTAAATATTATATATATATATATATATATATATTAATTATATAAATACATTTGATTTAAAGTGTTCATTTTCTAACTTATCTAGAATACTTTAAAATAAATAAATAAATAAATAAATAAATAAATTTTTTCTAATTTTCGTTTGGGCCATAGGATTCACTGTGTACACAGAACAAGCTGAAAGGGAAAAGGTATTTGGGCTTAAATTGGTCTCCCGAAAATTAAGGCCATCAAATGTTTAGTACTTCATAGTTTTTGGGCCCTCCACGATCCATGGTGGAATTTTTTTTTTTTAAAATTTATTTTATAAATTTCTGGGTGTAGATTTCAAATGGATAAAATTGGCAGTGATACAACGGCCATTACCAGCCATGGCTTCCTCTCTAGCTACCAGTCTTGGCGCCACCGCTTCCATTGCTCACTTCCACAGCACTAATTTTGTAAAACCCAGAAAATTCTCAACCAAGATTAGCGCCACATGGGTAAGTTTCGACACCTAATTAGACCGAAATTGTAGTTTCGTATTGTTTGTATTGTTTCATGCGAAATTCTTGATAATTTCTCTGTGATTGATTCTGACTGCGTGCTTGATATGTAAAGGAAGGACCCAGAAGGCATCTTTGGAGCACCACAAAGAGGTCATATAGCTCGATTAGAGTTCAAGAAACGGTTTGAAAAGGATTCCGAGGCCAGAGAAGCTTTTGAACGCCAACTGCGGGAAGAAAAACAACGTCTACGAGATCTTCGTGAGGTAACATTTGATTGTACTAATTTAATTTTGTCGTAGTTTTGGGTGAATTGGGTTTTAATGATATTTAAAGTGGTTTCAATTATTTTTTTTCTTTGGTTTCATTTCAGTCCCGGGCTGTTCCAGATACTGCAGCTGGGCTGATTGAGTATTTTCTTGATACTGAAGCTCAAGAGCTTGAATTCGAAATTGCAAGATTGAGACCTCGGTGAGTTCTTGTACTTCTCTTCCAGGATTAGACTGATGGTAGAAAATACTATACGGTAAAAAATGTTAAATCTTTTTTATTTAAGCTTTTACAGTGTTGGGAGTAGCCTTCGCTCAATTTTTTTCATGTGATAATGTTATATTTGCCTTTTGGAATCTTCAATTCTTAATTTTTGATGAAGAAATACAGGAAATATTTATCATAAGATATTTTTAAGTATTTTAAAGAGGTTAAAATGGCATGAGTTCATGTAAGGTTCAAATTTGAATTCTTAGGACTTACTGTTGAAAACTACAGATACTTCAGGGGAGGGACTCACAATCTTAGCTGGTACTTAACCTACCAGCTAGGTCATATTTAAATTTTCAGTGTAAAATTGGAGTCCAGTTGAATGATTTGGGCATGAATGGAGTTACTTTTGTGTCGTTCTCATTATATGATGGAGCATAAATACACATCTGAAATTGTTCTGCATGCCTGATGCAAGGAGCCATTCATTGGTACTGGAGATAGATAAGTCTATCATTGAAGTTGATGATAGTCCTAGATAATTTCATTCTCGAATGTCTAATATATAGCATATATTCCTTATATGGTTACTTCATTCACAATTGCCTCTTTTTGCTGCATCCGATAGAGGGTTATTTAATTCAACACTACGCTTTCTTGTGGTTTGGTTGATGGTTAGTTGTGGTACTATTTCTACTGTCTCTCCTCATTTAATCTCTATGCAAAATCAACTCTCTCAAAACCTGTCCTTTGAAGAACCTTCGAGCGATTTAATTGAATTACTTTCTTTTAATTGTGATAACTATTAGTCGAAAGTCAGCTTCAAGATACATAATACATTGTTTTGAGATTTTGGATGATGAAGTGGCTGATGATGTTTCACCATGTTGCCAAGGAGTTCAACTTATTTTTGCTCTCAAATACTTTTGTTTTTCTAGGACATACAGAATATGTTTTAGCTTTTCTCGTTCACGTTTGCTTCCCGTATTAATGTGACAATGATTTACAGATTGAATGATGAACTCTTTTCACACATTCAATTTGAATTGGGAAAGTTGAGATTTGCAGTGTCAAAAACTCAGGTATGTTTAGCATAACACACACCCTCCTCCCAAAATAAGTGTAGCAGTAGATGTTTTGAAAGTGCAGTTGATAAGCATGATAAGCATATGAAATGACTATTTGTAGGATATGGAAGACAGACTGATTGAGCTGGAAGCATTACAAAAGGCCCTGCAGGAAGGACAAGGTCTTTCCGGAGCTACAAATTATTGTTGCCAAGAAATATAACTGGTTATGTATTTAAATGCCTCGGGATTTCTTTTACCCTTTTGCAGAAGCATATGATAAACTACAAGGTGACCTAGTGACAGCAAAGAATAGCTTGGCCAAAATTTTGTCATCAGAGGATGTTAAGAAGACGGTATATTTCCTTTTTTAGTAGATGTGCCTCTTAAAATGTTCTACTTATCTTATAAATTTGTTATGGCTTATGATGCAGCTACTGGATATGGTCGAGACGAATGAGTTAAACAGATCCCTACTGACACTTCTGGATGAAAATATTGCAAATGCACACATGGCTAATCAGGTTTGAGAAGCCTTGTTATTATAAAGCAAGTTTTTGCTTCTATTGCATATCTTTTCTTCACCAAGGTATTAAAATAAGATTCACCGATCCTTCCAAGAACAAGATTAGTTTACAAATTGAATTGCTTGCTTGTTTCTGTACCTTCTCCGAACCCTCTAATTTCATGGAAATTGAAATAGCTAGAAACACCTTTTAGTTTAGATTGTCGAGGAAACGAACATAAAACATGGAATGTAATGAAACATCCTATGTGGATTTGGTGGAGGACTTTTAAGTAAAATATAGTAAATCGTTTGAACAATGAAATATTGTTATTCTGGAATCCTGCCAATGACCAAGCTGCTAATTTTGCTTCTAGAGTTGCTCTCATGTCGCCCTAATAACAGTCTTTTTGGATACACAGAAGGAAGTAGCAGAATACATGGAGAAAATCCGCGGGGCAGTTTTGAAGTATATTACGGTTTAATGTATGGTAAGTTTAGAACCAATTATTCTTTCCATCTTTCAGCACATTTATTCACTATATCAAAACACAAAAAACAGCCATAAATATATTATGTTACCATTACAATTTTCTGCTAATATGTCAGCCAAGATCTTGAAATTTGATTTTTCTGCTTTATAGATCAAAGGTAGATTTAGTAGATTTTTGGCCATGCTCAAATCAAGAAATGCCCTTAGAACCAGTCAGAACTGCAGAGATCTGTGTAGCAGAAAGCAAATATTTTGTTCAGATTCGTAAGAAGCATGTTGTACTTTTTATATTGTTTTGATTCGATTGCCAAATTATTATTATGAAATTTATCATTTTCTATAACATGGTTTTGGGGGGTGATTGTTGGCGGCCTCAGTCAAAGCCAGCAATTTTAAATTATCTTCCAACTATTGAGAAAAAATAAAACTAAGTCTAATTTTCAGTGAAATTTCTTTTGATATTTTTTAGACTTATAGATCTTCAAAAAACAGTATAGTACCATTAAAATATCTCGATTGAAGAACAATCCGGAACTAGTATTAAAATATTTTTATTCAAGTTCATGAACAATCTAGGAAGAGACGCTACTGTATTTTTTAATGTATACTAAATAAAATATTATTAATAATTGAATTTAATCTTAAATAAATTTATATTTTTCGATATATTTTATAACTTATTCTATATAAACTCTGCAATAACTTCAAAAGGTTTCACACTCTACCAATTGACAAAACCTTTCATTTCCAGACATGAGGAATCTTGGCCTCCATTATGACTTGCTCTTCTTGTTCTTGCTTTTGCAAAACCTGACAACCGGCATAGCCGGTGGTACTGTGAACAAAAATCTTCCGAGCTCCACCAGTTTCATCAGAGCAGCTTGCAAAGAAACTCTGTATCCCACCTTATGCGTCCAATGTCTGTCTACCTACGCCCACACAATCCAACAGAGCGAGAGACAACTGGCTCAAGCTGCCTTGGCAGTCAGCTTAAGCCGAGCTCGATCCGCGGCGTCATTCGTCTCCAAGTTCTATCGCGTCGGAGCTGGGATAAAGCCAAGAGAGTACCAAGCCGTGAGGGACTGCATAGACAATATGGGCGACAGCGTGGATCAGCTGAGCCAATCTCTCAGGGAACTCGGGAAGACGAACGGTCAGGATTTCTTGTGGCATATGAGTAATGTGCAGACGTGGGTAAGTGCTGCTCTTACGGATGACAATACTTGTCTTGATGGGTTTTCAGGATCTTCCATGAATGGAAAATTGAAATCTGCTATTAGGAGCAGAGTTGTCCATGTTTCCCAAGTTACTAGCAATGCTCTTGCTTTGGTTAATCGATTTGCTGAGAGATACCATCCCGGTACTGCAACTTCAACTACTACTAATTCTCCATAAAAACATATATATAAAAATTTGAGCAACAAGCAATGTTGTCTTCTTTAAAAGATCAATGATTTCTTCTTCTTTGTAATTTGTTTTTGTATATGTGAATAGTATGTTTTCCAAGAACTCAACTGTCAAGTGTGATTTTTTGTGTGCTTTTATTTAGTAAGATATTTTAGATAAGTCTGTTAAATCATATCTTTATTCAAATTAATACTAATGTTTATTCAAGATTTATGTAAATTTTCTTTTACATATTTAAACTTAAATATCTTGTTATCCCTCTTAATATTATTATTTTATTAATATTAAAATTAAGTAAGTGTCAAATGGAACAGCAATCTTATCTTAATGAAATTAATTTATATTAAAAAAAAAACTTAAGCATGGGGAAATGGTTCGGCGGGGAATCCGCCTCAAGCTACGGGAACATTAAGTTAAGTGGTTGAATTAAAATCATTTTTAAGGAGACACCTTGGATTTCTTTCACCGGCTCAAGACCATATTATATATATATATAATGTAGTCCCCGTATTTTAATTAGTATCTACTTTCTTTTTAGTTTATCTTCTGCCTTCCCATACATTATAAGATTAATACTAATTAAGTTATCATTTTTATATTGAAAATCTAATAATTTAAAAATAAAATAAAATAAAATAGAAAACTATTTATCTAAATAAAAAATAATATAAATCTTATATATATATATATATATATATATAAAGACTAAAACGACAAAGAGGGGAAAACAAACTGACTGAAATAGGGCCCCACAGGTCAAGCAAGAAATCCGTAATCACGTGAAAGCCCAACTAACCTAATATAATTTTTATATATAATGGGCCGGACAAAGCTGGGAATTTAAAAATATAGGGTAAAATAGCTGCTGGAATGAGGACAATGGAGTAGACAGCACATGTAATATACAGTGTTGATTCTCTGGTTGTGTGGGGCCTTTAAGGTACCATTTCCTTTTCTTTTTCTTTTTCATTTTTTAAAAGAAAAAACAATTATTTTTTAGGTTTCATGGGTGGTGAATTGTCCACTGACCTTAAAGAATCTTTGTAATAATTAAAACTAAAGCTTATTTTCTTAACTCAGGAAATATAGCACGATGAGAATTATTCTAATGTAGATTGATTTAAACACAAGGAAAAAAAAATACATTTACAAACTTTTTATTTTATTTGAATATCAATATAATTAGATTCAATTTTACTTTAAAGGGTAAATTATCTCAAATGCACTTCTTAAAGGTCAAAATCCAACTTTTGCACCTCAAAGATTTTTTGTATATAGAATGCCCCTAACATTTTAAAACGTCTCACTACATGCACCTCTATTAAGTCAAACCGTTAGTGATTCAATTTTGCCGTTAATCAACATTTTTTTACTATTTAGTACTATTCCATTTAGGGGTATTTTTGTCTATTTTTTTTAATTTTTTAAAAAATTTTTTAATTTTTTTTTCTTTCCTTCTTCTTCCTTTTTTCTCTCTCTTCCTTCTTTCTCTCTCCATTAATATAATTTTTTTTCTCTCTCTTCCTCTTTTCTCTCTCTCTCTTCCTTCTTTCTCTCTCCTTCTTCCTCCTCATTTCTCTCCCGATCTTTGTATTTATCTCCTTTTTCTTCCAATACATTGTTGAAGGTGACAGGAAACCAAGGGTGGAGACATTCTACGAACTCCTGGGTTACAATTTCCAAATGGTTTTCATGTTAAAATCTCAGAAAAAGTCGAAGATGCTCGAGAATCAACATAATACATCCAGGCAAGGCATTTTTTGATGGCTAGAGGCAGATTATCAGTTTTACGTGCAGACATTTTGCAAGCTGCAAAGATATGATAAACAACACAACAAAAAAGGGGTAAGACTCGAAGAGGAGAAACAGCTAAATGCTTCTTCCTTCCAGCCACTGAGGTACCTGAGGGAATTTTGCTCAAGATACTTGTCAATTTTGTCACCTATACATTTCTTTGTCCAAATATGAGAAAGCAGTAGAATTAGGGACATAAAAAGAAAAAAAAGAGATTAAAACAGAAGAATATAGCCCTCTCTAAGTTAACTGTATAATACATCTCGTCAATGTAAACTTTGTCTCAAATGTAAGATATTACTTGTTACAACTAATATACATATATTGGCAGCAGCAACAACAACTTTTCTTCCGACTGATCCCACATCTCTCTACAAAATACTAAAATAAAACAATGTGCACTGCAAACCCAATTCCATTCACCCCACCTTTCACCTTGTATTATCCACAAAAAGGATGAAAATCAATCCACAGAAGAAAAAACGGAGGTTCTGGATTAATCCAAATCATTCTTTCTTCCTATGAATATTATAGTAGGCATTATCCAAGAAACCATATTTATGCTTGGAGTACTTCTCGCGACCTTCATCCCTATTTCTGGTACTTCGGGCAATTCTTTTCGAGGTATCTCTTTGTTTTAGTATACGCGGCCCAACTCTCTCATCGTCCCCTTTACTCACTGTTACTCTTCCTGGAATACCTGGAGTCCAGGTTCTTCTATGGTTGTGCCTGTGTTTGTGAACATGTGGAAGATGATAGCGATAATCCATTCCTCCAATTACATTATTGTGTCTGCGAGGTTTATAATCTGTTTCTCCAAATACATTGCTGGGTCTGTGAGAAATACAAAGATCGGGAGAGAAATGAGGAGGAAGAAGGAGAGAGAAAGGAAGAAGAAAAAGAGAGAAAAAAATTAAATTAATGAAGAGAGAAAGAAAGAAGAGAGAGAAAAGAGGAAGAGAGAGAAAAAAAATTAAATTAATGGAGAGAGAAAGAAGGAAGAGAGAGAAAAGAGGAAGAAGAAGGAAAGAAAAAAAAATTTAAAAGAATTTTAAAATAAATTTAAAAAATGGACAAAAATGTCCCTAATTGAAATAATATTAAATAGTGAAAAAAGATTGACTAACGGTAAAATTGAATCACTAACGGTTTGACTTAACAGAGGTGCATGTAGTGGGACGTTTTGAAACGTTAGGGACATTCTATGTACAAAAAATCTTTGAGGTGCAAAAGCTGGATTTTGACCTTTAAGAGGTGCATCTGGGATAATTTACCCTACTTTAAAAAAACCCTTGATAAAGATCATATCCAAAATATAATTAGATTTGATTTTACTTTCAGGTCTATCAGCTTAAGTAATGTTCTCATCAAGATCATATCCAAATTTATTGCTAACCGACTGAAACCCTTGATGAAGGATTTGGTGGGTGAGGAGCAAGCGAGGTAGACAAACATCAGACACTATCATCATAGCACAAGAATTGATCCATTCTCTACGACGATGTAAAGGTAAGAAAGATTACTTGATGACTAAGATTAATTTGAAAAAAGTGTATGATAGGGTGGATTGGAATTTTCTCAAGAGCATTCTACAAGTTGGGCTTCTAGGACAAATTAAGGGTTGTGATAATGAATTGTATTAAGCATACCCGATTGATAGTTCTATGGAATGGGGAACAATTAGAGAGTTTTCAACCAGAGAGGGGATTGAGGCAAGGAGATCCACTGTCTCCATACCTCTTTGTGCTATGCATGAAGGTTCTGCACCAACGAATACATTAGGCAGTAGAGGCAGGCTCTTGTAAACCATGCTTGGCAGCACGATCTGAACCCCCTATATCTCACCTCTTCTCTGCCGACGACTTGCTTCTCTTTGGCGAAGCATCGATGCAATAGGCAACCTTAATGATCGAGGTGTTGGAGAACTTTTGCTATGAATTTGGCCAGAAGGTGAACTTCAAAAAATCCAAGTGTTGGTTTTCTCCTAATTGTGTAGGAAGGACTAAAAAGGATATCTCTGCAAGGGTGGGTATCATAATAACTAGAGATATTGGTGGTTACTTGGGGGTACCCTTGTACACGGACATGATGGGTAGTAGCCATTTTCTAAGTGTAATCGGTCAGGTGAGGAAGAGACTGGGAGGATGGCAGGGAAAAATGCTATCGAGGCCAGCAAGACTTATCCTTATCTAATCAGTAACTCAAACCATACCTTCGTATTCAATGAACACAACTAAATTGCCTGCTAGAGTGATATCTGAGCTGGAGAAAATTAATCGGGATTTCTTTTGGGGGATACAGCGGATCACCGTAGTACACATCCCATTGCCTGGAGTACGATCTGTCAACCTAAAGCCAAGGGAGGTCTGGGATTGAAACCCCTTCAAGACATGAATAAGGTTCTGCTGGCAAAGTTTGTGTGGCGTTTCTTAAAGTGCAAACAACATCTCTGGATTAAAGTATTGGCCAATAAATACGATAATATAAGAGATCCTGAGGTGAGACGAAAGAAGGGGAGAAAGTCCACAGTCTGGTGGAGAATGATGGCTGGATATGCAATACTGGAGAAAGGGATTAGGCAGGAAGACGGGACACGACCTACAGATGAGATTTGGTGGAACCCTTCCATGAAAGGGGTGTTCACGACTAGGACAACATATTGTAACGCTCCGCCACACTTCCTTGGGCTTATTTTCGAATTTTGCCTTAAGAGGGGCTTATTTTGGTCTGGAATATTCTAGAATACCCTAGAATATTGTGGAGAATACTTGTACATAGTAGATAGGTCTTGAGCATGCTAGAGTTGAGTAGAATTTTCTAGAGCATGCTTGAATATGTAGGAGCTTTTGTTAGAGGACTCTAGAATATGTTCTAGAGCCTTCACCTTGTGTAGAACCATATAGGGTTTTCTAGGACCTTCCATTTAAGGAGGCGCTTAGGAACGTTTTGTAGAGAAATCTAGAGAACTCCATTTGAGGAGGTGGAGCACTATAAATAGGAGGGGTGCTCGTCACTTGTAAATCATCCAAGCAAAGTATAATCACAAAGCATATTAATAAAAGCTCTCTTTCCACATACTTTCAAGTCTTTCGGTTGTTCTTTCTTGTGTTTCTTTCTTTAGCCAAGTTATAGAAACCTTTGATCGATAGGCTGACTTAGCTATCGCAAGGGACGAAAATGAGTTAAGGCCGCACGGTACGCTTGTTGAAGGAACACGGACGTGACAAGTGGTATCAAAGCCTAGTTCAAAGTTGTGAGCATTGCTGGAGGAATCGACACCGAGAACGTTGGCACCTCGGGGGTGGTTGAGGAGACCCGTGGGAGGGATCCACAACCCACCACCGGGAAAAAGAAACGAGGTCATAGCAAGGCTCGTGCAGAATCTAAGGTGGAGGTACATGCACTGGACTATGTGGTGGGCGAGCTCAATGAGAAACTAAAAAAGGTTGAGTTCTCATTCAAGACATTGGAAGATCATGTCTTAGAGGAAGTGGATTCCACCAAAGGCGACGTGCAAGGGTGCATCGATGCCGTTCAAGTATGCCGAGATACCGTCAAGGAGTTGCGGGACTCCCATGGTATGTTGGCCAAGCGCTTGGATCAGCTTGCTGACATCGTCCGTGCCTTGAAGGAAGACATGACTATGTGCAAGAAGGCCGTGGCTAGTGGGGAGGCTAGCAGTTCAAGTCCATCTCACAAGATCGACTATCCGAAGCCGACAAGCTTTAACGGCGTAAGGGACGCCAAGACACTCGACAACTTTTTGTGGCACATGGCGCGCTACTTTGAGGGCATGAATATTCGAGACGAGGCCACCAAGGTAAGAACGACCACCATTTACCTTTCCGATAATGCGATGTTATGGTGGCGTAGGAAATATGCCGATATCAAGCGGGGTGCTTGCCATATAGATACGTGGGACGAGTTCGTCAAAGAACTTAAAAGACAATTTTACCCGGAGAACATTGTCTTCGAGGCCCGCAAGAAGCTAAGGGAACTGAGGCAAAAGGGGTCCATCCGAGACTATGTCAAAGATTTTCAGACCCTGATGCTTCAAATCCCCAATCTTAGTGATGACGATCTCTTATTTCACTTCGTGGATGGGCTCCAAAATTGGGCAAAGCAAGAGTTGCAGCGACGAGGCGTAAAAAAGTAGATGAAGCCATCGCCACCGCCGAGTCACTTATCGAGTTTCGTTCACCATCAACATTCGACACCTCCAAGCGCAAGGATAAGTATCCCGCCAAAGGCGAGGGAGATAGGCGGGATGGGCATGAGATCCGTAGGCCAGCAGCCAAGGATGGGGACTGAGGTACCACACACAAGGGCTATGAAGAAAAGAAGCAGACCTTTGTCCCCCGCTGAGGATGCTTCATCTGTAAGGGGCCTCATGGTATGAGGGACTGTCCCAAGCTACGGTCCATCTCGGCCATAGTCAAGCGGCAAGAGTTTGAAATCCACCCCGAAGAGGAGCCGAGAGTGATAGGCTCACTCCAACTCCTCAATGCCATCAAAATAAGGTCATCACCAGCCGCAACGAGCAAGGGGCTCATGTACGTCGAGGCGCACATCAATGGGAATGCGACCCAAGCCTTAGTCGACACGGTGCTACCCATAATTTTATTACCGATGACGAGTCAAGGTGCTTGAGCCTAAGTTGGTCGACGGGCAAGGGGTGGTTGAAGACCGTCAATGCCAAGGCCCAACGTTTGAGCGGGGTAGTTCGAGGCGTGAGGCTACGACTTGGCACCTGAGAAGGCCAAGTGGATTTTTCAGTCGCCCCCATGGACGACTTCAAGGTAGTACTCAGGCTGGACTTCTTAAGGCAGGTAAGTGCGATTCCCAGCACGGTTTGCATTTTAGAGAAAGGAGCAACATGCATGGTCCCAACCATTCCATCGCCCCATGGCGAGCCAAACAAGAGGCAATTGTCGGTCATTCAAGTTGCTAAGGTAGCACGACGGGACGAGCCGACATACCTTGCCATGGTCAAGGAAGGCGAGGCTACCAAGGGGGCAGTGGACATGCCCCCTCTCATCCAGGGCGTGCTGGACGAGAACAAAGATGTAATACCGACTGAGTTACCAAGCCAGCTCCCACCACGGAGGGAAGTGGACCATACCATCGAATTAGAGCCTGGTGCCAAGCCACCCACGATGGCACCATATCGTATGTCGCCACCCGAGCTCGAGGAGCTTCGTAAGCAGCTGAAGGAGTTAACCGACAAAGGGATGATCAGGCCCTCGAGAGCACCTTTTGGCTCACCGGTTCTATTTCAAAAGAAGCATGATGGCTCTTTGAGGATGTGCGTGGACTACCGGGCGTTGAACAAAGTCACCATCAAGAATCGATATCTGATCCCCCTCATAGCCGATCTGTTCGATAGACTTGGGAAAGCCAATGTGTATACCAAGATGGATCTACAGAAGGGCTACTACCAAGTCTGGATAGCTGAAGGAGACGAGCCAAAGACAACGTGCATCACCCATTATGGGTCCTATGAGTGGTTAGTCATGCCCTTCGGGCTAACCAATGCCCCAACCACATTTTACACCCTCATGAACAAGATATTTCATCCCTACTTGGACCGGTTCGTGGTGGTCTACTTGGACGATATCGTCATATATAGGAACTCGCTGGAGGAGCATGCCAACCACCTACGCGTCGTCTTCAAGGTTCTTCGAGAGAACCAACTTTATGTGAAGGAGTCAAAATGTGAGTTTGCCAAGGATGAAGTGGAGTTCCTTGGTCACATCATCGGGCATGGACGAATACGAATGAATGGGGCCAAGATCAAGGCGATCGTGGATTGGGAGGCCCTAACCAAGGTAACCGAACTATGCTCTTTCCTTGGGTTAGTCAATTATTATCTCCGATTTATACAGGGATATTCAGCGAGGGCGACCCCATTGACCGACCTACTCAAGAAAGCAAAGCTGTGGGTATGGTCTGAGGCCTGCGTGAGGGCCTTCGAGGATCTAAAGGCTGCGGTGACCCGCGAGCCTGTCTTAGCCCTCCCGGATTTTGAGAAGCCATTCGAGGTACATACCGATGCCTTTGACTACGCCATAGGGGGAGTCTTGATGCAGGATCGACACCCCATAGCTTTCGAGAGCCGAAAGCTAAGAGAAACCGAGTAGCGATACACGGTGCAAGAGAAGGAGATGACAACCATCATCCATTGCTTGCGAGTGTGGCGCCACTATTTATTGGGAGCCTGATTCACCATCAAGATCGACAATGTTGCAACCAACTATTTCCAAACCTAGAGGAAGTTATCCCCCAAGCAAGCACGGTGGCAAGATGTTGTTGTTGCCGATGCACTCAGTCGCAAGGCGGAGCTTGCGGCCATCAGTCTAGCCAAAGGGACACTTGTGGAATGCATTCGAGAAGGGCTCGAGCGTGACCTAATGGCTAGAGAACTCATGAGTCTTGCCAAGAGCGGCAAAACCAAGAGGTTTTGGGTAGAGGACTGTCTGCTCTACTCAAAAGGGCGCTGACTATACGTACCAAAGTGGGGTAATTTAAAGCGCGACTTGATCAAAGAGTGCCATGACACCAAATGGGCGGGCCACCATGGCCAAAGGCGCACGAGGGCGCTCTTATAGATAGCATACTTTTGGCCACAAATGAGGGATATCGTGGAGCTATACGTGCGAACGTGCCTTGTGTGCCAACAAGATAAGGTAGAGAATCAACGTCCGGCCGGGTTGCTAGAACCCTTACCAATTGCAGAGCGACCATGGGATTCCATCTCCCTAGACTTCATAAGTGCACTACCTAAGTCCGAGGGATACGGGTCCATCATGGTCATAGTGGATCGATTCTTCAAGTATGGGATGTTAGTACTATGCACCAAGGATTGCCCAACCAAGGAAGCTACCCGAGGGTTCTTTAAGCACATAGTAAAGCTTTGGGGCTTACCAAGGAGCATAGTGAGCGATCGAGACCCGCGCTTCACCGGAGATTGTGGACTGAGTTATTTAAAATACTCGGTACGTAACTTAATTTTTCCACGAGCTTTCACCCGCAAACGGATGGGCAAACGGAGTGAGTGAACGCCCTAGTAGAGTGTTACCTGCGACACTTTGTAAGTGCCAATCAACGGGATTAGGCCAAACTTCTTGTTGTGGCCCAATTTTCATATAATTTGCAGAAGAATGAATCAACGGGACGGAGCCCTTTCGAATTAGCAAAGAGGCGACAACCATCAACTCCGCACACACTAGCCATGCCCCTAAAGGAGTCCAAGAGTCCAGGAGCGCAAAACATGGCCATGTTTTGGAAAGAGCAAGCGGACTTAGCACGGACTTGTTTGGAGAAAGCCCAGAGGAGGATGAAGAGATGGGCCGATGAGTCAAGAAGACTCAAAGACTACTCAGTAGGTGACCAAGTCTTTGTCAAGCAGCTACCGCAACAATTCAAAGTATACCGAAGCTTGCACAAAGGCTTAATAAGGCGATACGAGGGACCGTTCCCCATTATAAAGAAAGTGGGCAATGTAGCGTACAAAGTTGATTTACCGCCCACCTTAAAAATCCATCCGATCTTCCATGTAAGCATGTTAAAGCCATATCACAGAGATGAGGAAGACCCTAATCGAGGCATATCACACCGAGCACCGCCCATCAACACCAAGTCTTTCGACAAGGAGGTTGAGGAGGTACTTACCAAGAGGGTCCAGCGACGTTTCGGCGTGCCGCCAATGACCCAATATCTAATCAAGTGGAAGGGATTGCCCGAGTCCGAGGCATCATGGGAGTTTGAAAATGACTTGTGACAGTTCCAAGACCAAATCCGACTATACGAGGCGTCGAGGGCGCCGCCGCAATAGGTGGGGGAGAATGTAACGCTCCACCACACTTCCTTGGGCTTATTTTCGAATTTTACCTTAAGAGGGGCTTATTTTGGTCCAGAATATTCTAGAATACCCTAGAATATTGTGGAGAATACTTGTACATAGTAGATAGGCCTTGAGCATGCTAGAGTTTAGTAGAATTTTCTAGAGCATGCTTGAATATGTAGGAGCTTTTGTTAGAGGACTCTAGAATATGTTCTAGAGCCTTCACCTTGTGTAGAACCATATAGGTTTTTCTAGGACCTTCCATTTAAGGAGGTGCTTAGGAACATTTTGTAGAGAAATCTAGAGAACTCCATTTGAGGAGGTGAAGCACTATAAATAGGAGGGGTGCTCGTCACTTGTAAATCATCCAAGCAAAGTATAATCACAAAGCATATTAATAAAAGCTCTCTTTCCACATACTCTCAAGTCTTTCGGTTGTTCTTTCTTATGTTTCTTTCTTTAGCCATGTTATAGCAACCTTTGATCAAAAGGCTGACTTAGCTATCGCAAGGGGCGAAAATGAATTAAGGCCGCACGGTGCGCTTGTTGAAGGAACAAGGACGTGATAATATGAACTCCTAGAATCCCCTCAAAATGCTAGGGTAGATTTCCATTGGAAGCAACTGTGGAAATTAAAAGGGCCAACTAGAGGACTTTTTTTACTTTGGATGCTGGCGCATAACAGATTGAAGACACGAGACGTATTATGGCAGCTACACTCACAAGACAACCCTTTTTGTGATAGGTGTGGGGAGGATATTGAAACCCCCTCTGCATAAAATACGAGACTGCACACTTCCATCACAAGTATGGCGACTGCTTATCCCGGATGTTTACAGAGATAGGTTTTGAGATAATGAGGATCCTCAACAATGGATTACCAGGAACCTTAGTGCAGACAGTAACTCTAAGTTTCAAAGCAAGTGACAGTATATTTATAGCTGCACTATCTAAATGCTCTGGCGTTGGCGGAACTTGAAAATTTTCCAATTGAAAAAACCCCACACCTGGAGGTGTTAGTTAGAAATGTTTTAGAGCAAACTGTGAATCAATTGCTAACTAGGTAGCTCTGGGGCTAGGAACTCCTACCACTTAAGCAGCTCTGCAGTATGTATATGTTTTTTTGTTATTAATATAACACCCTCTTTTAGCAAAAAAAAAAAAAATGAAAATGGTATTGGGCTACTGAGAAGCCCAAACTTTCACAGGCCAATTTACTAAAACCCATTGATAATATGGGTAAGTGACTCTTCAGAGAACCAGAAAAGAATAACGGTTGTCGATTTTGTAAAAACAAGTTTTTTTTCTTTTATATATTTATATATTTACTAAATAAATATGTTATCGGTATTAAAAGTTTCTAAATTTTTAACAGGAAATTTGAATAGGATAAACCAGAATATTTCATTATTTCTTAATCAGCTAGAAAGGCATTTCTTCGGTGTTATTAGGGCCACATCGTTTCCATAAAACTGAAGTGGGCCTACATTAAGTATTGATCACCAGGCTATTAAATCCAAATTCTTTTGATTTGGACCTCCAAAACCATAATAACTCATCAATTGGGCCCTCTTTGTAACGGATTTTCTTCTTCTTCTTTTTTTTACAAGGATTTTTTTCTTCTTTTGGATAAGTACTTTTACAAACTTGAGATCCAAAAGATTAGTGAATTTCTAGAGGCCGTGGCATATTTAAGACCATCAATCAACAATAAGCTCATGTATAAAGGCGATGTGGGAAAAAGTTAGGACTTAAATGTGATCAACTTATTTATGTATGTTTAAACTTAATGATCAAAACTTTTTTTTTGTTTTTAAAGCTTTAAATTTAATTGAATAGCAAACCCCTAATCCCTGCCTGAAAGGGAAAGAAGGAGGGTTTGTGGGTATGCCATGCCATATCTTGTATCTCTGGCCACAAAAAAAAAAAAAATTAGAGTTTAAAAAAGAAAAAAAAGAAAAAGAAATTACAGAAGGTTCAGAGAGACCTTATATAAGTGTGGATTTCGTTATCTCCAACTCTCTTCTCTCTTCTTCCCAGCGAAGAACACGAAATTTTTATTTGTTTCACGCAGTGAAGACTGTGTGAGAGAAATGGCAGCGGATTCAGTGGTGAGAATGTCTGCGGCGTCAACTGCTTCCTCACTCTGCAACTTCAATGGCTCTTCTAGGAGGCCTTTGCTTATTAAATCCCTGCGACGTGGTGCTAAAGCCAGCAACTCCGCCAATAGAGTTCGCTCCCTCAATTCTGAATTCTTGGGAAATCTTCGTCTTAGCTCCACTCAAAGGCTCTCTGCTTTGAACCTTAAACAGAAGAAAGACAAAAACTTTACTGTTTTTGCCATGGCGGCTGATGGTGCTTCTCTCACTCTCTTTCTCTTTCATTTTATATGCCTCCTTCATTGTTTGATCTATTAGACATATGTATGCGGTAGATTGTGTAGTTTGATTTTTAATATTTGAGTTTTCTTTTATCATTTTGGGGGAAATTGTATAAATTCATACTGCTTATCAAATTGATTTTGTAATGAATACGGTCCTGGATGTTGGAAATTGAATAAATGTATCATCATTTTTCATCTCCAATTTGTTATTTGAGACTACTGTTTAACGGAAAGTTTCAATATTTTCTCCCGAAATTTTGTTCAGTGATTTATTTCTTTGAGGGTTCTTCCCTATGTGAGCTCATACTTTTATTTTTGGGAATGGCTCTGGTTTTGATTTCTTGAGGCATTTTTTATTGAATTTGCATTTACATTTATCCGGATTGAAAGTTGAGATGCTTTTGTTGTTAGTATGAGTGTAAGTGAAAATCATCTTATTTTCTTCTTTAGCTATGTTTGTAAACTGAAAAATAACAAAATAACAGTACTTTATATGATAAAATATATCCAAAAAGAAACTAATTGTTTTGTTCTTGTTTCTTTTTTACAGAAGGAAAGAGAGCAGTACCACTGAAAGATTATCGCAATATTGGAATTATGGCCCATATAGATGCAGGGAAGACCACCACCACTGAACGTATTTTGTATTATACTGGTAGAAACTATAAAATTGGTGAGGTGCATGAGGGAACGGCCACAATGGACTGGATGGAGCAAGAACAAGAGAGGGGGATTACCATTACCTCTGCTGCAACTACTACGTTTTGGGACAAGCATCGGATTAACATAATTGATACTCCTGGCCATGTTGACTTCACGCTGGAAGTGGAGCGTGCACTTAGGGTTCTGGATGGTGCTATATGCTTATTTGACAGTGTTGCTGGTGTGGAACCTCAATCTGAAACTGTTTGGAGACAAGCTGATAAATATGGAGTCCCCAGAATATGCTTTGTTAACAAAATGGATCGACTTGGTGCAAATTTCTTCCGTACAAGAGATATGATTGTTACGAACTTGGGTGCAAAACCACTTGTCATTCAAATCCCAATTGGTGCAGAGGACAATTTCCAAGGAGTCATTGATCTTGTCAAGATGAAAGCGATAGTTTGGTCTGGAGAAGAACTGGGTGCAAAGTTTTCCTATGAAGATATTCCAGCTGACCTTCAAGAGCTTGCTCAAGATTATCGATCACAGATGATTGAGACCATTGTCGAGTTGGATGATGAAGCTATGGAGAATTACCTGGAAGGAATTGAGCCTGATGAGGAAGTAATTAAGAAACTGATTAGGATGGGAACCATTTCTGCCAGTTTTGTTCCAGTTTTATGTGGGTCAGCCTTTAAAAATAAGGGGGTTCAGCCACTGCTTGATGCAGTGGTGGACTACTTGCCTTCTCCTCTTGACTTGCCTCCAATAAAAGGGACTGACCCTGAGAACCCAGAAGTAACAGTGGAGAAGCCGGCCGATGATGATGAACCTTTTGCTGGATTAGCTTTCAAGATTATGAGTGATTCTTTTGTGGGATCCTTAACATTTGTTAGGGTTTATGCAGGGAAACTCGTTGCAGGATCTTATGTCTTGAATGCAAACAAGGGGAAGAAAGAGAGAATTGGTAGACTTTTGGAAATGCACGCCAACAGCAGAGAAGACGTTAAAGTAGCCTTAACTGGTGACATTGTTGCTCTTGCTGGTTTGAAAGATACAATTACTGGAGAAACATTGTCTGATCCCGATAATCCCGTTGTACTTGAAAGAATGGATTTCCCTGATCCAGTTATTAAGGTGGCAATTGAACCCAAGACAAAGGCTGATGTCGATAAGATGGCAACTGGTTTGATTAAACTTGCTCAAGAGGATCCATCGTTCCACTTCTCCAGAGACGAAGAAACCAATCAGACAGTCATTGAAGGAATGGGAGAATTGCACCTTGACATTATTGTTGACAGGCTGAAAAGGGAGTTTAAGGTTTAATTCTGCCACCCACTGTTCATCTTTATAGATTTTTTTTCTTTTACCCCTTTTTTATTTTGACTATATATATATAATGATGATGCTTGTAGGTAGAAGCAAATGTTGGTGCACCACAAGTGAACTACAGGGAAAGCATTTCTAAAATCGCGGAAGTAAAATATGTTCACAAGAAACAGTCAGGTGGTCAAGGACAGTTTGCTGATATTACTGTAAGGTTTGAACCAATGGAAGCCGGTTGTGGATACGAGTTTAAGAGCGAAATAAAAGGAGGAGCAGTTCCAAAAGAGTACGTTCCAGGAGTGATGAAAGGTTTAGAAGAGTGCATGAGTAATGGTGTGTTGGCAGGCTTTCCTGTAGTTGATGTTCGCGCTGTACTGGTCGACGGCTCTTACCACGATGTTGATTCAAGTGTTTTAGCATTCCAACTTGCTGCAAGAGGAGCTTTTAGAGAAGGGATCAGGAAAGCTGGTCCTAGAATGTTAGAACCGATAATGAAGGTTGAAGTTGTCACTCCTGAAGAACATTTAGGAGATGTTATTGGTGATCTTAATTCAAGGAGAGGACAGATTAATAGTTTTGGAGATAAACCAGGTGGTCTCAAGGTATGTGTGCTTCTTTTCTTTTTCTTAACTATGTTTTGTAGATTAATGTTGTTTCTAAGAAAGTTGAGAATTGCATAGGATTAATTTGTTTGCTTTAATGAATGCAGGTTGTTGATGCATTGGTTCCTCTGGCAGAGATGTTTCAGTACGTGAGTACACTAAGAGGAATGACAAAAGGTCGGGCTTCTTACACAATGCAATTAGCCAAATTTGATGTTGTACCACAACACATCCAGAACCAGCTTTCTTCTTCCAAGGAGGAAGCAGTTACAGCTTAGTGTGTGTGTTTAGTTCTTTTATTTATTAAGGTTGTAGAAAGAAGTAGAGGAATATGCCAAAGTCTTTTTTCACTCCTTCCCTTCATGTGATAATTTGCTTTGGAGTCAAAAAGACAAATTCTTTTTTGTAAGGACAGAACCCCAATACGGAAATTGATAGAAAGAACAACAATTTTCAAGTATGGAGATTTAATTCATTACTGAATTTTGAACTGAATACCATAAAATATGCCCATAGATTGTACTAAATGATCTTCCTCATTTCTCTCATAATATTTGTTTATTTAAACTTTAAAAATTCTGTTTTGATTTTGATAACTTCAATCGAATATAAAATGGTGTGTTTGAGATTTTTCTCTACTCATTGAGCCTACCACTATAAAAGAGACCATTTTCCAATATTCTAAAAAAAAGGAAAAGACCATTTTCCAATATTCTAAAAAAAAGGAAAAGACCATTTTCCAATATTCTAAAAAAAAGGAAAAGACCATTTTCCAATATTCTAAAAAAGGAAATTCTTGGAATGAACAAAAGAAGGGGAAAAGGTAGATAAACTCAAAAGCGTGAGGACTACACACCACCAATGAGAGTTGGTTCCTCACCAATAAGTAAAATAAGAACCACGATGAATATAAAATCCCAAAAAAAAAGAGATATCAGAGAAGTTACGGATTGTGAAGGCAATTCCACTGTTCAGTCAAATACACAATAAAAGATGAAAAGAACAACAATCAATCCTTGTGGCTTTACCGAATTTGAACAATTCCTGCACTAACTAGTTTTTGAATCTTGTTCATCACAAGAGGATTCTTAGTATGTTCTTGAGCTGCTTTTGGGTTCTCTTGGAAATCAACGAGCACCTGTTTAAAACAAAAGATGAAAGATGCAGGTAAACTGACTGGGGGAACCAAGGTTTAGTCAACACAAGCAATAGATATATAGATTTTACCTGTCTCATTACTGGATCTGTAAGGATGTTCTGAATTTCAGGGTCCTGCATTCCCTTGGCCTGAAAATTATAATACATTAATTTAGTTTTCTCCATAAGAAACTTCCCTGTGTTGCCATCCAACAAGGATAGAATGAAAGATCCTTACCTGTCTTTCCTTCAATTCCTCAGGAGTTAGATCCCCACGGCTTGCCTTATTTATTTGTTCCACACATCTGCCAATGAGACCAAGGAATTACACATTATTGTACCGTGTCCATGCTTGCAGTACAAACTAACAAGAATATCAAACCATTTACCTTTTTACGCCATCCAGCAATTCTGGGTTGTTGGGATCATGCTTCAGTCCCTCCTGGTATGTTTCCAAAGCTTTTTCGTACTCTTTCATAAAGAACTGCACAGCACCCTTTCTTGTGTAGCCCTTTGCAAAGGTTGGATCAAGTTCAATACACTTTTCAGCATCTTTAAGTCCCTCAGGCAATGCACCAAGTTTTGTATAGCAAGCAGCCCGGTTACTATATGCCTGAAATCACAAATAACATCCAAAAGTTATGACAAGTTCTTAAAAGTTAACCCGTCAACAAAAGCCTCATCAGTAAAGAAAAAGCACCTTTGGATCATTGGGGTTCCTCCTTAGTGATTCTGTGTAATGCCTGACAGCCTCAGGGTACTTCTGCTCTTTAAAAAACTGATTTCCTACAACAGTTCATATACAAATATTTAGTGGTCTTGTCTTGTAATTAGGCAAATCTAATTAGGACCTCATAATTAGATATAAATCTAAACAGAATATAACTAAAAGGGGAACCTAACATTTTGACAATAGTATAGAAAGGTCCTAAAGCTTCAAGAAAAACTAGACAGGATACCTTCAGAAGGTTCAGGCACTAGCATCATGAACAAATAAAAGCATTAGAAGTTGAAATAATACCTTTCTCACGCTCCTCATCAGCTATCTTTGGATCAAAGTATTCTTGTTGTTCTAATTCTTTCTTCGCCCTCTCAGCATCATTGAGTTTCTTCAATGTGTCAGGGTTGCGGTGCTCTGTTAATGCTTTCTGGAAAGACTCAATAGCAGGATCATAGTCCTTGGAACATCTAGCCAACTTCACCAAGGCAGATCCCTTTCTTGTCAAGGCTCTTGCAACCATCTTATAGTCAGACCTTAGTTCTCTTCCCCTTTCAACAGCTTTGTCACAGTCTTTAATGCACTCCTCATTCTGGAAAGTAGAAACCAATTTCATTAGCACTATGAAAACTGAGAATCGAAATAAATGACACATGCACTCCGCAATCAGCCAATAATTTGAAATCTAGCATCAAAACAAGATGCAAAACATGAGAAATATCTGTAATAATAATAACCAACAATGAAGCTATTGAAGAGGATCTCCATTTACCCACAGTTTCTAAGATGGTTATTAACCACAATCTTACTGGCTCATCAACTGTTTATCCAAACATACCAAAAATTAACTCTACATCTCATGCCTGCTCCTTTTTAGAGCTGTTACTCGGTGCTAGATGAATAAGACTATGTTGCAAAATACTACCAATAAGGAACATGTATACTCAAAGGGGATGCTCACTATGAGCAAAACTCTAGTAGATCAGTAATAAGAATAGAGGATGATAGTGTTCTTTGCAAATGCCAAGGGGATAAACTAACATACGCAGGACATCCATATCAGTACCTAAAATTGTTTATTATATAAATATGCAGCACAATTGCAAGCAATTGGTAATACTAATAAAAAGATCTAGAAACTATGGAAGTTAGAAAACTGAAAATGCTTCAATAGTACTTATATACCTTTCCCATCTCCAAGTACACCGCAGCACGGTTGGTAAGGAAAGAAATATCCTCATCATTGAGCTCAAGAGCCTTGGAATAATGCTGAATGGCTGTTTCGAAATCTTTCTTCTTATAAGCAGCGTTTCCAGCATCTTTCTCCTTTATGGCCTGTGCTTTCCGCTCCTTAATTTGTTTCTCCTCCTCGGAGACCTCATCCATTGGCTCAGGCTGAGGCTCTGGAACCCTCTCAGGTCTCTTCTCCTCCTTCGCAGGCTCAGTCTCAGCCGGCCTCTTCCTCTCTGGCGATGCCTCAGGCATATCAGTGTCATCCTCGGGCGAACCTCTAGCATTGATTTTCAACCCCAGAAGCACTCCAAGAGCCTGCATTACCCTCTGGTCCTTCATATACATATTCAAATTACTAGGATTCTTTTGAATATCCTGCATAATTCTCAGAAAATCAGGCTGCTGCAAGAAGGCCCTTGTTGAAGGCTCAGCAGTCAACTTGGCCCACATCTCAGGCCCTGAAAAAACATCCCCAAACGGATTTGGGGCCGATTGAGAAGACGGCCTGGATCGAGCGAGAGCCGCTTGAGCATCCGAAAGACCTGATTTTAGGGCTTCATTGTTGGGGTCAATTTCAAGCCCCTTCTTAAAAGCAGAGACAGCATCTTCATAACTATGAAGACCCTGATGAGCCGCACCAAGACGAGAATAGCCTTTGGGCCAATCGGGCTTAAGTTCAACAGTCTTTTGAGCATCTGAGAGGGCATCGGAAAACTTACTCAAGGAAGCATAAGCCGCAGATCGATTGGAGTACAAAACGTGATTGGTAGGGGCAAGATTGATTGCATCCGTAAAGTGTCGAATGGCCTCCTCAAACTTACCAGCAGAGAAGGCGGCGTTGCCTTTGGCCTTCGCTTCGTCTGCCATTCAAACCAACAATACTAATAAAACTAGTACGAACTACGGTAATTAGAGAATTTAAGGAATGGTTTTGGATCGACGGAGAAGGAAACTGAAGAAACTGGGGAATACAATGAGAAAGATTTGGAGGGTTATAAAAGAAAGAGAGAAGACTAACGAGAGAGTTCTAGTGCGGGTTCTGGAAGGTTCCAGTGTAGGAGGATGTGATTGGAGAAAAATACGGGAAATTAAGGGTTGGATTTTACTGGTTAAGAAAAATAAATAAGTAACTCATTAATTACTTAGTTATTAAATTTTAAATTTAAAATATAAGATTAAACTGAAAGAAAAAATATATATTATTCTTTTTAGACGAATAAATTGAGTCCGATTAGAATATTTATTTTCTAATTATTTAATATTTATTAAATGATTTAAAGCAATAAATTTGTCAAGTAAACCTAGCTTAATTAATAGTATTTTTACTATTTTTAAAGTTTTTGAGACATTAACAAAAAAAAAAAAATCTCTAATAATATTTGTTAGAAAAAAGAATCTATATATTAAATTTAGTGTTACTAATACATGTACGCATTTATATGGATAAATACAATATCTTATAAATTTAATTATATAAAATCACAAAATTACGATAATTTCATTAGAAATATAATTATAAATTTTGTTTAAGAGTATAAAGTGTATTATAAGGTTTTAAATTACGAGAAAATCCATCTTCGTTAAAACTAATTTTCTTTTAGTCTTTTTTTTTTTAAGTTAACTGACATGCATCTTTATTATCATCTGAAACAATGTTACAAAATTTATGTTAAAGAGGCAAATTAGACTGATAAATTTGGATTACGGTTAACATATATTTAAATATTTTACAATAAATTTTTTTTATGTTTCAAATTCTTTTTATTTCTTGTATAATATCAAACCCGTATATATTATCTATAAAAAAAAGGAAAGAAAAGAATAATTAGATTCTTTTTTATCCTACTTACTATCTTTCAATAATTATTGTTATTTCGTTTTTCTTCTCTAAAATTCATATTCAATTCTAAGAATCAGATTTATGAATCTTCTCAAGTATTGAGGAAAACTTAAAGAAATCAAAAGTAATTCATCCTAATCTAATTATTAGATTCAATAATTGTTTTTCAACATTATATCAGAGCCTTAGAAATAAATTTTCTTCCCCGTGCTCTAGTTTCTCCTTGTGTATTTTTTTCTCCTACTTCTTCTGATTTGGTAATATGAACAATCTTCATCCACTTGATAATAGTAGTCCTTTATTTTTACATCCTTCAGACAATCCTAGTCAGATTTAAGTTAATAAGGTGTTTGATGGTAATGGTTTTCAGTCTTGGAAACGGTAAGTTAAGATAGCATCATCTGCAAGGAATAAACTAGGGCTTATTGATGGTTCTATTATAGAACTAGCACAACATGATAATGCTTTTAGAGGATGGGAGCGAGCCAATGATATGGTGATATCTTGGCTATTAAATTCTGTTGAGAAAGATATAGGTGATAGTCTATTATATTGTCATAGTGCTAAAGAATTGTGGTTTGAACTTGAAAGTAGATTTGAGCATAGTGTAACAGAATTATTTTAATTACAAAAGGAATTAATATCTATATATCAAGGGGCTAGTAGTATATCTACCTATTATACAAGGATCAAAAAAATATGGGATGAATTATTGAGCCTGTGGGTAATACCTTCATGTTCATGTGGAGCTAGCTCAAAGATTGCTAAATTTCAGGAAAATAAAAAATTAATACAATTTTTAATGGGATTAA
The DNA here is from genome assembly GCA_027405835.1 of Asclepias syriaca. Taxonomy (NCBI): domain Eukaryota; kingdom Viridiplantae; phylum Streptophyta; class Magnoliopsida; order Gentianales; family Apocynaceae; genus Asclepias; species Asclepias syriaca. The sequence continues at coordinate 5,842,820 of CM049929.1, read as the reverse complement.
ATGAATCTTATATAAGTATTAGAGGAAATAGACTGATGATGAAACCTCTTCCAACATTATCCCAAGCATATGCTTTGTTAGTTCAAGAAGAAAAGCAGAGGGAAGTTACTTCTAGTATCAATTTCAACAGTGAATGTACTTCTTTTACTTCAGCAGGAAACAGTGGAAGATTTTTTTTCTCAAAAACAGGGAAATAAGAAATCAGGTATGAAGGTGATTGAATGTAGATATTGTAAGAAGAAGGGTCATACTATTGATAAATGTTTTAAACTTAATGGTTATCCTGAAAATTTTGGTTGTGGCAGAGGTAGAAGGATTGCATCTTTTGTTCAAAATAAAAATCATAGCAGTGATATTACAAAATCCAATGAGGTTGATCTCTCAACCATCAAAGCTGGTGGAATCTCACAACAACTGCAACAATTGCTTGATTTTTTTGAAGGACAAAACTGGGGAACAGAAAGATGAAAATGAAGAAAAACCTAGAACTGTTTTAACTACTTTTCTAGGTATGCATCATTCTCACGACTTTATTGATGATTATAAGTGTGTGCAGTGTGGAAATAAAAATGAACCTTGGATAATAGATACTGGTGCTACCAATCATATGACATACAAGAAAGAATTCTTCGTTGAACTTAATACTATAAAAAATCCTTACAGTATGACTTTATCTAATGGTAAAACCATAAAAGTCAATTATACTGGAACCATCATTTTCACATCTAACATTGTTCTAAGAAATGTATTCTTTGTTCCTACATTTCGATTCAATCTTATATTTGTGACTAAACTGATCCAATCCTTACATGCAAACATAATTTTTACTCCTTTATACTGCCTTTTGCAGTTCCCTTCCATGAAGAAAACTCAGATTCTTGGTAAAAATCACAATGATTTATATTTTCTTCAAACCTCTTCTAAGGATGATCATCCTTCCAAGAAACTTCCTAAACACACTGTTAATGTCATTTGTGATTGTAAACTGATCACTCCTTTCAATTCTCATATTGCTATGAAAGCCACAAAAATGTCTAATACTCAATTGTGGCATTATAGATTAGGTCATTTACCTATTGAGAAGATTTGTACTCTTGACCTTCTTGTGATATCGATAACAAACTCCATGATCCTTGCGTTGTTTGTCCTATGGCAAAGCAAACCAAACTTCCTTTCAGTTTGAGTAATACTAAATCTAATCATCTTTTTGAACTTGTTCACGTAGATATATGGGGACCTTATAATACTCTTACTTTTAATGAGTGCAAATATTTCCTTACCTTAGTTGATGATCATAGTAGGTATACTTTTACACATCTCTTGTGTAATAAAACTGATGCTCTCACAGTAATAAAATCATTTGTTTCTATGGTGAAAAATCAGTTTTCCTCCAGTATCAAAACCTTTAGAACTGATAATGCTCTTGAACTTGGATTAAGAAAAGAAGCCACAAAATTTTTGAACAAGAGGGAATTATACATCAAACCTCTATTAGATACACTCCTCAACAAAATGGTATCGTTGAAAGAAAATACAGACATCTTTTAAAAGTTTTTAGAGCTTTATTGTTTCAATCTAATGTTCCTTTAAAATTTTGGGGACATTGCCTTCTTACTGCTACTCATCTAATCAATATATTTCCTTCTCCCGTCTTGAATGAGAAAACTCCTTATGATTTTTTGTTCAACAAAAAAGTCCTCTTATTCTCATCTTAGAAATTTTGGATGTCTCTGCTATATTAGCACCATTAAACATGGAAGAGGCAAATTACAACCTAGAGCTCAACCTTGTGTTTTCATAGGATATCCTGTTGGACAAAAAGCTTACAAAGTCCTTGATTTGTATACATATAAAACCATATTATCAAGAGACATTATTTTTCATGAAACTATTTTTCCTTTCCATTTATCCAATACAAAACATTTAGTCTGTGGGTCTTTTCTTCCTACTGTTATTTCCAACGAGTTTGAAGAAACTATTGTTAACAATATTCCTGATTTTGATTACCATTCTTCACCTCCTTGCTATAATTCTCATAATTCTGAACAACATCATACTGATAATCCTCCTAGTCATCTCTATCCAGAATCTCAAAATTCTGAACGTATTCAAATTAATAATCATGTTAGTATTCCTAGATTTCAAAGATCTAAAAAACCTCCCAAATATCTTAAAAATTATGTTTGCAATTTTGCTGTTGATTCTAATATTCATAAATATGCTTCACTAGTATCTAAAATTTCAAAACTCACTATTTTGTCCAATGGTCATAATTGCTCCACTAAGCACGCCTTATTTGAACTTATAAGCTATGATGAAGCTTGCACTATACCTGAATGGCAAACTGCCATGCAAGAGGAGTTTGATGCATTAATTGCTAATGATATTTGAGATCTTGTTAATCTTCCTGTTGGGAAGAAAGCTATTGGATGCAAATTGGGAGTTATAGATTCTAACTTGAGGGGGATGTTAAGAGGCAAGTTGGACTGATAAATCGGGATTACGGTTGAGATATACTTAGATATAAGCTGAAAGCAACATTAGTATCTCGCATTCTCCTGAAACCTAGTCCGCCAGCTTCTTTGGGGGCACAAATTGATTGCCAGGATTTTACATACAGGTTATGCTTATTGTCCATATCAAATCCTCACAAAAAAATCTCTTATCTTCGCATCCAATTGTTTGCAGATCTTCCTTGGGATCAAATAAGTTTGCATTGTGTAGGAGGGTAAAGATTGAGCAACTGATTGAACCAAAACTCCTCTACCTGCAAATGACAAGGTCTTTGCTTTCCAAGCACTCAATTTTTTGCCCATTTTTTCAACAATACTTGAGAAGGCTCTATCCTTTGTGTGAGTCTTGCAGAAAGGTAACCCAAGATAATTAGACTTGTGTGAACATTCCTCATCTGAAGCACTTGTAAAATTTCAGCCTTGAGTTGAACTGTAGTATTTTTGCTAAAATGGACAGAAGATTTGCTAAGGTTAACCTCTTGTCCAAACCATGTACAAAAAGTACGAATACAGTTCATAACCTCTAAAGCTTCCCTTGGTGTAGCTCTGCAGTAGATAACAAGATCATTTGCATACATAAGATGTGAGATAGGAGGGCTTATCCTACAAACCTTTACCCCGTGAATTTTACCATCTTGCGCAACTCTTGAGAGAATTTTAGATAAAAGATAAAAAAGGAGAGTAAACAAAGCGGGTGACATAGGGTCACCTTGACGGATACCCCTACTAGCCGGAAAGATGCCACAAGAAGATCCATTAAGAAGTATATAATAGGTAGAAGTGAAGATGCATTCCTTGACCAAGTTGATAAAATGAGGTAAAAACCCGTGAAGTTTCGTAAGATGCTTAAGAATGCCTCAATCTACCCTATCATAAGCTTTTGTCATATCTATTTTTAAAGCCATGTATGCTATCTTCCCCTTTCTCTCATTCATAAAGTGCATAATCTCATGGTTAAGAATAGTGTTGTCATTTATATTTTTATTTGGGATAAATGCAGCTTGGGAGGAAGAGACAACTCTTTCAAGGATAAATCTAAGCCTATTTGCCATGATTTTGGTAATAAGTTTAAGAATGACATTGCAAAGGAAAATTGGCCTAAATTGTTCTACTTTGAAAGCTCCTTCTATTTTGGGCATTAAAGCTATGAAAGTGTGGTTCAATCCTTTGGGAAGTTGATTATGAAGAAAAAAAATGTTGTACAACTTTAACAACAACATCTTGAACTATACTCCAATAGTGTTTAAAGAAAAAAGGATTAAACCCTTCCGACCCCGTACTCTTGAAAGAGTTCATAGAGAACAAAGCATATCTAATCTCCTCAAATTCAGGCATGACACACAAATGAGTATTCAAAATTAGAAACAAAACAAAGCACATAATTTAAGAGATCATCAGGAAACTCAGGATTACATGAAGTGAAAAGTTTAGAAAAGAAAAGGATAAACCCATCACCAATAGCATGTTTATCAACAATCCAATCACCAGAATTATTTTTCAAATGTTCAATAGCATTATGTCTTATATTTATGCGGGTAGAGATATGAAAATACATGGAATTAGCATCCCCCTCTGTCATCCATTGAGATTTAGATTTGTCTCGCCAAAGTAGTTCCTCTCTTTTCAACAGCTCATTCAAATCTAATTGTGCATTTGCTTCCCACTGAAGATGAAAACAGAACATGGCATGGTTTGAAGTTTTTCAATATGATCAGAGAGAGTTTTGATTTGGGACTGGATATTGCCAAAAATTGATTTGTTCCATTGTTTAAGAGCTGACTTCGTTTCTTTTAGCATAGAAGAAAGATTGAGCAAAGGATTTCCATCAGTTTGACATGTCCATGCTTTGGCAGTAACAGTGACTGCAATTGGATCCCTAGCCCACATTGTTTCAAATCTAAAAGGTTTGAATCTTGAAATATTGGCAGGGGTAGTGTTCAAGAGTAGAGGATGGTGATCACTATTGACAGCCGTGAGATGTGTTACAAAAGGTTGTGGAAAGAGTGTACGCCACGTTGCATTAATGAATCCATGATCAATTCTCTCTTGAATATCATCCTTGCCACCTCTACGGTTATTCCAAGTGAAAGCAGCCCCCTTGAATCCGATATCAATTAGACCGCCCAAATCCACGAAACTTCTAAAGCCAAAATTGCTTGATTGAGCAACATGTCGCCCTCCCATTTTATCTTTTTTATCTAATACTGCGTTAAAATCACCCAAAATAATCCAAGGCACATTCCAGTTCCTTTCAATCAGATTCAGACTGTCCCAAAATTGGGGTTTTATAGCCGGGTTCGTTGGTCCATATTAGTGCAATCATGATACTGTTGGGGGCGTGATTAGGCTCGCCTCCTCAGCCGTCGATTATAATGTAGCATTCTGTTGGTCCCTAATAGGTGTTCCTGGTCTTCTGCGTGCTTCCCTCTTAAAGATGAGCTCCAGAAAAAGCTTCATATCAAATGCAATATTCGAACCCTTCGTAAAGATGAGCTCTTTAACAACCTACTATAAATATATTACATAATAGTTTTTTTATACTTGAACGAGAAATCAAAAGCTTTTATAAATTTTTTATAATAAAAATACATAAATTTTTCACATTTTATTTAAGTAGGGTAAGTATACAAATAAAAACCGTATTTTATTATTATTATTATTAATTTGTAATTTTATAAAAAATTTTAATATATATTTAAAATATTCTTTAAATGAAAGTGTTTTGATTTTTATTATGCTATAAAAATATTTTATTTATTTATTTTTATTCACGATAGGAAATTTTAAAATTTTATTTTCTTGTCATCTTATAGTACGGGGCCATTTTAGGACTTATTAATTAAAAAAAAAAAAGGAAAAAGGAAAAATTGGAAACAATAAATAAAGCATCACGCTTTCTTGTGTTACCCCAATCCGCTTTCAAGCAAACTTGGAGGAGATTTTTTACGACTTCAGCTAAAGTTTTAGCGGAAGGTAAATAAACGCAACCACCTTATTACAGTCTGCAAGGTGGCATTCTACAATTCCTCCCTCCATCGCCTGCGCTGCAGCCGCAAAATCTTTCTCCAGGAGACGCCGATTAAAGATCGCGGTGAGTATCCTGTACATCTTTATTTATTCCGCATTATTTTTCCAGTTTTCTCTTGAATCTCCGATGCATTTTTCTTTGAGGGAAGAAGGCACAAAGATGTCATCTTTGTTGCACTTTAGAGAGAAATTCAAGGACTTTTTAACTCATGGAAGATCGTACTGTGGAATTTTTTTTTTTTTTTTTTTAAGTATACCATTAAAAGATCTCGAGTGAACTTCATTTACTGCTTTTTGCTGTTGGCGTTAAGTATTACTTAGCAAATTGAGAAAAATGGGTGGCAAGTAATAAGTAATATATGTGTATATATTTAAGGTTCTGGAGTGAGAGATTTAGGGAGGAATGGTTGTAAGGATTTGGGTGGTGTTCTATTTCATGTAGTATTGAACTCAGTATTATCTAAATTAGGCTTTATTATTGGTTGGAATTGGATCCGTGTTAAGAGAATGGCAGCCCTAGTCAAATAACTTTCAAGTGTGTTTGTTTCATCATTGAACTCTTGCAAAGAAGAGAGTAAAATTAGCTGAAAAATGAAAAATGGGTGAACATTGTCAAGTCAATGACAGCTGAAGTGAGAAAACAATTATTGGGATTTGCAAGCACAGATTACCTGATCTATACTGTTCTGTCTAACAGATGTTTACAGATTTCCTTCTCTTATGCTTGTTAGAAAATCCATGATCACAGCTGTTTTCTTTTTCTTTTTAGGATGATGATTTAGCATTGTTTCTAGGACGACTTTCCTTATTTCAAATGTGCTTCGTCGTTCTACAATTACGATTCTTAATATAACTAAGTAGACAATTAAGATGATAATGGTATTCATGTCATATAATCAATTTGCATTAGCCACTAAGTTATTGAAATATGATATTCCCTGATGTTTTTAGGGCAGGTTTGCATGAGAATGAAATGCAGAAAGTCCTATTTTTTAAAAAGGAAGCATTGTATAAAGTTTTTATACATAATTGCCAGCATAGAGGGAGTTTCTAAATCATTTCTCTTAATTTTGATATCTGAAAAACTCAAAGCTATTAACTTGTCTTCTTCTTCTGCCATTTCTTTTTCTGAAGTTGAAAGAAACTGGATAATGATTGATTATTTTGAGTCTTCCTAGGTATAACATCAGCCACTGTTCTTTACTAAATAAGAGTTACATTGCAGTAGTAATTTCTGTGAAGTTGTATTTGATAATCAGCATTTTCTTTGTAACTTATTTTATATTTTAATGTTTTGTCAGTATTATTCTGATTTGGATTGGTAAATGTCTTAGTTTTGCAGATCAAAACCCTTTTCTGTAGCCAATGAGCGGTGCTTCCACATCAAGTGGCATACGATCAGCCTTTTCCTATTGTGTGCAACAAGTTAGAAATTATGACTATCATCATTACCTCTGCCTTCTTGAACTTCCACCAAACATGCGTAGGGCTGCATTTGCCCTTCGGGCTTTTAATGTTGAAACAGCCAAAGCTATGGATGTAGCTTCTGATCCAAAAATTGGTCTTATGCGTCTATTGTGGTGGCAAGAGGCCATTGATAAGATATTTTCTAATAAGCTAATCGAGCATCCAGTCGCTCAGGCCTTGAAGTCTGTTGTTTCTATGCAAAATGTAAATAAGAGCTGGCTGAAGCGATCAGTGGAAGCTCGAATCAATGATGCAAAAAAAGAGGTTAATGAGATGCCAGAAACTATTGAAGAATTAGAGAAGTATGCTGAGGACACTGCATCAACTATTCTGTATACTACACTTCAAGCAGGTGGCATTACATCTACTGCAGCAGATCATGCTGCTTCACATATTGGTAAAGCTAGTGGTCTGCTTCTGTTGCTTAGGTCATTACCATATCATGCTAGCCGTAACCATCATTTCTCATACATACCTGTTAAGTTAGCAGAGAAGCATGGATTGGTAGAAAAGAAGGATGGTCAGCCAGAAATTCGAATTGATTCTCGTGAGAAACTGTGTGACGTAGTTTTTGAAATAGCATCTGTAGCCAATGCACATCTGGTGAAAGCACGTCAATTGTCTGGGACAGTACCTGCTGAGGCTCAGCCAGTGCTTTTACCAGCCGTGCCTGCTCAGGTCATTTTGGATTCTTTAAATCGTGTGCAATTTGATGTTTTTGATCCGAGGTTGGCTCGAGGTATTCTAGGAATCCCTCCTTTGTGGTTCCAAATGAAACTGAAATGGTATTCATGGAAGGGAAAATACTGAGCTCTTGCTTGATTCAGTCACCACCTCCCATGTTCAGAGGGTTTCTTTTGTCAATTCATCACAAAGAAACTGTATGTAACTATTCTTGTCCTTTCTTAAGTACATTTTCTTGGATATTAAGGTGGTGGGTGAGTGAAAGGTGGAGAACAACAGTTAAATATTGCTGACCAGTTAGCAAAATATAGTGTAATCTTTTTGGTTACTCTTCAAGAAAATTGTCCTCAGAAAATGCTTATTTGGGGATATCCATTGCTGTAAGTCTTATATCTAACCAATCCTTCTTGGTATTATTCTTTCTTGTCAATGAGGACAAGAGAGACAGTTTGGACAAGGTTTACTATCTTTTTGGATCACTTGTTACGGGAATTCCTGACTGGGAAACAGCTGCTTCAAACAAGATGATTGACAGAAAACTTTAAAGGGCTCAATAAATTTCCCTGTAGTCACTAGTGTTTGTTGTTTCATTTCTGGGAAAATAAGGATTCAATTCAATTCTTGTTTATACTCTTTTAACTTAAAAATTAAAGATTGTATTTCATCTTCACAACAACAAAGATAATAGAAAAGAATTTGGTAGCTCATGAGAGTTGATAAATAAATTTTTAAATATTTTTTTCAAGTGAACAATAGAAAATTCGTCTTTTAGAGTAGATGATCGGAGAATAGAGGATTCATCTTTCAGGGTTGATGGTCGAATTTTTTTTAATGACGGATGACTTGAGGTTCGTCTTACAAATGAATGATCTAAGATTTAAATTTTTTAGGATAAATAGTTCTGTATTAAAAGTTCAGATTGGATTAGGATGATCAGACAATATAATTTAGGGTTCATATTTTCTGATTGAGGATTCGTATTACAAATGGATGATTTTGGGATAAATAGTCTAAAAAAAATAATAAAAATACTGTGGTGGTTCAAATGAGTACCAAAAAAATTAAATTAGTCATAAAAAAAAGTGGTACAAAAAAAAAATATAACTGAGAGGAAAAAAAAATAAAAGATACAAAATCAACAACCACGTTACTTATCGAAGAAGTTATGTCTTTGACTTTAACTGATGCGTTAAAGAAAACAAAATAATCTAAATTTGTTTCTTTTTCTTAACTAGAAAAACTATTCTTCTTAAATTTAAAGAGTCACCCAAATGAATTCTCCATAAACGGATAAATAAAGGAAAAAAAACACAAGAAAAGTAATAATAATAATAACTACCTCATTGGTAAGAAAGCAAAGTCCTCCAAATAATATTAGTTATCTCCGGAAGCTTCCCTAGAGGCAGGATACTATGGCCCACTATTCTCTTACGTGTCACTCTATGGTTTTGCATGTCAAATGCCACCGCTTATATATATATATATATATAAATACAGAAAACACACACTTCTATGTGCATTGCAGAACTTCATTTTCTTTTCGATCCCGTCTCCAATCACTTATAATATATATATATATATATATTTTTTTTTGGTGAGGGAAGAAGGGAATTAAATGGCTGTTTACAGTGCAGTGTTTATCAGTCTGAGTTTAGTATTGCTGCTTCTTGTTGTGGCTGCACCTCTAAAGGTTGCAGGAAGCATAAGAGGCGGCTTCGACAGCCGGTTGGATTCTTTCATCCGGTCACCGGTCGATGAACCAGAGCAAGGAACAAATTGGGCTGTTCTCGTGGCAGGCTCTAACGGATTCAGTAATTACCGCCATCAGGTTTTTTCTTTTTTTCTTTGAAGAATTGTGCACAAGTTTTTGTGTATGAATATATATATATATATATATATATATTATGTTCGTGACTGATTAGCTTATATATATGTATGTATATGTTGCAGTCGGATGTGTGTCATGCATACCAAATCTTGAAAAAAGGAGGATTGAAGGATGAAAATATTGTAGTGTTTATGTATGATGATATAGCAAACAACAAATTGAATCCAAGACCAGGGGTCATAATCAATCGTCCCGATGGTGATGATGTTTATGGTGGTGTACCCAAGGTAAATTTTTTAATTAATCACTCGATATATATATATATATATATATATATATATATATATATATGTGTGTGTGTGGTGATAGAAAAATTGAAGTTATATATATATATATATATATGTTATGGGCTATCTGCTGCAGGACTACACTGGGGAAAATGTGAATTCTAAAAACTTGTTTGCTGTGCTTCGTGGTGACACCAATGCTGTCAATGGTGGAAGTGGAAAAGTTTTAAATACTACAAGAAATGACAGGATCTTTTTTTACTATACTGATCATGGAGGACCTGGAGTTCTTGGTGCGTTTCCTTTTTCTTTCTTTCTTTTTTTTTCTTTTTTTTTTTTTTTGTTAAAAAAAAAAATTGTCATCCCTCTGCCTGTGGACTGATTTTTTGTTTTTATTTTAAATTCTCAGGGATGCCAAATGGTCCTTTTCTTTTTGCTAAAGATTTCATTGAGATTTTGAAGGAGAAACATAAGTCTAATTCTTACAAAGAAATGGTAAGGAATAGATTGTAAGAATTGCTACAGTATTATCTTATGTTATGATATCTCAAATGGATTCTATTCTGTGTAGGTTTTATATATTGAAGCTTGTGAAAGTGGGAGTATATTTGAAGGCCTGATGCCAAAAGACTTGAATATTTATGTCCAAACTGCATCAAATGCAGATGAGAGTAGCTTTGCAACATATTGTAATGGAATGGAGGAATCACCTCCAGATGCTTTTCCATGCTTGGGAGATCTGTACAGTGTTGCTTGGATGGAAGACAGGTTCCTTTCTCTCTCTTTTTTTTTTTTCTCTTTCTCTCTCTTGTTGGTATGTATTCATGTCTTTACTTTTGTGTGTTAAATTCTACCCAGTGAAACTCACAATCTGAAAAAAGAGACAATAGAACAGCAGTACAGGAAGGTAATATGTTATTCTGAACCTTTTGTCTTTCTATATATATTGGGACAGTGATTTTGCAGAGTAATAACTGAAACATCTTACTCTGTTGGAAACTGGAACAGGTTAAGGACAGAACTTCTAATCATAATACATATGCTGGTGGTTCCCATGTGATGGAATACGGGAGCAAGAGTATTACTGTTGAGAAGCTTTACCTTTATCAAGGCTATAATCCTGCCACCAAGAACTTCCCCCCTGACAACGGGGTGCACAAAGGGGAAAATGGCGTTATAGACCAGAGAACTGCAGATGTTTTTTACCTCTGGCAGAAGGTAAGTGTTCATTCTTTCTTTTTTGCTGTATTCTGGTTCAACTATAACCCCAGTTGAATTACATGAATCTGCAGTACAATAGAATGAAAACCCAGAAAGAAGAAAGCAAGGAATTACTCAAGCAGATTACAGATACAATGCATCACAGAACACATTTGGATAGTAGCGTGGACATCATTGGTGCAATCCTTTTTGGTCCCGGAAACAGTCCTTCAGTAATTAACTCCCCAAGGGGAAGAAATCTTCCCCTTGTAGATGATTGGGACTGTCTAAAATCAATGGTAAAAAAGAAAATGACTCTTCACTGCTTGGTTAGATGCAACTGTGTTAATATAACATTTAAAAACTCAAAATAATTGGAGTATTTGGTTTGGCAGGTTCGAGTGTTTGAGTCTCACTGTGGTTCACTAACACAATATGGCATGAAACACATGCGAGCCTTTGCAAACATTTGCAATAACAAAATAAGCCAAGATATCATGGAGGAAGCTTGTATGGCTACATGCGGAGGCCGTAACCTGGGAATGTGGAGTCCCATGATCCGAGGTTTTAGTGCTTGATCTAAAGTATTACAGTAACATGTATAATAGTCTAAAGATGTTTGGTTGATTGTCAACAAATTAGCTGCTTCTGTTTGGACAGAACATGTCTGCCCCTGTTTATGTTCAAGGTTTAGTATAAAATATAAATGAAGTTGGGATGTTTCCAAAATTCTTATGCTTTTACCAAAGTGAACTTCTACAAAAAAACAAAACAAAAGGAAGAAATGGGAGCCAACTTAAATTGGTGTGTCAATAATCCAACCAGTTAGGGAACTTCTGAACATATTATTCTAGGAAAAATCAAAATTTTAGGGCAAGGCAATGTCTAAAGCAGAAATCAATCATCAATCATCAATCATCAAGCCTGTAAACAGAACATATAGAAGAAGTTTGGAGCCTTACCCTGTAAATCAGCCTAGCTTTTCTTTCTTTTCTTGCCTTTCCTCATTGCTGCTCTGATAAGGAAAAAGAAAGGCAAATTGGAATTATGGACAGGAAATATCATGGTAAGGGCATTATCTTATACCACCAGTACCAAATCCCTATAAAATATCTCCAAATTCCAAAGTCAACCATGTATCATTTGACACATTTTTTAACTAAGGGTACTTGAAGAAGTGTTTTCTTAGAAGCAAAAAACAGTAAAGCCTCCCTACCTTTCAAAAAGCAAGATGCATGATGTGCGATTTTTACAAGTGCACGAATTAGAAAAACAGATGGTCTCCCCAAAATTCTGTCCATAAGCTTTATGTATTCTCCCTTTACTTTGTGCTTGGACCAAGCACAAAATAATCATTGAGTAAAGACAAGAAAGAATCACATTGTACAAGGGATCAGAACAGATGGCAACAGAATTCATTGTAGCTGAAGAACTGAGTATGGGGGGAGTGGATGAATTTGATGCTCCGTGTGGAAGGAACAGTAAATTTTATACACAATATCAGAAGTTAAATATGATCATCTTGTTATTTTCTTTCTCTTCCTTAACTTCTTGGGGAAACGATCCTTGGGATCCAAGAGAACTTCTCTATGCATTTCAGTCCAAAGCTCTTCAAGCTGAGGGAGAAATCCACTCTGAAACCAATCCTGAATTTCTGCAAAGAGCGTTCTTGGATCATCTTTCCATAATTTCCTTAGCATTTTACAACTGTCAATTATTCTTTTCCTGCTCTTTAACTTGTTCAAAAGATTCCCGACTCTCTTCACACCTGATGCCTCTGGTCTCAAAATGCTAGATGGAGATGCCGCCATAAATTTTCGCACAGGCTTAAGGCACGGAAGAACTTGACCTTCGAGCAAAGAATAAGCAAATACAGCCACGCGTTCCATATCATCTTTGATGGGTATACTATACAGTGGAAGTTGCCATAGATGAGGTCCAAAATTAGGGGTTACCCAACAGAATACTTGGTCAACCACTGGATCATAATAAGGTTTTGGATCCAAATGAGGAGAAGAAAAACTACACATTGCAGGAGCATAGTTGACAAGCCAGTCTGATTTTACACCTGTAGCTCCATGAATATAAGGTCTTTTTCCTTTAACTAATTCACTGTAAACCAAGAACTCTGGTGGAGACTTTGAAAGAGATGACCAACGGTGGAGAAATACTGTTTCTTCAACCATGCAGGCCTGATAACGGGCTGCATGAACTTTTCTATCTGCCTCAGACAAACCTGTCGTTCCTTTGATCCGCTTGGCAACCCTATCAGCCCAACCTGCACAAATAGCTTGCCCTAAGATCTCCTCCTCATTTGGCAAAAGTGGATTCTTATCTGTATAGACCCTCCATGCATTTTCTACATCAGCCAGCCCACCTTGTGTCCACAAGAACTCCTGCTGCAAATCTGTGAAGTTAGAACTGAATACTAACTGAAGAAGCTGCTTCCTCAGCTTGGACATTTCCTCCATGGTTTTTATGTGTAATGCCTTATCATTGCAAAACTCCAAGGGATCTCCAGATAATTCAAAACACTGTAGAGCACAAGCCGTCGTCAAAGCATCACTGGTAGGATTAGAAAAACTGGCAAGGGAAGATTTAACTTTCTCTTTAAATCTCTTTCTCCTCAGTTTGTCTTCCTTGTCTCGTGTCTTTTCTTTTTCAGTAGTGCCTGAATTCTCATCCTGTCCATGTTCTCCCTTCTCATTGAATGGGTTCTGCAAGCTCAAAGCAGCAGCAGCTGCAACAGCATAACCCAAAACTAAATTTGCACGACCATGGCATTTCTTGTTTTGCATTATTTGAATAACTGTGAGGAGCATTCGGGAGTGCCGAGGATTCAAGGGATATCGAGCCATTGCCTTCCCTAAAGGAGTAAGCTGTCCTTGAATATCAAGAGCTCCAAGAACCTTCAAACAACGCTCTGCCTCAATTATGGCTTTGGCCTCAGGAGTGCTTGGAAAAGGGAAATTCACAACCTGAAATTTGCACAAAATTGAAATCCTAGTAAATTATGCTTAAGCAATAGAGAGCCTACCATCACCATCACATTATAACCTCAAATTTTATGATTGAAACAATGCGAAAGGTCAAAGATTCATTAACAATTATAATAAACTTAATGTGACCAATCCATGAAAATCAATAAGCAATTACTGAACACTAGGGGGAAGAGGAAAACATGGTGAAGAAGCAAAAATATGCAGTTCGTTTAGTGTAAACAATTACAAGGTATATTCAGTACTTAATGCTTATAATCACATTGAAGTTTTTAGTAATCACATTCAGTAAGGCAACGGGTATTTGGACACATTAGAATATCTCAAATCATGAAAACTTCAAAAAAAAAAAAAAAAAGTTTTAAAAGTACGAAGGCTCACCTTGTCAATATGCATTGATTTCATAAGAAGGACAACCCCATCAACTGGTACTTTAAGTATCTCAGCACTTGAAAACTCAGGAAGCTTGCCAAAGGCAGCAGAAGAATAGAGACGATAGCAATGTCCAGGACTAGTTCTGCCAGCCCTACCAGCACGTTGAGCAGCAGAAGCCTTACTTATCCAATTTATTGAATATGATTCCATACCTGTAATGATGTTAAAATCCTTACTTTTCTCCCTTCCAGTGTCAACAACATACTTTATACCTGGTATAGTTAAAGACGTTTCAGCCACATTGGTGGCAACAACAACTAGACGTTCCCCTTCCTTTACCTCTTCAAATACACGAAGCTGTGCTGATGCGGGAAGCATTGCATAAAGAGGTAGCACACACATTGGACCAACTGTAGGAGCATTTGTTACCTTCATTTGCTTTCCTGAGATAGAGTCCTTGGATCCATCTTCTGCATCAATCGAAAGCACATCTTTACTCTCAGAATCACGAGTCCTTCTTTCATCCAAAGAGTCAAAAGCTGCTTTTAACGATTCAAGATTTTCTCCCATAAGATTCACAAGGTTATTATTGGAGTCTAAAACCTCATCATCACTGGATTCACCAAAATTACTATCCTCTTCCAAATCATCAGAGAAATCAGAATCACTCTCAACCAGATCTTCATGCTCATCAAATGCACTTAAATGACCAGTTACCTCATTGCTGGAGTTTTGTTGGATCTCAAATGCCTCATTGATCTCTTCAATGTTGGGTGCATCAGAAGTATTCTCTCCAGAGACTGAAGTTAACTTATCACATCCTCTTGAAACCTTATTTGTTCTATGTCTAGATGCTTTACGTAGCTTCCGACACAAGAATTCAACTTCCCTCTGCCCAGTCACAAATACAAGTATCCCCCCAGCAGGCAACTTCTTGTGGATTGACAAGACTTTTCGATAAGCTTGGCCAATATAGTCTACAAGTTCAGTTCTCTTTGAATAGTGTATTGTAACTGGATATTGTCTCGTTGGGACTTCTATTATGGGTGGTGGGACTTGAAAAATTCTTCTATTAGAGATGAAGTCTTCAACTTGTAATGTTGCACTCATCAGCACAAGTTTCAGCGGGTATATCCTATCTTCAGGTTTGACGTTTTCTCCCAAAAGAACTTTCTTTTGTTGCTCCTCGTACTCTTGCTGCAAGAAAACACAGTTGGGAAACCTATTAGAAAGAACATTCAATAAAAAAGAGTGAATCATTAAAAGAATGAAACAGGGGACGAAATGGTTAACCAGTTTAGAAATTGAACTTCTAAATTTATCCAAGACATCAAGCATAATGTAATGGAAACAAATATGTATTCCAAGTACTTCCAACAGTTACCTGGCGTAATCTTATAACACGAGAAAGCATTCCAATTAGTATATCAGTGTTCAAACTTCTTTCATGAGCCTCATCCAAGATTATGATTGAATAACGCTTTAACAAGAAGTCGCTCTACAATAGGAAAAGTTCAACACAGATCAGTCAACCAGGGTGAAAGGGAGAAAAAAGTGTAGAAAGATAACTATTAGTGGGAAGTGCAGCATTCAAAGCCATGTCATATAATGATGGAATCTTATACCAGAAGATGTAGAGACCATGCAAAAATGTAAGTTAAAGGTCAAAATTTGATGGATACTCAGTAGTGTTTCAAATTTTGTTCAGATGAAGTAGAGAACTTGATTTCCAAGAGCATTGAAAATATCCGTACCAAATGGAGCACACACTATTATGCAAGTGTATTGACTAACAGAGTACATGGAGATGTAAATTTTTAATATTTTAAAGCTATGCATTCTTATTCCCATGGAAAACCGACAGTTTAGAACAATAGATCTCTTTAAACAAATAAATCAAGAAAACTACAAGAGCCTTAGAGCAATTAGAAAATCTTCATGGTGAGGTAGAAGAATATGGTTATGGAGAGGACCTGGACTTCCCGAAGTAATACTCCATCAGTCATAAACTTAATTGAACAGTTATCTCCAATTCTTCTATCATGCCTAACTTGAAAGCCAACCTCCTTGCCTAATCGAAGACCAAGTTCAAATGCCACTCGCTTGGAAGTTGCAAGCACAGCTACACGGCGTGGCTGTGTTACTGCAATCATTCCCCCTCGGCCACTAGAATCCCTTGAACCAAAGCCAGATTCATAAAGAAACTGAAAGATGTAAATGGAAAGCTATTATCAAGGATTAAAAAAAATCTTTATGAATATAGAATCATCATAAAGAAAACTTGCAGAACTAGAGACTTAAAAGTAGCTTACCTGCGGAACCTGAGTAGTCTTTCCACAACCAGTCTCACCACAAATAATTACACTTGAATTCTGATTTATAGCTTCCATTATTTCCTGCTCCATCATAATAATTGGAAGATCCTTCCTTTGATTCTCTACAATTTTTGGTCTTGATACATGCACTATTGTGGGGGCTGTCAAAGTCCCCTCCTCAAGTGATTTTCTCAGGATGCTTGTATTGCTAAGGTTGCATATCTGATTTTCAGTCTGCTTCAGTCCAGATGATTGTTGTTCTTTCTGGACTAGTCCAGACAGCGTTCTCTCAGAGGGTGAGAGATCTTGCACACTAATGATCCTATTATTAGCTTTCTCATTATCATCACTGCTACCCTGTCATACATTAGTTGCATTATAAAACTTAATGAGACTTGTTCTCTAGCATATACTTAAAAACCATTTCCAGATCTACTTACTATTTCCAAACCTAAAGAATCAAATGAGAAGTGTACCTTTGACTTTTGGGTCTCCATATCACTGCAACTACATCTAGTCAGGGACAACTCAGGGTTCTTATCAGCAACATGCTTAGCTGGTAAATCATTGGTCCCAGGAGAAGCACCAGCGCTCTTCCTGATAAATAGTTCTTCAGATGACGGGGCTGAAATAGACATGTTACCTACAATTTCACTTTTCACTTGGGTAGGTTCATAACCAGTAACTGTTTGATTTGAATATAAGGCATCATAATCATGTTCCACTTTTTGGTAAGTATTGTCCATGGATCTTTTCTTGAAAGGTTGATCCTCATCTGGCAATTCTAGACCAGCTTTAGAGAATTGCATTTCCCTCTGGCGCTTCTCACGAAAAGTTTCAACCTAGGACATATAGACAAGTTAATGATAAATTGATAGTTTCTTTTGCAGATAACATAGAGTATCAATCATCCATATATACCTGACCCAAGTTACTGGAAGACCACATAAGTGAATATAAATCATCTTTGATCTTGTACTTCCTGGAAAAATGAAATCCAATTACATCTTTCAACATTCAGTTAAGTGCTGGCATTAGTAAGAATCATAAATAATCAAGGAATATGTATAGGATCCTACTGCAAAGCCTCAATGCTTTCAGACAAAAGGATAGCTTTATTCTTCTCCTCCTACAAATTTCAATCCAAATTAGTAAAAGAAAAGAAAATGTGAGAAGAAATAAACTAAATGGAAAAACTGATGTACCTCAAGTTTCTTCAACTTTCTTTTCTGCGATTTACTTAATTTCTGATTGGATACAGGTTTAAGCTTTTTGAAAACCAACAAACATCAGCATAATTAGAGTCGGCATAACTTCCATTGATACTTTAATACACAGATCATGCATGACTATTTTCTGCACATACCTTATCTTTCTTTTCTTTCTTTTTCCTTGCTGGCAACACAAGTGCATTGCTATCATCTCCATTACCTTTGCCTCTGTAAGAAGAAGATAACTTCAACAATTCAGGATTAAAAGAAAATGATATTCTATCATTTATTTAATACCTTTCACCATTGCCAAATTAGGTCTCAGATTTGTACATACACAAAAATATTTAAAATATATATTATTTTTACATGCACTATTATTATTAATCAAAAGCATAACACTTTGTAGTTCTCCTCCTAATTATATCATCAGATTATCAGTCCCCCTACTCTTCACCCTCATCTGCACCCCAAAACAAGGCCGCCACTACTAATAATTCAACTCCTACTATATCCCACATCACAAGTACTCCTGCCCAAAATTATTATGAATGTTTTACAAAATAATTTGTTTAATCTCATATATTAATATTTTTATTTTTATATTAAAGGATGTGGTGAATTGGGAGGAAAAATAAAATTAATAATGAATTATTAGTTTCAATAGAGTATTGTTGGAGTTATTATACATACTTTACACTCAGATATACATATAATTTAAATTTAACAACCAAATAAATCTTTATAAGATTTTTATTAAATAGGCAATAAAAATCCTTTTTATAGCACATGTTTATTTTGAAGAGGAAATTTTTACTACCTAGATGAATCAATGATTTAGTTATTATACATAATATATATATATATATATATATGTGTGTGTGTGTGTGTGTGTGATATTGAACAAATAACAACATTATAAGATTATATAAACATAAGACGTCATTATTTAATAGTGATTCAGAATAGTAGCACATCGGTGACAATCAATCCATTAAGAAAAAGTTCTCTTGACATCCTGAATTCCCTATGTCAAAATAGGTTCCTTTCTTCTACCACCGTTTTCTTAACAAAGAGAAATTTTTGGGAATTTTTTCCTTAATCTTTATTATAGAGAAAATCTATTTATAAATTATATATATACATCATATTCAAAGTTTAGAACTAACAGTAATATGCAATTGAAGTTGTGCCAAGTTTTGCGGTGTGAGTAATTCTATTGACAAATATGAAACAGTCACAATATCCAAATTTTTCCCCCGATTCAATTCCCTATCTTTCTCACTCCTCAGAATATCTTACTCCATTACCCAAGATACCAAACATTTAACCCCTCTCCCTTGCCCTTTAGTACAATCAATGATCATGGCAATTAATTCCATTAGATGAAAATTTCACGGGGAAAAAAAGAAGGAGAAATAAGTAATGAAGTAAATGAAGCTGCCATGATATTATTAATTTAATATAATACGATACAGCTTCTAATCCAATCAAAAGAGAAAGGCTCAACATTTACTCAAAATACAATACTTGAAAACAAACAATAACTATGAACTTGTAAAGATAAAAAACAATTTAAAAAAAAAAATAATAACAAAATACTGCTTCTCAGAAAACTAAAAAACAAAAAAAAAAACCTTGAATGTTTATCCGTTTCCATTTGATATGGCTGTAAGAAGCTCAGTTGTTTGCTTCGCCCTGTCTGTCTATTGGCCGAAGGAGATAATAACGGTTACTGTAATAAATCCTAAAAATGGAAGCTGTAGAAGACGATAGGAGGAACTGGAAATAGATGAAGGGAAATGGTAGGCAACCGGGGAGCAGCTGGTCGTCGGTGGCGCTTCCGCTTCCGTTCTTTCGGCTTCGGTTTTAGGGAAGCAGAAGAAGGAGGGAAAGCTGACAGTTTTTTTTCTTGTTTTTTTTGGTAATAATATGTGGAAGAGTTTAAGGTTACAACACTGTAGTAGCCCAACAGGCCTAATCAACCCACATAATCCAAAATAAAACTGACATGATACGCGAGCCGGCTCCAGAATAAAGTTTTGGGCTTTTAGTGGGAATGGCCCAATAGAGTAGAATATAATTAAAAAAAAAAGGGGGGGGGGGGGGGGGAAGACTGTGACCAACAAGTATTCTTAATTTATGCATTCTTTGTAAATATCACAGGAAAAACTCATAATTCTTATAATTAATTAGATTATTATAAGATCTATTAGAGAAAAAAAAAATTGCAATATACAAAATAATGGATGTTTAGGCATCAGACACAAATAACCGAATGGAATAAATATGAAATCTGATATCAGTTGAAACCTATTTGAGCCGAAGAGAGGAGAAAAAAAATTTGTACAAATCTCCTACAAAAAAGAAAAGAAAAGAAAGATTGACTATTCCAAATGATCAGTCATGAATCGCATAGTAGTGCTGAAAACTCCTCCATCACAATTCACAATCTCAGTGGTCCAAATTGTCACTTCCTCCTCCACTAGCCACCAACAACTGTCTCCAGCTCCGCCTTCCCCGGCACATGCTACTTCCGCCACCGCTTGCGGCGGCAGCGATTCTCATTTTAACGTTCTCGAATTTTGATTTCTGGCAAGGAATTTGAATCCCGCCTTGATGATCAAACCCATAAACCTGTTCAGCATCTCTCAACAACTCAGCGAACAGAGGATGATTGAAGTAAATCACAGGAACAAAAACTCTACAAGCGTCGTCGTTTTTCTCTCCCACGTAAACCGCCAAATGTCCCTTCGGAACACTCGCGACTTCCTTTACCTGCTCCAATTGTTCTTCTTCACCTACCCGAATATAACCCGAATTCCGCTTACCGAAACAGAGTCCTCCTTTATTACTTCCGATTCCGAGTCCCAGTATTAATCTAACCGACGATTTTCCCCATCTACAAAGCTTTGTCATGGCTCTGCTGGCACATGAACTTGACGCCGCCGTCCCCAACCGTTGATTAGTATAATAAATCCCTCTCGTCCGCTTTCTCCTGTTAACGAAGCAACCGAATACCTTCACAATCCTACGTCCGAGCCTGAATCCTCTAGGCTTTTCCATCATGAATTTTATTATTTTCGTCTAATTTATTGCAATTATAGTTTCAGCATGTATATATATTAGGGAAACGATGAACTGATCTGTTGTTTATAAGAATTTGGGGGAGAGTCAGAGCAAGGGAGAATATGAAGGAATTGAGAAGGAGAGCGTGGGTGGTCGGCACACGCGTACAGGACTACGGTTTTTATAGACTTTAAACATTAAGAAGATTTTTTTTTAAAGGGTCAGCTAAAAGAACGCAAGGTTGCTTCGCGGCTGCATGGTGTATCAGGGGTCAATAACACATCAATATATATATATATATATATATATATAAATATTACTAAACTAAGATAATAGAAAAATAATATTCCAAGTATACACCAGTTGACTAAATATTTGAATAACATTGTGGGTCCCACCACCAATTTAATTTCAATTTTAAGTGTGAATTTGTAAAAATTATATCACAACAAAATAATTGAATTTAAATTAATAAGATAATTTATTTAAAAAATATTAAGGATATATTGACGAATAATATGAAGAAGAAAAGTAGTAGTTGTTACTTGTTATATGGGTTTTAGATGACTTCTTATTAAAAATAGAAAATTGGGAGAAAAAGACTGTTCTTTTATTTGTAGTTTGTTAGTGCAATAAAATTCTGCCACGTAACGGCAACAATCATAATTGTACGGAAAGTATAATACGGAGCTAATTCAACGGATTACTTTGAACCACTCCGTTCCGCTTATGATTAATGGCAATCTTGACCCCATTTTATTTTTATTTTCTTTACGATGCTTCCTTGAAATATCATTAACTTTTTGTCACCACCAATAATATTTTACCAAATTACTAATCAAGATGTATAGTTAATAAATAATTTTTTGTGATTGTAAATTTAAAAAATAAATAAAGATATTACGAATATATATATATTTTAGAAAAAAGAAAAAAAACGTATGAATGTGAATTTGGACCAAGAGAGGGGAAAAAAGAAAGAAAAGGAAATTGGGACCAAGAATATTGTCGTAATCTTATGTAAGATGTAACAAATAACGATCAGCCATACACCTGTTATATACACGTTCAGCCTTTTTTTTTTTCTTTAAGAAAAATTTATAAGTAAAAGGAATTAATATTAGTAAAAATCTAAAATGAACTTTCTACGTATAATTCCTTTTTTGCCCTCTTATTAGTTTCTTAAGACGTACTAAAAAAGAAAATCAAAATGGAGGCAATTAATTAATTATATGACTATCCTAATATATATACACATACACACATACATATATATATATATATATATATATATATATTATTATGCTTAGACTACATACTCTGAATTTTCCACAATATTAATTGCATCTCATCATGTTGTTCTGATTCTTAAAATTTCCAATTAATTAGGTCAAAGTTGGGGTTTTATGTTTAGGAGATGGTCCGAATTTGTTCTTTGTTGATAGTTTCTTGAAAAAGAAATTAAAGACATATATATATATATATGGAGAGAGAGAGAGAGAGAGTTGAGTGTCAAAATTCATAGAATTTTATTGGGAATAAAATTAGCTCAATATTCTTTTATCTAGCATATATATATATATATATAGTTTCAAAACGTGGAATAATATCAATACATGTGGTATAAATCATTGTTTCTTCCAATTGGAATTGCCACGGGAATAAAATGTAATCTTGATTCCAATTTTATTTGTTCCTTTCCACTCTACCAATTGAGTACGTAATAACGAAAATGTAATAATTTAGATAGGTTGATTTGCTTTAATCAAATTTTTTATCAAGTAAAGAATTTCGATAACAATAATTTTATAATAAATAATTAGGTGTACACACAAAAAAACACTGTATACACTTCACAGAAAGCAAGATATTATATATATATATATATATATGTATGTATGTAAATATATATATATATATATATGGAAGAAAAGAAGAGAAGACAGGTGGGTGTTACCGCAAATTCTGCTAATTTTGTCTACCTTGGAGAACGCAGGGATCTGGAAACCTTCAATCTGACTCAGCTAATTGTACTAATTAATCTACATCTAGACAAAGTTAATCAATCTAGGTTTTTCTTTTTTTTAATCGATGCACGGGTGTACGTATTAGTTTCACTAGATTTTAGAATGTTAATTAATTAATAAAAACTTGTCCGTCCACTGTTTGAAGATGGCGATGATATAATAAAATACATATTGGATTATTAAAAATAATAAAAATTGAATTGCGAAAATCTATCAGAGTTAAGGTTATGTTTTATTGACTGAATATAAGGTTATGTTTTTCCAATAAACTCTCGGACGACCATAACTAATATATTATAATAATAATATTTTATATGGTATCTACATATATGAGCTCATACTTACTATTGGTCCATATTAATTCAATAAACTTAATTAAATTATTTTAATATAACGTAATAAAATATGATAGTGTTAAAGATATAATTGACACGTGAGTTCATATTATTTATTAAAATAAGTGGAGGAAGATCTATTTTACTTTTTTGTCTCTCTTGGAATTTTTTATTAATTAGGGTTTATGAGGAGCTAGAAAGAAGAAGAATCTTTCTTTGTTTTTTCTTGACTGTTTTTGACGTGGATGCAAATGTATTCATGCAAAGCAACAAAGCTAAAGCCAACAAAAAAAAAAATGATCATGTATTTAATAACTCTTTGAGTTTTGAGAAAAATGCCAAAGCCAATTAGTCTGCTGCATGTGCAATTTTAGTAATATTAGAGAGAGAAAGAAGCAGCCAAGTTAGGACAATATATATATATATATAGAAATTTTGAGAGTTTTTTTTTTTTTATTGCAATTGACTGTCTTAATTCTAGTGATCAAGATATAGAGCTTATGCCAAAAAAATCGCATTCTTGCTTCCTGCTGGAGCAATTAATCTGAGATTTTGTTGCTGGGATTTGTTTGGTTTGGTTTGGTTTAGTTCCCACAAATAATTAAATAAAAAAACGGTCAATGTTTGTCAGATGGGGAAATTAAGGTTATCCAAATTAAAGCTTATATTTCACCACGTTACATACCATATTCTTATAAAGCTTTTTTATTATATATGGTCTTTCAAATTAATCTTGTCCCAGTAATTGCTTCCACCTGAAACGACAAGAAAACATTTTGATCTCTTTTGCTTTCTTGTCTTGACTTAATCGAACATTTGTTTTCTCTTTTTCTTTTTATTTTGTAGGGATGTTTCGTTTCATTTATGTTTCACCTCCCTACCGATTTACACTTGGTCTGATCCTACATATATACTTTGTTTAACTATATATATATATATATATGCATGCAAGCACGGAGAGCAAGATTTAATGGTGACTGCTGATCGGGTTACGACATGTTTCATGGAATCTTTGGTCAAATCGAAATCCTCAACATTAGCCACTTGTCTCGTTTCCATAGTTAGAGGAATTGGTTTCAAGAATTCAAAATTTTTTTTTTTTTTGAAATTCTCGGGTGCTTTTGCAAGGACAGGGTCAAAGGATGCTAAGTACAGGAAGTTTAGTGAATCTTGAATAGTCTCAGTTGCCCTGAATTATAGGTGTACCAATCTTTTAGAAAATCTTACTTAGATTTACTGAAGATTTGGATTTGGGTTTTTTTTTTAAAAAGGAAGCTTCTTCTAATATATTTTTGTTTGGAAACAAGTTTTTTTTAAAAAAATTATTCAACTACTTAGATTTCTTTTACAAGCAAGTCTTTCCATCAAACTTTTACATTCAAAACTGTACAAGTCTTTCATTTACAAAAAAAAGTTTAACTATTTACAAATACTTCATCATATATATATATATATATATATATATATATATAAAAGGCACTTGAATAATAATCAATAAATGACAATTTGTATTTTATTATGTTGTCATTTAATTTACTGTAAAAGTCAAGTTAATAAACGAGTTAAATATACACAAAATTGTATTACTTTATAATTATGTGATAGGTAAAATGAACTGGCTTTTTGTATCAAGTTCACAGAACGAGGGAAGTATATATATATATATATATATGGTGATGTTTTATAGATGGGGTCATGTTTCTTATCATCAACCAGTGTTGTTAGAAATAGAAAGAAGATAATATATTGCCAGAATGAATATTTTTCAACTCCGGAAATTGATTAAATTAAATTGGGATGTTTTCTTCCATTTAGAAAAACAGGAAGGAAATTATTATCTCTTTTCCTGTTTCTCCCAACTCAAAAGTCTCAAGTACCTGGAAATTTCCTGGAACTTCACTCATAACTCTTGAGCTATATTCATGATTCAACTATAGGCAGCATTCTTAAACCATATCCACATCTATACTAACATGCATTTGTTTTCATTCATCCCCAACCATTCCTAAGTAAGATCATGGAAGGCAATAGCTAAAGTAAAAAAGTGCTCTATCACAGATGCAAATCAAAATCCTTACATAAACAGGTGTGAAGATAAAAAACATTCTATGTCTTGAATCAAGCATGTTTTTAACTATTTTGATTTCTTTCCTTGTTTTTTCTTTATTACTTCGTCAATATACATTATACCTTTGCCTTTGTAAACTTCGGGTGGCTTGCAGCTACGAACAGCAGCAGCAAATTGATGCACCCTATGTTTGTCAATCCCAGTGCAGCACACAATGTTGGGTTTGAAGCAAAATACACGAACTGCTGGAGGAACAGTCATTTCCACTTCGTGGCTGTAACCTAGCTTTAGGTACAACAGACGGCCTTCTGCTTCAGCTCTGGCTTTGAAACCTACTCCAACAATCTTAAGAAAGCGAAAGAACTTGGATTCCATTCTGGAAGTTTTTAAGTATCACCTGAAGACATTAAAGTTAGTCTGGTGTTAGGAGAACCAAGAACAGGAAAATACACCATGTAGGATAACATATAATGATTAGTGTCATCTTGAGACCAATGACTCGGATATTATGTTTACACCTTACAAGCTGTGATAAAAAATATCATCGATCTTTCCTTTTATGGAGCTAGGTCTCAATAAAGATGGCTAAAATACGAAAGAAATGAAAAATGAAAAATTATACAAAAGCTTCAGAACTTTTAAGTTCTTTCTAGAAAATGATTCAGGTGACAAGAAAAGTTGCAATCCTACAGCTAAAAGTCACAAGAGAAGGTCAAGGACATATTTACTCAAGCACTACAAGACATAATCATCTAAAAACGAGACATGCAGACTCAAGGAAAGCTCCTTGAGTTACACAATGTGCATTTCGAAAAGATTGAAGTGGAAGTATACAAGTGGTAAAGATATCATTGTTGAACTAAAAGAAATTTTTAATGGAAAGTCTAGGCTAGAATCCTTTTCTCTGTATCAAAGATTATACAATGATTCAGGGAAACTGAAACATTAAACAAATAATAGACACAGTACCAATCAGCAGATTTATTTATTTATAAATTTCACACCTAGAAACTCTGAATACATTTTAAACAAAGGATCTTCCATATATGTATCACCAAATGAAAGACTAAATTCCCAGCTGCAACAACATATCCTTGATTACTTAAATAAGTGATCAAAGAGAAACTTTTACATTTTTCCTTTGGCAGCATAAGGAGTGTTTTATGCTTGAAATAATAATCATCATACATAAACAACCTGAACTAGGTCAATTTTGATCAAAGAGAGTACTTAATGTTTTAATGAGGTCCTTTCGTTTGGATGGCAAAGAGTGGAGATGAATGGTTTAGAGTAACTAAGCAAAGCATAAGAACAAAACCAGAAAATCAGCCCAACAGAAAGCATATGCAATAAACCAGAAAAGAAACCTGAAGATAAAAACTACTACCATATATGCTACAAAATATGCATAGAAAAATAGGGTAAGACACCATTAGAAACATATACATAAGCAAGGAGACTGAAATTGAGAATTCATGGCATTGATAAGAACAAGTTCACAGTAGAGAACTGGGTATGTGAATCTATTACAAGAAAGTAAAACAAAAGAACAAAAATCTCTTCCTAATCCCAAATCATGACATAAAGCTGGAGGCTATAATATACCCACATTATTCCACATATTGAATCAATATATCTCATACTAATACGATCTCATCTTAACTTCCCCTTCATTTCATATAATCAACTAATTTCATTTATATTAACATCATCCCTTCAGCGCCTTAAAATAAAAATGGCCGAAAATTGAAGCTAATCGAGTATGTGTTCTTCTTTCTCCTTAAGAAACAGGAACTTGGAAAATCAAGATACCAAATACATCAAGGAGATAACTTTAACAAAGTCGATAAAGGAAATGAAATGTCATAGAAATGAACAGAACCAAACCAATGCAAAAACCCAAAAAAAAAAAAAAAAAAAAAAAAAAAAAAACAAAGACTTACAAATTGAATATAATAAATCTTTCCTAAAATGAAAAAGAACAAATCACCTTTTCTTCTAGTTATTTGATTGAAATTCAGCTACGGGAGACTGTTAGCAAGCTAAGCTAAGGCAGCGAGAGCACATAGAGTGACGGCAGCGAGCTGGGAGGAGGAGGGTGGTGCCGGACCTGCAAAGGATAGCAGATGAAAATTTTCCTTTTTGTTATGGGCCACCTGGCCCATCTCTTATAAAATATGGGTTTTACGAAGCCCATTTTAACTATAGACCCAAAAATGTCATTTGAGTGGACTGGCCCATTTTAACAAATTTACGTTTAACGATTTAAGTCTTTATTTTTATTTTTTTTAAAAAAAATAATTCTGAACTTTATTCAATAGGAACCAATTCAAAGATCTAATCACAACTTGAGGGGAAATATTAATATTCATAGACAAAAAGATTTTAGTAATTATACATATATATATATATATATATATATATGTATGTATATGTATATGTATGTATGTATATATATATATGTATGTATATATATATATAAGACAAAGAGAGTTTATAGTACTATTGCCTATTTGGTTTGAGATGTGAACTTGATTTGGGTAAAGTAGACTTATCATACACTGCAAATCCCAAAGAAATATATATATATATATATTATATATATATATATATATAAGCTGCATGCTCCTCCCTAATCAACTGTAGCTGCTTTTCATGACAAAGATCACTTGATCAAGTCATTCTATGTGGATTTGTCTTTCTAGTTTACAATACCCAAAAATAAAAAGTAAAAATTCTTAACCATCAATTGTGGCGGGTCATGCATGGCTAGTTTTCCATTCTCCATTAATGATTTATTTATGTTTAAAATTATAAAAACGTAACTAAAGAAATGATATAAAACTATATAAATCGAATTCTGAATATCTTATTGAAAACTGAAAATTTCTTACATAAAAATTTCAAGAAAGAAATTTGAATGGGGATATATATAGTAATGATTCAATGAACAAAGCTTTATTTGTTTGCCTCTCAAAATCATATAATTGGAGATATTATTATGAAGGGGACATATAAACCAAACGCAATCATTAATTAATACTCTTCTCTTCCTTAGCTAATGACATATATAATTGCTTCCAACAATGCCCTTTTCACTATTCTCACCATTCCCAATAAGAAACCCTAATTATCAGTCATTATTGTTATGAACAAACATGACATGATGACAGTAGTACTGTTTGAAATTTTAATGTTCTGAAAAATTTAGAATTTCAGGCAAAGTTGACTGTGTGGTTGAAGTCAAGAGAACCAAAGATTTAGCAATATATTTGTTCATACCTTAATATTTTAAGATTTCTTTTTGTTTTTATGGAAAAGAACATTATTCAATGGTTAGTTGTTTGATCATCACTTGAAATTAGCAATTATATAATATTCCTTCCACACCTTGTATATATGCATATATATATATATATATATAGCTAATTTACTATGATTTCCTAAATGAAAACATGAAGATTCAAAGTAAATGTAAAGACTGAGCCATGAAATATGGATTTCAATTGGGATATTTTTATTTTAAATATATCAAAAGTTAATGAATGCAAATTCAAGAAAAGCTAGCAGCTAGTTAGAAAAGATTGAATAATTTCTTGAAATATTTGGACCAGAAAATTTTCACGTGCTAAATGTACCTAATCATTATGTTAGAGAAACTTAGAGAAAGAAAAGGAAAAACCCCAAAAAGAAAAGAGTTTACTAAAGAAGTCTCTAGGAAAGTACTGTTTGTCTCTTGCCGCGTGTTAAGCGCATGGTACTAACAAATCTATACATTTTTGCAGGAAAAAAAGAAAGTACTTAAAATAATAATAATCACTCACCTTCAAAACTGAAAATGGAATGGGAATACATATACATACATATATATATATATATATATATATATATATATATATTATATATAGATATATATTGTAGGAATTAAGGTAATAACGCGTGCTTATACCTTTGCACCAAAGTACAACTCTAAAAAAA
Source organism: Asclepias syriaca (assembly GCA_027405835.1). Taxonomy (NCBI): domain Eukaryota; kingdom Viridiplantae; phylum Streptophyta; class Magnoliopsida; order Gentianales; family Apocynaceae; genus Asclepias; species Asclepias syriaca. The sequence continues at coordinate 5,813,437 of CM049929.1, read as the reverse complement.
GGTCATCCCTTAGGGTTTTATGACATGCATTCTACTGAAATTCTCTTCAAATATGCAATACTAAGGGTTTTCAAGATACTGCCATTCTGCTACTTTTCCTGATTCAGTAAGTATAAAAGGACAGTTCAATCAAAAGATCATCAATTGTGATTCAATCTCTCTACATCTGTAAATTTGTTTTTCTTACAATCCAAGAAATTAAATAATACCCTATTTTGTATTATTACTAATATTAATTCGAAATTCATCACGAGTCAATGCGAAAAAATGTAGTCAATGAAAGGCGTGCACTCACCAGAAGGAGAAAATATCTTGAATTTCTTTCTTTGTATACAAAAAGGAAATTTTTTATGTGGTTGAAAACGTTAATGGGCCGGGATATTATAACATCGATTTGTTTCATGTTTATATATATATATATATATATGTAATGGTATAATGATGCCATCTATTGTTTACTATATCTTTCTGTGTCTTGCCAGCAATAATTAATTAACACTCCTACCATTTAGATTCAACGTGAAAGACTTTTTTCGAATAAAAATTAAATTTTGTAAATGCATTTGAATTGAATTCGAACTACTTAGATATAATATATATATATATTGAAAGTAGTTTGTTTGAGTAGAGTTGGCTAATGTGGGAAACAGATATATCCCATGGAAAAGATATATATATATATATATATATATATATTATATATATATATATATATATATATAGGGTGTGTGTGTGTGTGAGAAAACAGTAGTAAATTATAGAGAGGGTAAACAGTCGTCTTTCTTGATGTACACCTTTTATTATATTATATATACAAAATAGAAATTGACATGAAACGTATGGCCTACTTGTATTGAGATTGCCTAAGCTTTACTCTATACCTTTTGCTGGTAACGAACACACACACACACTTGGAAAAGGGCCAAACCCTTCCACAAAACAAATATTCCAAATTCCTCCATCCTTTTCCAATACTATATATATATATATATATATATATCTATATCTATATCTATGTATGTATGTATATATACATTTAAGACACTCCAAATCAAATATATTACATTAATTAATCAAGACCTGTTTCTTTAGGGTGCCTTCTTATAATTTTATACTTTCCTCTCAAGTTTCATCATACCTTTACCTCACAGCTAGTGTTGATAGTAAAAAATTTTCACATATTTCATGTATTATCTTAATTATGATTTTCCTATCTAACCCTATGCTTAATTATACTTATATATTCCTTAGAGAACCAATTAGGGCTAAACATATGTATATATATGTGACTGATGATATATGCACATATGGTATATACTGATTGTGTAGTTTTCATTGAAAACAAAAGGAAGATTTTGATTTTTCTCTATAAGTATTGAACTTTCTTGAAGAAATGGTAGGTGGCCAATAGGAGCTGGACAAATTAAAGGGACCCAAATTCTTTTTATGTACATTCCTTTTCCCCACACACCCTTTCTTTTAACTTCTGATCATGTAAAAGCTAAGTGAGTATATTTCAAGCATGTGGAAATTGGTAAAAAAAAAAATTAAAAAATTAAAAAATTGGGGTCCTTTTCTTTTTTACATTTAGAAGATGATATATATATATATATATGTAATGTATAAGAGAAGAGAGAAAATGAAGATGTAAGTTCTTGGATGGCTTTTTGAAGTAGTAGTAATAGTACTACTATTACTTGTCTATCTTTCATAGCTGAAACGTGGGGAGCCGAAACCATTATGAGTCTATATCAACAATCATGAGAACTTGTCCCAATTCATTCTCAAAATTTCAGCCAATGGTGATCACTGATCTCTCTTCTTTAATTAATTGAAGGCCTTCTTTTATCCTAATAACTATATATATATATTGTTAGAAAATTACAAAGATAATCGTAAATTAAAATATACTTGTATTCATCGATAGAGTTTTAGACAATCTTGATTCTCAATCTCTATTTTGTGAAAATTCGAGTCATAATGTATATATGTTTATCTATTTATAGATATATCCTTGCTGTTAGTACTGTTGCTTTTATATATGCCATGTTTTTTATAGATCATTTAATTTAATCTCTTTTTTTTTTTTTCCTTTGCGAGAACCCTATAAATTTGTTCCAGCAAATCGTCTGCTACCCGCACAGACACATAACCCTATTCGAACACCTCCCACCTGTTCTTATTGATGGTGAAATGATTCCTTTCATAGTTATACTTGGCACCAGTTTCCATTTGCCACCTTATTTAGAAACCAATGGATACGTCTCCATTTATATATATATAGATATAGATATAGATATGTATCTACTGATTGATATCAGTAAAGATGCAAAGTAACTAAAGACACAGTTGATCAATCCAATTTGTCCATCCCATCTCTCTCTTTCTCTCGAGTTTTCAAATTATTCTGTCAATTCTTTTTCCTTACCTTTAGTCTCTTTTTTTTGACAAAAGAAGCATAATCAATAGATTTTAACTTGTGTGCACCGTTTCTAAAGACAAAAGAGAAGGCAATTACATATTTGTATATATATATATAATTGTTGTCATCTTATATCGTTTAAAATTTTATTCACGTTAAAAGATAATTTTATACTATATTTTCTAGTTCATAAATAACTCTCATATTAGTGAATGAATATACTTGACTATATAGAGATCATCGTAAGACAAGGGCATGAAAAGGTTTTCCTATTTCTAGCATTAAATTTTTTAAAAAAAGCGTGGTACAATAATGGTGGTAATTAACTTATTAACAACTCTTTCAATTATGATAAGAAAAATAGTACTAATATTTATGATTGAAAATTTTCCATTAATTCTTACTTTTCAGAAATTGCATATCCCACAAAAAAAGAAAAAAAAATTCATGAAAATTTTTAACTAACATCTTATAATTAAGTGCTCTTTTTTTTTTCTTTTTTTTTTTTTAACTTTCTAACCATAATCTAATTATGTTTCATAATTTACATCATCAATGTTAAAACCTCTAGAAACTTGCTCAAAAAAGGGTAATGGGGGGATGCCACGTAAGCAACCAGTGGGCCCATGGTGACACTTGTCTCACGTCTATAGCTTTTGCTTCACTTCTGTATTACTAGTAAAACTACATAAATAAGCATGCAAAAATTGGAATAAAAAATTATTTTTCAATTATCTTTTATTTTTATTTCCTCTATTTGAGCAAAAGTGCTGGGTTGGATTAACATACCGGCACGCACAAGTTCTAAACATTGTTGGGGATTAAAATATTTGCACACGTGTCCACTAGCGCAAGCCCATTAATTGGAATTCAGTGGGCCCCAAAGAACAAAGGCAAAATAAAAAAATTAACGGCGTGGGTCCCGCAACGCACATAACCGGCCTGCTTGCGAGCTTAATGATAAAGGGTTAGCCCACGCCGGACCATTAGCCGCCACGTACTGAAGACCCAGAGCGCCCCCCTACTTCCCCCCCAAAACACACACATCATTCCGTTTAGCGGGCCCCACAGCCCACATTTTTTTCAGCTTCGGCTCAAGCTCTGTTTAGACGCTAAGCCGAACTGGTCTGTCTGTCTTTTTTTCTTCTTTTGTTTTTTTTTGATAAAATAAATTTTATGTTACTTTTCTTTTGTATTTGGAGAGGGGTCCCTGTCGTAGTGGATTGGGTCGGTCTGTGGGCCCCGAATACTGCGGAAGGGGCAAAAATTAAATATTGTATAAAAATTTGCAGTCCAACCAACCAGGGAACTCCTAGGGCTTGCTGGTGAGGGCTTCAACTTATATTTTAATACGAAATTCACTCCCCAAACCTAGAAAGAACTTTTCTTTTGCTTTCTCAATTATAATCTTTTCTTATTTTCTTTAAAAAAAAAAAAGTAAAAAGTAAAAAACAATTTCCGCAGTAAACTTTTTGCAAGCTTTTGTATTTTTCAAGGTTAGAGAAAGAAAAACATCGTTGTTTGTCCTAAACTAAAGATGGTAAGATCATAATATACTTTTACTTAAATATCTTTAGATATTTACCACGCCCAATAGAAACTGCCTCTATTATTATTATTATTATTCCACTAAAAAGGTAAAATGTGCTTATAAATCAAATATATTTTTATTACAATACTTTCAATCTTACATTTAATATATATATATATATATATATATATATATATTCAATTATTATAAAAATTTTAAATTTTCGATCTCATTTAAGAAAAAAAGAAAAAAAACTTCTTACAAAATTCAGTGACATTAATGGTTTTTTAAACTAAGCTAAGAAAACGCGTATGGCGATTGAGTCAGTATGTACCTAAAAAAATAACTATGTACCCCGCGGCAATGGCTTCTCCAAATACCTAATTTTATTTTATTTTTGTGGAAACCTTATATATATATATATATATATATATATATATATATGTATATATGTATGTATATATAAAAAACAAAAAAGTTGTGTTTGGTCGGGTCTGCAGGGGGATTTAAGAAGAAGAAGTGAACCATGCCGTCATGGTTCTGACGTTTACCTCAGTCTTCCCTCTTAGATACTTCTTTCTCTCTCACTCACTCTCTCTCTCTCACACACACAGACACAGTCTTTCTCGCAGCTCTTTGCTCCCTGAAACCCTCAGATTCAAACAGCAAAAGAACAAAAATTTGGGTAGAGCTTAGCTAGTGGGTTTTTTCTGGTCTCTATCAGTTGCTGGTGGGGAGGTGGTGGAGTAATAAACCGCCACCATTTTCCCCGCTATCCCTTTTTCCGCGCAAAGCTTTCCCAACAATCAAGCTTTCTCTACTCAAAAAGATAAGGTGAAAAGATAGAAATATATATATATATATATATATATATATATATATACACAAACAAGATCGACAAAAAAAAAAAAAAGAACACTTGAAGAAGATGGTGTGAGATAGTCATTGCTCCTTTCTTCCTTTTACCATCATTCTTTCAAGAACCCTTTTTTTTATCATCTTGAGTTCCTTTCCTTGGGATCTGATCATTCATTGTGGACAACTAACCGCACGAGACAAAAAAGTTTTGAACTTTGGGGAATTCATCGGTTCAATTCCCGAGGAAACCACTGTGGTCTTCCGACATTCTTTCTTTGCTTTTTCCTTTCTTTGTTTTTGGTCTGCTTCAGTCAGCAGGCAGTGGGAGCTGATCAAAAGTTAGAAGACAGTGACAAGAAATTAAAACCAAGTTTGGAATTTTTGAACAAAGATCGATCCGTACGATTCAAGAAATTACACTAATTTCTAGCTACTTTAGACGGTTGTCCAATCCGAGGTTGTCTTCCTATCCATTCTATTCTATTCTATCTACTTCTTCTTCTTCTTCTTCTTCTCCTTCTTTAATTTTGTTCTTGATATCACAATTGTTTTTCTGATAATTTTTATTTTTAATTTTGAGCAAATTAAAAGGATATTAACGAACTAACATGCTTTTACGTGTATGTATACATGGGATAAGCTTGATTGCTCATTATTCCTATCACTTTTTTTTTTTTTATAAGTGGAGGCTTGTTTTCATTTTACAAAGTTTCATGCCTCAAGCAAAAGCAAACTCGAGTAGCTCAACTCAACTTGCATATAGTCTTTTAGAGGTTCCAAAGCTTCGATCTTCAACAATGGCAATACAATAATTATATATATTATTCATTTTGCATATGTTATAATAAATTGTAATGTTATGCCTAGAAGAAAAGAATTATACATATATATATTATTCAAAAATATACCAATTAATTTGGGATCCAGAGATCTTTTGGCTTAATTTCAAGCTTCTCCAATAATTAATTAATTTCTTTCCCCAGATTCATTTGTCCATCTGTTTAATCTGGACTTCACTGAATTGCATTATATATATATATACTGATTAAGGTTTGAAGATCTTTTTCTAAATTAATTAATTAATTAATGCAGGTGGTCGGTCGGTCTTCTTTTGAAGGAAGAAATTAATTAAGGACATGAATACATTTTCACATGTTCCTCCCGGTTTTAGGTTTCATCCCACGGATGAAGAATTAGTTGATTATTATCTGAGGAAGAAGATTGCTTCAAAAAGAATCGATCTTGATGTAATTAAAGACGTGGATCTTTACAAAATTGAACCATGGGATCTTCAAGGTATACATACATATTTATATATATATATATATAGCATGATCAGATCAGACGTTTGTTTATGTACTAAATTCTTGTTCGTTAAATTTGTTTTTTGGAACAGAACTTTGCAAGATAAGTAACGATGAGCAGAACGAGTGGTATTTCTTTAGTCACAAAGATAAGAAGTATCCAACAGGAACTCGAACAAATAGAGCTACAAAAGCAGGATTCTGGAAAGCCACTGGAAGAGACAAAGCTATTTACTCTAAGCATAGTTTAATTGGGATGAGAAAGACCTTAGTATTTTATAAAGGTCGAGCCCCAAATGGACAGAAATCTGATTGGATCATGCATGAGTATAGACTTGAAACAAACGAGAATGGCACTCCTCAGGCAAGCCTAGCTACCCCCTCTTATTATTAATATTTCTCTCTCACACACACACACACACACATATATATATATATATACATATACACTATATTTTTCCCAAACAAACCCTAGCTATATATATAAATGTTCCTAGCAATTTTGAGGGTTTTCTTTTTTACTCAAAATTTTGATGTTTTATAATTATAAATGAAGCAGTTACTATTATTTCGACGATTGTGTTTATGTTGGTTGTTTTCGATAATATTTTAAAACAAGATTTTTTTGTTAATTAAAGAGTATATATGTATGTATATGAATGCAGGAAGAAGGATGGGTAGTGTGTAGGGTGTTCAAGAAGAGGATAGCAACTATAAGGAAAGAAGGAGAACATGATCAATTATGTTGGTACGATGATCATCAGGTTTCCTTCATGCCAGATTTTGATTCTCCTAGGAGAATACCTCAACAGTACGGTACTAATACTGCATACAATAATCATCAGTACTGCAAACAAGAGCTTCATGAATTAATGCACTACAACAACAACAATAATAATATGTCTCATCATCATCAAGATCCATTTCTTCAGCTTCCTCAGCTTGAAAGTCCAAAAGTTCCCTACGGATTTGTGGACAGGATTAGCACACAATTACTTGCTCCATCTCCAACATTAAGTACTAATCATCAAATCATGATCAATTCTTCTTCGACTATGTATGATCATCAGCAAGGAGATGGAGTTGATGATCAAGTGACGACTGATTGGCGGGTGCTTGACAAATTTGTTGCTTCTCAGCTTAGCCATGAAGATGCCAGTAGAAAGCAGCAGGTGGAGGGAACTTACTCGGATGGACCTTCATCACTACAGTTGACTGAACAAGTCAACTTACTAGTCAACGAACACAACATGAGACAAGAAGTGATGTGCAGTTCATCATCGGAACTTGGAAATAATTCAATGTCAACGCCAACTTCTGAAATTGATCTCTGGAAGTAAGAATATTGAACACTTGAATTTTTAATAAATTAACTACCATCATCATCATCATCATCACATTATTATACATACTAATTAATGTTAGGAAATATAACCACAGTTATTAATATTGTACATAATAAAAGAAAACGCTACGTAGCTAGTAGCCCTTTGTTGCTGCTGGTACGCTTTGTTAGTGTTGTATACATGAGTTTCTACATTTCCAAGGGAAAAAATGCGCACCCTACTAATATTATATATATATATATATTTGTGCTTGGTTTGTATAAACCAAAGTGCTGGTCATGACACATGAACTGTTGCATGTATTATTCCTACCGCAGTTCCAAGTCATGAACAAGTATATATATATATATATAATATATATATATTATATTATATATTATATATATATATATTTGGATGAATATGAAAGTTGACTTTTATTAATGTTCCATCTTTTGTGCTCTTTAATTTGTTTGGAGTTTAGAGTTAATGCCAAAGTTCATAAGAAAAGGGGGGGAAAAGAGAAGCAAAAATGCCAAATTGATCATGAGTTTCTAATTAATTTATGGTAAAATTGAATGAGATTATTTAAGAAAAAAAAAAGAAGGGGTGTTTTTCTATACAAATAATGAAAATAATAATATGTTATATATTGAAAAATAAAAAAGGAGCATTAATTCTCACCTGGTCTTATCCTGATCAGTATGTTGTATGTTTATGGGTAGTTCATGCATGCCTTGGAAGAGGAACCATTCTCACCTACGGCTATGTATATATAATTAGCTAAATATTAATGCTACTTTTGGTTATTATGCTATTAAATTTTTAAAAATGAAAACTAAGGAACGTTCTTGAAGATGCTAGACTAACTAGAAGATGCATGTTTTCATGAATCCTCCTCAGAAGAGAAACAAGCCCAGACTAAAAACTATATATATCCTACCCGTAAAGACTCTTTTCTTTATTGGAATATCAATTTAAGTCCCTCATTTAAAAATAATACTAAAATTATCTAGTATATAAGAATTTTACTTACTTCCATTAAGTATAAAATCTTTTTTTTGTAAAGGTATCAAAAAATAAAACCACCAGCAATTAGACCAGGAGGATATCCTACTTTCTGTAGGAGTTAGGCCGTGACAAAGTAGGGTAACATGAGAAAACAGTATTCGGCTTGCTAATAGAATCTGCTGACAAGCTGGACAACCCGGTGCAGGCAGGCAGGCATGTGCATGCATGGACTACTCCTGCTGAGGCACAGGAAATTGCCGCCAAATTAAGATTGAATGAATCGCCAGAAGAGAAGGAGAATATATATATATATATAGTTGTCAAGTACCAGCTGAAAGAAACGAGTGGAGAAACTGAGAAGGTAGCAGCAGCTGCTTAATTTATATGTTATAAGAATGACGGTGGGGTGGTGGTGGCGGGCATGTTTTTGGTTCAAGAGGTGGTGTTTTGAATGTCTGGAATATTCAGAGAAGAAAGGAAGGGTAATATATATATATAGATATTCAAAAATGTCAGCGCAGAGCTTTAATTAATATACACACACAAAAAAAGAAGAAGAGAGAGATTGAAGGCTTGCATATATATAATTATGCAATGAAAATGAGAAACAAGAATTATTTTTAGTATTAATGATGAACTTTACTTGGGTTGAATTCAAAGCCACAAAGTCCCTTTCAAGCAATGACATGTTATATATGTATATATATATATGCAATTTCACATCAGACACAATAATTCATCAGCGTGCTCTCATGGCTTCATTATTCTCCCCCCTCTCTCTCTTAAACTGATCACACATAGAGAAAAATGCAGACTGCCTTATATATATATATATATATATATATATATATATATATATATACAAACAATGACTGAATTACATTTGATTTTGAACAAATTTCATTAGGAGGGCTGACTTATAACTAGGGTTCTTTCCTCTACACAATTCAGAAGATTCTTGAAAAATATATATATTGTCTTTGGAGTTTTCCATTGGAAGATGGAGAAATGGATGAGTCTAAGTGAATTCTGCAAATTCAGCCATGCGCATTGATGCTTTTGCATGTGTAAATGTAATGGGATATATTATTATTAGGGTTATTAATAAACATATTGACTGCAAGCCAAGCAATGGGATGTAATTAACTTGATATACTAATAGGGAGACTACCATGTGAGACTGCATCATTTGCATTTCTCCTTTTTCACTCCACTGATTGCTCAATTAATCTCTCCTTTTACTTATACAATATATATATACATACATACATGAATTAATTTATACATGATGTATACATATACATTGAATCATCACTTCCTACCTTTTTTTATTAGCGTTTCATCAATCTTTTTTACTCATGGAAGAAAATGGTATATATATATATATACACTAAATTGTGGAAGGAATTGTATCTTTCTCTGAATTGGATATAAGAAATGATAATTCATTAGAGATAAAATAAAAAAGGGAAAGCAAATTTTTTGATATAGGAAAAATTGTTGATGAGGTTTGTCCACAAAATAGACAACAATTTCCTTGTTGGGTCCCTTTTCTTTCTTTACAGATGCAATATTTTCTTCTTTTTTTTTTTCCCCACTTGAGACGCTAATAATAAGTGAAGACAAAGAAAAATTCGATTGATTTCTTTCATCATTGGAACTTTACTTGTGAATTGAGGTACCCTTGAGCTATAGCACACTTGTCATTGTGCCCATGAATATTCTCTAACCAAAATTACAGAATTCCTTATGCAAATTTATTAATTTCTTGATGATTCAAGAAATTAATAAATATTACGGACAAGACAACATAGAAATAACAGAACATGACCAGTTTTTTCAGCTAACATGAGAATTCAGGTATTTCAAAACTGTCTGCACAGAAAATATACATATTCACATGATGTGGGATAAGTCAAATATATTAGAGTGCAGGCATAATGATTGCTTCCTAAGATGTTCCCCATGCTACAATTGATGTTCACAAAATTTTTAACTGGCTCCAAAGGGTTTGGACCACTTTTCTGCTCATCTATCTATCTATATATATATATATATATGTAAGTATATAATGTTTTGCACACCATCGAAAGTTACAGAAAATAACTGATAAAACATATATTACAATACAATATATTCTAATGAAACTAATCAACAACACTTTTACACAATATATACTGTCATGACTCGAATCTATAAATCTGTATAAACTTGACAACATTCATTATTAATTATTTGACACTGTTATTATTATTTGATTCTTGATACTAAAACAAGAAGCATAGGATGGATAAAGAATGAGTTTTTATTGGACATAGTTCTAAAATGAGTGGGAAATATCTGTGCAGAGAGATGCCATGAAGCAAAATCATGAGTACAAAATAGCTTTATGTTTGATGAATTAATTTAATTTGCTTCGCAAAGGCCAGTGTCTGAATCACAGTATCCATCCCGATCAAGTAGTTTCTGGGGCGGTGAACTTAGCAGAGGTGAAGATGGCGAACCATACGCATTTCTTCTACTATTTCCACACCCTAAACTTTTTCTGGTGCTAACTCCCGTTGTAGGGTTCGTTCCACTAGCATATTTGCAAAGAGCCTTCGATTTTCACAACACAAAGAAATTATAATTTACGTGTCCAATTTCAATTTCAAGATTTGTTGGAGAAGAAGAAGATTCAAAACTACTAACAACAGGTATCAAGAATTACCTGTTTTTGTAGTAAATCTATGACTGCATCACTAAAATCAGCACCTTCAATAACAGCACCTCCAAGATCACTGCGAGTTAGAACTGATCTAACTAATATAGCATTTGTTAGATTAGCTTCATTAAGCACCTGTAAACAAGAACAGAACACATCCATTTTTATATCTCTGTATAATATATATATATATATATATTATATATATATATATATATATATATATATTCAAGCTTCCAATTCAAATAAATAAGCTATTTTATTTATTTCTGGACTTACCATGCGATCCATCAATGTATCACTCAAATCTGCCCCTGTTCAAACAAACACAATAAATTAACAGATTGGAAATGTCCATTTATCAAATCAAATATTTTTGAAAATTGTAATTTTTAGGAAAAGAAATTTGCTTGAATCATAAACCCTCTTTAATATATGGGAATTTTGGGTGATCTCTTCTAATATTTTTACAAAATAATAATAAATGAAAATTAAAAATTAAATGTCAGTATTTATTAAATAAATTTTTTTATATTGTGATACTGTTCCCATATATGGGCTTTTTAGTGACAGTTATTTTTGTAAAAATTTATATTTCGTTTCTAAGGACAGGATTAAGGGAGGTTTTTCCCTTTTAACCGGAGATCGGGGACAATCGACGATTTAGGTATTGATTTATTGATTTCTTAATAAGAGTGAATTCCTTGTGAACAGAGGTTAGATTCTACTGCTGTTTCTGCTAGATTTTTGTTGTCCTATATTGTTTTTATATTTTTTCATGTTTTTAAGGGCTTTTTCCTTTTTTTTCCATTTCCCTCTGTTTGCTTAACGGAGTTTCTTCGATTTCTTCCCTTTAATTTGATGGTAAAATCATTATAATTTTATTATATGAATGAATTGGGCTTTGGATGTGAATATAGAGAATTTACTTAGTGGGGAGTAGATTCCAGGGTTTGAGATGAAAGATAGAAATTGTATTAACTAATGAAGAATTTGTTCCATTACGGATCGGATGACAGTAGTGATCGGGGTAGAAGATGGAGGTTATCCTGAATTGGGGAATAAGAAGCTTAGTGGATTAGTAATGGACTCAAAGTCTTTCCCTAAAAGACGTAGGGTCTCTAGTGTTCGTGATTTCCCTGATGCTTTCAAACAATGTCATGGAGAAAAAGGTTAAGAAGAGATACAAATAGTTTCTAATGAATTTCGGTTGGTATCCTAAAAGATAGGATTTATTACCCTATATTGATTATGAGTAATTAAGAACTTAGTCTTACTAGTATCTATCGTGTAGCTAGTTCTTGAAAAGTATCTACGATTTTAAATTATAAATATCGTACTTAATCAATCAGAAATTAAGGCAGAGTACTAGTTCTTGGAAAGTATTTACCCCTTAATCCTAACAATCATCTCATTTATCAATTAGTCAATCGATTATCAATATCTTTGAGAGTGGTTTTGTATCACAACAACACATAACAAGCAAATAGCATTCAAGAGTAGACATGCATTCATCAAATAAGCTGAGTTATTACAACTTGTTTGACCGTATCTTCGAACATTTTAGATATATCATTATCTCTAAGGCAATTATGAAATGTAACCATATGTTTACCATATCTGAGTTACCTGATGTATTCACCCTACTGTGGGATGATCTTTGTCATCTGTCGGATTAAAGTATCATGAACGATCCCCTATGTCACTTCGGTATCATGCCACTTAACCCTAAGATTGGCATAGCGTACAAACTCAACTTTATTAGGGTACTCTAACAAACATGGTGATCTGTTTTGTTATTTCTTCTTAATCTGGAAGATCTTTTACAGTCTCTTAAACTAAACCGGTTATGATTCATACTTTAGTTAGGAGTTGTCTTTAACCCTAGTTTAATTTAAAAGGACACGACAGTTCAACATTCATAATGATAATTCTAGCTCTATGATCTTTCTAGGAAAATAGATAGCATCTCAAATTGTAAAACATGTATGATATATGAATTCAGTAACAAATATTTATCCAGATAAAACAAATCATAAACATATAGAAACTCGTCTAGGGGACCTAATATCATAAAGTAGTCACCACTTTATGTAGTTCATCCAACGTTGCAGCTTCTATATATCTCTGATTGCTCGATCCTACTCTGCTCAGCAAAGCCTTCGGAGAACACTTCTTAGACCTAGTAGCAATTGCTTTATCTTACATCCCGAGCTTAAGCAGTTCTCTTCTTAGACACGCACTCTATCTCTCTCTTAGGATCTCTTAACGAAATCTCGGTATTCTGTGATACTGAAAATTAAATACTAATCTAATCAAATTCTCAAATACTGAGATAAATACTCAGAGATAAGAGAAAACAATACACTCGAAGTTGCTAAATGACTTGTATTGAGTATTGAGGGATATCTCTAACCTTCCAACCCCCGGGGTATTTATAGAGGTGAAAAAGAAGAGATTTTACAAGAGAAATTGATGTGGGACAAAGTTTTTTTTGCTCGGGACGCCTGTCTCGAGGTTGGGATGCCGGTCTCGAAGTCTTGGTCGGGTTAGGACGCCCGTCTTGGCTTGGGGACGTCCGCACCGAGCTCAGAACTTTCGAAAATTGTATTTTTGCCTCGATATTTACTATTTTCATGCAATTTACTCCTGAAACTTCTAAAATCACAAATTATGTAAAAAGATGTCAATTTCAATCAATTAAGATTGATTTGGCTCCAATTATGCCCTAATTTGTGTCTAAAAACATGCTAAAAATATAATATAATTTGTGCATATCAATGCTAAAAGATAGGATTTATTACCCTATATTGATTATGAGTAATTAAGGACTTAGTCTTACTAACTATCACTTTAGCATTTAATTGTTTAGCATTTAATTGTTATCACTTAATCAATCATAACCTAATACATAGTACCTATGGTGTAGCTAGTTCTTGGAAAGAATCTACAATTTTAAATTATAAATATCGTACTCATAAGGAACTGGTAACGACTTAGTAACATCTTATTATTCAATTAGTCAATTGATTATCAATATCTTAGAGATTGATTGGTGATCCCAACCACACATAACAAGCACTTATCAAGCATACAAGAGTTATCCTTTAGACATGTATTCTGATGTATATTTACTGTTTCTCAAGACATGTATTCTGATGTATATTTACTGTTTCTACAAATTGGTTGACCTATCTTCGAATATTTTAAATATATCTTGGTCTGAAATGCAATTATGTACTGTATCTGCATGTGTACCACATCTGAGTTACCTTATGAATTCATCCTACCTTAATGATAACTCTTCTCACGTTTCGTGGGTTAAAGTACCCATGAAAATCTGTCACTCAAGAAATCATACAACTCACCCTAATGCCGGCATAGCTCCCAAACTCAGCCTCATTAGGCTACTTTAACCAACATGGTGATCTGTAAGTTATTTTACCCAATATGACAGACCTTAATATATTATATCCTCACTTAAGGCCCATTAAACTAAACAGGTTATGATTTAGACCATGGTTAAGAATTGTCTATAACCGTTCATTTAGTTTAAAAGAGCAAACAAATTATCAGGCATAATGTTAATATAGCAATCATAACCGTTCATTTAGTTTAAAAGAGCAAAAAGATTATCAGGCATAATGTTAATATAGCAATCATAATTCAGTATTCAAATAAATGTGACGAACAAAACACAAAGATATACAAAGAGGATTTAGGAGACCACCACCATAAAGTATTCACCCTTTTTCAGGTCCGCATGCTTTGCCAATACTTGTATACTTTGGGTTGCTCGACCTGACTCTGATCGGCAGAACCTTCGGAGAGCGCTTCCTTGGCCTAGTAGCAATTGTTTTACCTTACATTCTGTGGGCTTAAACAATGCTCTGTTGACTAACTATTCGCTCACCTAATGCTCTCTTAGGATCTCCTAACGAAATCTCGGGTATTCTATGGATACCGAAGATGAACACTATCTAATCGAACCGAAGACGAACACTATCTAATCAAATTCCCAGAATCTGAGATAAACACTCAGAAAACATAGAGAACGAGACACTCTATGTTGCTAGTTGGCTTGTGTTGAGTGCTGAGGGATATCTCTAACCTTCAACCCTTAGGGTATTTATAGGAGTAAAAAGGAAGAGATTTTACAAGAGAATTCGATGTGGGACAAAGTATTTCTGCTCGGGACACTCGTCTCAAGGTTGGGGCGCCTGTCCTAAGCTCTTGACTGGGTCAGGACGCCTACCCCGAGCCCTTGACTCGGTCAGGGCAGGCGTTCTGGCTCCGGGACGCCTGCCCCGAGCTCAGAATTTCTGAAAATTGCATTTTTACCCTGATATTTGTTATTTTCATGCAATTTAGTCCTGAAACTTCCAAAATCACAAATTATGCAAAAAGATTTCAATTTCAATCAATTTAGTTTCAATTATGCCATAATTTGTACCAAAAATCGTGCTAAAAATGTGATATAATTTGTGCATATCAGTTTCTTCTGAGAAATCTGGTGTTTCAAATTTCAATAATGGCATAGAACCTACTGATGCTGATTCTATGAGTTTGAGAAACTCTGGTAATCTGAAAGGCACTTCAAATGTTGGTGAACAGTCAAGCTATCAATGACGCTGATTTAATGACTCTAAGAAATAATGGAGAACCGATGGCTGATAATGTTTTGAATCGTGAGGATCTGAGCCTAACTGGACTAGGGATGGACTATCCTCCCGGTGAGGAGAAAGTTCTAAAGTCAGCAAAAGTATTCTCTCTTATACCTTACATCCTAAGCTTAAACAATGCCTTGTTGACTACTCACCTAATGCTCTCTTAGGATTTCCTAAATTGTTATACCTTACATCTTAGGCTTAAGCAATGCCCCGTTGACTTCACCTAATGCTCTCTTAGGATCTCCTAAATTGTTATACCTTACATCCCGGGCTTAAGCAATGCCTTATTGACTAACTATTTGCTCACCTAATGCTCTCTTAAGATCTCCTAACAAAATTTCGAGTATTCTATGAATACCGAAGACGAACACTATCTAATCGAATTTCCAGAATCTGAGATAAATACTCAGAAAACAGAGAAAACGAGACACTCTATGTTGCTATGACTTGTGTTGAGTGCTGAGGGATATCTCTAACCTTCCAACCCCTAGAGTATTTATAGGGGTAAAAAGGAAGAGATTTTGCAAGAGAATTCGATGTGGGACAAAGTATTTCTGCTCGCGACACCCGTCCCGAGGTTGGGACGCCCGTCCTGAGCTCTTGACTAGGTCAGGACGCCCGCCCCGAGCCCTTGACTCGATCAGGGCAGGCGTTCTGGCTCCAGGACACCTGCCCCGAGCTCAGAATTTCTGAAAATCGCATTTTTACCCTGATATTTTGTTGTTTTCATGCAATTTATTCCTAAAACTTCCAAAATCACAAATTATGCAAAAAGATGTCAATTTCAATCAATTAAGATCAATTTAGTTCCAATTATGCCGTAATTTGTGTCTAAAATTATGCTAAAAATGTAATATAATTTGTGCATATTAGTTTCTTCTGAGGAATCTGGTGTTTCAAATTTCAATAATGGCATAGAACCTACTGATGCTGATTCTATGAGTCTGAGAAACTCTGGTAATCTGAAAGGCACTTCAAATGTTGGTGAACAGTCAAGCTATCACTGACGCTGATTTAATCTCTAAGAAATAATGCAGAACCGATGGCTGATAATGTTTTGAATCGTGAGGATCTGAGCCTAACTGGATTAGGGATGGACTATCCTCCCGGTGAGGAGAAAGTTCTAAAGTCAGTAAAAGTATTCCTAGATTCAGGGGAAACAGTAGCATCAGTTACTCCGACAATAACAGATGCATCTGATTATGCAGCAAACGGATCCAAATTCAAAGATGACAGAAGAACTGATGAAGATGTTTATGCTCAATTAGAATTCTCAAAATCAGGCAGAGACAGGATGCAAGTTAGAGCTTGTTCACCCCTCAATCACAAGAACACTAGTATAAAAAAATGCAGAGTTGCAGCAGTTGGTGATTTTCCAGTTGCATTTGAACTGATGATAGAAAAAGAAGGAAGTTTATGTGATTTTCCCTTATAGAAGGTACCCGTCATTCCTAAACCTAAAGTATCACTTGAGCAAGAAGGTTGTAAGATCCCCCACTGATGGTACCTTCAAGATGTGGTTGTGGTTTAAAGAAATCCTGAGGTTCTTTTTCTAAGAAGAGGAAGAAGCAATTAGGAAGAAAGAAAATGGTATGAATATGGGGAAGAGGAAACCTTATTCATGTAAGTAAACTAAAGCAGACAAACATCATAATACCAAAATCAATTCCAACTGATTAATGCAAAATGCTTGAGTTTTAATATGTTTTGTTTCTTGTTATTAATTCAGGAGGTGGGAATATTTTGTACCTGTGAAATTGGCCTTGTATGCTACTGCTTTCTCAAGGTATGCACCATTGAAAGTTGAACCACTGAAATCTGATTCCCTCATGTCAGCAGCAGTGAAATTTGCCCTTCTGCATCAGTCATTTCAGTTTTTAATTGATGTTTTGTGTGTGCAGCTGAACTGAACACAATCAATTAAGAAATGTGAAACTAATTAAAACTTTCCTTGAATCAGATAACAAGTTACCTGAAATTCTCATTCATATGAACTGCTTTTCTGCAGCAGCAAGGAACCCAGACTTGAGATCATCATTTACTTATCAGACAAGGTGGAACCCAGAAAAAAGAAAATAAGAAGGGAAACTTACTTGAGGTCTGCAGAGCCAAATTGAGCAGCTGAACCAATCCCAAATTCACCTCGAGTTTCTGCTTCATACTTATTTAACTCAGCTATGGCAGACATGTTGGTACTAAATGCAATAACAGCAGCAGCCAATGCAGTTGAAACGACAGTCTTCCATTTCTTTGGTTCTGAACCATCAATAATTATGATATTTATAACTCTCAAGGCTTAGGGGGAAAAATAAAATCTAAATCTAGAAATGGAAATGGAAATGGAAGAGGAAGACACAAAATACAGCTAACCTCTGGCATGATTATCTTGAGATCCTAGTTTACAGACGAGTGAGAAGGGCTTTGATGGAGATTGCTGAGCAGCTGGAGCTCTGTAATAGCTGGTAGAAGATGAAGATGAAGATATGTTAATTGATTTCAATGGGAGTAAGGAGGTGGAAGAAGAAGTCAGTGCCATTTCCTGTGAATTATTTCTGTCAGTGGATATCTTTTGGATAAAGAACTACATTGTAAAATACTGTAACACATTTAATTTTTTTTTTTCTTTTCCAGTTATTTCTGTTTTTGGTGTTTCCATGGCCACCACACACATTTAATTGTTTTTTTGGGTGGGTGTGAATTTTTTTTTTGTAGGGAATACTGATAATAGTAGGCCCAAAACAGAAGGCCCACGATCTGCGGCAATAAAAAAAGATGGGATCTGGTATTAGGTGCACGGTAGCTAGGTCTGTCCTCGCACCCAAAAGCATATACCTTTGACAGAAGACCACGGAAGTCAAACCGATTAATATTATTATTTTTTACCATTTCTTAGTTATAAATAAGAATACTAATTTAAAATTAATTTATTTTTCTAAATTTTTAGAAAAATTTAACGTTTCGTTTATCCAATATTACCAATGTAATAAAATAAAATAAAATAAAATAAAATAAAATAAAAGTATTGTTAAAATTACTGTTTTATTTATACATATTTCATACTACGTTGTACTTTCTGGCTGTGTGAATTCAGTTAATAGTTATTTATTTGTGTGAAGTAATTATAATTATTTTGATAATAACAAATTTAATATTCATAACTTTTTGTATATTTTTGTTAAAATTTATATATATAAAATGATAGGATTATTTTGATTTTATAGGTTTCGAAAAGACATTTGTATCTCATTTATTAGTTTGATTCGTAGATGATGCCTGTGATCAATCTTTTTTTTTTTTTTTCAATTGAAATTATCACTAAATTCAAATTGAATTTGAATTATATTCCCAAAATTAAAAGAAATTACTCTAAATTTTGAAATGACTATTGAATTCCGATCTTATATAACATTTACAACAAAAAAATTATAATAAATCTATTAATAGATTGCATAAAGTATCATCCTAAACATATTGCATATAACTTAGTCAGAAACAATAGAATCAAGAAATTTAAAGTCTTGTTTGATTTAAAACTAAAATTTTTAAAAATTATTATTATTATTTACCCAATTTTGTGGTGGTCATCTTTAATTAGTCATCTTTAATTAGGAGGACTGTAGAAAAACGGGATTCAGAAATCAAGGAGCTTTTTTCCTTTTCTTAACAGTAGTACTTTGACTAGAAGTACAAAATATGCATGCATGAGGGAGGACTCGAGCCTTGTGCTCTCTAGCCATAGAGACCACCTCTCTCTCTCTCTCTCTCTCTATATATATATATATATATATATGTATGTATGTATATATATATATATATATATATGTATGTATGTATATATTGTGTTTGTGTGTGTGTGTGAGTAGTGGTAGGAATAAATACATAGAGAAGCTATTACCAGTAAAAGGCCTATATTATATATATATATATATATATATATATATCTTTAATTTACTTTGTTGCATGCATGCAGCAGAGAAAATAAGAGCAGATTATGGATCAGTGCTGGCGCTGGCGCTGTTGCTGGTGCTGGTGACAGAAATTAGGTCAGAAATTCGCTGTATGAGATGATTCAGTTCAGCATCTCTGTGTCAGGTGGTGGTTTTAGCTAGCTCTACCCTTCTCTTCTCTTCTCTCTCTTTGTGGTGTGGGTGCCTTTTTCTTTGCATTTCATTGCCCCTGAAAGGTTCGATCATTATATATATATATATATATTCAACTTCCTTCCTTTCAATTCAAATTGTTCAGAAAAACAAACTCCAACAACCGACAATAATTTGGATTTTAGTCCTTTGTTTCACTATTTTTGGTACTATTTTGCCTAAGCAACCTGTACTTTTACTACATTCATTTCTAGTTAATTTGTCATCCATCCATACATATATATATATATGTTTCATGAAATATATTCTTCTTTTCATGGTTCATGGTTCTGCAATTTGTTTAACCATATATTTTTCCAAATTATTGTTTGATCTTTTATGACTCCATTAAAAAACAATTAAAAAAGTTTCTGGGGGGAATTAGAATTATTTGGGCCGATAAGCCCAAGACTAAGCCCACTACTAACTTTATGATGATATGTGTGCTGGAATTTGGTAAATTACATAATATTTGTATATGTCTTCAGTTTTTTTTACTTATCTCTTAAATTTTTAATTTCTTTTTATCACTAATTTGTCTGTTATTATCTTAGTTATAATTTCTTACCTCTTTCATTATTTTAGACTATTTAATATATATACACATAATACATGCTTTTTTTTCAAATAACAAAAAAAAAAGTCAGATAGGGAATCATCAGTACTTTCTCTCTTTTCAGAATATTTTCCTTTTTACCTTTTTTAAATAGCAAATTAGTTTCTTATCTGATTCCATTTGAATCATTGATTAACGAGCTCAAAATTGTTCAAGAACATGTAAAAAATCAGCCATATATATATATATATATATATCATTCTTATTACATCATAAATATTCTAAAACCTAACAAATGCCAGACAATTTCATGTCTCGTTTGTTTCTGTAAGAAACCAAAACACTTTTTTTCTTTTTCTTTTTCTTTTTTTTTTTCCCTTACGTATGGATTCACCTAGACAATGTTTACGGGTTGTATAAATCTTAGATGTCAGCACTCTACTGGTCTACATACGTTGTCTTCTGATTTCCAGAGGGCATGAAAATTGGCTATGGTGGAAAATTAACAAAAGTTGCCAATATGATAGGGTTCTGGATTGCACCAACCCTATCCAGATGCCCTTTTTATCATCCTCTTCTAGCTTTGTCCCTGCTCCTAAATAAACAATATACATACATAAACATATACATACATATATATATATATATATATACACACACACACTGGATAGATAAGTGAATTTCTTTCCTTATTTTTTGTAATTTGATTAATGTGGTACCATATAAATTTTCGATCAAATCAAATAACTAATTTTTCATTAGTTAAGTTAGGTAAAAGAAAAGTGGTCAAGTGTTAAATTTAGGTACAAATCATTCAGTGAGTTTTCTTTTTAAAAAAAAAGAAGAAGAAAAGAAATTGTACTATTTAAAAAATATATATATTCAACACACATTATTATAATCTCTAAAAATAATGACAAATTTACCTAAGACTTCTTTTTTCTTGTATAGGATTTTAGGGTCAACTAAAGTTATAATTTCTAAGTATACGGACCACATCCCATGCTCTGATGGTACCTACCAAATCCAATTGGCTTAATTGAAATGGAACTACACTTTTAATCATAACTAATAATAGAAATGGAGAATCATCTCCGTTCTTTTTTCTTTTATCCCCAGGTGTAATTCATTATGTTAGCAAGGATCAAGTTCTTTGAATAATCCTGAAATACAAGAAATTAATCAAAATATATATATGTATATATGATTAGGGTTTCTTGAAGTATATATTTTTTATTTTTTTTTAATGAATTGGTGGTTTCTTCTAGCAAAATCTTGAAAACAAGAAAAAGAAAGAAATCCCATCTAGGAATGTGTGGGGCGTGGAGTAAGATGGATACGGTGGGATTAGCAAAATATATAAGCCAAAAAAGAAATACTAGAATACATATTTAGAAAAAGACAAAGGTGGTAAAGTTGAATTGTTTTACTGACTCCAATTCGTACGTGAAATTGTGTAAGAAGAGAAGGAATGAGTAGTCAAATCATTTTGAGTAAATTTCTTTATATATATATATATATATTAATAATAATAAGAAAATGAGGAGTATGTGGGTGAGATATGTATGGATCTATACATCATGATAATGATGATGATGATGATGTTGATGATGATGACTGTAGTAACCCTAAAGAGGCGCAGTCGGAAACGGAGGGTGAAAACTGGTAGAGTTTGGATAATGGATGTTTGTCCAGAGGGTAACAAAAGGAAAAGAAAAAAGGTAAATATATATATATATATATATATATATATATATGTATGTATGTATGTATGTATGTATGTATATGGCATTTATATCTCTCAATGCAAAGTCGTCATAAGTTTGAAAATAACAGATGCATAAGTGAAAGCAATCCCACCCATGCAAACGTCCCTTTCTAGCTCCTCTCTCCCACATCTGCCGCTTGTGCTGTGCTGCTTCACTGTCTCCATCTCCCCCACACCCTCACACACATCGGGAATGCCAACCACACATGTTCTTTTCTCTTGTTAAATAATTACTGAATTATTTGCAATTCTATTCACATACATCCATACATACATACACACATACATTCATACATGCTTATGATGTCCACCATGGATGGATCATGCATGGTTGATGATTGATCATTACCATGGGGGTTTTGGTTTTGGCATCTATCTAATTACAGACACCATATATACATACTACATATATATATATATATATATCTCTAGCTCCACTGCACCAAATAGAGACACCTCTCTTCTGGCTTTCCCTTCTCTTTCTTGATTCTTTTTCCTCTAGCCATTTTGCTCCTTTCTATCTTTCTTTGATAAAACTAAGCAATCAAAGAAAAGGCAGATCCAAGGTGGAGGTTAATCTGTCAAATTCCATCCATCCATCCATCAATCAATCAATCAATCAATCCTCTTCTACTATACTATAGTAATATAGCCAATAAATTTCAAAAGAGAGCGGGGAATAAAAAACCATGTCCTCCTCCTCTTCTTCTTCTTCTTCTTCTTCTTCTTCTAATACTACTACTACTACTACTTTGTCATTGGACCACCTCACTCCTTCCGAGCAGCTCTGCTATGTCCATTGCAACATATGTGACACTGTCCTCGCGGTATCCCTTTTTTTCTTTTTTACTTCTTTTTGTTGGATCATAATTAGTGGTGGACACAATATAATCAACTAGGGTTTCTTTCTTTCCCTTCTAACAATATTATTTTCTCTTCTTAAATTATTAATAATTAATCAGGTGAGTGTTCCATGTACAAGTTTGTTCAAGACGGTCACGGTCCGATGTGGCCACTGCACCAACCTCCTGCCTGTAAACATGCGCGGGATGCTTCTGCCTTCTGCTAATCAGTTTCACTTTGGTCACAATTTCTTCTCTACTACTACTCCCCATAATTTCCTGGTACTTAAACTATATATACATTTATATATGATTCTTATAATTAAGTTGGATCTTTAAATGATCATGAAAGTAATATTATAATTATTTTTACAGGACCAAATTTCTAATCCGACCCCAAACTTTCTGATGAATTATCAGACTTCGGCCACCGACTTCAACCTACCTACCCAACCGGGATTCGATGACCTTCCAAGGGCACCTGCCCTCAACAGACGTGAGAACCCTTTTAAAACCCTCCATTTATTTATAGTTGTAGTTAGAAAGATTGCATTTTTATGGATGTTTGATATATATATTATTTTCTTTCCATCCCCAATTCCTCGTTCTTGAAACACTTAAACTTTAGCTAAAAGAAAACCCTCTTTGGGATCTTTCTTTTTTGGGGGGGTTTTTTTTTTTTTTTTTATGCAGAATACATGGATTTTGAGAATCCCTTTTGGATTTAAAGCAAACAAGAAATAAAGTTTGTATCTTTTTTCCCCCGAAAGAAAATAAATAAATAAACGAGTACACATAGTAAAAAGTGGAGGATTCTTATTCTTAAACAATTGTTATAAGACGAGAAAAGCGTAGAAAAAAGGGGATACTAACTAACTAATATTTCCCTGACTTTATAATATTCAGCTCCAGAGAAAAGACAGAGAATCCCCTCTGCATACAATCGATTCATCAAGTGAGTTTACAATTAACCCAAGATTACCCCTTTTTTCTCTTTCTTTCTCTAGATCTTCTTCTTTCCATGTTTTATATATATATTATAATCTGGGCTTTCTCTTTATACAGGGAAGAGATCCAGCGCATCAAAGCAGGAAATCCTGATATCAGCCACAGGGAGGCATTCAGTGCTGCTGCAAAGAATGTGAGACCTAAATTATTATTATTAATAATCCATGATGATAATGATTAGGGTTTCTTTTCTTTTCTTTTTTTTTCTTTTTCTCTTTGATTAATTCATTGACATTTTTTTAGCCAAACTAAATATAGTTAGCTAGCTAGCTATTTAGATGTTGTTTCGCCTAATAAGGGTGAGTTTTTTTGTATTTAGGGTTTTCTACACATGACATTATTAATTATGCTAAAACTTTTGTACCTGTGTTGTTCTTTTCTCTCACACAGTGGGCCCACTTTCCACACATTCAATTTGGTCTCATGCCTGATCAGAGTGTCAAGAAAACTAATGTGCGCCAACAGGTATATATATAATATAATATATATATATTATATATTATATATTATATGATTTTTGTATATATTTGATTTCTTTCTTTGGCATTGTAGGATGGAGAAGATGTTCTCATGAAGGACGGTTTTTTCAATACGGCTAACGTTGGCGTTTCACCTTACTGAGGAATCGAAGAAAGAAGAAGTAATAATAAGAAAAATGTAGTAATTAATTAAAGACCAATATTTCGATCTCGGACTGTCTCTCTCTCGTTACTTCGTTAATTAATTAATTAGGGTTCTTAGTTTATGAAGAAACTCGAGTCTAACTACAACAACCCTTTTCTTTTTTTTAATTTGCTTCGTAGTTTCTAGCTAATTAATCATCTGCCAATGCAAAGTGATCTGTTAAATATGTTATTGGCATATCCTATCCTGCTAGCTAGAATATATATATATATATATATATATATATATATGTATGTATGTATGTATGTGTGTGTGTGATATTATGTACTAGTATGGAGGAAGGAAGCTCATGAGTACTTCTGCGCTTTAATGGGTCTAAGAAAACTTTTGCTTTAATGACTTTGATCATGCACTCTTCTTTGTTTCATGATTATTTCAGGTTTCGTACTCTTTATCTTTTGTGTTAGCTAGATTTCAGTAACACCAATTTATAATATTATTGTGTGATTTATTTTATTTTTTTTGTTATTTTTAAGGTACAAATAATTTATATAAGTAAAGCAACTCACTAAGACAAATTTTAAACTTTAAATTATTCAATTCCAAATAGGAATTAAACTCGAGAACTACTACTACAATAATATAATATCATGTTATTCTTTAGAAATTAGTAACCTAAATGTTAGTATTCTCTGACCTAATTTTTCTTTGATACTTTCGTAACTTTATTAAATAGAATTAAATTATTACAAACTCTAAAACATAGATTATTAATAATTTGTTGGTCTAAATTGTTAAGAAAATATATTTTAGTTGATAGTAATTTCACTTATAACTTTTTTTACAAGTTCACAAAAATGTTTAATATATATATATATATATATAGAGAGAGAGAGAGAGAGAGAGATACAAATTGCAAATTCTTTTTCCAGCATATGAGGATCTACCTAGCTAGCTAATTGATTGTCAAAGGCCAGCCCACCTCCTACTTCTGCCATTAATTAAAGAAGCTCCAAGAATCCACTCCGCGATTGCTTTGCCGCAAAAACATAATAGCTATCATTTTTATTCACCTGAATCAGACAGGATTCTACACACACACACACACACACATATATATAAACAACCCCTTTCAACACGCACAAAAAAATGAAAAAATGAAAAAACAATTTGCTCGGAAAATACAATCATCATTTCCTGGTGAATGCATGCATGGTGGATTGTTAATTATAATAAACCCACATAAAATCTTTATATAAGGTTAAAAAAAAAATTCAAAAAGACTGCTGTGAAATTGTTTATTTTTTTTTAAGATAAAGAAAGGTAAAAAGAGTTTTCCTGCCCTAAGTTAAAGTACTACTACTTTAATTATGTATATCTTGTTTGTATATATATACTGAGAGAATCATAATAATTCCATTTGTTAATTATAATACAAATTACCGAACAAAGATACTGAGTTTGATCTGCTTTTTCCTCCCTTACCATGTAAAACTACGACAATCTCAGAACCATTCACAAATATTTCCACACAAAGTAAAGCATTATATATATATATATATATATATAGCAGAAACATATCTGGGGTCCTCCTCCTTAGTCATTACTTGCTGCCAAAAAAGTCAACCAAATAAAGAAAGACACCATACGAAGTGCAACTAATATTGAAACCACTACTCACTCATTCATACATTTACTTACAAGTGAGAAAGGATTCTTTTCTTAAAAAAAAAGCTGCAAAAAAATATGCAAAACAATGCATATAATATATATATATATATATATTATATATATATATATGGATAGGAAAAATTTCTCTGAATTTGTATGTTGTTGATCAATTTAGATTGAGTACCTGCAAAGAGAAATCACACAACGGTGGGTTACCGAAGATGACCCTCCGATGATTTTGTTAGAAGAGTAATTTGAAAAGATATAAATAAACGATATTGAGAATGTAAGGCTTTTGGGAGAAGAAGTGAGAAAAAACCCCTCTCCTCCCTTTCTTCTTTCTACTTATAATGAAAAACTTACCTCTTTTACCTTATCACGGTAAATATATTTTTACCCTTGATTAATGAGTCATTTGGACACTTGTCAGTTGCATGCCTTAATTAACTGGCACATACACACCATTAAGGGACAATAATCCCGGTTGATCTTAGAATTTGACACTCGTTATTCTGATTAATCATCTTTCTTGGGATGTTCAAGATCCTTCAAGAAAGTAAAGGATGTACGGTACTTCGTCATTCTACAACTTCGGTGTGTATAACCATGACAGTATATGTTCATGATTATTTCCTTAGTATCTTCGATCGGAGTGTTCTGCCTTAGATCGAAGTGTAGCGTAACTTTGCAATTGTTTATACTCCGCTTGTTATTTGATGACGTGGCGAGCTGTCAGATCTTATATCCTTTCAGTGCCCCCAGATTGAGAAAATAAATTTAATTATCTCAATCTGTAAATTCATCATTTGAAATATCAAGTTTTGTTGTTGAAGTATGAGAAGTTAGAGAGGAGTTTGAGGGTTTTGGGAAATTTTTCAAAGAGTTCGGGATAACAGCTGTCACCCATAAATGAAGAGAGAGATGAAAAACTATTTCATTACTGTGTTGGGATAATCGAGGCGTTGATGTCGTTGAAGGAGGTGAAATTTGGGGACATGAACTGACAGATTGGATCGTTGGTGTGATTCGGTATCCCAAAAATTTTACTTTTGACCAAACTTCTCCAACACACCTCTTCGTTTATTATTATTATAATAATAAAATAGATAATAAATAAGTAAATAATATTAGGAAAATTTTGAAAAATACCTCATTTTTCGTCTATAAATACGTGAAGTTTCCCTTTCCTCTCTTTTACGAAAAATTCCAAAGCATTTGCATTTTGTTCCTACATTCGTTCCAGAAAAATTTCATCCTTCAAGAATCTTCAAAGTTTCTGTTTCTCGCTAATACTGTTTCGACACTTAACCTTTTGTTTTGCCTTCAAGTTTGACTATTTTTAACAGAAATCTTCACCTTCATCACTTCATTTGCAGAAAAGGTATTGAAAAGAAATTTTGATTTTCGTTTTTTTTTACTTGAAGCAAGTGTTTTGTGTGTTTAAGTTTTGAGAAAGCAAGAAAAAGGGGTTCGTTAGAATTGTATTTGGTTATCAATTTGGGTTGAAGAAGATAGGATTTTCTGGGTTAAAGATTACTCTTCTCAAAAGGAAAAAAAGGGGAAGAAAAATGATTTATTTAAGAAGAAAGGGTATTTGTATATATTTAGGAGGAATCATAAAGGTGAAGTGTTTTTGGAAGGGTTTAGTATTTTAGGCGAAGTACGAAAACTTGAACTAATTTATTTTTAAAAACTCTTATTCTCAGGATGCAATGTCGAATACTGAGCATTCTGAGAGTTTAGCTCCTGAGGTTATTGAAGTGGAGTCTGATGATTCAACATCTACTTCGATTGAAAAGATGTTCGAGGAGGACCACGAAACCTCAAGTGAAGAAAGTGTAGGAAGTAAAAGGGAACAAAGAAAAACCTCGACAGTTACTGATAAAATATTTGTGGCTTCGGTTGCTCAAACTTCGGCAAGAGTTTCCTATGATAACTTAACAATTTCTGTAGCTATCCCTTTAGATCCCAAAACTCCTAAGACTATTTATGCCGGAGTTACGACTACTGGTTTCACTACTAGAGATATCCCAGACCCCACTAATTTAGATAGCGACGAGGATGATGACTCCGAGGACTTTGATAATGCCCCTAGAACCAAAAAACAATTGTCTGGTGACTTCGCTTTAAAAGGAAATCATGTAAGTTTGGAGTTGAGTGCCTTATCAATAGATATGAACATGTCTAGATTTAGGATGTTTCGCTTGCCTATCTGTCCCCTAATGACTGATTACTTTATACCAATTCCAGTTGATCATTTTCTTTGTGGTCTAAGTTTACCTTTGGACCCCGTGTTTTGTGATTTCTTGCACTCAATACGTTCCCAACCAGCTCATGTCCATCCTAATGGGATTAGATATTTCTTTTCACTTATAATTTTGTGTAGGCGGATAGGAGTTGAGATTTATGACCTTTTACTTCGCACTTTCTTTTCCATGCTTCACATGAATAACTTGACTTTTTCACTCCGT
The DNA here is from genome assembly GCA_027405835.1 of Asclepias syriaca. NCBI lineage: Eukaryota > Viridiplantae > Streptophyta > Magnoliopsida > Gentianales > Apocynaceae > Asclepias > Asclepias syriaca. The sequence goes on along the minus strand of CM049929.1, from coordinate 5,784,533 downwards.
CCTTGTAAAAACGTAGTTACTCTTTTTTAACCTGCCCCAAATAAAATTAGCTTTTGGAGGGAAAGATGGGTTTGTGTAGAGTCCAACTTAGGCTTTCCTTTTTATCCAAAACGCAAATCCCTTCCGCCTTTAAGCAAAGTATATAAGAGAACGAAGTACTCAGACTCGGATAAGAAATTCTTGGACTATATCCAAAGTGAATTAGGGGATAGCCCTAAAAATCAAACAAAAATATTTATACTAAAGACTTGTTAGATAACACAAGTAGGTATTTTTGCGGAATAGGGGGTTTGAGAGCCGATTCCCGTCGAAGAGAATTAGGGCTAGAGGACAATAACGAATACCCGATGTCGAGATTTCATCCAAATAGGGTATTCTCAAATGAATGTCCGGAGTGTAGTGATCCAAAAAGTTTTGTATGTCTCCCAAAGAAGGACAAAGGTTGATGTTTTTTTTTAAGTTTATGTGCTTCGACTTGTTCCTTCAATTTTGGCCACTGTTATTAACTTACCTTCTTCTTTATAGATATGTCTTTCAACTTTTCAAAACGTCGCAATGCTCTTTTGTGGGAGAGGGAGAAGGCGATCAGCAATATTACACCGAACCCTGCTCACGCGGTTGAGAAAGCATCTCGAACTGCAATGCCGACCTCTTCGGGAGATGCCATTGCTACTACTCTGTCTGCCGACACTTCAACAGAGGTTCACATTGCCCCATCTAACAAAAATTACAAGGGGAAAGGGGAAAAAGTTGTTTCCTCATGACCCAAGGGCAAACGAGCTCACGAAGGGGCCGAAGTGGAAGGTCAGAGGAAAAAGTCAACGCAAGGTCCTCGTCTGGCTACTATTGCAGAATCTGATGAGATGATGGCCTTGATCGTCCACACTCCGGAGTCAAGTAAGGCGCCAGGGGAATCTTCTCAAAGTCTTCCTGACTACCCCTGGACTAGAGAAGGCTTCAAACTGCCGGAGTCTAGGAAGGATCTTTTCAAGCTCTCCCAAGAAATCTAAAAGGTCACTTCGCCACTGACCAATTTAATGCTCTCCGATTCTAGGATTAGAAAATTTTTTGGTGGAGCAGTTTTGTCCCGAGGCATGGATTCTGACATATATGCCTATGCCCGGAGTCACTCCATTGGAGTTGAAGACACCATTGGTCAAATTGGTGCCCATCTCTCATAGGTAAACATTCTTTTGTGTATACACACAAAAACTTTCTTAGTAATATTTTTGAAGTCTTCTTTTGTTTTCTTTATCAGGCTCAAGCGTACATCACACATCTTGGTCGTATGGCCTCCTCCGTCAATACTTCGAAGACTATGCAAATTAGTCTTGAGAAAAAATGTGCACACTTGGAAAGCATACTGTCTTCGAAGTTGAAGGACTTAGACCTCTCTGAATCAAAGCTCAAATCTACAGAGGAACACTTAGCTTTGGTGATTGAACAAAAAGATAAGCAGTCCGACGAGCTTAATTCATACAAGAGAGCCAATGAAGACCTTAAAGCTCAACTTCATGAGCAAGATAAAAAATTGAAGGAGTTTGAGGCGAAGTATAGAACAGTTGCAGAGAAGATTCCGAAATTTTCATAAGTGTATTCCAGACAAGACTCGGATGGTTCATGTGGACCTGGGTACTTACCCTGATCCATGCTTCAGAAATGGGTGCGACTTCGTGCCATATACTAAAGACGAGATGAAAGAGATAATGGAGATGGATCAGAGTGAGGGAAGAATTTGGAGTCCGCCTTCGTTGACTTTGCCAAACTTAACCAATTTGGTTAAGGAAATTGGGAGGGCTCCAGATGTGGGGTATTCAATAGTTTCAAATGAGGTAAATCTTTCTGTGGAGAATCAGTTAACTAAAGTTGGCCAAACTTCGGCTGCTGCTCCCACAGAGGATGCTTAAAATGTAATGGATTGATTTTACTTCATTTGGAATACATGTATTTTGATTGTCTTCAAAAAAAATTTGTTATGTTTTTGGACTTCAATTAACTTATGAATACCAAAGAATGTTCAACTATAATTTAATGAGAACAAACTTTAAGTATTACTTCGAAGTGTAAAAACTTTTGAACTTCGATTAACTAATGAATACCAAAGAATGTTCAACTATAATTTAATGATAACAAACTTTAAGTATTACTTCGAAGTATAAAAACTTTTAAACAAATAATTTCAATCAAGTAAAATAACTTGAGAAATAAAACTAAATATCTTGTGTCATTTAACTATCAAGCATAAAAAACTTGAACTTTGACACCGAGCTTTGACTTCTATCATTTGAATATTTGGAATCATTTAATACTCATAATAAAAAAAACTTTAAACAATCCTCGAAGTATATATAAAAATTAAATTCATCAACTTGTGCCATTAATAATCAAGTATAAACACTTGAATTTGGACACCAAGTTTTGAGCTTAAAGTACAAAATATTTCAGATCATATATAATATTTTTTCAAATGATTTGAATGCCATGGATTTGGAAGTAAGACTCCTTCCTCATTAACCAAGCGATATGTACCTTTTTTAACTTCGCTTTGTATCTTGTATGGACCTTCCCAATTTGGAATTAATTTGTCTGCATTAAGCGCCCTAGTCGTACCTTCAATTTTTCGAAGTACCCAATCTCCAACGTGCAGAGGTCGAGGTGCAACTTTTTTATCATGGTACAATTTGGTTTTTCCTTTATAAGCTTCCATGCGAAGTCGTGCAACTTTGCATTTTTCATCCAAAAGATCAAGGTCGAAAATTCAATTTTGAATATTGTCATTGACGTCATATGTTACAACTCGATGTGTGGGAAGGGCGAGTTCGGATGGCACAACAGCTTCACTTCCATAAACCAGGGAGAAGGGGGTTTCCCCAGTTGGCCCCCTAGCCAAAGTTTGGACTGACCAGAGTGTGGAATGTAATTCGTCTGCACATTTCTTCGAGGTACCTTCAAGATTTTTCTTTAAAGCCCGGAGTACTAATTTGTTGGTCGCTTCTGCCTTACCATTGCCTTGAGGATGTGCCACCGATGACTTCCAATGTCTTATATGAAGTCGTTCACATTCTGCGGTGAACTTGTTGGAAAATTGTGTTCCATGGTCTGTCACTACTGCACGTGGCACTCCGAATCTGCATAGGATTGAGTCATGGAAAAAATTGAGGACATTCTCCTCAGTAGGGTTGGCCAATGGTTGTACTTCAATCCATTTGGAGAAGTAATCCACAACAACTACTAAGTACTCAAATCCACTTCGGGATTTTGGAAATCTTCCCATGAGATCCATTCCCCCCATATCAAATGGCCATGTGGTTGTTATTGGGGTTTGTTGTATTGATGGTAGACGTGGCACGTCACCGAAGACTTGGCATGTCCCACATTTTTTGACAAAGTTCAGAGAGTCTTGTCGAAGAGTTGGCCAATAATATCCTTGGTGAAGTATCCTTGCGGCCAATGCTCTTGTTCCTGGGTGGCCTCCACAAGTTCCTTCATGCACCTCTTCGAGAATCAGTTGCACCATATTTGGGGATATACATCGAAGTAAAGATTTGGTAAATGATCTTCGATACAAAACTCCTTCGTTCACTATATACCTCGCACTTTGTCTTCAGACTCTCTTCGCTTTGCTTTGATTTTCTGGGAGCACATCTTGTTCAATGTAATTTTTTATTTCATCAATCCAAGTATTTTCACTTGAAGCAATAACCATTGTTGAATTCTTATGGTCAATTGACGGGGAAATGTGGACTTCGATATTGATGAGGAGATTATTTGGAATATCTCCTGAAGCCACTTGAGAAAGTTAGTCCGCTTCTTTATTTTGTTGTCGATCTATTTTTTTCAACTGAAGATAATCGAAAGTATTTTTCAGTTGAAATGCTTTCTCCATATATCTCATCTGGTTGTCAGAGTTTACTGCATAGTCTTGATTCATTTGTCGAACAACCACTTGCGAGTCACTATAGGCAAGTATTGATTTTATCCCGGCTTCAATTGCCCAAAGTAAACCTTGAATAAGGGCTTCATATTCAGCTTGATTATTGGACACAAGATAATCAAGGCGAATACTTTTGCACTCCACTTGTTCTTCGCTGGGAGATTTGATGACTATTCCAACTTCTACACCTCGCAAGTTTACAGATCCATCAACAAACATAGTCCAATGTTCTGATAACTGTCGAGGTGGAGGTTCTTCATATAGAATAATAGCAAGCCTTTCGTCTTTTGAAAAAGAGGCTTCTACTTAAAAATCTGTCAAAGCTTGTGCTTTGATTGTTGTACGAGGTTTGAATTTAATGTCGTATCCACACAATTCAATTGACCATTTTAACATCCTTCTAGACTGGTCCATTTTGTGAAAATTTTGTTTAAGTGGTGAATTTGTGTATACCACAATTGTGTGGGCAGTGAAGTAAATTCGTAATTTTCGAGCAACAATAACCAAAGAATAAGCTAATTTTTCTATATTTGGGTACCTGGACTCAAGCCCGTCTAAAATTTTGCTTACATAATACACTAGGAGTTGTTTATGAGCAACCTCCCGAAGTAACACAGAAGCAACTGCTAAGTTACATGTCTATAAATATAAGTATAAAACTTCACCTATTTTCGATGAACTCAGCAGAAGAGGATTCTGGAGATAATGTTTCAAATCATTCCTCCTTGCACTCCGCATTCCATGTAAAGGTTCTTGCAACTTGCTTTAAAACTTTAAAAAATGGAAGATACCTTTCAATTGACTTCGAGATGAATCTTTCAAGTGCTGCAATACACTCATTCAGCCTTTGTACATCTTTTACACATCGAGGTTCTACCATCTTAATAAGTGCTTCAATTTTCTCCGGGTTAGCCTCGATTCCTCGCTCCGTCATCATAAAGCCAAGAAATTTCCCTGAGTGTACTCCGAATGTACCCTTATTTGGGTTTAATTTCAATTGTTACTTAGTCAAAGTATCAAAAGTTTCTTTCAAATCTTCCAAGTGGGATCTTCCTGTCGAAGTCTTGATTACCATATCATCAACATATACTTCGACATTTCTTCCAATCTGTTTTTCAAAAACTTTGTCTACCATCCTCTGGTACGTTGCTCCAACATTCTTTAACCCGAATGACATGACATTGTAGCAAAAAATCTTTCTTGTAGCCTGAAAAGAAGTGTGTCTTTGGTCTACTTCAATCATCTTTATCTGGTGATACCCTGAGAATACGTCCAAAAAACTGAGGGTTTTGTAATCAGAAGTTGCGTCCACCAAAGTACTTATTTTTTGGAGTGGATAACAATCTTTCGGGCAAGCCCTGTTCAAATCAGTGAAGTCTACACACATCCTTCATTTTCCATTGGCCTTTTTAACCATAACAACATTAGCTAACCAAGATGGGTAAGCTATTTCCCGAATAAACTTAGCTTGGAGAAGCTTTTCAACTTCTTTCTTTATTGCAATCTTCTTTTCATCTTTAAAACTTCGTAACTTCTGTTGTACTAGGGTGATAGTGGGATCGATATTCAATTTATGCTCTGCAACCTTTGAATCGATTTCCGGCATATCCGAAGTACACCACGCAAAATTATCTTTGCGTTGTATTAAAAACTCCTTTAATTGCTCTGTTTCATCTGTTGAAAGACTCCGCCCAATCTTGACTGTTTGTTCGGGGTATAATGGGTGAACTATGACCCCTTCATACTCCTGTGGTTGAGGACGGCTCATCTCTTCTTCAAGAATTAATGTCGGGGTCGAAGTCTCGCCTTTTTCATATACCATCGCAACTTGAGACGAAGTATCTTCTACTCCTGAGTTAGCTTTTTTATACTTGACTAAATAATCCAACATTCCCTTTGAATTACTTAACTCCATACCAATTCCTCTTAACCCGCTGATGTGGTACCGAAATCACCATGTCAAATGCTCCCTGAGCCGGTGTGCCCATTATAGCATTATAAACCGATTGTACGTTCACCACATAAAATTCTACTTCTTCAGTTCGACTCAATGATCCAACACCAAGGGTCACGTTTAGTACCATGATTCCTTTTATTGGTACTTTATAAGTTGTAAATCCTTCCAATTTCATCGAAGTGGGTCTTAGCATTTCCTCTCCTAACTCCATATCCCGAAAACATTGATAGTACAATATATTTGACGATGCTCCGGAGTCTATCAGAACTCGTCTTACCAAAAATTGTTGAAAATTTGGATGAGTCATCGATACATCCAAAATTACTGGGTTTAACTTCTTCCCACTGGTGGGTGCTAACTCTGCCTTCGTAAAGGAGATAACATCCTCTTTCTCCAAACTCTTAGGAGCAACATATGATTCCTTTAAAAGATGGATTTGTCGTTTCAGTTACGCCATTTATGGGGCTTCGTTAAGGATTACATCAATCATTTTCTCTTTCCCTTTCAATGACTGTTGCTCCCGTTGCGGTTCATCTTTCATGAACTCCGCCAATAAACCTTTCTTTTTCAAAGATTCAATAATCTTCTTCAACTGATAGCAGTACTCTGTATTATGGCCATAGTTTTGATGGAAATCACAATATCTACTTCGGTCCTCGTACTCCTTCAGTATGTGGGTTCAATGGGGGTGGATCTTTTACCGCATACTTTTCCTTCAAACCCGCAACCACATTTTCGATCAGTATGTTCAATCCAAATAGTTTTTCTATCTTTCGACTCCGATTCGTCCCGCCAGTATTGAAATTTGTTCTGGCATTTGGTTTGTTTCCCGGAGTAAAAGAATTTCCTTTATCAAACACTCCTTTTGGCGCGTCAAGACGTAAGTCGAATTTGGGCTTTTCACCCTTATTAATGTCGACTACATCTTTTGGCGTCGTTAACTTCCTGTCAGGTTGTTCAATGGCCAAAGCAACATGCTTCGCCGTCTTGAACATCTCTCCAATTGTTTGAGGGTGTTGGAGTCCAAACTCCGTTTTGAGTGCATGAGGTTTTAAACCTCCCTCGATTTCATCATAAATTCTTTTAAATCTTTCCAAATATTCCAAAAGGGGTTCATCATCATTTTGTTTAACATTTATTAAGTCTCTCCTTGTTTTTGGAAATTCGCCAGCAATACTAAATTTATCCAAAAACTTCTTTTCAAGTGTATACCAAGAGTCAATATTGTTGGCTTTCAAAGAAGTAAACCATGTTAAAGTTTTCTCAGTTAAAGTGCTGGGAAAGGCTTTACATAGCAGAGCTTCGTCACTTGAAACCAAGCCCATTGCTGATTTATATCTACAGATGTGCTCATGTGGCTTTGTTCTTCCGTTATATAAAACAAATTAAAGTAACTTCAAATTGGTATCTAGGAGAACATCTCTGATCTATTTTTCAAAAGGCCCCATTTCAAAGGCTTTTCGAATCATCTCTGCTCCTTTCTTTACTGATTTCTTCCGCGAAGTTCGCCTTGGTGTTGATTTAGGCAAAGACTTTGCGACTGACACTTGATATTCCGGTGTCGCTTTAGTCTTTGGCCCTTGAAGGTAGCTAGGTGATAATCTTGCATGTGGTCTTCTCATCGTACTTTGGAAATGCTGGCGTGATTCTCCGACCTCACTCCTTTGAGGTGCTCTTGAAGTTTCTCCCCTCATCTTATATGATGTTGGATTAACATTCATCATGTTTCGAGCATCTTTCTGGGATCTATGGGACAATATGGGTGGATTTCTCATTGCACTCTGGGCCATCTGTGAGTGCATCGGTTGTTGAGCAGGTGGTATTGCCTGGAAACTCATGGGAGGTAATGTCTCACCCATGTTAACTGCTTCTTGTTGTAGATGTATCCAATCATCCATCAACTTTTGACGCTTTTGTAATCTCTCAACCTCTAACTGCAAACGTTGAATCTCTTCAGAAGCTGGTGTTGCATGTGTTGATATCACGGGAACAGTTGGTTCTTGAGTTCTCTTTTCGTTCAAAAATTCTCTTAGATCAGATTTTGATTGTTGTGGCCTTGAAGCTGAGGCCGCCTTAGACATGGCTTTAGATGTTGATTGAAATGATCTGTGGTTACTCATTTTGGCTTTCACTATTTTCTCTGAATATTCGTGGTAAAAAAAATTCTTAATTTCGTTTTCCCGGTAACGGAACCAAACTGATCAGGAAAAATTTCTCTGAATTTGTATGTTGTTGAATTTGGATTGAGTACCTGCAAAGAGAAGTCACACAACGGTGGGTTACCGAAGATGACCCTCCAATAATTTTGTTAGAAGAGTGATTTAAAAAGATTTAAATAAAAGAAATTGAGAATGTAAGGTTTTTGGGAGAAGAAGTGAGAAAAAACCCCCTCTCCTCCCTTTCTTCTTTCTATTTATAATGAAAAACTTACCTCTTTTACCTTATCACGGTAAATATATTTTTACCTTTGATTATTGAGTCATCTAGACATCTCTCAATTGCATGCCTTAATTAACTGACACATACACACCGTTAAGGGACACTAATCCCGGTTGATCCTAGAATTTGACACCCGTTATCCTGATTAATCATCGTTCTTGGGATGTTCAAGATCCTTCAAGAAAGTGAAGGATGTACGGTACTTCGTCATTCTACAACTTTGGTATGTATATCCATGACAATATATGTTTATGATTATTTCCATAGTATCTTCGATCGGAGTGTTCTGCCTTAGATCGAAGTGTAGCGTAACTTTGCAATTGTTCATACTCCGATTGTTACTTGATAACGTGGCGAGCTATCGGATCTTATATCATTTTAATATATATATATATATATATATATATATATAAAGATACCATTTGTATATTAATGTTGAGCTTGTTTTAATGGAAGACAATAAAAAATGGTAGCAAGATTTAGTATTCTCTTTTTAAGATTTTTTAAAAAAAGTGAATTCAAGAGTCATAATTATGTACCCAAGTATATGTCATATCATGCTACTTTGGATGTTTAATATGAATATCCATTTTCCCAATAAATAAATAAATAAATAAATTATATATAATATATATATTATATATATATATATATATATATAGAGAGAGAGAGAGGAGAGCGAGAGAGAGAGAGAGAGATACCAAAATATTAATACTTGAGAAGGTAAATAAAAAGAGATGAAATTCCGGCACTGTCACGAAAATAAAAACAATGTAATGTACCATATCGAGACAAGCTTTATTCCACAAACCCAGTGGTTAATGTGGGCCACACCTGGCCGTATAAGTTAGGAAAGCCCAAAACTTTTTTGTATCCAATTTACTTAGGTTTCCATTTTTTTTAATTTTAGGTTTTTTTATATTTATTTTTGAGACAAACCTCTATAATATCTAACTCATGTTATACATTCTTGACATTAAAGTTATTATTATTAAAACTTAGAGATATTTTTTTGTCTCTAAACGTGTTTTGAATTGATGATCTCAAAAAAAATTAAAAAGTAAGACGTTATTATTAATTATGCATTGTATTAAATGAAATGATGAAAAAGGAAAATGATTTATACAATGAAGGTAAGAAAATATGTATAAGCAGAGAGAAAATGGAGATGGTTTTATATACGGAGCATAGGTGGGGAATCTTTCCAAGATTGGATGGATAACAAAATATTACGTGAAACTAATAAGTACAATCCATGCTTTTTTCCTCTCACTTTTCGTTCAAACCAAATGAAGGTAGGGTTTTTCCATCGGTCCATGATAATCGTGGTTCAATATATATATATATACAAAACATTATAAGGACATTCTTAGACCTTTTTGTCCAAACCCTTGTATAATTCCGTGTAAACATTTTAGTATAATAAAAAAGTTGCAGATTTTGAAATTAAAGTATCTAGTCAATTAGAATAAAAATTCATGGAACATATGAACATCTCTTAAAGATATTTCACTTAAAATTTATTGAAAATATTTATTGTTATAAAGAAAAATATGTATATATATATATATACATACATGTATTTGGATAATACATGACTTTTTAGTCATGATATAAAAGTTATATCTTTTAGCTGTTCATATCAAGAAGTTAAACCTATATATATATATGTATGGGGATGAATGTGTAAGCCAATGGTATATATAGTCATGAACTGAATCTAATGTATGGGTATGGGCCAAGTATGGGTTGTACTAGCAAGAAATTCTTCGTTTTATTTCGGCTAATAAGTACTCAATACTTCTTGTATTTAATGACCAATAAAGCTATATATATATATATATATATAACTCATTCACTTTAACGCAATAAATATATGTATAATATAATATATATTATTATTTAAATACTATAATAAAATCATAAATTTGACAACAGTTTTGGCTGCTTTAGTGGTAATGGATATGGTAGTAACATACTACTACTACTATTTCAGAAAGTTAGTGGTGCATGAGGTGTTCCCTAATCTATCAGAAACTTTGTTTCTAAAAGCCAGACAGGCAAGCTTGCCACAACCAATGGTTTCCTACACGGCTTCTTTTTTTTTCTTTTTTTTTTCCTTTTCTCTCTGCAAATGGTCCATTGTTTCCTATACCTTTTTTTCTTCCCATCTTCAAGATTTGACATACTTTGGGGACCTGTCAAGCCATCCCATATGAATTATGTTATGTTCTTCCATTTCTTTTTATCTTTAAAAAAGGTAGAAAGCTATGATAAAGAATGAAGGGATTCCAATAAATTAAACAAGATATCCGGGAGCAATTAGTACAACCGGACCAAATGAAATTACATGTCAAATGAGAAAAAAAAAATCATATCAACAAGACTACAATTACAAACCTAATGAATCTCACAACCACAAACCCCCTTTTTTCTTATCACTAAGCAAATCCAGGCTCCCTAATGCAAGAAACAAGACAAATACCGGGCTAGATTTGATTCAATTCCTATAGGAACATCATCAATGCAAATGTGATCAGTAGCAGAGTGATGAGCTGTTCTCTGGTTAATGTTGCTGAAGATATATCTTGTGGCCTGAAAAAAGTGGTAAAGGATAAGTTCAGAATAAGTCATGGGAGGAGGATGGATTATGATCGTGTTTAAAAAGAAAGGGAAAGTAGGAACATACTTCTGCATTTTTTTAAGAGCACCGCAAAACAGTGCGTTTTCTGGCATGGGAAACTCTGTTTTGTTAGTTGCCTCTGGATTAACAACCCTGACATAAGTCTCTTGGCCAAGATACCATGCATCCTGGTTTTCTGTTCTTATGTTCCAAACTCCAACATTGTCTAGGGAGATCAAGACGGCTGTCCATGCACCGGGGAAAACCTATACAAACAGCATAGAAACAATAAGATGTCGTGCTTCCGGACTTAAAATAAGTCTCTTTTTTGTAATGAAGTAGAAAATAATTGCATTTGCTAGAATTTTTGCTAATAACTTAAAGTGGACAGACCACAATCATGTCCCCAACAAAGTTGTGGTCAGTAGTTTGAGTCATTTTTCATTATAAAGTTAGTGCTTTTCCTAAAAGAAATACTTGTGCGCAGCGTTATATTTGTTCTCCTTTTGTTATGCTTCTTTGCTATAGTTTCTTTCCTGGGATTAACCCGTAAGAGAACTAATAGTACAATATCATTTTATGAAGAGTACCTGAGTTGTAGTCCGAGCAATTCCATCCCATTTGTTATATGTACCTCTGCTATTCTCTGTCCACTCACCAAAATCCATTCTGAAATTGACAAGTCAGAAAAGAAAGCAATTAGAGTATGTTAAGCAAAACTTCAAAGTTTCCTTATAACAAACAATGAAATAGGAAGGGCAACCTACCCAACCACAAAAAAGTTGTATCCACTCATGTGATATGTATGTACTTTGGTGTCATTGTTCTGGAATACTATTTCCATGAATCCCCTGTAAGTACCATTGATAACAGATGTTTTGATCACTGGAGGTCCTGTAATTGGCCTGGTGGGGAAATCAAGTTTATAAACTCCTTTTACTTTGTATTGATCAGCAAGCCGGATCGGTGTGCTAGGATTCTCAAACGAAACTCCACTCAGTGTAGAACGTCGTTTACCACTAATAGTCACTGGTGGTTTGTTTTTCAAGACATATACCTCAGTCACATTGATTGATCCATATCTGAAAGAGCCTTGAGGATTCGGCCTTGCACCACTAGCTGTTACATTCCACCTATATAGTAAACCACAAGAATCTTTGAGCAAAATGGAGAAAGGAGATCATTTTAAACCTTACTCTATGGTTTCTATAACCAACACAGAATTATCTTTGAGGGCTATATTTGTTATATTTTCCAAGATTTTATTGCAGAATGTGAGAGAATTTTGTAGTATATATATAGAAAGAAGAATCAAATTTATTACACTTAGAAGTCAAACAGACCTGATAGACCGTGCCTGGTTCATGGAGAATGTTTTATCAAACTGATCTTGTGGTGGATCAGGAAGAGGGCCAGAAGCTTTTCCTTTTGAGTTTGTATACTTTAGGATTGCAACACCAGTGACTCTTTTCCATGTCGATTCATTAACGAACCGGGCACTTGCAACTATGTAGTAGTCGGAACTTGCATTCTGATCCATGGTTACCAAGAAAGAGGAGGATTGACCAACATGAATATCTAAGCTAGTATAGTTCTGCTGCACAGTATATGATCCTTCCGCTTCTGCTAAAAGAAGGTTATGGTTCTGGATTCTAAAATTTAAACTGGTTGATATTCCAACATTGCTCACGCGAATTCTGTAGGTTTTGCCTGCAAAGATTTGAACATTTATTGAAGGATGAAGACAAAATTTGTGAAATCATCTTGAGACCACCCCTTCCCTCCACAAAAACGATAAGAAACCATATCATCTATACAAGAAATGCAGAGCAGGCATTCCACCAAGAATGAAGCAAACAATGTGTAGCAAAATTTAACGCCATCATCCAAGAGCCTTGCACCAAACAAAGTGATAAAAATGTTGTCTCACTCCAAATATTGCAATATCATGCATAAAACATATAGAAATTTATTTGAAACACCGAGTTTTCAAAAGCTAGCATTGTTTGTTAATATATATATATATATATAAGCAAGAAACTGTAACTTTGACTAGACAGACATTTAACTACTCTCAAAAGAGAAATACACAAACTGAAGATCAGGTATCCCACATTTACTAACCTGGATGGACTGTGATTGTTGTATAGTCGATGCCATCCGGAACAAGAGTATCATTGTATCTGTAGGGTCCTTTACCATTAATTAGAACACCATCAGGCATCCCAAGATCTTTGCCAGAATTGAGGGCTCTCCTTAATGCCTGGTTCAAGTTAAAGTTGTCAGTCAGAAATGTACAAACTTGAAGAAGAATCTTAACAAATGAAAGGATTATCTATTGAGCACTTCCTCACTAACCGTATGGTTTCGAATGTACCAGTCACCAATCAAAATTGTGATATCCCCGTAAGGAGTATCAAAAGGAATAGGAATTATTGCCCTGTTATTAATTATGAAGCTCCCAAAACCACCAGAAGACCTCTGGAAATTGAGGGAAGGGAAGTAAAAGAAACTTCCAATCTGGTCCTTAACCTGAAATCTGTAAGTCCAATTCCACTTTGGAGGAATTGGACAATTAGTTCCAAGCACCCCATCTTGCCAAGAACTCCTCCTCTGGAAAATGCCAGACCTGTCTCGCCACAACCAAAACTTTAGTAACCCCCCTAAATGGACCAAAATCTTAACACAAATCCAACATTAAAAACAGATAAAAAGCTTCTTACCAATGCAAAAGGAGTTCTTCATCTAATTTATTCCTCACATTGACAATAACATTGTCATTAGTAGTTACATTGATGGTCGGCCCTGGAAAGTCTCCATTCACAGCAATAACCTGCAGTTCAACAAGAATCTTAAACTCCTCAAAACTTACTAGCATAATTACTCAAGAACCCATTACGCCATCAAACATAACATCAAATAAGCAAGCTGATTTTCAAAACTCTGTCACTCAATTACTTAGATCTGAAGATAAAAAAATTCAATCTTTCAAAATATGAAAGCAAACTACCAATTTAAAGCCCGAATTTTTAAGCATACCCACTTACATAAAAGCTTAAAAAGAAGATGGTATATACATAGATATAAGCTTTTAAGCATTTCTGCATTTCACATTAGCACAATGACAAAACTGACAAAAGAAAGAAACAAACAGAGAGAGATGTAGAGATCTAGAAAACAAACCTGTTGAGGAACACCAAGAGGGGAAGCAGTAATGTAAGAGACCACAAAGTTAAAATTAACAAATGGATCCTCAGCAGAAGAGAAGCCCAAGAACAAAGAAACGTAGATAAAGGAAAGTGCAAGATAGCCAGAATAAGCCATGGAATTGAACTTTTAAGATGATTATGCACTCTCCAAAATAGAAATTGCCAACTATCTCAACTCTGCTGAGCTTACATTATCAGGTTGAAGAAAGAGGAAGAGGAAGGGAGAAGCAGAAAGCTAAAGAAACGAAAGAAACGAAAGAGAGGAAGGAAGCAATGCAAATTGAGAGTTAATAGTAGCGTATTCTAGAGAGGAAGAAGAGCTATAAGCTAAAAAGTCATAAAGATAGTGAAAACGGCTCTTTTTCTTAGCTTTCTTGGCCAACAGAGATAGAGAGAGAAGGTGGTTTTTTGTTTTTAGAAAGAGAGAGCGTGGCTTTTGTTACACCAAATAGTATTCAAAATCAACCCCTCTCATAACACACTAAAAAATTGATGAATTCAAGACAAAATAATACCAAAAATAATTTTTTATTAATTAATTTAATAACCAATTAAATCAAATTCATGAATTTAAGGGTTAAAAAAGATTTGAAATTGAGAATTGGGCTTTTGTCGGTCTTTAAATGGCCCATTTATTAATCAATCATGACGGTAGCACGCAGGTGATGGAGAAGAAGAGAGAGAGAGAGAAAGGGGGGAAAATAAAAAAATAAAAAAATAAAAATCTGGGTTGTGAGTGACAGCCAATAGACAGTTCAGACCATAGTCGACAGCGAAAAAGAATTACTACAATTATTAATCTAAGTTATTGATTATGTCTTAAATTTATATTTAAATTATAAATAAAATTTTATTATAATTTTTTATAAGAAAAAAAAAAGGAAAAAAATAGATATAGGCATGAGTTGAAAGCACCACATGATTGCCAGAGATGGAGGATGGAAGTGGGGCCCACAAGCAAAGGTGTACTCGCCATTAATGAAAGTACCGTTGGCATTTTTTATTTAATACATTTTAATTTTAAATACTCGCTTGCAAATTTAAATTTCCATGTCATCTTTCTTTTCAGCGTTTTCTGTTTTTTCTTTTTCCTTTTTAATTATATCATCATTTTCTTTTTTTTATATAAAATATATTCTTTTTCATTCAATTGCAATTCAAACCACTATTAAATATTACCTTAAATTTAAAATAAAGTGACAGTTCAAAATTAATCATGTATATACACGTATGATGGTGGTCAAAGTCAAAGGGAACTGTAAATATAGTTAAAGAAACATGATCTACAAGGATTTTTGGCCTCGAGATCCCAAAATGATTACTGCAAAAGTTTGCAGACTCTAAAATACTTATAAACTGTTACTCTCCTTTCAGACAAAATAAGAAAATTTCTTTTTCTCTTTTTTTTTCTAAATTTCAGTCTTCTTAATAAATAAGGTAGCTTGTGGATTTGATTTGTATTATAAAATATGATTTATTATAATCCATGGAAGGTTTGTCTTAGCAATATTGTATAAATGTGAAGAAATAATATTGGTGGTGGGTCATATAATTTGTCAAGAAATGTAAAAGAAGAAGTTAGCGAATATTAATAATTGACCATCAAAATTTAGAATCAAACACGTGATTATCCATCCTCATTGTTGAGGATACTTAGCCATTACCATATTTGACCCTTGATTCTCGGCTAATATCTTGCATCCATTTACTGCTACTTTCCTTTTACTTTGTAATCTATTTTGATTTTATTTAATTTGTAAATGATTGTAATATATTCTGATTTGATTTGTAAATGATTGTAATCTATTCTGATTTTATTTGATTTGTAAATGATTATAAATAGAAAACTCTCACCACCTTTTAAGCGTGGTGGTTTCTGCAATTATTCTCATGGTATCAGAGCATACTCCGGTTTAACAACCCCGATCCCTTCTTCTCCATGGCTTCCGAATCCTCTTCTCATCTCCTTCCTTTCAACACTCTAATCCATATGATCACCATCAAGCTTTCTTCCTCCAAATATCTTCTCTGGAAAAGCCAACTTCTCCCTCTCCTTGAGAGTCAAGACCTGTTGGGCTACGTTGATGGAACTCTGGTTTCACCACCTCGTTTTGAACCAGAAAACTCTACCACACTCAGCCCCAAATATTTGGCGTGGAAAGCAGCCGATCAACGGCTTCTCTGTCTCCTGCTCTCCTCTCTCACCGAGGAAGCCATTGCTGTCGTCGTTGGTCTCTCCACTGCCCGTGATGTTTGGCTTGCGTTGGAGACTACGTTCAGCCATCATTCGAAAGCACGTGAACTGAAACTCAAGGATGACTTGCAACTGATGAAACGCGGCACCAAACCTGTTGCTGAGTATGCCCGTACCTTCAAAACAATCTGTGATCAGCTTCATGCCATTGGCAGACCCGTCGAGGACACTGACAAAGTGCACTGGTTCCTTCGTGGACTCGGCACCGACTTCTCAAGTTTTTCTACTGCTCAAATGTCTCTCACCCCTCTCCCCTGTTTTGCAGATTTAGTCTCTAAAGCCGAAAGCTTTGAGTTGTTCCAGCGCTCCCTTGAGTCTTCTGACTCCACTCCTACAGCATTCACAGCCACTAATCGTGGCCGCACCCATGGCAACAACGCTGCCTCCCGTAGCAACCAGCGAGGTCGGTCTCATTCCCACGGAAATTACTCTTCCAACCGAGGACGAACCCACTCTGGTCAGGGTCGTCGACCACCTCGCTGCCAAATATGTCGCACGGAGGGCCATTATGCTGACCGCTGCAACCAACGGTATGCTCGGACTGATTCTGTTGCTCACCTTGCCGAAGCTTTCAACACGTCCTGTTCTATTGCTGGACCCGAGACTGCTGATTGGTTTTTAGACACTGGGGCTTCGGCCCATATGACCACCGATTCATCTGTTTTGGATCAGTCCAAAAATTACACGGGTAAGGACTCTGTGATCGTTGGAAACGGTGCCTCTCTACCCATTACCCACACTGGTACTCTTTCTCCGGTTCCAAATATTCACTTATTAGATGTTTTGGTTGTCCCTCATCTCACTAAAAATCTTCTTTCAATTAGTAAATTAACGTCTGATTTTCCTTTCTCCGTTACATTTACTAATAATCTTTTTACTATCCAGAATCGTCAAACAGGAAGGGTAGTGGCGACCGGTAAAAGGGATGGAGGGCTATATGTGCTGGAGCGTGGCAACTCTGCCTTTATTTCAGTCCTTAAAAATAAATCTCTACGTGCTTCATATGATTTATGGCACGCTCGTTTGGGTCATGTAAATTATTCTGTTATTTCTTTTTTAAATAAAAAAGGACATCTTTCTCTTACGTCTTTATTGCCTTCTCCATCACTATGTAGTACTTGTCAACTTGCGAAAAATCATCGATTGCCTTATTCTCGCAATGAACATAGGTCGTCTCATGTGTTAGATCTTATTCATTGTGATCTTTGGGGTCCTTCTCCCGTGAGGTCCAATTCGGGTTTTCTTTACTATGTTATTTTTATTGATGATTATTCCCGATTCACTTGGCTTTACCCTTTAAAATTTAAATCTGATTTCTTTGATATTTTTCTTCAATTTCAAAAATTCGTGGAAAACCAATATTCTGCTCGTATCAAGGTTTTTCAAAGCGATGGCGGTGCTGAATTTACTAGCACTTGCTTCAAACATCACTTACGTACTTCTGGCATCCATCATCAACTCTCTTGCCCATATACACCTGCTCAAAATGGCCGTGCTGAGAGAAAACATCGTCATGTGACTGAAACTGGCTTGGCCCTTCTCTTCCACTCCCATCTTTCTCCTCGTTTTTGGGTTGACGCTTTCAGCACTGCAGCCTATATCATCAACCGGTTGCCCACTCCACTTCTTGGAGGTAAGTCACCCTTTGAACTTCTATACGGCTACTCTCCACATTATGACAATTTTCATCCTTTTGGTTGTCGTGTTTATCCTTACTTGCGTGATTATATGCCTAACAAACTTTCTCCCCGCAGCATTCCTTGCATTTTCTTGGGTTATAGTCCCTCTCATAAAGGGTTTCGTTGTCTCGATCCCACCACCACTAGGCTTTACATCACTCGCCACGCTCAATTTGATGAAACGCACTTTCCTGCTGTCCCTAGCTCCCAGGCCCAACCCCTTTCCTCTCTTCATATTTCAAATTTCTTGGAACCGCGTCTTTACCACATTGATCCATCCCCCCCTACCCCTCCTTCACCGCACCTTTCTCGGTCCAGCTCCTCTCCGTGTGATATTTGTTCTGACCTTGTGGATGAGTCTGTGCAGGTTGATACTTCTCTTGCAGGTTCCTCTTTGCCACCCTCGGCTTCTGATCCGCCCGCTATTGAACCTGCTGCTCCTTCCACTTCTTCCTTGGGCTCTCATCCTATGATCACACGAGCCAAAGCTGGTATTTTCAAGACTCGTCATCCAGCAAATCTTGGTGTTTTGGGCTCATCTGGACTTCTCTCTGCTCTTCTTGCTCCACTGAGCCCAAAGGATTCAAATCTGCTGCTAAGAATCCTGCTTGGCTTGCTGCCATGGATGAGGAAGTTCGCGCTTTACAACAAAATGGCACTTGGATTTTGGTTCCTCGTCCTGCCAACACAAACATCGTGGGCTCTAAATGGGTGTTTCGCACTAAATATTTGCCAGATGGATGTCGAGCGTCTCAAGGCTCGTCTTGTTGCCAAAGGTTATACTCAGGTTCCTGGTCTCGACTACACGACACTTTCAGTCCGGTTGTCAAAGCTACTACTGTCCGTGTTGTGCTTTCTCTTGCTGTCACCAATAAATGGCCCCTTCGACAACTTGATGTCAAGAATGCTTTTCTCAATGGCACTCTTACTGAACATGTTTATATGGAACAACCTCCTGGGTATATTGATCCTCGCTTTCCCACTCATGTCTGTCTATTAAAGAAAGCCCTCTATGGCTTAAAGCAAGCTCCTCGCGCCTGGTTTCAGCGTTTCAGCTCATTTCTTCTCACACTTGGTTTTTCTTGCAGTCGCGCTGACACGTCACTTTTTGTCTTTCATCAGCAGTCTAACCTTATTTATTTACTTCTTTATGTTGATGACATTATTGTTACTGGCAACAACCCATCTCTTCTTGACCGCTTTACTCGCAAGCTTCATTCTGAGTTTGCTACCAAGGATTTGGGCTCTCTCAGTTACTTTCTGGGTCTTGAAGCTTCACCCACTCCTGATGGTCTCTTTATCAGTCAGTTAAAATATGCTCGAGATATTCTTACTCGTGCTCAGTTGCTCGATAGCAAACCAGTCCACACCCCCATGGTTGTTTCTCAACACCTGACTGCTGATGGTTCTCCTTTCTCTGATCCTACTCTCTATCGATCTCTTGTTGGCGCCCTTCAGTACTTGACCATTACGCGTCCAGATATTGCCCATGCTGTCAATTCTGTCAGTCAATTTTTGCATGCCCCTACTGCAGATCATTTTCTTGCTGTCAAGCGTATTCTTCGCTATGTTAAGGGCACACTCCACTTTGGCCTTACCTTTCGTCCATCCACTGTTCCTAGTGCGCTAGTGGCTTATTCGGATGCTGACTGGGCTGGCTGTCCCGATACTCGTCGTTCCACCTCCGGCTACTCTATTTATCTTGGTAACAATCTCGTTTCTTGGAGTGCCAAGAAGCAACCTACTGTCTCACGCTCCAGCTGTGAATCTGAGTATCGTGCTCTTGCCATAACTGCTGCTGAACTTCTTTGGCTTACGCATCTTCTGCATGACCTCAAGGTCCCCATTCCACAGCAGCCCTTGCTCTTATGTGACAACAAAAGTGCTATTTTTTTGAGCTCCAATCCCATTTCTCACAAGCGGGCCAAGCATGTTGAATTAGATTATCATTTCCATCGGGAACTTGTTGTCGCTGGCAAACTTCGCACACAGTATGTGCCCTCCCATCTCCAGGTTGCTGACATCTTCACCAAAAGTGTTTCTCGACCTCTCTTTGAATTTTTCAGATCCAAGCTTCACGTTTGCTCCAATCCGACGCTTAGCTTGCGGGGGGGTGTTGAGGATACTTAGCCATTACCATATTTGACCCTTGATTCTCGGCTAATATCTTGCATCCATTTACTGCTACTTTCCTTTTACTTTGTAATCTATTTTGATTTTATTTGATTTGTAAATGATTGTAATCTATTCTGATTTTATTTGATTTGTAAATAATTATAAATAGAAAACTCTCACCACCTTTTAAGCGTGGTGGTTTCTGCAATTATTCTCACTCATAAGCCAAATCAAGAATCCATATATGGAAAAAGAAAAAAGACTATGGAATAATAAATAATGCATGTCTTCATTAGCCAACTCATCCATCCATTACCAACCACCAAAATAAATAAAAAACCATATTTTCATTTGTAATTTCATTGCTCTTATCAATCTTCACACTCTTTCTTCCCATTATATCAAATCTTCATTACACTTCAAATAATAATAATAATATTAAAGAATACTTAATAAAAATATGTTTAGTAATGTGTCTTAAATTGGTGACGCAAAATTCCTTTTTCTAAAAAAAATAATGATTATTGTTGTTGTTTTAAATCTTAAAATGGAATGAAATGATTGTCTATTACTCAACTTTTGTATATATATATATATATATGTTTTTCTTTAATAGGGACTTGGCGTGGGCATGTGGTGGGGCGGTGGTTGCGCGAATTAGGCAGAAATTGGCTCCAAACTCAGCGAACAGTACGGGAAATTTTGTACCAATTTTCTTTTGAATCCATTAGTTTGACCTTTCATTCCACACGTAAAGTTGAAGACATTGTGAGTTTAATTACGTTGTTGGACGTTAAATTTGAAACAATCTTATCTAATTTAGAACTATTTATTTGTGTCTTAAAAATTAAGAGTAATCTTATCTACTTGAACAACGATGGACCAAATATTTCTTTTCTTTAGTCCAATTAAAAATGTAAAACTGCAGCCTACTTTTTGTGAACACTAATGGCCACAACTTTGGGCCTCCACCATCAAAATAGCTTTCAACTGTTCATTTCATTTTATTGTGAAAAGTAAAAAACAACACTCTCAAAACATAATTGGTACAACCAATTTAAAATTTTAGATATCTTTGACAAAAATGTCATATATCTAAACTCAAAAGAACTAAAAAAAAAATGACCAAAATTTTGCTCTCTCTCTCTCTCATTCCATATGTCATAGCTCTGTCATTTGTTCTCTCTCTCTCTGAATTGACCTTGGTAGCTCATCATCATCATCTTTGAATTTTACAACAGAAGGGCATTTTAGACATTTCAGACACTCCGAGAAGAGAAGAGAAGAGAAGAGAAGAGAAGAGGAGACCGACCACCGCATCATGATTAATAATAAAATCCGATTACTACAAAAACAATAGCAAGGAAGAAAGAGGAAGGACGTGGAAGTAAGGCAGCAGAAGCCTCACTCATTTGCCATACTTTGACGTTGGCTGTAATTTTAGCATCGGTTGCATTATTGAACAAGAAAAGCTTAGCATCTTCGTATATAGCCAATGTTGGATATATACGTGACGTAATGCACGTTCTTCCCCCTTGTGCAAAGCTTTCTATAATTGAATGATCCACCTACAATAAAATGAATAACCAATTTCACTTACCAAATTCATCCAACATTTCCATGGTTTTATTTTCATATATAACTTACAAGAATTCTCATGGATAGTTTTTCACCGTCGATAACTGATACAAAGCTTCCATGAACTCCCTTTACCACATCATCTGCTTTAGATGATCTAAAAAAATTGCACAAGTGTTCATATTAATGTTTTTTTTCTCCTTTATGTCATATTTTGAATTCATAAACGAATGCTACGAAACTAAGTTTATGTTAATGTTATATATGTATATATTTATCAAGAAAAAGGGAGGGTGCATGGATGATTGGACGAAATTAATTAACCTTGTGTGATCAGCACAAAAGAATGTCATGAAACTTCCATTTGTTCCTTTGTTAATGTAGAAATAGATAGCGGTCTGCTCTGAATGATCTTTATTTGCAAGAACTAAAAATCCAAATGGTCCAAGTGCTCCTCTATGGGCAGCACCGCCACTCATACTGCAAAAATACTCCGTATCCAGTGTTTTGTTCACCATCTCTAACGCATTCTTGTTCACTTCAAACTCGGCAGTGATATCTAACTGCAAAATACATGTTACAATAAATTTAAATTTCTTGATAAAAAATTCAATTATATATATATATATATATTAAAAGCAGGACGAGAATTCGAATTGACCTGAGTAGCAGAGCTCACTTCAAGAGGTAAAACTGACCCCGTGTCCACTACTACATTGTTAAAGGATTTATCATTCATTCTCAATTGCTCCACTTCTTCCACAGGCCATTGCAATAAATTCTTACCAGTTTTGTTATCAAACAATATTGTTCTGGGAATGGCCTATTTTAATTTAAATAATAATCTATCATAAGAATGAATCTATTTTAAAAAAAAAAAAAAAAAGTTTAATATTGTCATTAAACTAGTATGTACGGACCTGAACGGATGCCCAACCTTTCTCGACATCAGAAACTTCGCTATCCATTTCCGTAATCCAACCCCAAAGAACTCTCCTTTTCTTGCTTTGATCGTAGAATGTTTTTGAAGCGTAAAATCTTCCATAATCGTATTTCAAACCGATTCCGACGTCGATCCGAGGGTCATCAGGAGTCCACGTACAAGATTTTTCATCGTACGTACCAAGTGCATAATAATCCTTTCTATCATCGTCCAAACTTGTTTTCATCACGTGCTTTACTCCCGGACCGTAATCCGACGTGTCCAAACCTGTTCCTTTTTCAACGGTCGAGACAGGATAAAAGTCAACGCACTCCCACATACCCGTTCCATCTACACCGTGGAACAGGCTGTCCAAAAGCTCGTAAGTCTTGAAATCAACCGTGTCGTAAACCAACGTAATTCCGGTTTTGTTCACTTTTGAACCAATAATCATTCGCCATTTCCCGTGTGCAGTGTACCAAGCTGTAGTCGGATCACGAAAATCCCTGAAATGAATGCCAGGTGGCGGGACCAGAACGGGGTTACCGGGATGCTTTGACCATTCAACGAGGAAAGGATCGGTGGGGTCCACAGGATATGCGAGATTCTGGACTTGAACTGATTCGTTAGTTGATCCGGTGTACAACATCACAATCTGACCCTCGGAAAGAATGGTCGCCGATCCCGTCCAGACGCCGTTGATATCGTACCACTGATCATTAACCATTGCTAATGGAAGGTGAAGCCAATTGATCAAATCTTTCGATACTGCATGGCCCCACACAATATTGCCCCATACCGCACCTTCTGGATTGTATTGGTAGAACAAATGGTACCAACCCTTGTAAAATAATGGACCTAATTAGGACAAAAAATTTTAAAATTTGTTAATTTTACCAAAAAAATATTTATGACACAATTTCTGGTAAGATTGTGTCGTGAGCTTACCGTTAGGATCTGCAGTACCAATATTTCCCAATCAGAGCAATGTCATCCGTTCGTCAGTCCAAGGAAAATGTCGCAAAAGTGATTAAAATCATAGTATTAAGGAATTAAATGATGTGCTTTGTTGTTACATAAAAATACGTACCGTTCATCCAATTCTGCTTTGGCTGGAAATGAAATGCTGTTCTTTCCCATTTCAATATTTTATCAGTCCATGAAAAGGATACGTTAGCTTCTAAAGAGGGAATTGATTTAGAGGAAACACCTTCCCACACCCCACGTGGAACTGAACACGAATCTGACCGTAAGGAAGACGACGACGACGTCGTATTTTTCTTTTGGTAATCGACATTAATATTATAACTAGCCAATGCAATCAGAAGTACGACTGCTAAAAATCCAGAGAAGAATATAAGCCTAGCTTTGGAAGAAGAAAAGTAGTGCAGGCGTTGGAGCGGAGGAGCCGCCGGCGGAACATTTGGAAGTGGAGTGTAATAATGACATGGAACATTAATATGGATGTTTGGTTCTTCAATATTCCAATCTGAATTTGCCATACTGAAAACAATGATTATTTTTTTAGTAGTTACGAAATAACATTATATAGAAAGATGGATAGATAGAATGATTGACAGATGGGAGAGAATTAGATTAGTATTTGCCTTAAACTGAGTATGTCCATGCATACAAGTGAAGATTACGTGCTGAAATTTGATGGTGAGAGAAAGCAATAAATAAATAAATAAATAAATTGTGACAGTCAAGAGAGAAATGGTGGAGCAGATCTTGGTCTGAATTGAATATATATATATATATATATTCAAAATAGACATGGATTGGAATTCCATGGATCATTTTGGGAATACCAGAATAAGTTGCATTTGTTCTAAATAATTGTGGTGCCCATGATATTGCGGAAGGAGCCTCTTGGCAGAAACAAAATAATAATAATCATTATCTTTTGGAAAAATTAATAATAATAATAATTGCGGATCCCGACAATAGAAACGTTACCTTAAATGGCTATAACTTTCGCGAGGTCCAAGATACTCGTCGGCCTGGGTTTATGACGGCCCAATTAAAATATTTAGATTTTCTTCTCTTTTTCTTTTTCTTTTATTTGTTTTATAAGTAAATTTTTATTTTCTTGGATTTACTTGGCATGCAAAATTATACTTACTAGTTTAAGGTTTGTTTTTGTTATTATTAAAATGTGAAGATAGATAAATGAAGGGGAAAAAAATTTAAATAAAAAAATTTACTTTTTGCTTTTTATATCATCATCAAAAGGTACAAACAAATAATTACAAAGGAGATAAAAATACAAACAAAAAATTACAATGATATTCGATTCAAAATTATTTAACTAATTAAAATTAATTAGTTAATTTATATTTGCAGAACTCATTTGCCAAACTTTGATGGAAGCAGTAATTTTAGCGTCGGTTGCATTACTGAACAAGAAAAGTTTAGCATCTTCGTAGATTGCCTTTGTCGGATATATACGCGACGTAATACATGTTCTTCCGCCTTGTCCGAAACTTTCTACTATTGAATGATCCACCTGCCATACCAAAATTACCAATTTCATTATAAATCTCTTCACTTTTTTTCTTTTTTTTTCCTTTATATATAGAAAGATTTGACTTACAAGAATTCTCATGGATAGTTTTTCATCCTTCAATACGGGAACAAAGTTTCCATAAATTCCTTTAATTACATCCGTTGCTTCAGTTGATCTGATCAATTTTAAAAAAAAAAAGTGTTAAAATAGGAGATGATAAAAATCAGGGTTTTTAGTAAAAAGAGAAAAAAACCTGGAGTGATCAGCACAGAAATACGTCTTGAAATTTCCATCAATTCCTTTGGCAACGTAGAAATAAATAGGAGTCTGTTCGGATTGGTCTTTATCTGCGAGAACCAATAAACCGAACGGACCAAGAGCACCACGTTGGGCAGCACCACCGCTCTTACTACATATGTAATTTGTACTACTTCCGTTCACCATTTCCATTGCCTCCTTACTTATTTCGAACTCAGCAGCAATATCCAGCTACACATTATACAAAATAACAAAGTATTTTAACAAATATATATATGTATATATAATTTTCGAAAAATTAGTACCAAATTAAGCTAACCTGAGTAGCAGAACCGACATGAAGAGGAATAATGGAGCCCGTGTCAAGTGTAACATTCTCAAAATTCTTGCTACCTAATCTAAGCTTCTCTATTTCCTTGACTGGCCATTGGACCAAGTTATTACCAGTTTTTCTGTCATATAATACTGTCCTTGGAATTGCCTGTTTTTTTTTTTTTGAAAAAAAAAAAGAAATTTTTAAATTTTTTAACAAACAAATTTGACCAATTTTTATCCATGTTTAATAATAATAATTACCTGAAGGGAAGCCCAACCCTTTTGAAGATCAGCAGCTTCACTATCTTTTTCAGTAATCCAACCCCAAAGAACTCTTCTTTTCTTATCTTGATCATAGAAAGTTTTTGATGCATAAAAATTTCCATAATCATATCTCAATCCAAGCCCAGCATCGTTGTTGGCGTCATCAGGTCTCCATTTGCTCAAGGTTGGTTCGTAGGTCCCGAGGGCATAATAGTCATTTCGATCATCATCCAAACTCGTTTTCATCACGTGTTTCACAGAACCACTATTATCCGACGTGTCCAAACCATTTTCGGCTATTCTGGAAACCGGATAAAAGTCCACACATTCCCACATGCCGGTCCCGGGTACACCGTGAAGCACGCCGTCGAGGAGCTCGTAAGTCTTGAAATCGACGGTCTCGTAAACCAATGCGATCCCGGTCTTGTTTATTTTGGAACCGATGATGAACCGCCATTTGCCTTTTTGTGTACCAAGCCGTGGTGGGATCACGGAAATCCTTGGGGTGAATACGCGGGGGGAACAAGAACCGGGTTTTGGGATATTTAGTCCACTCGATGAGAAGTGGATCGGACGGGTGGGTTGGGTATGCTAGATTCTGGACTTGAACGCTTTCGTTGGTTGAACCGGTGTATAACATGACAAGCTGACCGTTTTCGAGAATGGTGGCGGAACCTGTCCAAACGCCGTTACTGTCGTACCATTGGTCGGGAACCATAGCAAGTGGGAGATGGGCGCCAATTAATCAAGTTTTGACACTGCATGTCCCCATGCGATGTTTCCCCATATTGCTGCTTCTGGATTGTATTGGTAGAACAAATGGTACCATCCTTTGTAAAACAATGGACCTATACAAAAACAACGTTAGATTAAAAAAGAAAAGGATTGAATCTTTCTATTTGATTAGGGTTTTTTTTATTCATATAATAATATAGAATGACATCCTCAAGTGTTTTCTAAACTAACATAAAATTAAACTAATAATCAACGATTGATTAGTATTAGTAATGAAATTAAAGCCGACAAGGAGAAAATCAATTAAGGAGGGTGATCTTAATTGAATCGTTTAAGACAAAGTATAATTATGTGTACTAATAATTTTGATTTAGTAAATGTCAAATCATTCCTAGTCAACCAATCGTGTACCACATAATAAGGTTGTAAATTATTGAGCTGGCAAAATAATTAAAAATAAAATAGTGGAGGATAAGGAGGACAGGTGTATCATGGATTTTGACTTACCATTAGGATCTGAGTCAGCAGCAACCGCCCAATCATAGCGTCCAACAAATATATTTGGAAAAAAAAGGTATATATGATTAGTAACCATCAATTGTACCTATTTTACAAATAATAAAAACTTAGGAAAAATAAAAGACTAACATTGGAGGAGTAACATAAATGACGTGGCTTTCGAAAATCTAGGAATTTCACTTTATGAACACAATTTTTTACTTTTTTTTTTTTTAATCTAAATAATAAATAAATAAATAAATAAAAATCAATTAAAACACAAGTTTGATTCTTGGGGGAAAAGTAATAAGAAATCAAGAATTGAAAAAAAAAAAAAGAAAGAAGAAGAAAGAACTCACCATTCATCCAATTCTTCTTTGGCTGGAAGTGAAAAGCTGATCTCTGCCAAGCTAACGTTTTTCTTGACCAAGAAAAGGAAACGGTTGAACCCAGATGAGACCCAATTGATTTGGGGGAAACTCCTTCCGCCACCCCACGTGGTTGGCCGACGGCCGCCGTCTCCGACGACGGCATTGAATTTGCTGCATCACTGCCTGGAGTGAAGGCCGGCCGCGGCGCCTTCCCATTACCATTTTCGGTATAATGAATCAGTCCTACAAGAACTACAGCTGCCAGAAACAGAGACGACAAAACAAGAGTAACTTTTAAGAATCGGCGACTTTTGGTCGGAGGATAATCGTCCGGCAAAGCGGAATACGGAAAGGGGACTTCATTGTTTTGTTTATTATTCCAATAGGAGGAACCCATTCTTTCTCTGAAAGAACAATTTTCCACAAATACAACGTCTATTTGAATACAATAATATATATAGGAAACAGAGATCAAGGAAAGAGAAAGAGAGGAATACAGTAAAAATAAAACAGAGTTTAGGCTGTATATATATATATATTAAAATCAAAAGGGTATCAAATTTTGTGGGTTGACAGATAAGATTTTATGCTTGGCTTGAGGTTTGCAGCATTTGTCTGTGAGGTTAAATTATTGGCTGGTTTTTTCCAGCATGACTGGAATGTGTCAAAAAAGAATATAGAGAGAGAAATGTAGGTAAGAGGGAGAGAGAACAAAGAGGCGAGGATGTATGGATTTATAGATTGACGTCGAGGAGAATAAGGATTTCTTTGGTAATTTTTCTTTTTCTTGAATGTTCTAATAAGCAGAAAATTCAACTGACAATTTATTATTATATTTTTTTAATTTTGAAGATTGATAAAATATAGTAATTATTGGTGACCAAATTCATATTCTCCGCCTTCAAATATTATTGCAAAATTTTAAAAGTCCGAAAACATAGTTTGGTTTTGCAAGAAATTGACTGATTTTAAAATTTTACTAGACGCTTTTATGATGATGTACCCTACCACCAGAATTAGGACAACCTTTTATTATGTACATATATTAAAATACGGGCCAAAATTTTAGCTGTAATAAAAACTTGTAATTTTTTAATTAATTTTTATTAGACAAATAAGTTTGTATAATTTAATTAGTAATAAAATTTTAAAATTTTAAAAAATTTAAAAATTAATTATGTACATAAAAAAAATTAAATGTGACATAAATATTTTAATTAAAAGGGGGGAAAATATGATATAGGTTAAGATAAGAATAAATTTTAATTAGTTGGATGATTATAATAAAGAGTGTCTCTATTAAATTAATTTTTGGCTACTTTTAAGATACTTTGTTAATCAAATTATGCAATGTAAGATTCTTCTTCTCTACTTTTTTTTTTTCTTCTTAATTTAAAAAATAAATAAAATTACTTGACCAGTTTCGTGTTTTATGTATAATGGATCTACTAATTAGATTTACAATAAGAGATAACGTGGGTCTTGGATCCTCAAAATTTCTTGTCCGTTTTAGAAAGCATAATTAAAAATTAGAAGAAGAAATCAAAGATCCATGATAATAGTGGCTAGGAAGAAGAAGAAGAAGGGCAAAGAGCATGTGCAAAACTTAGGGCAGCCACATGCAAATTTCCAAAACAATGAAACCAAAAATACGGTTTTGTCCCACAATTCTAAAATAAACACCTTAATGACCAAAACACACTTGTCTCCTTGATTACTTTGTCTTTCTCGTAATAAATGGCAATCATGCATTCAATATATTATATTAATAATAAATAATAATAAAAACCTCCTCCACATCTTTACAACAATAATTCAGACACTGTTACATTGTACTAACCACACTTTTTAGTTAGTTGGCACTTGTCACCAATAATTCCACCCTTCTAACTCCTCCTCCACAAAAAAAAAATTATGTATCCATCCCGCCACGCAGACACCTATCAAATATTTCACATGCCCTTCCTCTGCATATTCAGAGAATCTTTGATGGAACAGGTTCTCATTGATTGAATTCTATGAGTGGAGATGGAAGTTCCCATGTGTCATGAGAGTTCTACCTTCCACCTTTCTTTTCTTTTTAAAAAATTATGCATAAAAATTAATTATGTTAATATTATCTTTTTCTTTTTTGATTGGGAACCTTATAAGAATACAAAAGACAAGTAGAGAATAATTAGATTATTACAATTATAGTTATTACCTTAAGTATAAATAATTACATTATTGTACTTACTGTTTGATTGAATGGAAAACTATATTTTAATAGAATTATTGGTCAGCGTACAAGAAGTCGTTTGTGTATCAAACGTGTTTTTTTCAGAAGGGGATGGAAATTGAAATGTTTGTTTTTTAGGGTGGATTTGTGATATTGTATAAAATCAGAACCAATAGTTAGGAAAATTAAGTTAGCAAGTATGTACATACATAGATGGGCATTCCGTGTGGGAAATGTATGCAACTCCAGTGCCACGTGACGTTGTGGGGCTTATTACTCATTACAGAACCACATGGCATGTTCCAAGAAAGTGTAGTTTATATAAATATATCATAGGAAATTTTTCTCTTATTTTTTTTCCCTAAATCGTCCTTTCCTATTCTTTTTTTTACATAAATACTAATTTTTAAAAATTAAAATAAATAAAAAATTTAGTATCAAAGTAAAAAAAAAAAAAAAAAAAGTCACTTTATAATAATGTTGAAAAAACTTCTTCCGAAAAAAAATTGATGCAGGACGCGAGAAAAGTCGCAAAATTCTTGTAATTACGGAAAAGGGAAATTTTTTTAAAAAAACTTAGAAATATGAAATGGAAAAGGATGTAGTATCGGTTAATAGTCGCAATCCATATGGAGTTGCAGATTTCAAGACCTAATTTACACATTTGGAGGTGGCCAGATCTTTCCAAACAATTCTTCAACCCGTTCCGCTTGGTTAATGTAGCCATCCATTCCGGCACTTAGTAGCTCCAGTGCAGCAGGTCCCATTGCTGAGGAAAAGTTATACTGGTCCCATTTTACAAGCTGAAAAATAATAGAAAAAAAAAAAGGTTTCATTAAGTTCACGTGGAACAATTTAATCTTATGAAGATATTGAACTATAGTGCAGTCAGGATGAAAACTATTATTGAATGGTTCTAGTGGACTCCAGTACCATCTGAAATATGTCATTACTCACTTCCTAGAAGCATCTTATAAGCCATGCACGAATATTAATC
Source organism: Asclepias syriaca (assembly GCA_027405835.1). NCBI lineage: Eukaryota > Viridiplantae > Streptophyta > Magnoliopsida > Gentianales > Apocynaceae > Asclepias > Asclepias syriaca. The sequence continues at coordinate 5,753,658 of CM049929.1, read as the reverse complement.
TCTAATCAGACAAAAGAAATATAGAGCACACGAAACATATGAATCAAACCTCGTCCTGGCTAAAATTGTAGGCAGTTGCAGACTGTGGGGACAGTTTCCTTACAAGAGAATATTTTTCATCAGGTGGAGTTACAGACTCCTTAAGAGACTGCAGTATCTTCAATGGTGTGATGATATAATCAACCCTGAAAATTATAAAATTTCAAACAAAAGTAATAATAAGTCAGCTTCTGAAACACTCCATAATCCAATTTCTGAAAGCTTTATGATTACCCCAGAAGATTAAAGACGTCCTGTTTGTTCCGAACTGCAGCTGCCATCAACTTTGACTTATACCCATATTTGTGGATGTAGTTGTATGCTTTTGTTACCTATAAAGGCAAGAAAAAATTTAAGGATGAACTATAAAGATTAAAATGAAAATCTACTGCATTATAGGTCAATTAACTTCTGGGAAACTGCTATGGTAACCAGGCCGGAACTTCTACAAACATAATCCAGAAATGACCTGGATAAATGGAAACATAGGTGCCCATCTCCATGATTGTCGAGCCGGGTGAAGGATCTTTTTCTCCTTTCCTACACATTTTTATTCTTCTCCCATTTTCACTTTGGAGTTGCACAAGCTTTTGTTAACCATTGTAAATTGAGGAGTTCTTCCTATATATCCAACTGGGCTATTCTTTAAATTGAATCTAATCTACAAAGTTCCTACAAGAATGTATCTTTATCACAGTGAAACCTAATTTTATCCTTTACTTTCTATCTCATTACTCATTTTGTTTTATTTTTTTCAATGCACCAACCCAACTTCTCCTCTCTTTTTGTTTGCTTCATGAGTCCAGGCATATTGGAATAGGTAGTAATGATGTAATTCCTGAGGAAAAAGAAATTAGCAACAAAAACTAACCAAAGCCAATCCAGGATCTTCTCCTCTTCTAAGAGCAGCTTCTATTGCCGGATCCCCGTGATGGTTTCTAGCCCAATCCTGACAAAAATAAAGACTTAGTTACAGCTAGCTATAGACAAAAACTTTCAGAAGAGATGCTCATTATTTCAGCTGTGGCATTTACCCTCAGGCGTCCAACAAAAATCTGAATAACAGATGCACCAGCTTGAGCTGCAGCTACTGCTTGACAAAAGCTGAAAAGTAAATGGATTAGATTAGCTGAACAACAGCAACAAATCAGAGAGACAGCAATGGATGCTTCTGAAAATTGTTGAATGAAGACAGCACGATAATTTAGAAGTCTAATTGTTCTTTGATACCAATCTAAACAAATATATATATATATATATATAAATGTTGAAAAATGAGAAATGTTTTTTGAAGTTCCTAATAGAAATATCAATTACATAACATGCATATTAGAAAATGATAAATGTAGAAAAACAAAATTTCTAAGTTGCTTATTAAGATTATAAATCCTGTGAGGAGTATTACACATTTACACACTATCATCCATTCTTAGAAGTCATGGACAAATCTATTACACACTCGCATTCCTCAGCAGTTTCGGAAGATCTAATCTCGTTGTGATCAAAATCATTCAGTAAGCTGACAAATGCCGCATGGAAGAAAGAGAAAAGAGAAAAGAAAAAGGAACCATGCCAACAAAGAACACAATGATATAGTAACAATAAAAGTTCTAACAACCTTCTTCTCCCAGTTACTCGAGGATGGAAGTTTTTATTTCAATTTTCCATACTAAATACATAAAACTGGTGTATCACAACAGTGCCACACATTTTCGAATTAAACTTCCATTTCTTTTACCTATAAACAAAAGTCATATGTGTCTGTATGCCCTCAGATTCCAATAATCTTGATGCCTCAATTCCCTATAATAGAAAAAATCAACTTATATTAACAGGTGAAAATCACCCATTGCTCATTATTTACTGTATTTCTCAGAGAAAATCACCTGCCATGTTGAAGGGATTTTAAACAACAAGCGCTCTGGAGGGACTTGAATATCATTGTACAACCTCAAAAGGTCATGCACCTATAGACCATACCAAATGTGGAGTCAGAATTTCTCATTATTATCAAGAGTGAAAGAGTATCTCTAGCAATAAACAATGTAGTTACAAAAATAAAGAGAGTTTCTTCAGATACTATCTTTGATTAGAAGAGAATTACGTTAACTTAATTCAGCGGCAGCAATCAAATATCATGCCAATCGACAGGTGGTTTTAAAAGGCATATGACATTACAAAAGCAATAACTGCAACAACTATTAGATATAGTTGATCAGCATCTAAAGTACAATAGCCACAGGGTTAACAACCTTCTAATTCAATCTTAGTCTGCTTGATATGATATGACAGTTTTATCAAATTTTAGATTTGGAAAGAGCTTCTGCAAATATCAAGAAAAGAAAAGTTTGATCATCATTTTAAGTTTAAAACTCTTTGATAAATCACAAAAAAGGAGGGTCTGTATTTCTAGGCCCTTAATATCCAATGATGGCCAGCAGTGAATTTAGATTTTCATTCTTGATTCTATGCAAAGCATATATAAACAGTCAATAATATTTTCATATTGACTTACAGAAATAGAAAGAATCTAACTACCTTCCGAACAATGCCATGTGTGTCATAGGCAACACGAGCATCTACTTCTGTAGAAACACGACCAGGCACCAATTTTGCAAGATCCCCACCAACATTTACCAAAGCCTGTACTTTGGAATATCAATTATCCAGGAGATATGCAGTCAAAAAATGAGATGAACTGCCCCAATCCCTTAAGATGCAAACAAACCTTGTTCATGAAACAAGACATCCGAGCATCTGAATTCTCAAATCCATAGCACTCTGAATCAGCCAATGCAGTGTCTACAGAACTCTGCACCAAGAGGAGCAAGAAATAATTCAGTAAAGAAATTAATCAAATTTTTCCTTTACTAAGCAGAGCCAGAGTGAATATCGATTTCCCCTCCAACAAAGGAACTTCTTAACTGATCTCCTTAAACCTTAAATAAACATTTTCGTATTCTCATTATCTACAATAGATGACCTTATTCCAGTCTATAAACAAATCTGAAAAAGGCATATTTGAATGGATCACTACATATATGCAACAAGAACTGAAGTTTGCCAAGTTAATGCAACTTCGAACATGATAATGGATCTACTTAGAACCACAGCAACACACTTTATGAATATTCAATGCTAGAAATCCTACCAAATACAGCCAATTAGATAATATTGGAATCATTACCCTGAATTTAGTATCAGGAAGGCTGCAGACACCTAACAGAAGAGAAGAACTAACAGTAGCTGCAGTTGGAGGAAACCTGTAAAAAGGGAAATATTTATAATTATTTCGAAGAACCTAAGCCAGTATCAACATCAGTAAACCAAAAAAAAAAAAAGACCGGAAATGGAACCTCTCAAAATCATCGAAAATGACAGTATCAGGAACAATCTCACTGTAACTTGCGACAGCATCCAACTCAGTACTCAAACCTAATCGCAATAGCACCAATTTTAAGTCAATAAACTCAATACTACTAAATACACTAAACCCCAAGAAAGAAAACAAAAATGTCACATGCATATGAATAAACAGAGAGAAACTAAAAATACCTGTATCGAGAGAAGAGGAGAAGCCAGAAGAAGCTCGGATAAGAGGAAATGATCTACGAGGCTTGAAGATCAAAGCTAACTTCGAAGACTGCCCAGCGAATCTCAACTTACTCTCCTGTCCAATTTGTTAACAATCATAAAGAACAAAAACGGCCAAATTACTACTAGTATCTTATCCATCAACTGATGCCTATGTAGAATGTAAAGCAAGCTCAAGCTCGTACCTGAACAACCGAGGAGGAGAGAGAAGAAGATAGCGGAGATACCAAAGACGCAGACGACATTTTTTCAATTTCTTTTAAGAGAAAGAGGAAACGGATTATAGTCTGTCTGAAAATATATATATATATATATATATATATACAGACAGGACTAGGGAGGAGTGAGGAAAAAAAAATGTAAACCTTTTTTACATTATTTTTTAAAATATAAAACACTCTTGAAAAAAAAAATGGAATAAGAAAAAGAAAAAGTACATTGCAAATTAAAGATCTTTATTGCGAGAGAACACTGAGAATTTAAACAAAATTTACAATGCTGTGTATCCATGGAAAGCATCGATGAAACTCAGGTTCTAAGAACTGACACAATTTTTATGTAATGTGGACCTATCCTCTCTCTCTCTCTCTCTCAGCCACCACAATACACAGTAAACACAGAAAAACAAAAGAATCACTGAGTGATTCAAAAAGAAAATTACTTTAGAACATATAATTAATGAAAAGAAAACAAACCCTCCAAGACTTGCTTCCTATTATGATTGCTAAATTTGGAGAAATTAGTTAAGTATTAAACCATAATCTAACTATTTTCTCAAGTGGTGGATGGATGGATGGATCACATGAAGCTTCTCTCCCGCAGTGAAGAATCTTGATCTTTAACTCTTACTAGGGCCTCCAGGAATTCTTTGACCTGCAACAGCACACACATAATTAATATGAACAGAAGAAAATGACAGAAAGAATCAAAAATATCCATACCTCTGAAGTATCCCTGAGGGAGAAGAAAGCCTTGCTTTCCTTCGGAATGCTGGATACTAGAATTCCATAGCCTCGATATCCCTCACGCAGTACCTATACAGATCAACATATATTGAAGTTAGAACATGAACTATATATATATATATATATATATATATATATATATATATATGTATGTATGTATGAGTGTATTTATGTTTTCTTTAACCTTGAATGCATCTTCATCTGTTCTATCATCCCCAATATATATAGGAAGCACATTACCACTATCACTTAGTCCTAACAAATGTGGGATAAAAAGAGAAACATAATTAGTTGTGAGAATATAAACGAGATAATCTTGAAGCTGTGGTATAATTGGTTTTTACACTAACCAAGGGATTTAAGGAGAAATTCAACAGCTTTCCCTTTATCCCATTCAATCACAGGACGGACTTCTAAAACCTTCCGTCCATGAGTCAATCGTAATCTAGGGTAATCATTTAAGACATCATGAACTCGTTGTGCAATTAAAGGCCAACTCTGCCAACCAAAAAATACAATAAGTTGATTTGAGACGAAGAAAAAACCAAAACCAATAGCAGAAAACACAGAGTTACTCACTTTCTCATCTACATTGCGATAATGTACAGAGGCACAAAATTTGTGGTTCTCCACTTTTGCACCTTTAATGTCTTTAGTGTTCTCGACAAGGGTTCTAAAAACCTATAAAATTAAACCACAAGTGTCAAAAATCACTTACGCACAAGTATAGATATGAGTTACAATAATTTATTAGTTACTAACCTCGTCAATCACAGGTAAAAATTCAGTAGCAGGCTGGAAGAGATTAGCCTCCTTCCCCTGATACATTATATATATATATATAGCATAATTTAGTCAAAGGTACATTAAGAGAGCAGAAATGAAAAGTTTGAGACGGTTTTGAGTCATATATACCTGCAGGTCAGTAGAATTTGTACAATGCAAATGGTTAGCAGACATTGTATGTTTAACTGGGAACATGATATCCATGCCATGACTACCGGCATAATACAGTTCCGTTAGTCCTACCAACTTATAGACCTGAAAACAAAAAGGTAAATCGTTGCTCGCTTAAAGCTACTTGTTCCTGCATTTACTGAAAACTTTGATTTGTCTGAAAAATAATACCTTATCACGGCTCCTTCCACTTATGATTGCAGTTGGGAAATATTTTGCAACGCGTTTAACTGCTGAGCGCATCTGTAATCAATAAATCATTCATCATATGTCAACATACACCCAAGAAGTCTGTGGAAAAAAATGGGAAATTTTCGTAATACAAAGATTGGTGAAACAGAAACTTACATCAGCAGACATAAAAGCACGGTCTGGATCATCCACTATAGGAGAAAGGGTTCCATCATAATCCAAAAAGACTACTATCTTCCTATTTTTTGCTTTAGTCATGATTTGGCCAAAAGAGCTAAGTGCAGAAGGGTACTTAGTCTGTTGAGAAGAAGATAAAATCAATAAGTCTTGAAGGAAAAATCATGGTGTTGTAGCAGCTGTTCTGTTTTTTCAGTTTATATTACCATCCAAGAACGGTAAGCAATGTCATTGTCATCCGAAGGAAAGTCAGCAAAAGCATCCCTCAAGATCTTCTTGTGAGGCGGGGAAGAAGATTGCATTGCATCAAGCCAACCATTTGAACGAACATCATCAATCTTTGCTGGCTTCTTCCTTGGAATTGATAACATACTAGTGGAGAATGATTGGCCTGACTGTGCGTAAGGCAAGCGACCTGAACGAATACCCAATCTTGGATTGTCTATCGGAGCAGGATCAGCAAGGACAGGAGAAGCTTTTGTAGAATTCAAATCCATCTATTCCAATCTCTTTCACTCAATTGCAGCTATAAACTAAGAGACGTATTATACACAACCCGAAATCCTACTAGAAAATATACCTATCTCTTTTTTAAGTAACTGTTTATCCAACCCTTTTATCAATGAAAAACCACCGTTTCAATGTTTTCTTGTCTGTGCTGCTGTTTGAGCAGTCCATCAAGCATATGCTTTCAGTAATCTGGAAATAACATTGAAAATTACAATATAAACAAAAATGATCCCACAGAATAAAACAAGCATCACAAAAGAACATCAAACCTCATTTCCAAAAATGCTATGCATTTATAGAGAAATCTGACATTGTTATTGATGAAAACACCTGGATTTCAAGACTCGTACAAAAGCTTCAATCTGTCCTGCAATTGAAAGGAAAAAAAAAACACACACACACACACAAAATCCCTTTTAGTTATTTATGTGAACTTGGATTTCCACTCATTGAAAATGAAAGAAGAAATCTAGAAACAACTAGAAGAAGACGAAAAGTTCTTTCACTAAGACTAGTTGAGGGAACTTGAGGGTAAGAACCAGACTTGATATGGCAGTTCTGGCATTCAGCAGGGATCCCAATGTTGTCAAAATCACTAATTTATAAGTTCTACTCAAGCCATGATCCAAAATACATAGATAATATATGTGTTATTCAAGATATGTTTAAACAGTGTATCTGTTTTATCTCTGTTTCCAAAAAACATGTATACAAACTTAAGGAATGCCAAAGTGAAATACAAAAACCAAATATTCAGCAAAGAATACTTTATGGATGCTTTAAACAGAGAAGAAAATGAAACAAGATACAAGATATATGCTCACTAATGCTTCTCTGAATATCAAAACAAGAGCAGATACAGCCGTGTGAGCTTTAAAAACAAGAATTGGACAATCAGTTTACTTAAATTTCATTTATTTCCTCGATTCAGTATATCAATCATTAAAATCATCCTTAGGAAAAACAAGGGTTGAACTGTATTGTGAGATTTACAGTCACTCAAAGGCTAAACCTACTGGATTCACAATTGATGGAGTTCAAATTGATGTGACTCTTCAACCATCAAAACTGACATGAAACTAACTTGCCAACATCATATGTCCCTCAAGAGAGAGAGAGAGAGTCAGATTTATAATGGCCTAAACTTTCAGATGCCACATGGTGTCAAGTCCAATCATATTCAGATATAAAAACCAATAAACAAATTACAACAACACATCCCCTTGCTCTAATTAGAAACATTAGTTATCAACTGACAAATCCTAGTTCCTAGGAAAAACTTTTTCTAAAAAATATATATTTTTTTAAAATTTTTCAAAACTCAGAACTGTATCCTAGTTCAAATTATTAAAGGAAAGAAGAAGAAGAAGAAGTAGTGAGATGGCTAAATATATATTGAATCTAAGGATATATTATATATATATATATATGGAAAATAATAAATATAATAAGTTAAGGAAAATAGAAAAATGCAATTGCCCAGATGGACTTCCAAGCGCCAGTTTGACTTTGCTAGAACTAGAAAACATATGAAAGCTGCTCTATAAAGGGCGTTGATAACCCATATCAGGAATCTGCTGACTAAAGTTATTTCTATTTTTTTCTAGACAAAACACCAAAAGTGATTAGGACCCAAAATCAATATTTCAACATCTTACAGCAACCGACAAAATATTCTATAAACAACACAAACAACAGGAATCAAATAAACAATTGTGCTGTCACATCAATATATATAAAATCACATAAACAAAACCAAAGAGGAGAAAAATAATATTATTAATAATAATACAGTTATACACACGTCAAGATATGAATTCACTCATATATAATATACATACACAGATACATGGTTTATACATTCTTGAAATTAAAAAATGTATGACCAAAATAAACCGTCCCAGAATGAATTGAAGAATGATTTATGAAGATTTAGCATAAAAATGCCAGAAAGTTGTAAACTTTGCATGTCTGACTGCATGAACAATCAGACAAGAGAGACCCCAGAAGACATGTGTGAAGGAAGTATAAACCATCCCCAAGATCAAGGTAAAAAAAAAAGATTAGAAACGGAAGGACCATAAAGAAAGTAACAATTTTTCCTGCTTAATTCCAACAGCATTACAGGGAAAAAAAGAAAAAACTCCTCTTTTTGGTCTTTTGACAGAAGCAAAATGCTGGAAGAAAGAAAACAGAAAAGGCAAAAGGCATCATGATAAAAAGATAATAAAATACCTGTTTAAACTGGATTCAAGAACGTTGAAAATCTAACTTGGATTATATCAGCAAACGAATCTTTGGATTTGAAACCTAAAAGGGATCATCAAATAAACGTAAAATTTTCAACCAAGAGAAGAAGGCTATGACTGGAAAAAAAAAAAAAGAAAGAGTCCAACTTTGTCCAAAAACAGAAAGAAAAGAAAAGAGAGGACAGAAAATGGAAAAAAATGAGAGGAGGGCAATCAATCTACTACTACTACCTTCACAATACAACGGCGGATTTGGATTTGAAACGATTGTAAGCCCTAGAAAAAAAAAAATTTGCTAAAGGAAAGCAGTGGTCGTAACTAAAAAATATAAACTATATTTAGGGAGGAGAGAGAGAGCGAAGAAAAATGGAAGGAGGAAGAGAGAGACAGAAAGGAAGAAGAGATTGGAGGCGAAAAGGTCGGGTATTTATAACGTTTGATGGCCCCGAAAAACTAAAAAAATTAAAATTAAAATTAAATAAATAAAGACGTGCCAAACAAGGCAAAACTTCTCTCCCTGCTTCGGTTGTTGAATGGGGAAGCAGAAGAACATAACTCCTTCCTACTCATTTTCACCAAATCATTAAATGGTTTGCAACTACATTCGCGAATTTAGATTTCTTTTCCTTTTTTTTTTTTTTACATAGTACCTTGTTTGTCGATATCCTATGTGCTAATGTCAGTATATATCAAATTTTTAAATTTTAAGGTTAATGTTTTGAACACGAAAATTACATAAATATTTTTTAAAAAAATAATAAAACTAATATTGTGAAGATCAAAGTCAAAATTCAATTAAATCTTAAATATATATATGTTTGTTTATGGTCAAATTTCACACTTGTTAGATAGTCATTAGTTGTCTTATTTTCATGTATTAAAAAATCATCGTCAATCAATATTAAAAAGAAAGAAAAAATTAAACTAAAACGAGTGGTAATAATATATTATATAATCATGAATATAAAATTAGAAGTAAAATATTTATTGAAAAAAAATACCTTAAAGGGGTACATGTCAACACGTAGGACAGGGGCCCACAGACACGGCAACATGACATGGCAAATGCTTGGGGTTTTCACATGAACTTTCCAATAATTACAGCAAACAAAAGAGTCCTTAATTATTGATTATTGTTATATTATTATTTTAATTAAAAATTAACATTTCAAATTAAAATGTATTCCTTCACGTAATCAGAATTCAAAGTCGCAAATTTTAAGTTAAAAAACGAGTTGAGAAATTTTGTTAATTTTATACATAAATTTTTAGAGGCATGCAAAAAGAAACAGCAGCCTTCCACGTGGCAAATAAGGTTTTTAAAAAAGTGACACGTGGAAAGGCGACTATATGGAACGTGTGAAATAGTATTTTCTCCGCTGATTTGTTTGTCACGTAGATCGGATGACTGCTTCTTTATGTAAAATTTAAAAATTACCGTTAACTCACTTGATTCACGTGATTAGTTATTTATTTTCCATTTTCTTTTCACTCAGCCAATAGAAATAATAGTAAATAATAACTGCTGGTTTTAGATATATTTTTTTTAATTTAACATATTCTGCGTGAATTTTTTTTTTTTTTTTTTCTAAATGTAAGTGAAGATCCAAGAAATTTCCTACGTGAAGAAGTCTGAATGGTTTCTAGAATGTGTAGTGGAAGTCAATTTCAAAGTCACCTTACAATGTTACTACATAGTATTATTAAATTTTAGAAAAAGAAATTAATGTACATTTTTTTTTTTGCCTTAAAAAAAGGTTTTGTAGTATAATAAGTCAAAAGGTGCGACAAGAACATCATCTTCATAAAATAAACCTCGAGATCTGGCAGCTGTGTATGTCTCTTTAATTATATCCATTGAATCCATACATGAATTAGAATGCATGAGCGACAGCACCTAGGGATAGCTCCGGTTGCGGCCACCGGTCATTTTCTCTCTTATCTGTGATGAATATATATATATATATATATATATATATATGTAAAATGTAAAAGCCACTTTGATTATATTGAGATTTATTAACAGTTGAGGAGAAGCTAAGAAGAGGCAGCACCGGCTACAAAATAAACGGTGACAACAAAATCAAGTTCATAACTGAACCGCCAAAAGAAAAGGAAAATAAAATAATTGACTAAACGACGACGGTGGTGTACTGACGTGGCTACACTTGGGATGTAGACTAACTGGTGTAATTCAATTTTGAATAGATGTGGGGTCGGGTACAATTTTTTTTGCACGAACCGCAACTCCCATGATGCAACCGTGACTCAGTACTAACGCTGATGGGCCGTCATCCACGCCATGAATTGATTCTTTTTTTTTTTTTTCCTTTTTAATGGAGGAAGAAAATAAATTTTAATTATAAAAAATAATAAATTATATTTATATTTATATTAAAAAAAATAAAAAGGAAAGAAAAAGCAGCAACTAGTTTTAATTGGAAGTACCACTACTTTATTAGGCAGTTGGAAACGTAAGTTATTCATTAACTACATTAAATTATAATTTCAATTTGCAATATCACGTGTTTATTATATATATATTAATTTGTATAATATTCAACATTATTATAAATAAAATTAAATTAAATATTTTTTAAAAGAAAAATGTTAATATATATTTTAAAATATGTAAACAAATAAAAAATTATATAATATTTATATATATATAATTGTTCAAGTTTTCTGTATTTAGAAAACATAAAGACATTGATAAATCAAATGTGTACACGGTTTTCCATAATATCGAATAATATTTTTTAAAATTATAAATTTCAAAAAATAAATAATTTTAATAAAAAAACGTTCATTAATTACAAAAATCATTTCAATAATTACTAATCACTCAATTTAATTTTTTACAAAAATAACTAGAAAATACAATTTCTTATATATATATATATATATAAGACATAGATAGTAAAACAAAATCTCAAAAAAACATTCGGTAATAGAACTAATACACAGATGAAAATTGCCTATAATCTAGTATATTCTAGAGTTTTTAAAACATTTAAGAATATAATAATAAAAGTATCGTTGGGACAGTTGGGCGATCTTTGACTGGAAATTTATGGGAAGGGTTTATGCTTCACGTTTTCTTACTTAAAAAAATATACACAAATGAAATTTTTTTCTTTTAAAAGAATAAAATATACACAATAATTACTATTTTTATTAAAATGTTTTATAAAGGTTAAAATAAAAAAGAAAAGGAAAAACATTGGTAAATTTAAACACGTAGTGATATTTGCACTTCTTTTGGTGCGGTATAGTAGCGTACAGAAGAAGGTTTATTTGCATTATGGAGTAGACTTTTGACGTGATTGAACAATAAATTTCTCCAATTTATTATCTTCACCTTTCTTTTTTCACCAACCAAACAAAATAGATTATTTCAATAGTCGCCCTTAATCTATTTTTTATATATTTTATAAATTTAAGAGAGTAAAAATATTTATTTAATAATCAGTCAAACAAATAATATAAGATATAAGATATTTGTTATTATTTATTATTTTTAAAATTTTATTCTCTTCCTAATTTACAACTTTTCGGTACAAAATTTACCTAATTAACCTTTTTTTTAAAAAACAAATTGTGTTTTACCTTTTAGACTTTGTCAAAGCAATAAATAATATATTTAGAAATATTAAAAAATATATATATAATTTTAATAAGCTTCAATTGTACTTGTATTTTGAAGATTGACTAAAGACCTACTCGTAGATCTTGGAAAGTTCCAAAGCAAAATAATTAATTAATTAACATTTATTTTGTTGAATCTTCTAAACCCTTGGAAAAATGCGAAAGAAAATGACCACATTTCTTGATTCTAATCATCAGCAATGATCTCATTTAGATGATTTTACAATTTACTAATCCAGCCTTAAAACTTCTTTTATACATACACATAATATATATATATATATATATATGCCACCACGAAAAGAAATATTATTATTATTATTATTTTCCTTTTTTCGCTTGATTTTACTTCTAGGGTTTATAAGACCAGAAGAACCGAAAAGAAAACTGGTACGAATGGGCGGTGCCCAACATTTTGGTTATTGGACTCTCCTTTTAGTATTGTTGACCACAAATTCGATGGTGCTTTTACCAATTTTGCTGATTCTTAATTATACTATATATATTTTAAAAAAAATGAAAATTTAAGATATTTTTGCATTAACTTTTCTTTTCAACTCAAAATTGATTGAAAAAAAAAAATTAAAATAAATAAGTCTGGTCAGAATGGTGATTGATTGCCTCTATTTTCAAACTCAGTTAATTTTACAGTTCTTTTTGTCTTACTTCACAGATTTTGAAAGTTCGACATCTATATATATATATATAAATTAATCTGTAAGTTATCAATAATATTCAAATAATGAAGGTTCTCACGACTATTTAATTAATCGTCTTCGTGTCACTAAAATAGCCATGATCACTGTCATTTACGTACGTTAATGGAATATGTGAAGACTCCTGCTTTGTTGGATGTCATTTAATAAAAATAAATTTTAAAAATTATAAATTGCATATAAACTAGAGTAATACCAGTAATTCCCTCTCTCTCTCTCTCTCTCACACACACACACACACAACATATATATATATATATATATAAAGTAAGGGTTTAGGTAATAGTCACAATCATGGACTAATTACTTGAGATGTTTGACAAAAGACTTGAATGGTTCTAAACCATGCATGAGTAAAAGCAAAAAAAAAAGAAAGAAAAAGGTAGTCGTTCGCTTTTGTTTGAACAGAGACGTGTAGCCAAGCGTGCCAAATCTTACACTATAAGGGAAAATATTACCTACACACACCACACACAAACATATATAATAATAATATATATATATATATCCAACTTATATGAAAAAAATATGAGAATGATAGTAATGTTTAGTTGAAAAACGAGTGTCTCTAAATGATCACTTGCACGGATGGTGAAAGAATATATTTGTACAAAATTTATTCGAAGGGATGCTTTCTGAAATGACCATTCAAGTTAATTAATAAGACGAGCTATTAAATGTACATTTTTTCTCTTAAATATATTTATTTTGTATTCAGATAACGTATGTAAGTCAATTGCATTAGATATAAAAAAATATTACTAATAAAGTTTTAGAGTTAATTAAATTATCATATTTGCATCTAATCTTAAAAGTTCTTGTAATAAACTAAAAGATCTGATTTTGGAATATAAGATTAAAACGGGATATATAGTCAAAAGATGATGTATTTGAAGTGCAATATATAATATTAGTAAACAAGAAGTTGATGTTTTCTTGGCTCGAGGGATTTGTTTGAATTATATATGCATGTAAACCAAGAAATATTCTACATATTATATATATATATATATATATAACTTGTTCAGTAAGTAATTTTTATCTTTTATTTTAGACTTATATAATGCACACGAAGAAGTAATGTGAGAAAATTGGTACATAGACTTTTTAAAGCTAGGGTTATATAATTGTGTCCTGTTTTTGTATTTGTTAGTCTGTAATCATGACCTAATTTTTCTCTGCAAATGGCTTTACTGCATGCTTTAGCCCTTCCAACCTCTCTAACCTAAGAAAAACTTCGGTACCACTTAAAAAAAAAATGTAAACTTTATTATTTTTGTGGTCCAAACAAATTCGAATTGAGGGCATGAAATTGCGACAAGGAAAGTGCATCCATTTGTCTTGTCATAATGAAAAGAAACATAAAACATCCCTGAATTAAAATCCGTACCTGGAAGCTTATTATAAGCTGCTGCAAAGAGTTTATGGTATAGGAAGATTTCAAAAAAGGTTATCTATCTTGTCGGAAAACTTGCTCATGTGTGTTTCATGTGGGTGGAAAAACAAAACTTTAGGAGGTGGAAAAGGATTTGTCCTAAACCAATTATACACCCCCCCCCCCCCCACACACACACATATATATATAATCAGGTTTAGAAGTTTGGTTTCAGTTTATCAAATTTTTTCTTTTTCTCTCTCTCATAATATATATATATATATATAGAGCTAGGGTTTTTGCATGCCGAACCAGTTTTGATATCTAGCTAGAGAGCTTTTAGGTTCTTGAATTCATGCTGGTGGAGGCTTATACCAATAATCAATAATTATTGGTACATTAAATAAATATGAAGTATTATTGATTTCTGAAAAAGTGGAAGGATTGCAAGAACGTGACCAAATTGGCTGCAGGATAACATTATCAAAAACGAATTACCTGGTGAAACTGACTGATATATATATATATATATATATATATATATATATATGTGTGTGTGTGTGAATGAAATTATGTACCAAACGTGGGCAAGTTGTCTGAGAAGACACCAAATCTATTCTTTGAAAAGGGTTCAATAAATCAATCAATGGATAGATTATTTAAGACACGTTCTGAACCACATTATAAAATAACCTGTCACCTAATCCTTTGTTAATTAACAAACACAAGAAATAGCAAGTTACTCTGTTATACGTGTACATCATTACAAACAAACACAGGACTCAAACATGCAGATGTTTAAGGATGAATATTTAACGGCTATAAGTGCAAATTGTACCATATTATATATATTTAATTCGTAATAAAATAATATAATCGTTCTCTAATTAATCTATGATACAAATAAATAATCGAAATATTAATTGAGATGAGTGACTATTAACTGAAAATGCCAAATGCAATTTTTTTTTTTTTTGGGTTGAATGAGCTGGAAATCATATATAGAGATGGTGTCTGCATGCTTTGCCTAACTTGACATTCCAACTTACTGTTTGTGACTGCTTTTTATTTATTTATTTAG
This sequence comes from Asclepias syriaca, assembly GCA_027405835.1. NCBI lineage: Eukaryota > Viridiplantae > Streptophyta > Magnoliopsida > Gentianales > Apocynaceae > Asclepias > Asclepias syriaca. The sequence goes on along the minus strand of CM049929.1, from coordinate 5,738,155 downwards.
ATTCGTTTTTTGGCTTTCTTTGCTTTAGACAGAAACAGCCAAACCCACGGTTCCTTTTCGTGGGATCCATGAATATGAAAACCCCAAAAAAACAAAGATCATAATTCATGGCTACATCCCTTTCCATACAGGCTATAGCTAACTCTCTCTCTATATATATATATACATAACTTTGGTAGAACATGATTTGTCGGTATGATATAAGTTCATCTCTTAGTGGAACTAATTAACATTCAAGATATATATATATGTATATATATTTCCTGGAATGAATTTGATTTAAGCTTTAAAGTGATCTCTAAACTAAAAAGAAACTTTGTTCAGACATATTCCTGATCCATCATCTTCAATGACTTTTAAGTGACACTTCTAATTGGTTCACAAACTCTCCATATAATATACATACATATTATATATGTATATATATATATATATGTATGTATGTATATGTATGTGTTATGTTATGTATCAATCATTGCAAGATGCCAAAGGAATCCAAGTCAGCTTCCATAAACTGACGGGATATTTAACAACTTCAAATCAAATGCAAAAACATTAATGTCAAAAGACAAGGAGCATTATTGTTATTATTATTATTTGTAGCATTAGATAAAGTGGACAAAAACTACTTTTTTTATTTTTTATATATAAATTAAAATAATAATATGTTCATATCGATGAATAGAAAAGAAATCAGTTCAAGAAGAAGAGAAAAGGGTAGGTAGTTAAAGAGTAGATATAATTGATGACTAGTTTTTCAAGTTTTCTATTGTTTTGGAACACTTAAAATATTCACTTATTGTTAGCTAAGAAGGCTTCTTCTGTTAAGAACTGACGCTGATTGATAACTCAGTAACTCAATTTAATTTATACAGTAGGAAATTTATATGGTATGAGTTGGCCGCAATAAAATTAGAAGAAAAAAAAACCTATGTAATGATCGAATGAGATGTTTAATTTTGACAAAAACCTTAATTATCCATTTTCAACAGGACTAATTAAAGAAGTTGTAGATAAGGTTTTATATGAGAAAACTGCTGTAGACAGAGCACATTAATATATATATATATATATATGTTTGTCCGATCGTTTCTAATATTTGTTAATTCCCCCACCTGAAGTTAAATTATGTGCAGCCACTGACACAACCATCTAGTGGGATTATGTCTTTTTTACAGTTTTTTTTTTTTTTTTTTTTTTTTGGTTTATGTCAACTGTACGTCCTGAACTCAGTGATCTGGACTTTCAGTATCTGCCTTTCCTCCGGAGCCTTGCTCCTCAGTGTTGAATATTTATCTCTCTCTCTCTCTCTCTCTCTCTCTCTATATATATATATATATATATATATATATATATATATATATGTATATATGTATGTATATTTTAGGAAGGTTTATTAAATATGGCTAGTAAAGGTAAGTTTTATTCTTCTAAAAAAAATTTCATCATTCACAACAAATGTTGATCCTTGTATAGCATTCATAATACATTTTTTTATTGTTTTACATTAAAGACTTCAAACCATTTTCTCCGTATAAATCTCAATTTGTAAAAAAAGTGTAACTTAGTTAATAAAATACTTCAAATTTTAAGCCAAAAAGAAAAAAAAAATAAAAAAGGTGATCTTGCATTAAATAAAGTTAAAATTTGAATCCGGAGTATGCAACTAATGAACCGGAGTTTCCTTTTTAAATAGGAAATTAATTTAAATATAAATTGAGTTTTTTTATTTCGGGCCTTAGAATATATATATATATATATATTATTCATAACTCTTCTTGGAGGATGGGCCTTCTGAGTCCAGAAGAAGATTATGGGATTTGGGTTGAACTAGAATTCTCAATGAGGCAATTAAGATTGGGCTTTGAAATGGCTTAATAAAGTGTAAAACGGGCGTCCAGAAACCCGCCCATCAATTCCTTCATTTCCTCTATAATTTCAGACTCCATTATTTCCTTCTGATTTGATTTCTTCCATCTGAAAAGAGCTGTTTCTGAAACAAATTAAAAGACATTAGATTATTACATGGTTTCTTCACAAAAATTGAACATTCATTAAATATAGTAACTATATATATATATATATATATGCCCATATTGTTAGTAATCATTATTTATTTTTTTACAAGATCTTTTTTAATAATCATTAGTCATAAATATACCAGGTGAAAGAAAATAATTACTATATATATAAGGTAAAAAATAAAATAAAATAAAAAGAGAGAGAGAGAGAGAGAGAGAAGGAAGAAGGAAGACCAGTTATCTACTCATCTTCCTCACCGACACTTTCGGCATTCCTGAGTCAATCACACTGCCAAAGGCCGACGTGGTTCTTCTTTTTCCCTACTTTTCAGTAGAGTAAGTAAATTTTCTGCGTTTTTTATTTTTTTTTATATTCAAAGAAAAATTAAAAAGTTTACAGTAAACAAATCTTTCTTTTAGAAATTATGAAATGAAATCCAGTTCTTTTCGGTATTCTTTATTTTATTACCTTTACTTTCAAGATTCTCCCTTTCTCTCTACTCTGATTTCTGTCCAAACAATTATCAAAAACCCATTGGTATGGTAAATCCATTCTCATTTCACCCATTTTCTTTCTCTTCCCTCCACCACCGCCATGCTCCTCCTTCCGCCGCCACCACTGGTGGTTTTCTTTCTTGTTATCTTCCTCTTCTCGACCAACCCTGCAATAATATTATCACAAGACACGGCGGATCTTGAATCGGACTGTACAAATAGATGGATCCATATCCGACATCTCCCAACTCATTTCAACCTTGACCTATTAACAAATTGCTCTGAGTATCCTCTGTTTGACAATTTCTGTCCTTATCTTCCCAACCATGGTCTCGGCCACAAGACGCATAATAAATCCCACAGTTGGTTTCGAACTGACCCTTTTATGCTGGAACTCGTTTTTCACCGCCGAATGTTGGAATACCCATGTCTCACCGACGATCCTTCCCAAGCTAATGCCGTCTACCTCCCGTATTACGCCGGCATCGATAGTCTCAAGTACCTTTTTGGTCCGGAAGTCAACTCCAGTTTCGAACACGGTTTAGATTTGTTTCATTTCCTCACGCGTTTTGATTCGCCTCGTATTTGGGATGCTAATTTTGGTCACGACCATTTCTTGGTGATGGCTCGTCCCGCTTGGGATTTTTCCCAACCCTTGTCTATTGATCCGCCAATTTTTGGTACTTCTTTTCTTGAATTGCCTGAGTTTTACAATGTCACGGCATTGACATTGGAAGCCAGAGCTTATCCTTGGCAGAGAGGGCAATTCCATATCCCACTTCATTCCATCCTCCAAATTTAATATATCTTGATTCTTGGATGACTAGGGTCAGAAGGTCTAGGAGGACTACTCTGATGTTGTTTGCCGGCGGCGGTGGAATTTCGGTCAACCCAAATGTTAGGAGAAGTATAGGCTTGAGTGTGATAATGCTACAAGTATGAGTGTAAATGGTACTGGATATACCAAACTCTGTGATTTTGTTGATTGTTCTAATGGGGTTTGTGAGCACGATCCAATTAGATTTATGAAACCAATGTTGCAGGCTACTTTCTGTTTACAGCCACGGGGGATACACCGAGTAGGCGATCAGCTTTTGATGGGATTCTTGCTGGTTGTATACCTGTGTTTTTTGAAGATTTAACTTCTAAAAAGCAATACGGATGGCATTTGCCAGAGGAGAATACCAAGAATTCTCAGTATTTATACCTAAAGAAGAGGTAGTATTCAAGGGATTGAAATTTTGGATGTTCTAATGAGCATTCCCAGATCCCAGATCAGAAGAATGAGAGAAAAAGTTCTTGAAATGTTACCTAGAGTAATTTACAGAAGACACGGGAGTTCTTGGTTTGAGAACCAAAAAGATGCATTTGATATTGCCATTGAAGGAACTTTGCACAGAATCAGACAGAAACTTCAAAGAAGTAAAAAAAAAGACATTTTGCATTTTTAGTTCGAGTGTTCTCCTTCCACATTCTTGTACTTGTAGTAGTTGAGTTATCACTATCTTTTCCTCCTCCTCCTTTGTAATATTTATTTAGCCAAGAAAAGCGTGGAGAGAAATTATTTACACATACATATATATATATATATATATATATATATATATTGACACTGCCATATGCCAGAATAGTTTTCAAGACTGGAACTTGGTAATGCTGCAAGAATAGCAGTGTTCAGTGTTTCTGTAATTGTATTTCTTTTTTGTCTGAAGACTAAAGAAAAAACATCATTAATAACAGCAAAATATTTGTAAGTCTAGTATTCACTCAGGTCAAAGGTTTGAAAGAATGTAAGAAACTAGATTATTACAAAGGAAGAAAAAAAATCACATATTTAGTGACGAATTTCTGGAAAGTAGTTCAAGAAGTCATCTTCTGCCATTGATATCAAGTGTTCATCGTCCCACTTGTCACGGTATATCAGAGGCTTACTCCTTTTGCTCTTGGAACATTCAGAATACATCTGTTTTCTCCATTCTTCAACAGGGAGAGAGCCGGTCTGAGCAGCCAACCAATCATCATATTCAAACTATGAACACAAAAACAACATATCAGCCTGTAAAAAAAAAAAAAAAAAAAAAGCAAATCTTGCTCATCTTGGAAGTATCAGTAGTTATGCTGTACCTGATAATCAGCCAGGTTATGTGTGTAATGCTTTGGAATGTCGGATAACTCCATTGACGAGTAGAAAGTTTCAACCTCAGCCATCATTTCCTCCGGTGAAGGAAGTGAAATTCTACCGGATAAAACACTAGCAATCCACCTGCTCTGATATTCAAACATGGGGAAAGGAACAACCTGGCAGCATCCAGAATCCAGATATGAGGTTTGATCACTTACATATATATATATATATACATATATATATATACTATGTGTGAGCCCCTTTGTCCCGAGGGTGCGGGGCAGCTCTGGCAGAGGCCGAGCAAGTGTGGCAGCGGCCGAGCAAGTGTGGGAGCAGCGAATGGCTTCGGGGTTGGCTATGCGCCCCTTTTATAGAAGGAAGGCAAGAGTAGGCTGCGGAGTTGTAGTGTGGGCTGAGGCCCAGACCCAGAGTGTTGGAAACCCTAATGATGCCTAAGTGGAAAGAGTCAGACCGAGAATGTAGGGAACCCTAATGTTGCCCTAGTGGCATGGGCCGTGGCCCGTGGGTTGATTCTAAACACTACCCATCCCTAGTGGCTATAAATAGGGGCAGATGGGCAAGAGAGAAAGAGCGAGCGAGAAGCGAGCGAAAGAGATAGAGTGATAGACTATGATTGTTCTATCTTGTAGGCCTGGGTGGCCGTGCAGCCTTGTGTATGGTTGCGAATACTTGTAATTCCTTACTATTTGATTAATATAGAAAGGTTGGGTGAGTTGCCCGTAATTATCGTTGTCTATCTCTATACTTGTGATTTTATCCGCTGTGTGTGTACCTGTGCGTGCGCACATACCCGTGCAAGTCGGGTTGAGTGCCGTGAACTGGTGGCCGTACCAGAAAGAGGCACTTCGTGACACTATGCATGATAGTATAAAACATTACAAGGTTTACAGATCACAAACCTACCTTCCATGGCAAGCCAACAAATGAAAGTCCTGGTGCTAGTGTTGGAGGAAAGACATGCTTGTAAAGTGGAGCGACACGATTATCCTCCACAGTCACTATGCCATTGGTTTCAAGAAATGGGAAATGATACTTATACCTATCACATAAGGAGAGATGTTTTACTATCCCTTAAAAGGAAGGATTCAGAGAATCACGAATAGGAAAACATACCCGGTGCAGTGCAGAATGACATTTGCAGCCACGACATCACCATCTTGAAAAGTTACAGAACCATCTTCTTGAACACTTTTTATCTGTGTTTGTGTTGGATTGAATTAGAACATTCCGACCAGTGATGGTTTTAGTACCAATCATTGGACAAGTAACATTACCATGGAATGAAGCCAGATATTTTCATATTCCCCGGACAACTTTCCCAAGAGCTCATTCTTGGCTGATCGCGAAGCAATATGGACTTCTTTAGCAACTTCTGCAATCTCTCTAGAGATATCATCGGCACTAGATGCACTTCCTATCAAGACTACAACCTGACAAACCAGGTCAGCTTAGTAGCAATTGTGTTTAATTCGCATTATAAATTACACAGTTTAACTCTGCAAAATAAATTGAAGAACAGCTGCACTTTTAAGTATTTGCAGCCTAGAAAACCTCCCATTATCAAGCAGAATATACTTTTTGAATGAACAAAAATGTCAAAAAGCCTCTAACTTTCACTTTTAGCAACAAATAAGATTGAAAAACCTCGTCTTACATAATGAAAGAACAATTGAAACATACTTGGTCACGGTAAGGCTCAGGAACTCGATAGTTGTGGCTATGAATTTGTTTGCCAGGCCATGTTTCAATCCCTGAAATTTAACAATCAATCACCATTTCAGGTGTCCATAAACAGAGTAGACTGCAGATGATCCTCTAGAAATTACTCTTTCTTATGTACAAATATTTTGATTTCATGCTCAAATATGAGACTTACCAGACAAAATCACAGTAAAACAAGCTCACAATTAAGGAAATTAGAAAACAATTACCAGGGATTTCTGCAATCCGAGGCTCTGTATAATGTCCATTGCAGACAACAACAGCATCATAAATCTCATCAAACTTTTCCAGATCACCTTCTTCTTTTCTCTTTGACTTCACTTTCCATTTTCCATCATCAGCAAGTCTCACATGACATACCTCTGTTCTAAATCTAACCATCTCAATAATACCAAACTCATCGGCAAAATCCTTCAAATACTCCAAGACTTCTCTATGGCCAGGGAATCTTCTCGCGTCTCTTTGAGATCCATTCTTAGCCACGAAGGGATATGCCCTAAAGCCCATTACTTCCCTAGGCAAGTTAGTCCGGAGGGAAGTAAAGACTCGAGTGGACACAATTTCGGCTCCGATCGAGCCCTAACGGATCGGCTTCTGTGTTCGGAGAGTAGACCCATGTGCCTCCTAACTGGTTTTCTCTCTCTCGAGCACCACGACTTCGTGACCCTCATGCCTGAGCTCATGGGCAGCGACGAGACCGGGCGCGCCGGCCCCGATTGACAGCGACCCTTTTGGAGGAATTGGAGATACCGGCGGCAGAGGAATTCTCATTGTTGTAGATGGGATTTGAATTGTCATCCGTGAGATATACTGATCAATCTTGTCTCTTCTTACCTTGTTCTTTAATTCTTATCATCTTCACAGGAATCGTTTATGGAAAAATAAAAAAAGACTCAATTTTTCCTTAAAAATTTAAGCTTTTTAACATCTGGAAAATTCGGTCGAAACATTCACAGAATCCTAACCTTACTAAACTATTGAATTGATGATTTCAGAGAAGGCCGCCACTGCTCCACATATATATTTTCTTTTTCTTTCTTTTTTTCCTTTTTGCATTTTCTTTTTAATATTTAATTAGAAATTCCCACAAATTTGTGAAGGAGAACTTTTCCATGTTAAATTGTCGACTTCTCGTCTCTTCCACGCACACAAAAAAAAAGAAGGGAATTTGAAGAGGAAGCAAGCTCTGATATGAACTAATGGAAAGAAAGAAGTCATTCACAGATCATCACACCATAGACGAATCATTTTGAGCCAAACTCCTCCCTCTAGGAAGTTTCTAGATACATCTCTGCTTTCTCCATTCCTCAGTGCTGAGAAAAACAATCAACCAACCAACAGCTTATCAAGAAGAAATCTTTTTGAACAAAGATTGTGTTTTTATGTGGGAAATTTTAGACCAAATTAGTATCGTTAAACGGGACACCAACAAATGAAAGCAAGCCATGAAGCTAATAATAATAAGGTTGACAGGAAAAATGTTGTCAAATATTATGAGTAATATCGAAAGTACCTAAACGGATATAAAATAAACACAACACTTGGTTTTAAAGGGAGTCTTTTTCTAAAATGACCTAACTTTTTAAAAATTATTCTAGTTTAACCTAGTTTATAAAATTATTTTCCAAAGTAATTTGAACTCATTTGCAAAATAAGTTCTAATGGGACTTACTAAAAAAATTTTAAATTTTCTCTTTTCTCTTTTTTTTTTTTTTAAATTCTCTCCGTTTCTCCTCTCCGTTTCCCCTCTCCGTTTCCCTTCTCCTTCCCTTTTCTTTTCATTTTTTTTATTTCTTTTCCCTTCCAAACCCACCTTCGCCCCCACTTTCCCTTTTTTTTTCATTTTTTTCTCTTCTCCATTCCACCTCTCCATAGAAACCCTAGCCCACTCAAGTCAACAAAACACTCAGCATATGATGCATTCTGAGCATGAGTCCTAATGTTCTACATAATTTTCAAACCAGTACTAAATTGTAGAACGCATTCTGGCCACGTGTCATAATGTTCCAGATAATTTTTAAACGTGATGAATTTCAGTACTGAATTATAGGACGTATTGAGAAGATGAGTCCTAATGTTTCACATAATTTTCAAACGTGATAAATTCCAGTACTGAATTATAGAAGGCATTTTGAAGATGAGTCCAAATGTTCCACATAATTTTCAAACATGATAAATTCCAGTACTGAATTATAGAAGGCATTTTGAAGATGAGTCCAAATGTTCCACATAATTTTCAAATGTGATAAATTTCAGTACTAAATTGTAGAACGCATTCTGGCCACAAGTCATAATGTTCTACTGAATTATAGGACGCATTGAGAAGATGAGTCCTAATGTTTCACATAATTTTCAAACATGATAAATTCCAGTACTGAATTATAGAACGCATTTTGAAGATGAGTCAAAATGTTCCACATAATTTTCAAACGTGATAAATTCCAGTACTAAATTGTAGAACGCATTTTGGCCACGAGTCATAATGTTCCAGATAATTTTTAAATATGATGAATTCCAGTAGTGAATTATAGGATGCATTTTGAAGATGAGTCCTAATGTTCCACATAATTGTTAAACATGATGAATTTCAGTACTGAATTATAGGTAGGACGCAGTTTGAAGATGAGTCCTAATGTTCCACATAATTTTCAAACGTGATAAATTACAGTACTGAATTATAGAACTCATTTTGAAGATGAGTCCAAATGTTCCACATAATTTTCAAACGTGATAAATTCCAGTACTAAATTGTAGAACACATTCTGGCCAGGAGTCATAATGTTCCAGATAATTTTTAAACATGATGAATTCCAGTACTGAATTATAGGACACATTGAGAAGATGAGTCTTAATGTTTCACATAATTTTCAAACGTGATAAATTCCAGTACTGAATTATAGAACGCATTCTGGCCATGAGTCATAATCTTCCACATAATTTTTAAACGTGATGAATTTCAGTACTGAATTATAGGACGCAGTTTGAAGATGAGTCCTAATGTTCCACATAATTTTTAAACGTGATGAATTCCAGTACTGAATTATAGTACGCAGTTTGAAGATGAGTCCTAACGTTCCACATAATTTTCAAACGTGATGAATTCTAATACTGAATTATAGGACGCATTTTGAAGATGAGTCCTAATGTTCCACATAATTTTTAAACTTGATGAATTTCAGTACTAAATTATAGGACGCAGTTTGAAGATGAGTCCTAATGTTTCACATAATTTTCAAACGTGATAAATTCCAATACTGAATTATAGGACGCATTTTGAAGATGAGTCCTAATGTTCCACATAATTTTTAATCGTGATGAATTCTAATACTGAATTATAGGACGCATTTTGAAGATGAGTCCTAATGTTCCACATAATTTTCAAACGTGATGAATTCCAATACTGAATTATAGGACGCATTTTGAAGATGAGTCCTAATTTTCACATAATTTTTATACAGTACTGAATTATAGGACGCATTTTAAAGATGAGTCCTAATTTCTACATAATTTTTAACGTGATGAATTACAGTATTGAATTATAGGATGCATTTTGAAGATGAATCCTCATGTTCCACAAAATTTTCAAACGTGAAGATGAGTCCTAATGAGTCCTAATGTTCCACAAAATTATTTGGAACATTATGACTCGTGGCCATAATGCGTTCTACAATTTAGTACTGGTTTGAAAATTATGTGGAACATTAGGAGTCATGCTCAGAATGCATCCTATGCTGAGTGTTTTGTTGACTTGAGTGGGTTAGGATTTATGTGGAGAGGTGGAATGAAGAAGAGAAAAAATGAAAAAAAAGGGAAAGTGGGGGGGGGGGGGGAAGGTGGGTTTGGAAGGGAAAGAATAAAAAAATGAAAAGAAAAGGGAATGAGAGGGGAAAGAGAGAGAATTTTAAAAAAAAAAAAAAAGAGAAAAATAGAAAAAGAGAAAATTTTAATTTTTTTAGTAGGTCCCATTAAAACTTATTTTGCGAATAAGTTCAAGTTAGTTTGGAAAATAATTTTATAAACTAGGTTAAATTAAAATAATTTAAAAAAAGTTAGATCATTTTAAGAAAATACTCATTTTAAAAAGCCTTTTTTGTCTTTTTTTTTCGGAATTGACCGTACAGAAATAGAAACAAGTACACACAAGCTTTATTACGGCTTTTGGAAATACGAATATCTTTTTATTAGAAATGGTCAAATTTTTTAACCAACCGGGGCCAGAAACTGTTATTCTCTCCTTTCTCATTAATAGAAAAAAAAAAGTTAATTTATTTTATCTGATCATGAAATTTCGTACATGGATTATTTTTTTTAACTCTTTGGGCTGCCATATTAGGTATAAGTCCATGTTTTTTTAAATCTAAAATATCTTCCCTTCCAATTTGAATTATTTATTTTGTGATCTAATTTATAAACCTCAAGTGTGGAATCTAATAATGTTTTAATAATTTGGAAATAATAATAAAAATGTCTTAACGTGACAAACGTCCTATGTAATTTTTTTTTAAAAAATAAGGTAGGGAATATTAAATAATATAATGTTTTTAAAAATAGTTTGCGATAAGTAAATGGTTAGAAGAAAGGAGGGCCCATTAATCTTCCTGTCTATTGAACCTCGTGAATGTTGATTGGTTTAGGAAATGGGAACCAAGAAAGTCGGCTAAAACATCGTGGACGCGCCTCCTCTGGCGCGTGAATTACAAAATATTATGAGTTATCACTATCTGTTTCCTCCTCCTCCTTTGTAATATTTATTTAGCCAAGAAAAGCGTGGAGAGAAATTATTTACACATACATATATATATATATATATATATATATATATATACATTGACACTGCCATATGCCAGAATAGTTTTCAAGACTGGAACTTGGTAATGCTGCAAGAATAGCAGTGTTCAGTGTGTCTGTAATTGTATTTCTTTTTTGTCTGAAGACAGCTTAAAGAAAAAACATCATTAATAACAGCAAAATATTTGTAAGTCTAGTATTCACTCAGGTCAAAGGTTTGAGAGAATGTAAGAAACTAGATTATTACAAAAGAAAAAAAAATCACATATTTAGTGATGAATTTCTGGAAAGTAGTTCAAGAAGTCATCTTCTGCCATTGATATCAAGTGTTCATCGTCCCACTTGTCACGGTATATCAGAGGCTTACTCCTTTTGCTCTTGGACCATTCAGAATACATCTGTTTTCTCCATTCTTCAATAGGGAGAGAGCCGGTCTGAGCAGCCAACCAATCATCATATTCAAACTATGAACACAAAAACAACATATCAGCCTGTAAAAAAAATCTTGCTCATCTTGGAAGTATCAGTAGTTATGCTGTACCTGATAATCAGCCAGGTTATGTGTGTAATGCTTTGGAATGTCGGATAACTCCATTGACGAGTAGAAAGTTTCAACCTCAGCCATCATTTCCTCCTGTGAAGGAAGTGAAATTCTACCGGATAAAACACTAGCAATCCACCTGCTCTGATATTCAAACATGGGGAAAGGAACAACCTGGCAGCATCCAGAATCCAGATATGAGGTTTGATCAGTTACATTGTTATAACTGATGTAAGAAAGATAATAAAAATAAAGAGATGACACACAGATTTAACGTGATTCACCAATAATGTGTTGGCTACGTCCACATAACAGAAGAGGGGAGAATTTTTACTGATTTAGGAGAGAGATTACAGAGGTATTTTAGGTGACTACAATACAATGAATGCCTTACAAATGAACCTATTTATAGGAAATAGAATATTTGACTAATTTCCTAAACTTAAGGAGAAGTAACAGAATGTTTGACTAATTCAAGACATTCGTTAGTCAAACTTCCTAAACTTAAGGAGAGGTAACAAAATGTTTGACTAATTCAAGTAACAGAATGTTTGACTAATTCAAGGCATTCTAACAAATCTCCACCTTGACTTGAATTCTCTCACAATTTACCAGATGCACCTCCTTGGTGCCAGATGTATCCGCTCCCCTCTCTTCTGCCATTTAGCCGCTTGTAATATTTAGCAAGTCCAAACAGTGTTGGAACTTGCTCTGTGGAACTGGCTTGGTGAACATGTCAGCAGGATTGTCAGTCGTGCCCACTTTCTTCACCCCTTCTCCATAGCCCACGAATATTCCCTTTTTAGCCCTTGGCTCCAGCTTACCCTCATTGACATGATAGTAAGTTGTACAACCAAAAACTCTCAAATTTGAGTAATCAGCAGGCTTCCCTGTCCACACCTTAAAAGGTATTTTAAGGTTGATGCCTGTGTGTGGTCCCCGGTTTGTTATGTAGTATGCCGTTGTAACTGCTCCTGCCCAGAAACGTCTAGTTAGACCAGCGTTAGAGAGCATGCACCTCGCTCTCTCCAGAAGTGTCTGGTTCATGCGCTCAGCTGCACCATTCTGCTGTGGTGTATCCCTGACTGTGCGATGTCGAGCAATCCCCTCATCCTTGCAAAACACATCGAACTCAGACGAACAGAATTCCAGACCATTATCAGTTCGCAGCCTCTTGATCTTCTTCCCAGTTTGATTCTCCACTAGCGTCTTCCACTGCCTGAAGTTCTTGAACGCTTCACTTTTATGTTTCATCATGATTACCCAAGTCATCCTTGAGTAATCATCGATTACCGACATAAAAAATCTGTGACCGCCTAAAGACTCAACGCGAGACGGACCCCAACAGTCTGAATGGATGTAATCCAGCGTGCCCTTTGTTCGATGAACCGCCTTTGGGAACTTGCTGCGATGTAGCTTCCCAAAGACACAATGCTCACAAAACTCAAGGCTCTTGATCTTGTGACCACCAAGAAGATCTTCCTTTGACAGAATCTGCAACCCTCTTTCACCCATGTGACCAAGTCTCATATGTCATAACTTGGTCAAATCATCTCGGTGAACCTCAGATGACGCAACAGTTGTAGAACCAGCAACTGTTGAACCTTGCAAAAAGTACAAAGTTCCATGTTTGACGCCCTTAAGTATCACATTAGAGCCCCTGCAGACATGTATAACTCCACCTTCACCCTTGAAGCTAAACCCCTTACTATCCAGCAAGCTCAGGGATATCAGATTCTTCGTCATTAGTGGAACATGTCTGACATTGTGCAATGTACAGAATTTACCATCATGAGTCCGAATCTTGATCGAGCCTATTCCAACCGCCTTGCATACCGAGCTGTTTGTCATAGAGACATTTCCCTCGTCTATCTGCTCATAGGTTGAAAACCACTCTCTCCTTGGACATATATAGTAGGACGCCCCAGTGTCAAGGACCCACTCATTAGCATGATGCGTGTGTTCATCTGCAACTAGAGCGATGTCCTCTTCAGAATTGGTGCAATCCACCGCTACCGCAGCAGATCCTTTCTGCTCTAGTGGTTGCTTTCTCTTCTTCGGGCATTCATTCTTCCAATGCCTTGTCTCCTTGCAGTAGTTACAAATATCATTTGCTTTTGGACCCTTGGAACCCGGCTTCTTCTTGCCCAGTTGTCCATGTCCCTTGCTTCCACTGGCTATCAATCCAGCGGCCTGATTGTCTGTCCCTGCTCCAGTCGCCTTATGGCGCAGCTCTCTGATATGGAGAGATGACCTGACATCTTCCAAAGATACGGTATCTTTCCCAACAATGAAAGATTGTACGAAATTCTCATACGACAATGGTAGTGAAACCAACAGAATTAAGGCAGCATCTTCATCCTCTACCTTAACATCAATATTACGCAACTCTAAAAGAATTGTATTTAATTGATCCAGATGGTCTTTAAGAGGTGTACCCTCCTGCATTCGCAGACCGAACAGACGTTGCTTCAGAAGTAACTTGTTGGTTAAAGACTTTGTCATGTATAGACTTTCCAACTTCAACTACAGACCAGCGGCAGTTTCTTCATCTGCGGCCTCAGTGATGACATCATCTGCAAGACACAACATGATAGTCGAATGCGCCTTCTCCTCCAACGCAGCCAACTCAGCATTGTCAGCCTTGACTTCCTTTGATAATGGCATCCATAAGCCTTGTTGTTTCAACAAAGCTCGCATCTTGATCTGCCATAAACTAAAGTTGTTCCTCCCCGTGAATTTGTCAATCTTTACGTTCAACGCAGACATCTTTCTCACCTGATTACAAACCTCGATTACCCGAGCTCTGATACCAGTTTGTTATGACGGATGTAAAAAAGATAACAAAAATAAAGAGATGACACACAGATTTAACGTGGTTCACCAACAATGTGTTGACTACGTCCACCTAACAGAAGAGTGGAGAATTTTTACTGATTTAGGAGAGAGATTACAGAGGTATTTTAGGTGACTACAATACAATGAATGTCTTACAAATGAACCTATTTATAGGAAAGATGGCAGCCACCTCGGCCACCTTCCCAATTTAAAAATAGAATATTTGACTAACTTCCTAAACTTAAGGAGAAGTAACAGAATGTTTGAGTAATTCAAAGCATTCGTTAGTCAAACTTCCTAAACTTAAGGAGAAGTAACAGAATGTTTGAGTAATTCAAGGCACTCTAATATATATATATATATATATATATATATATATATATACTATGCATGATAGTATAAAACATTACAAGGTTTACAGATCACAAACCTACCTTCGTTGGCAAGCCAACAAATGAAAGTCCTGGTGCTAGTGTTGGAGGAAAGACATGCTTGTAAAGTGGAGCGACACGATTATCCTCCACAGTCACTATGCCATTGGTTTCAAGAAATGGGAAATGATACTTATACCTATCACATAAGGAGAGATGTTTTACTATCCCTTAAAAGGAAGGATTCAGAGAATCACGAATAGGAAAACATACCCGGTGCAGTGCAGAATGGCATTTGCAGCCACGACATCACCATCTTGAAAAGTTACAGAACCATCTTCATGAACACTTTTTATCTGTGTTTGTGTTGGATTGAATTAGAACATTCCGACCAGTGATGTTTTTAGTACCAATCATTGGACAAGTAAAATTACCATGGAATGAAGCCAGATATTTTCATATTCCCCGGACAACTTTCCCAAGAGCTCATTCTTGGCTGATCGCGAAGCAATATGGACTTCTTTAGCAACTTCTGCAATCTCTCTAGAGATATCATCGGCACTAGATGCACTTCCTATCAAGACTACAACCTGACAAACCAGGTCAGCTTAGTAGCAATTGTGTTTAATTCGCATTATAAATTACACAGTTTAACTCTGCAAAATAAATTGAAGAACAGCTGCACTTTTAAGTATTTGCAGCCTAGAAAACCCCCCATTATCAAGCAGAATATACTTTTTGAATGAACAAAAATGTCAAAAAGCCTCTAACTTTCACTTTTAGCAACAAATAAGATTGTAAAACCTCGTCTTACATAATGAAAGAACAATTGAAACATACTTGGTCACGGTAAGGCTCAGGAACTCGATAGTTGTGGCTATGAATTTGTTTGCCAGGCCATGTTTCAATCCCTGAAATTTAACAATCAATCACCATTTCAGGTGTCCATAAACAGAGTAGACTGCAGATGATCCTCTAGAAATTACTGTTTCTTATGTACAAATATTTTGATTTCATGCTCAAATATGCGACTTACCAGACAAAATCACAGTAAAACAAGCTCACAATTAAGGAAATTGGAAAACAATTACCAGGGATTTCTGCAATCCGAGGCTCTGTATAATGTCCATTGCAGACAACAACAGCATCATAAATCTCATCAAACTTTTCCAGATCACCTTCTTCTTTTCTCTTTGACTTCACTTTCCATTTTTCATCATCAGCAAGTCTCACATGACATACCTCTGTTCTAAATCTAACCATCTCAATAATACCAAACTCATCGGCAAAATCCTTCAAATACTCCAAGACTTCTCTATGGCCAGGGAATCTTCTCGCGTCTCTTTGAGATCCATTCTTAGCCACGAAGGGATATGCCCTAAAGCCCATTACTTCCCTAGGCAAGTTAGTCCGGAGGGAAGAGTAAAGACTCGAGTGGACACAATTTCGGCTCCGATCGAGCCCTAACCGATCGGCTTCTGTGTTCGAGAGTAGACCCATGTGCCTGCTAACTGGTTTCTCTTCGAGCACCACGACTGCGTGACCCTTTGCCTGAGCTCATGGCAGTGACGAGACCGGCGGCGCCGGCCCCGATGACAGCGACCCTTTTGGAAATTGGAGATACCGGCGGCAGAGGAATTCTCATTGTTGTAAATGGGATTTGAATTGTCATCGTGAGATACACTGATCAATCTTGTCTCTTCTTACCTTGTTCTTTAATTCTTATCATCTTCAAAGGAATCGTTTATGGAAAAATAAAAAAAGACTCAATTTTTTCCTTAAAAATTTAAGCTTTTTAACATCTGGAAAATTCCGTCGAAACATTCACAGAATCCTAACCTTACTAAACTATTGAATTGATGATTTCAGAGAAGGCCGGCACTGCTCCACATATATTTTCTTTTTCTTTTTTTTTCCTTTTTGCATTTTTTTTAATATTTAATTAGAAATTCCCAAATTTGTGAAGGAGAACTTTTCCATGTTAAATTGTCCACTTCTAGTCTCTTCCACACAAAAAAAAAGAAAAAAAAAAAAAGAAGGGAATTTGAAGAGGAAGCAAGCTCTGATATGAACTAATGGAAAAAAAGAAATCATTCACAGAGAATCACACCATAGACGAATCATTTTGAGCCTGTTATATTAACTCCTCCCTCTAGGAAGTTTCTAGATACATCTCTGCTTTCTCCATTCCTCAGTGCTGAGAAAAACAATCAACCAACCAACACCAACAGCTTATCAAGAAGAAATCTTTTTGAACAAAGATTGTGTTTTTATGTGGGAAATTTTAGACCAAATTAGTATCGTTAAACGGGACACCAACAAATGAAAAATGTTGTCAAATATTATGACTAATATCGAAAGTACCTAAACGGATATAAAATAAACACAACACTCGGTTTTAAAGGGGCCCTTTTTGTCCTTTTTTGTCGGAATTGACCATACAGAAATAGAAACAAGTACACACAAGCTTTATTAAGGCTTTTGGAAATACGAATATCTTTTATTAGAAATGGCCAGAAACTGTTATTCTCTCCTTTCTCATTAATAGAAAAAAAAAAGTTAATTTATTTTATCTGATCATGAAATTTCGAACATGGATTATTTTTTTGAACTCTTTGGGCTGCCATATTAGGTATAAGTCCATGTTTTTTTCAATATAAAATATCTTCCCTTCCAATTTGAATTATTTATTTTGTGATCTAATTTATAAACCTCAAGTGTGGAATCTAATAATGTTTTAATAATTTGGAAATAATAATAAAAATGTCTTAACGTGACAAACGTCCTATGTAATTTTTTTTAAAAAAAATAAGGTAGGGAATATTAAATAATATAATGTTTTTTAAAATAGTGCCCATTAATCTTCCTGTCTATTGAACCTCGTGAATGTTGATTGGTTTAGGAAATGGGAACCAAGAAAGTCGGCTAAAAAACCGTGGACGCGCCTCCTCTAGCGCGTGAATTACAAATCCAAAAAGAAGTACAACCAAATTAACTTGGGCAAGTGTCAGATACGCATCTGACATGAGTGGTGGAAATTGCCGTATTTGTTGGTTTTACAATAATTATTATTTATTAGTTATATCAAAACCATAAAATTATTAAATTATTAATTAACACTAAAACAAATGCATGTAATGATTAAGGTTAACGGACGTTAATTTTAGGAGTTGCGTCTCCCAAAGGTCGAGAGAAGTGCATGACAGCATTAGAGAGCTGTGCAACATGCATGATCTTCACTTTCAGTCATACCACGCTTTTACTTTTCTACCTTTTTTTTTTTAATCTTATTTATCTTATATGCCCTTTCATTGTTTAAATATTAATCCGTCAGTCTAAAAAAAAAACTTTCTCAAAGTCAAGAGTCAGTTAAATTAAGGATAAATAATGTTTGTTGAACCTTGAACTTTCCAAAATTTTGATTTTTATCCTTTAACTTTTTTTATATATCAAGTATTTAATCCTTAAATTCTCAAAAATTGACTTTTCTGTCTATCACGTGGTATTAATTATAGATTTAAAAATTTAAAGATTATTAATTGACAAAATAAAATAATTTTAATATTTCCAATTGACAAAAGGAGAAAAAAGGAAGGGGTTTGGCAAGAAATAATTTTATGACTTTTAATTACACAAAGTGGTCCAAAAGATAGATATATATTTAATTGGGGCATTAAAGTAATAAAATAAAAAATTTAGATGGTCCCCTTCTCCTTGGAGCTCAACTTTTTTTTTTTTTTATTATATATAATAAAGGAAATAAAAGCTCCACATATATCATATCATACGTCTTGTCTAAACAACTCCCTATTTAATTCTTTTTTTATAACCAAATTTTTATAGATATTTTATTTAAAAAAGAATGAAAATTAAATATCTTGACATTTGAAACTTAATTTTAATAAAATATTTAGAGTGAGTGAAGGAAAAAAAAAAAAAAAAGAAAAGGGGGAGAATCATGAGAAAAGAAGGAAAACGAAAGAAGAATAAATAGGAGGGGCCCACAAGAGACCAAATTAGGGGCAACACCGCAAGTACCAAGGCTTTTTAAGTCCCACGTTAATTTACCGTTACTTCAAGGAGAGAGAAAATGACCAGATCAGTCATTTCAACAAGGTCGCGAGGGCAAATACGTAAATTTACTCGAAGATATCTTTTCCACCACTTTTTAGGCATAGTTTTCTCAGCGTGGGTGGGTAACTGCCCCCAGCCCCAGCGCCAGGCCCAGTCCCAGCCACAGCCAGCAGGTCTTTTCTTTTTCTTTCTCTTTCTCTTCCCCGTTCTCTCTCTGACATCTTAACCCTTTAGAATCCTAGAAATCCCAAAGTGCAAAATTTTTTTTTTGCAGGCAACAGAAAATCTTTATAGATAGTTTTAGAGAGAGAAAAAAAGAATTATACAGACAATCATAGAGATAGAGAGAGAAAGATAGTGTATCTATACGTGTGTATTTTTATGTATGTGAAATGAATGGTGTTGTCTTTGTGCCAAATCTCGCATACAATGGGAGACACAAATAAAGAATTCATCTTTTTTTTTTTTTTTTCAGCTTCTGTTAGCCCACCATGAGTACATAGCAAAATCTGATTCTTTTTCTCTTCACTTTCCTTCCTTTTTCTCTCTCTAAAATCTTTTTCATAGTTTCTCTTTCGATATCTATTATCTCTCTCTCTCTCTCTCTCTCTCTCTCTCTCTATATATATATATATATATATATTCACATGTAGTATATATTATACGGGTCTTTTGGTGTATTTTTACGTAGATAATATACTTGATGGATGTAAAGCATTTATTTTGATCATCTGGGATCACTAAATATGGGCTATTAAATGTGTGAGCAGCTTGCATCCATTTCTTCCCGATATTTCTTTTGGTTTCTTTTTTTCCCCTCACAACTACAGGTTGATGCGAAAAGTTAAGTAGCAGTGCTGTTTTTCTGGGTTATTATTGTAAATGGCTGAATGCTCCTCTGTACGCTTCTCTGTTTTCTTTCGGTACGCTGCTTCCTTTTTTAAATTTTTTTTTTTTATTTTATTTTTTGTTGGGCTCATTTATAGATGGCATGTTTTGGTTTTCTGGGTTAAGTTTTTTTTGACTTGATCTTCATCTCGAGATTCTCAGATTTCTGCTTTATTTCGTTTATTTGGCTTATGTTTTCGTTTTCCGTTCGTTATCTAAGGTTTCACATGCAGTAGCTTTTTAATGAGATTGTTGTAAGAGAGATTAGTATTTCCCTCGGATTCTTTGGGACGAAATGCTGGGAAAATATCGACTGAGGATTTTGATCTCTCGTACTCGGAAGTTTCTTAGTTTAATTTCGTCAGAATCCAATTTTCTAACTTAATTTTAATGTCTTGAGTGAATAAATCTTGGTTGTAGCTGGAATTGTAAAGGTAATGGAATAGAAAAGTATTATGTTTCTTCATTTTTAATTTCTTCTATTTGTTTTTTCCCCTTCTCGGATCGTACTTTTCTTGTCTATGTCTTCTTATCTCTCTCTGGAATTTTGTCCGGAAGCAAACGTGCATAACTGCCCCGGTGGGAAGCCCTTTCCTTCCCTTCCCTTTCCTTTCCGTTCTGGGTTTTGTCCTTCTCTTTTAGCTTTTTTTTCATTTATGTGAAAATAATTTTAACTTCTCTGAACTTATAAGGGGAAGAAGGGCACGGCGAATTTGAGATAAGAAGTATGTAGACCTAGTCAAACATGTCATTGAAACCTTGGAGAACTTGTTGAGCCAGCTAAAAGACTCAGTTTTCTTTTTAAAAATTGTTTTACTCCTGGAATTAGTATTTCACATTTCAATGCTGAAATAATGTGTTGGCTCCAATGCTCTGTGTTAGCATTCCGGCACCGGAATGTTTCACTATCCGGGGAATTTTCAGGCTTGGAAATCCTTTTTGAGTCATTGCCCTATTGCTGCTACTAAGCACATTCCTAGGCTAATTATGCTGTCAATGGACATGTTTGTTGAGCTGTGTATTCTTGAAGACTGGCATTTCTGACTCTGAAATATTAGTAGAAGAATATGTGATGTGCAATATTCTATTGTCTTCTTTTTGCCTATCCTTTTTCCTGCAAAAACTTTAGAGAATTATATAAAATATTTGAGAAGTTTTTGAATATGCTAGATGTTTTCACCTTTTGTGGGTGACAACATATTTACATGCCTCTCTCATTTTAGCCTGTGCATATGGGAAAAACATATTTTGCGTGTTTCGTATTGGTCTCCTGTATAAATTTTCATTTTTGTCTTGTTATATTTCAAAGATGGTCAGAGTTATTCAAGTTTTAGTCTCATGAATTTATCTTTTATCTTCAATCTGCTAACGGAGTCGTATAAATAGCTTTGCAGCAAAGATCACTTGGCCTGCCATGTGAAAAAACCTTCGGAAGTCTTTCTTGTTTAGAGAGATGCAATATAAGTTCCAAGTGTGGAAGAAGTCTTAGTTCTCAATTGAACGAGATGTTTACTAAAAGAAGTTCTTGTTATATGAATCTGATGCAATATCATGAGGATTCACTAAAGGAATCACTGAAAAAGACAATGCTCAACCAGGAGAACTTATTCAGGAATCAGGTGTAAAGTTATAATCTGCTTTAGTTTCTACAATACTGGTGGTTCAAATTCCATGTTTTTCTTTCTTATAATCAGCTGAGGAATTTTTTGGAATAATTCTAGTTGGATGATTTTGACACTGAAATATCTCATTTTCTTTTTCTAATTTTTCTCTTTTCTTTTGGATCTGCTGCAGTACATACGTGTATATGCGTCTTTTTGTCTTTAGATCATCATGATCCTTCCTGCTCCAAGCATTGATCATCTTCAGTATTTATTTTATGAATGAACTAAGCATTAGTATCTTTTGCTTCCCATTCAGGTTCTGGAACTCCATAGATTGTACCAGATGCAAATGATCCTGATGAAAAATTTGAGACTGAAAGAGGTAAGGTTCATTTCAGTCAAGATAACCGATTGTTTCCGAGTCAAGTAAGATGTAGATGTGGGTGGTATAATATGTACTCCATGTATCCTTGTCTTGCATGCATGGTGCTTAATCAGGCTATTGATTCCTTCTCATGCAAAGTTTAAGTAATTTTAGGAATTATATTTCCTACCAGCGAAAGGTAAAAGCAGTACTTTCCCAGAACTTGCTGCAATTGCCTTTTGTTCGTTTTTCTATTGAATCGTAATCTTTCTGGCTTTGCAATATTTTCTGAATATTCATTGTTCGGTAATGTTTATGCTCTTCAGGTGCCCACAACACAAACTCTGAACTATTTTAAACAGGATTGTAAAGTTGATTGGGCAAGGTATGACCAAAGGCCTCTGGATCTTGCAGTTCCTGTGAGTTCCTATGTAAGCAATTTTGACAGGCATGTCTTAAACAAAGGAAACAGTTGGGGTACCCGTGAAAATCCAGTGGAAGTTGAAGATTACTTCCATGTTGAGACAGAAACTTCTCTTGAGGAGGAGGCTAAGCTTTCCTTGAGCATTGGTAGAGAAACTTTGCAGAGAATGAGTAGCTGGAGATCTCAGAATGAAGAGGTTCGCGTCCTTCCTGATACAAGTGAGGTAGAAGAATCAATTGGGACAGTGTTTAGTAGAGATGTTGAACTAAAACCTGCTCTCTGCTGTGGTGTTTGCTCTGCCAATACTGGACAATGGAATGGTTCCCGGGCCAGTTGCAACTGCACAAATTCTAACAGGGCCAGGAAATTTCAGTCACACGGAGATGAGAGTAAAAATATCCATGGGAACTCCTTCAATTTAGGTCTGCTTCATTTTTACTTTAATGGTTGTAACTTCTCAGACAGGCTGCTATTTCAGAATATTAAAATTGTTTCACCTCTAAACATTTGTTAGTTATTGACTATTTTGTGCCAAATGCAGGGAATAAAAAATCTCTTGAAAACCTACCAGAAACAAAGTCAACAATAGGCAAAGTGTTTCCTTCTCATGGAGGAATATGCTTGGACCTCAATGCTCATCCTGATGAATCATTTTCAGACTCGAAGCATCCTAGAGAATCATTTGGTAGTTGGACAAAACCTAATGAAAACTGTTCCACCCAGGTCTCTGCTCTGCTTCAACTTGATACTCCGAGTTCAGTTCTGATTAATTGCAAGAGAACTGATAGCATGAATCCTAGTGGAAGTAAACCGTGTTCTATTGATCTAGAGTCGTATCCCTTGTCACCATCTAACAGTAGCGAAGATTATGACTGCAAATGCGAAATGGATAAGCCAATACAAGATGTTCCAATTAGAACATGTAAAGATGAAAATGTGACGGAAGTTATTGTTGAGAAGAGTGAGGAGGTTTTGGTGCATTCATGTATACTACGTAGTAGTGGAGTCGAGGATGTTGCTACCGATGAGAGATCTCCTGAGTTGAGTAAATCTGATCATATTACCGAAGATCCTTCAAGCAGTTTAAAGACAATGCAATCTGGAACTTACCTTGAAAAATCTTTCTCACGTATGAACTCATTTCAGAATTCTGACTCATCTCAAGTTGATTCTTTTGCTATTGGGGAATCAAAAGCAGCCAGATCATCTGACGAGGACAACGGAGGATCAGGTCAAGATGATCCTGCGATCCAGAAAGGTGCTGTTTCATTCATTTACTTCTTATTAGAAGCAAGAAGAGAACACGATTCCATTTCCAAGGCTGATCAACCAGAGTGTTCTATTGATTCTTTCGCATCAACTGTACTCAAGATGCCAGATTGTAACACAGATGATTACTGTGTGTCTTCAAATCCATACGAAATAATTGAGACGGATAAGAAAGACAGCGGAATCAAACTAAGGAGGGGCAGGAGATTGAAGGACTTCCAGAAGGAGATTCTTCCGAGCTTACCATCTCTTTCTAGACAGGAAATTTGTGAAGATATTAGGATCATGGAGGGAGCCATTCGTTCACGAGAATATAAACGATATAGGTCCAAGGTAAGCAATGAGCAGAGTTGGTTTACTCCTGTGAGAAGCAGAAGGTCAAGACTAAACTACATAGGTAGGAGATGCTATAAGTAACAGCAGGTTGACAAGTCATTAAAAGTAGATTATGAATATGAAGGCAGCGACGCAGCAGCACTCAAAGAAGTCTGTCTATCTCTGAGAGTTTACAGGTTCGTACCATTCCCGATTTTCTGACTGAATTCCTTCCTGCATAGAAAGAAAAAAAAAATGTTCTTGGAGGATATCAAGATAGTCATAAATTGGTCATTTTGGAACTTATATGTCAAGACTTGTGTGCATTGGAATGCAATAGAATAGTACGGATGCCTGATTTCATTCATGTTTTAATGATCTTCTGCTCCAATCATTACCAAGGCCTAAAACAACACTTGCTGTATTTTCTTTATATATATATAACCGCTTACATGAGTTAACGAGAACAAATGTACTCTGGTAATGAAAGAGTTCCATGCAAAAATTTCATGCACACGTCCAAAATGGCTAGATGTATATATATATATTTTGGTCAACCTTAATCTTGTTGGGCTTTCTGTTGGGTCAGATGGTTATACTTGGACATAATTTGAATAAGAAGTCAAAAATAATATATATATATATATAATTTTTTTTTTTGGGGTTCGAAATTAAACTAAATTTACGTGGCATTAGTTAGGTTAGGTAGGCCATATATGCATACTTTAATATCCTTTTTCCCAACATACACAAGTGACAACAAAACTTTTCTTAGATAACCAATACATTAAAAATTGCTAAAAAAAATAGTTAGTGATAATGAGAAGTGAAATAAAATATTTGGAATGTGTTGGTTGTGTTTTTAGTTGTCTTCAACCCTTTTATTTATTTTTATTATCTCTTTGGCCCCCACGGAAACATCATCCTACAAGAAAATTGAAATAAAGGTCCCTCCCCTCTTTAGCTTTATTATTATTGGGACAATTGGGGTCGCGGGCCTTTTTTTCTTTTAGCTAAAAGTATATATATATATATATATAAAAGACTAGTTTATCTTTGCATATCATAATTTTACTTGAATCTTGATGTCAAAAAATGAATAATTTTTCTTTTAAAAAAAATTAAAATTATCAGGATTTGAATTAATATTGTTTAGTTAATGTGAATGGAGTTTGTGGTCTATTATTCATTGTCTGAACTCAATTCTAATAAGAAGATTACAAATTTGTGGAAGGGATGAGGGGTGAAGGTAGGACCCTATTTGATTTTGTTCTCACGGGACAAACTTGGGGAAAGATTTTGCAAGCAAAATTGCCATGATTATGAACAAATTTGGATTGGTAGGAAGCATTCAAAATGCTACTTGTAAGGGAAGGGAATGATTATTATTATGTTCTTTGAAATATTTGAAGAAAAAATTAAAAAAATGCGCTGTATTTCATTTTCTAAATGGGAAAAATATATTTTATAATTAGGACATTTTATGGATAAGATGATCAAAGGTTTTTTTTCTTTTTTTTTTAATTGTTTGCATAGTAATATATATATGAATTTAATGTGGATGGAAACTGGAAAAGAAAAAGAGGGGATTGGAGAAGTTGTCCACAGAATATTGTTATTGAGATTTGAAAGCAACTTATCATTATTATTCTGACAACCACATATTTATCATAAACTTATAATTCTTTTAGAATTATAAATGAGACTGATTTTTTTTTAAAAAAATAAAATGTATATACAAGACTTTTTTTTTCTATGTATTTGGTAAGAAAAAAAAATTATAAATAAATGTGAATCAAATCAAAACAAGAAGTTTTTGTTTTCTATTTTTTCATTTATCCCCTCAAGCCAAAATCTAAAGAAAGATTACAACATTTCGAATAAAAGGAAAAATAAAAATAGTAACTTTCACAGTGACACCCATTTAAACATTGAAGTTAAATGGTTTCATGATTACTTTCCTTTTTTATTTTCTTTCTTTCCAATTTTATACTTTAGTCTTCAAATGTAATTATTTTACCTTTTACTTTCACCCAATGAAAACCCTTTTTTTTCTCTTTTCTTTTTTTTCGTTACAAAAAAAAAAAAAAAATTTATGCATATATAAGTAGAAATTTCACTTTGTAGAAAAAAAAGAAAAGAAAAGAAAGACATGAAGGGATTGTATTATATATATATATATATATATATATATAATATATATATATATATATATAATATATTAAGTAGCAATGAGTAGAAGTTTGATATTCCAATCGAATGAATGGTTCATACTTACTAGGATAATATAGGTCAAATCGAAGAAACAACTATGTAATTTTGTTGTTTATTTTTGTGTTTATCGTCAACAATTAATGGTGCATCTAGAAACCATAATCCAATTTATCCACTCCTTTTTCTTTCCCTTTTTCCATTATCCAATTTTTCTTTTTTCTTTTTTTTTCTTTCCTTAAACACATTTCATTACACAGCAAAAAGTACCAAACAGTATATCTATATATATATTCCTCTATTTTTATATTTTTTGTCAATGACAAAATTGAAATCTGTCCACTACTCAGCATTTTCTTAATTTTTATTTTTATTTTCTTCTTCTTAGTACTGATCTCAGCTAAGACTACAGTATTTTTCTTCTTCTTTTTCCACTGAAATAAGAAGTAAAAAATTAAAAAAAAAACTATGAAATTCTTCAGACCAAATGTTGGCATTAACGATGAATAATCTTTAAAAAAATAAAAATTTATGCTTTCATGTTTGATATGGCCAGAATATAAAATGAAATTAAGAATTTTCTTCCATTATTATTGTATATAATTTTATTCTTATTATGATTATTATTTATATAAAAAATGTTGAATATTGACAAGGGAAAGGACAATTCATAGCGTCACAAAATTCTTTGATTAAGACGAGATTAATTATTTTTTTAAAAAAAGACAAGTTGGATATATATTATTTTTATATATATAGAGATAGAGAGAGAGTTGGGATAATTTTTATATGGTTCTAAATCTTAATAATGGATGCATAAATTAGGCAGATTTCTTGATCTAATCTTCAATTCTATGCTCTTTGTAATTATATTCAATATATATATATATATATATATATATATATAAAGGGACAAAGGAGAGATACATTATATGGAAAAGGGCACTTATATGTATAATATTTTTTTAAGTACAAAAGTGGGTTTGGGTGAAAAGGGAGTGTCCTTACACTCTCTCCCTCCTTGACATAAGTCACAAACCTTAAGATGCGCGCAAAAATCCAAAGCGCCTTTAAACTTTAAGGCAAATCTAAAATGTTTGGTTCACCAAAGTGTCACTATCATATTCCTCATACAACATCTTTCAACAAAGCTTTTGTGTTTTCTGCTACCTATATATATATATATTTTTTTTCGATATTCTCATTTACTAATTTAAAAAATTTATAACATCTTACGACAAATGTTTTTGACATAATTTAAATTAAAATTTTTTTATTTGACAAATTAAATAATAACGTACGATCTTATCTAAATGAAAAAATATAATATGTAATTCAGAAAATAGTTACAGAAAATACTAAATATTATAATTAATAAAACAAACAAAAATATAATGTATAAATATAATAATAAAAGACATGACACAAAAATAATAGGTAATCTAATTTAGGTGCAACATAAATGATGTTAAATCATTAGTAATAATATAGATAGAGGTGATTATGAGATTATTAAGATTCTCCGTAATATTATTAGTCAAAAAAAAATTACATAAATTTTCAATTTTCACATAAAAAAAAAAATCAATCTTGAATATTTTTGCTTTTACATCTAACTAGGTGAAACTTTATATATATATATATATATATATATATATATATATATATATATATATATAATATATATATATATATTTAGAGGCTATGAAATATTTTGGTACAAGTTGTTGAGAAATTAGTTAACATTTGAATCATCCAAAATTTAGGTCTTCATTAAACAACGTTCATAATACACTGTGTTTTGTGTCTTTCCGCAAAAACTGTCATTTTAATGGTTCATAATAATTCTCTTTTTGTCGGATGCTAAACTAATTTTATAGGAAACCCGCGGAATTAAAATAAATAAATAAATAAATATATATATATATATATATTATTTACTTTCTTAAAAAAATGTATATAAATCATTAATACATTTCCGACACTAATAATAAATTATCTGTCAACAATAACTCTAATTACTGCACAAGTGACAACTAATAAATTTTTTTTCTTAAAAACTTGAATTTCAGACAAATTAATTATTTCCTACAAAATATCCAATATTTGGAGACAGATAACTATGCCATCCATTACCGTTTTGTAATTATTAATTTAACATTTACCTAAAAAAATCTAACCTGTCAATATTATATATATATATATATATATATATATATATATATATATATATTTGACTCTATTATAAAAGGAAATACATAAAAAATAATTTAATAATTGAGAGCCACTAGATTCAATTTATTTATTATTATTATTTTTATTTTTTGAAATCGCAACAAAAATTTGTTGAAGCACAAAAATGGTGATAGATAGTTTAAAGAAACAAAACTCCCTACCATTTTAGTTGTCTCCTTTTATATATATATATATATATATATATATATATATATATACATCCTTTACTTGCTTCTGCGCTTTTCCCTCCCTTCTTCTCCACTTCTTCCGCCATATATGTATATATAGAGATATATCATATCTCCTCTGTCTCTCAGAGCATTTCAGCAGGATAAAAAATATTCATCTCTCTGGGGAAGAATCAACTCTGAGAAGTGAAGATTCATCTTTTGTGTTTATTTAGTCTATTGAATTATATCCAGCAATGTCAGCTTGCAGTGGTGATGATGATAAGCGTATCCATGCCATTCAGTCAAGAATTCGTGTTGTGCCTGACTTTCCTAAAAAAGGTACACACAGACAAGAAACCTCACAATCACTCTGTTATTATTATTATTATTATTATTATTATTCTGTTTATTTGTCTGTCTATATTTGATGTGTACATGTTTTAATTTATGTTTTCTTCTTAAAGATGTGAACTTTTTTTATTTTTTATTTTTTGGTTAATTATTTTGTGAGAGCTTAAGATTGAAGGGGAAAGAAAAAATGTTCTGTGCTTGCAGGAATTATGTTTCAAGACATAACGACACTTCTACTCGACCCAAAAGCCTTCAAAGATACCATAGATTTGTTTGTGGAGCGTTACAGAGGGAAAAACATCTCAGTCGTCGCTGGTATATACTCTCCACTCGAACCATAGGTTTTTTTTTTTTTCCATTCCCTTTTGTTATGCTCCATTTTCCATGAACCCTTTTCATTTCTTTCTTATTTAACTGTGGGGTCCTGTTCATAAAGTGGGAGAGAAAAAAGGAAAAAAAAAAAGGGAATAAAAGGTGGGTTTGGATAATGTAAAGCACATTATTCACTTTCTTGAACCCGTCTTAAGTTTGTAAAGATTGATCCTTTTTTTCATTTTTTCTGTTTAAAGATTGATTTTTTAATAAAATTTTGGTTCTGTTTGCTGAGATGGATTTGCATTTTTGGCCATTGGAGGGGGTGGCAATGTGGGTTAGATTATGGGTTTTGTGGGTTATATTTGTTTGTTGGGGGAAGGAAGTGTTCCATGGAGGGGGTGGGTGGATTCTAGTGGGGAAGAGTGTTGCTGATTTTCTTTTTCAGAAGAAAATGAATATGAACGGTTCAGAGAATTCCTTCGGAGGCATGTGCTGGAAATCCTATTTGGATTTTGGGGGGTTTAATGGTGGTGTTGGTTGGTGATGGATGCCCACATTGTTGAAATGAGGACAGGGGACCCACATTTTTTTTTTGTGATCATTTCCCCTTTCTGTTTGTTTAATTGCTATGTTTTTGGTGGCAAGAATGAAAAGAAAAAAAAAAAAAAAAAATTTCAGTTCAATGATTACTGTTGGATGAGTTGATTCTGTGCCTCAAGTGGCCTTTCTTTGGTAAATTGTTATTATGATTTATAATTGCATCTGAGTGGCATTTGAGTTTTTCCTGGTAGTAACTGATGACTATCAATTATTGCTGGGAAGATTGTTTATGGAGGTCCATAGTCCCACTTCAATAGGTTGCTTCTTTGTCCTTTTCACTCTCACTGGTGAATGCTCTCTGTCGGTTCTATAGTTTTTGTTAATCCCTGAGGAAATAATAACTCTGCTTCCCTTTCTTACACTTGTTCTTCTTTTGTTTCTTTCCTTTTGTAAATCACTTAATGAGTAGTATATTTGGAAATTGAGATTTGCCTTTCAGGTTTCTTGGAATTGAGAGTTGATGAGATGATATGATATAATCATGAATCATGGAAATTATGCATTGTCCCTCTTCCGATTTCTTGGTTCTCGTTATCTTCTATTTGCTTCCTATTCTTCATTTAAGCAGCTGGAACTTGTATTAATGATTAAGCTACTATGTTTGCATATGACATAAATGAAGTATCTTTCGTTTCACTTCTTTAACTAACTACTTTACCATGTTTTGACTGATGACAATATTCTGGTTTTCATGTGCTAGGAATCGAAGCTCGTGGTTTAATCTTTGGTCCCCCTATTGCATTAGCAATCGGAGCAAAATTTGTTCCATTGAGGAAACCAAGAAAGCTTCCAGGTATCTTTAACAGGTTCATATATTCTGTTCTCTTCTTTTTAGAACAGTTGTAGGGATTTAAAGATACAAGGAAATTTCCTAGGTTGTTCCTATGTTTCAATTCAGATGTTCTGGTAACAAAGTTGCAGTCTTTAATTTGAACATTCCTACACAACAAGAAACCTTAACCCTGTATCAAAAGTTTCCTTCTTTGTCAGTTCTTTAGGTCCCCTTTTCGTTCAGTAATAGTTTTACAAGCCATATTCAGCATTTTCGTAATTTTGATCCACAATTTGTGGAGACCTATAAGTAGAAGAAGAGGCTGAAAGGAACTTAAACATTGATAGCTCGTGGCTTTACATAATCATCCAGACAATTTGTTTCAAATGTGTTTGTAAGACTTACATTGAGTGTATTCATATTGTTATAGGTGAAGTTTACAGACAAGAGTATGACTTGGAGTATGGAAGTGATTGTATTGAGATGCATGTTGGAGCCGTGGAACCTGGCGAACAAGCTCTTGTGGTTGATGATTTGGTAGCTACTGGTGGCACTCTCTGCGCAGCTATGAACTTATTGGGTACTCAAATCTGCTTTCTTGATATGCTTATACATATAATTCATTCGATTAAATCCGATTTCTGTTTACATAAATCTTGAAAGTATGAATATATTGTCACTAATCATATCACTATATCTCAAACCAAAACCCTTTTAGCATTTGCTCTCTTTGTTGTTCTTGCATTGTGCCCGTTGTAGTCTGTTGTAGTCTCTTGCATACTATGCAATATGCGTCTTGGATATATATATATATATATATATATATATGTATGTATAACTTCACATTCTTGGTTTTCAGAACGTGCTGGGGCTGAAATTGTCGAATGTGCTTGTGTGATTGAAATACCAGAATTGAAGGTATTTACTTCTTCAAAACAAAGTTTTACCTAGTTCAAAATCTGTTCTTACCCTTTTCCTAGGAAATTCTTAGGACTTGTGGAAAAACTATTGTTGTGTGACAGTAATTTTCATGTCTTGATAGGGCCGGGATCGACTGAATGGCAAACCATTGTATGTTCTTGTGGAGCGTCACTAGTTATGGGAGAATACTGCCATTACAACAAAAACAAACGTACACATCCTCTTGCTGCTGCTGTTCTGTGGAATATATTGTATAACATTAAGGGCTCATCCTTCTTATCCGGGATAAATTCCCCAGTTTTCCCTTAATGAGAAAATTAGTAATTCCATTTTTCAATTTTTACCTTTTTTTTTAAGGGAATTGGATTATCTTGCTCAAAAACAAAGAATTGATCCAATGAGATTTCTCTCCAAAATCTCTCATGGATTGGGAAAAGAAGAAAAAAAAAAAAAGGAAAAAATGGTATAACCTATCTTTTCTAAACTTGTTTTCTAAATTCAGGCATTCTCATGTCTGAACTATTATTATTCAAGATCCAATCTTTATCCAAACTCTGTTCCTATTACCCTATTTTCTATCTACCATCAGTATTTCAAGATTATGACTACCGCAATTTAGGGTCATCTCTGAAAGTATACACACACACACACACATATATATATATATATATATATATATATATATATGTATGTATATTGCCTGGACAAGTTGAAAAGTATAGGTTGAAATGGTACTTTTTAGTCTACGTTGTTGAATGAAAATAAAGTAGGCCTAACTTTGGAATTGACATCAATTTGTAACGTTGTCATCTATATTAAAAGAAAGGACTTGGGTGGTACAGTTTTCTTTAGCTACTTCCTTTGAATAATTATGGTCTGGTCTGATTTATTTTTGTTGTATACAAATAATTTAATTTTGAGGAGTAACGTGCAGAGACGTGACATCTCAAACTATCATCTCATGCAATACATTAAATTCCATTTTGGTCTGAAATTCAACATTCTTTATCCCAACAACATTTTCCTAGTAATAACTAGTTGTTTACCTTATGTCATCACTTGTTCTTTTTCTTTTGTCCTAATCTTTTCATTTTTGCTTCTTTTTCTTATTATTTTAAGTAACAAAAGTCAACATTCAAAAATCTATTTTGATTTTTTTTAAAAAAAAAATTGTCATTTAATTATAAAATTTCTCATGTTAGACTTCAACAGAAATTAGTTTATATATATATATATATAATATATATATATATATATATATATATATATAAACAGATTTTTAAAAAATACACTATACAAAAATTATAATATTTACATGTTATATTTTTATTTTTTAAAAAAAATAAAGAAAGTAGAAGGAAAGGGACAACTCAAAAACTTTGATAATCTTGAAGTCATGTGAGAGAGCGGGAGTTGCGCCGTAATTTGTCCGTGACGGTGCAACCAGCTTTGCCGCCACCGGCACTCTCTTCCGCTCCGCCACGGTCCGTCGCGAAGTCATATATATATATTATATGTAACATTTTGTAATATATATTAAAATTTTATTATAAACTGATGACATTTTGACCATTTTTTTATTTGAACAGTATTATTAGACAAAATTTCTTTCAGAATTAATAAAGATTCGTACGTGAGTCGTGACATGTAAGAAGAAGGACAAAGATTTGTTGTGTGAAGAACAGAGATGATCCCGTGGTTGAGGTTTTTGTCTTACTTCCTTCCCTGCAATAATAATAGTAATGCAGACCATCTAATCATAGCACCTCTTCCAACCCCATGGCTGGTGCAGAAGATTTTTATTTTTTTTATTTTTTAATGAAATTACTTTTTCTTGAAAATACACACACTAGTACGTGAAATTACTGTATATTAGTATTTAGTAGTAATTACTGGAGGAGAGTTGAGTAGTTGAAAGCACGCGGAAATCAACATAATTTTTTTTCTTTCTTTTTACTATAATTAGTATCATTTTGTTGTTGGCCGAAACAGTGAACCTTCCTTAGAAGTTACGTGAATTTGTTAAAATATTCAAATATTGATTTAGTACAAAAATTTCAAGATTAAAGAAACCACTGCAAATTACATTTACTTTAGAACCGTAGTAAAGGGCACTTTTTTCTTTCTTTTTCTTTTTAACTTTAATTTTACAAACCTCAAAGTTTTATAACAATAAGAATTTAACTATATATATATATAGTTAAAGTTTACTATATATATATATATAAAGAGGAGGGAACAAAATAGCATAAAAAGAGGTTAAGGTAGTGAGTAGGGGTGGTGGGATGTCACTTTTTGTGGTTCTTGAAAATTCTTGCCAACAAGACTTTGTTTTTAGGTGTTATGAAAAGCACAATCCCTAAGAGAGGAAAAAAAAAAAAACACACAATAAATTCTTTAGTGAGAAGCAATCTCTGGTTTTATGAAAACCCCATCTCAACTTTCAAGTAAATAGCATATCTATCATGTGCTCTACCTTCCCTATTGTATTAAATACACCCATGTATTTTTGGGAGATTATTTCTGCTTATGTCTCAATCTAATTATTTATATATATTTGTTATAATACTCTTTTTACACTCATACTTTACTGTTTCCAAGAAAAAATCAAAAAAATTATAATATATAATTTATAATATTTTTAATCATAAATAAAATTATTAATCAACTATCGCTGTCGTTTAATTAATTTATTCACTCATTTTTTATTTTTTCGAATACTAGTAACTGAATAAGTATTTGAAAAGACTGAATATTTCATTAAATGGGCAAATGGTCAGTTACAAACAAAATTGCCAGAAAAAAATATAAAGTATTAATGTAAATTGAGTGATTAATAAATTATGGTAAACTTTGTATAATGTCGAAATAACCGCTGAAAATATAAACCTCTTAATTTGAGGTATAAATCTAAATTTCTAAAATATTAATGTTAATATTATTATTATTATTTTCCAACCAAAAAAACAAAATTAAGGGGAAAGTTATCAACCCATTTTTGGATAATTACAGCTGCTGCAGAGAGCGTCCGAATAACACATAAAATGTAAAAAAGAAAAGAAAAGAAAATAAAAAGGGCAAACCGGTCTTAAATGTAATTTTGGTTTTTTTTTTTTTTTTTTTTTACAGTTTGTAGATGATGAGGAAGCAAGGTAATACCGCACGTGAATCAAAAACGAGCAACTCGCCATTTTCCCCACTCACCGAGTCATACCCAACTCGACCTTCAATTAACGATTCAAAACCGAGTTCTTTACAAACCCGACCCGATATGACCCTACAAACCAGCATCGCCCTTCTTCCCCTCCCTCCACCCGCATTCTCATGGGCAGTTCCGCTACCGGAGAAAGTACATACGGCCGCCCCTTTATTCCCGTTGAATGTCCATACCCCACCACCACCACCACCTCCACCACATGTGTCATACGCGCCGCTTCCGCTTGTGGGACCCAGACAATAAAACCTCATCACCTCATTCCCATCGGCAACACACCGCGCGTGGTCTTCTCCTTCACCTTCTCTTTCTCCTTCCGCGGCTACTACTAATTTCCCCGCAGATTCGGCTCTCGACTTAACAATCTCTCTGTACTCTTCGAATCTGGCCACCGTCCGAGACAAATTCTGAACCTTGAAAACCATCTCGATCCGACCGGAGAAAACCTTAGGCGACCAACTCGTATGGAAAATTATCTCCACCACATTCCGCGAAGGATGCCCTTCCGGAAGCTCCGAAAGTGCCGGAAAGAATGACTCGGCGGAGCGTGACCGTCGCGTGGAGGTACTCGGCTGCGACCTTGTCTGCTGTTGCGTAACAAACTGATCCGGCTTAGTCGAAAAGGATCGTTTTGTAGTGGTAACCTTTTGAGCCGGTGACGGTGACTGACACGACGGCGGCGACCGCGGAGACTGCGGCTTTGATTTTCTGGACTTGCTCTGTTTCTGTTTTGCAGAAGTAGTTGTTTCGACGACGTCTTTAAGATTCTGAACGCTTTTTCTACAACTGGCGGCGTCGGGAATGAGATTGTGGTGGTTGGATTGTTTGGTGTGACGAAGCTTGTTGCGGTTTTGGTGGTTGTGCCGGAATACGACGACGTCTTCTAATGCTCTCGACTTGCATTGTAATGCTTTAACCCACCCTGTGGCCATCCAAGGCGAAAGTTTCTTTCTCTGTGTTTAATTATAAATTCTCTTGAAAACGTATTTACATGCATACAGGTAATGAATAAATTTATATGGGATTACAACTAGGAGGAGCGGTTATGGAGTAATAGGTTTTCTTTGAGCTGGAAGGAATGGAATGGAAGAGACATGGCGGGATATTAAAAAAAAGGAAGGAGATTATCGATGCTCTGCTTTGCTACTACTAATAATACTTTGGAGGTGTGTAATTACGGAAATACCCTTAGGAGGAGTGGGTGGGCACTGTGTCCGATCCTACAGAAGTGAGAACAAATTTCATTAATTCTCACTGTGGAAGGAAATTACAAGAATTCATCAATGGCTCTGTCGAAAACATTATTATTATTTTCTTAAAAAAAAAAAAATTTAAATATTTTTACACAATTTGACAAATATAAGTCTGGTCCCTGATCCAAATCCTTAATTATACGATTCATGTTTGTTTCCGTACGTGGCCAAATTTAGATCTCACTCTAAGTTTTTTACTTTATCTTAACATTTAAATTCATACATTACTTTTAATTTCCACCAAACTTGTTCGCAAGCAATTTTTTGTTTCTTTCTTTTGAAAGTTTTGAACCACGCCAGTAATGAATACGCAAAAAAGTTCCACATATCTTAACACAAATTATGGTTGATTTACCGGACATTATGTTTTGGACTTCTTACAACATTTTATTATGTTTTTTTTTATTTAATTGAATTTTAATTATTTTGACGGTTGAAAAATTCAAACTTTTAACATTTGCGAAGAGGGTTTGTGGAAACTGAAAAGATTGACCGAAACAACCTATTCTTTACCTTAATTTTTTAAGGAAAAAAAATCAGCAACTTTAATTTGGGAAAAAATGGTTCGTCAAAATTAGTACTACTAAAACGGATAGGTGGGGACTTTTGGGAATATCATTATAAATAGGGAAGTAATTAGATTTTATTTTCATAAAGAAACCGATTTCTTGTACATAAATTAGATTATCATCACTTTTAAAACGTTTTTCTTTTTTTCAAAATTAAGTTCTTTTGTTCCATTTATAAAATGTGCTTTTCAAAAAATTGGGAAAAATCATTCCTTAAACTATTTAAATTTTATAAAATCAGTCTAGGGAATTTTGATTTCAAATGTTTAAAAGTATTCATATTTCGATTCACATGTAATAATTTTTTCTTCTAACTAATCTTTTTTTATACACAACTTAATCTAATTAGTCCCTAATAATTAATGCCTTCTGCCTTACTGACACGTACTCCAAATATAATCTAAATAGACGATTTTACCCTTTTCGCTTCATCTCTCTTCATATATATATATATATGTATGTAT
This sequence comes from Asclepias syriaca, assembly GCA_027405835.1. Lineage (NCBI taxonomy): Eukaryota > Viridiplantae > Streptophyta > Magnoliopsida > Gentianales > Apocynaceae > Asclepias > Asclepias syriaca. The sequence goes on along the minus strand of CM049929.1, from coordinate 5,701,220 downwards.
GTATAACATGATTAAGAAGAATTTTAGTATGAGTATGTGTGTGGGAGTGATAATAATTGAAGGCAGATTCGGCAAATGAATAGTGAAAAGAAAAGTGTCAGTGGAACAATAAAGATCTTAAAAATTTAATGTTTGGTTGTTGGGTAAAACTTATTATGTCTAAGTCAATTGTATTGCAAGTCTTCATCCTTTCTCTCACACATATATATATATATATATGTATGTATGTATGTATGTATGTATATGTATATATAATATATATATATATCCATTCTAACTAACTTAGCTGTTTTGGCTTTCCATTTTTCGTAGAAGAAAAGCAATGTACATTTGTTTTTTTGTAAAAAAAAAGCTTGTACGCCTTGGTGATACTGAGGTTTCAGTGTTAAACAGTATATATATATATACACTTTAATTTCTTGATTAACACTTGGACCATTCATGGAATTTTGGAAATTCTTAATTAATGCATCAGCTTTAAGTTTTTCTTACCGAAGACAAGACAACAATATTGTTGCTTGGACCACCTCCACCATAGTTTTCTTTTGCCATAGGAATATGATTCGAATTTATAAACATATCAACTGAGTTCAATCTGTTTATGTTGTTTGTGTTACGTTGAGTATTTTTTTACACCAAAACTTTAATTGGTTAATTTCCTTCTTTTTTCCTTCAAACTATATATATATATATATATATATGCCATTAAAAACTAAATTATTCATACTTTCCGTATACTACAAGGTTAATTTAAGAATAATTGGTGAGCTTGATCCCAAACAAATTTAACTTTGGCAAGTTAAGTCCCAAAATATTTTTTTAACTTTTAAGGTCTCAAACTTTTTTTGTAGAGAATAATAAGGTCCTTCTTGACAGATTCTGTCAAAATTTTTAAAATTTTAACGTTGTTTGTCTTTAGTTAATTAAAGACAATGATAAAAAAGTCATTACATGTAAAAATAAATAAATAAATATTTAAATAAAAAATAAAAATGTGCTCATATTTAAAATTTAAAAAATAAAAAATCTTTATGATATCAAAAATTACTTAGCATTATCGACAAACAATCATAATCTAATCCAGGTAGAAGAACAAGGTAGCGAAGAATTGTCTTTACAAATTATTTCAATTGCCTTTTGGCAGCTTCAGAAATGAAAGACCAGTATGGGGTTTTATCAAGGACAGAACAAATCAGTCCATGAAGAAGGGCAACCACAAAAAACAGAAACAGAGCATTATATCTCCAAACTGTGAGTTTCAGCCGCCAAAATACAGATCGGTCTGGGGATGACCCAAACAGAATCTCCTCCATAGTAAATGGCAGATACATAAGTAAATCGAGAGCAAGGGCATGGAGAGCATTGAACCGAACGTAGCGGCTAAAGATAGGATTTAGGGCGACGCCAACGTACACTGCCAGGAAGGACATGCCAAAGAAATTAGGGAATTTGTAGTGGAGATAGTGGTTTCAGCAGCACGACCAAAATAGGGTATTGGAAGCTGTTGATGAGTGGAAAGAAGTATGATGCGACGGAGATTACGCGATCGCCGATTGGAATTGGAGTGGAGGAGACAGAGATTTTTGTATTCGGAACATGGATTAATCTCAGTGCGGGAGGATTGCAAAGAAATGGAGGGAGACGCTGCCAGGATTTGGAGGAGAGTTGTTGGGGACATGCCGGAGACGGATGAGGGAGAAGGACGCCATGTTGTAGCAGAGAAAGGGGCAATGGAAGATGGCATGCAGGTAGAAAGATTTTGATATCAGATAGATTTTTTATTTTTTAAATTTTAAATGTGAGAATATTTTTATTCCTTATTTAAATATTTCTTTATTTATTTTTACATGTAATGATTTTTTTATCATTGTCTTTAATTAAGTAAAGACAAACAACCGTTAAAATTTTAGAAATTTTGACAGAATCCGTCAAGAAGGACCTTATTATTCTCTACAAAAAAAAGTTTGGGACCTTAAAAATTAAAAAAAATATTTTGAGACTCAACTTGCCAAAACTAAATTTGTTTGGGATAAAACTCACCAATTATTCGTTAATTTAATTTGTTGGAAGCATTATCCAATGAAGGGTATTTTGGTCATTTTCTTATCATTAGGAAAGAAGAAAGAAAGTCTAGCTAAAGATCAACCCTAAGAGAAATAGATGAATGTGTGGATATATATATATATATATGTATGTATGTGCTGCAGGGTGGAATCTTTTGTGGAAGTTTGAAATAAAATAGGTGGGAATATATAGAAGAATTAGAATGAGAATGGAAGCTGGCAAAACTTGGAGCATCCAAAGCACTGAAATATATATATATATATTTGTATATCTTGCAATTCAAATTTTAATCTGTAGGCATATAAAAAAAAAAAAAGAAAAAAAAGAAGCAGCTCGAAGTAACATGTCAAAAATTATCATTTTAATTATATATATATATATTTTTTTTGCGAAGTTTGAGAATTTTATTGGGACAATAGCTTCCTAGTTTGTCTCCCAGGGGACAACATTATTGAAACATGAAATGCCTAATCAATGCTCTAAATTATTATTATTATTATTTTTTTGTATAGAAAATCTTCCTCATCTTACCGATTTAAATTCAAATTAATCTTATAATATGAAATACTATATATAATGGCTAGCTAACTACGCACGGAATGAGCTACATATATAATTCATAAAATTTTGTAATTCTTGAGGTAATAAAGAATATTCCATTTCATGTAGACATGCTAACCTTTTTTTTTTTTTAATAATAATATTTGGATGATGTAATAAAGATTAATATGGAAATATAAATATGCATATATATGTAAAAGGGTCGTATGCAGGTGGGGGGTGAATGAGTTTGCCAGCCTTTGGCCTCACGCCTGAAGAATCTATCGGAATCCCTCCGGGAATGGTGTCAAATTTATATTGGCGTGCACCATTTCCGACCTTACTTTATTACCACTACTAGTAGTACGTACGTAGTATCTTTTCTTTTCCTTCTTTGTTTCATTTTTTTTCCTGACCGCTATATAAATTTGTTCAAGTTTCTGAATCTTAAACCCCATCCACCAATGCGTCCTCCAGCATGATTTTGGAAATCCCACAAACCTCCTCCTATATAAAAAGAAATTCTCTTTGCATACATACATATATATATATATATATATTATATTATATACTGACCGTGACCGAAAATGGAATACAACCTTTGACTGCATGGTGTTATGTGCGGGGGGTGGTGTGACTAAAGAAGAAAAAAGAAAAAAAAGCTATAATTTATTAACTTGGTCAAATTTTTCTTTTTGAATTTCCAACAAGTGTAACATATATATATATATCATTATATAATTATATATTCCCAGCAAACTGCATGCATGGGTAATGTACAACACCATGCTGCACTAGTATTGAATATCGTTTGGTTGGGAGGTTGTATATGAATTTAATGTTTTGTAATCTCTCTCTCTCTCTCTCTCTATATATATATATATATAAAGTCTAATTTTGAGATTGACTCTTATACAAAGTTGGGATAAAGAAAATCGAAATGTAATAAGAGCAATATAATATATATGTGCATCAGGGAGCAAGTGAAAAAACCACAGGTAAAAAAAGAAAAAAGAAGTGTTAATGGGCATGTGAGGTCTTCTCTCTAGCTATTAGTTCCCTGCAGGTTCTTTCTTTTTTTTGTCATTGATAATAGAAGTTGACACAACAACATCAAGTCTGGTCCAGAAACCAAAGAGTAGTAAAGCATTTACCTTTTTTTTTTTCTTTTTTGTGATTCTTTGTTGCTATTCTACGATACATACACAAGAAGTACGTACAAATTTAATAACGATATTTTGTTTTCTTCCTAAAACTTGTCATTAAAACTGATTGGGCTGAAACTTCCGTTGGCAGCAATGTCAAAAAATGTTAAAACTTCATCATTTTTCATGGACCCATTTTTACTTTTTTTTTTCAAATCAGTCTGTGCCTTATATATATATATATATATATATATATATATTTCTTCTAAAATCTTCCTTTCACCATCATTTCTTTTTTTTTTTTCTTCCGTGCAAATTTTGAACGTTGCAATCATTGTCTTTAAACCTTTTTCTCGATAATGGCTTCTTTTCATGTTTTGGACTTCCAGGAGGCGAACAAATGGTGCATTACATACCCTTTTATACGCTCAAAATTCGAAATTATTTTTACTGAAAAAAAATATTTTAAAATATTTTTTTTAAAATATGATTAGAAGGAGAAGTGAAGAACATTTGCAGAGATATTGCGGAACAAAATGATGATTACCAAATTCAATTATCAATCATCTTACTTATTCTTAGTGGCAGGCAGACCTTAATCTTTCCATGAATCCTCCCAAATCATTTCTTTTATTTTTTTATTTTTTGCTTTTTAGATGATAAACTTTGAATTGTTTTTCCAATTCTCTAATTAATTATCTTTTAAATTTATATATATATATTTTTTATTCCAAATTATAAAAGACACTTTAAAGTAATCTAATTTTAAATAATTATAGATTTTACTTATAAGGCCCAAAAATAGAATAAAATAAAAAATTATAACGTACATCTTAAGAGGCCCAAAAGCAGTGATCCACTGAAATATTATATATTTTACCAAAATGGTTTTCTTTTTCTACAAGTAAAAGCCCAACTATACAATATTGGGTTATCTTATTGGGCAAACTTTCTTTCCATTTTCAAGTTTGGGCTTTGATCGGATTAAATATCGGGCTCAATTTCTTATTGTTTAAAAAAAAAAAAAAAAAAAAAGTTAAATGCAGTAAGTTCACAGGGACAAATACGGGAAAACTGAACAAACCGTTTTCCTCCACGTTTCCATTCTCCGGTGGAAAATGGAAAAGAAGCGTCCACCACCGCCACCGTCACCGTCACCGTCAGCCCCATCGCTGCCTTCCTCCTCATCCGTTCTCCGCCTCCTAATTGACGTCGATACCTCCCTCTCCCTCCGCCTTTACACCCTTACCAGTCCCTTTCTCCCTTACTACCTCCTGAAATCGCTCGAAGTCTCCGGTGATGGCCGGCTATTCTTCCCTGTTATTCTCTCCATTCTCGCACTTCCCTTCGCCGTCAACAGAAACCATAGTTCCATTCCCGTCAGAGCCTACCCTTTGTTTATCGATCTTCTGTTAGGGGCTCTTCTTGATCTCATCGTAATTGGCATTCTCAAACACCTTATCCGCAGACCTCGCCCGGTTTACAATAAGAATATGTTCCTTTCTTTCGCCGTAGATCACTGGTCCTTTCCCAGTGGGCACAGCTCTCGAGTTTCCTTCATTGCTACTCTGTTCTACTGTTACTCCGACTTGGTACAAGATGTCTTAAAAAATTTTGCATTTAACCATTTTCTAGTGGATTATTTAGTGTCTGTGGTTGTTATATGGGCCATGACTACTTCTGTTTCTCGGGTTCTTCTTGGACGCCATTTTGTGTTCGATGTTTTAGCTGGGATGTTTTTGGGTGTTCTTGAAGGCTTATTTGTGTTTGGGGTTTTCAATTATAAGAATTTGAGCTTATATTTCAGCCAAATGTAAGTATTTTCTTATTTAGGTCTTGTAGTTTTTTGACCAATTGATCCTTATGGAGTTGTATTGAACCTAAATTGATTCCACGAAATTACTAAAATTCTTCGTATGTCCCAGTTCGCAAATTTTGCTGCTTCTTTTTCTTTGTTTAGTTTCAGTTTAGCTACATTTGACAAATAATAATTGTAACTAGGGATCGCAGGTTGATGCTCTATCTAAAAGTAAGTGCTTTCAGGAAGGTTTGATCGCATAATTAACAGTTTTATCTGGCTTTGTTAGGTAATTGTTGCAGATTGTTCTGTTTTAATCAATTTGAGATTTTATCTGTCCCTCCAGGAACTCACTACTTGGGTTCTGGTCTATAGTTGAATCCCTAGAACAGGTCAAATGTTGTCATAGTTTGTGAGTTTCTACTTGAAAATTTTCTGAAATTAGCTATTAGCTAATTAAGTAAACAAAAAATACACCATTGTTTTATGATCGAATCTGCTAAAAGTGCTTAAACTATGTGGTTCTGACATGTACTGTTTCTTTTTGGACTTGAATTGATGTTTCATTACATTAGTACCTTTTACTTTATTGGACCTTTGGCATTTGGGACTATATGTTTTTAGAATATTTATTTCTGAAGAAATAATTAATTTTGTGGAAGCAAATTTTAGATGAATCCACCAATAATCTGTAATGTAGCTGGTTATTCCCGTTCAGAATAATCCCCTAGCGTGTGGATGTTTGTTTTATTCTAGGAACCATTACCTACCTTCAAAAGTTAATGGTGCAAATGCTATAAACTGCATTTTGTAGTTTAAAGTGTTCGGTTTAATTTAGGTAACTGCTTATACATTTAGATTGCATTGGAAAAGCTTTATTACTGAAATAAGAAATAAAAGAAAGTAAAAGAAAGCTGCAATAATGCAGCCATCTAGTCTCACTATAAATCTCCTGGTCTTATTTTTCCAAAACTCCATATGTTATTGCACAAAGACATAATAGAAGAACAGCTCCTTACCCTAAGTGAATAGGCATATTCTTCTAAGGTTGCAAAATTTTACTATTCCTTTCTGTATTTATTGTGAAAAGAAATTCCCAGGTCAAGTGATGTCAGTTCGAGATGGAATTGTATGTGTTTATGTACTGCATGAGATTCAATTTGGGTAAATGGTTGAATTTTTTATCAGCGTGAAGTAATAGGACCGATCATATTGTTATGGGATTCTTCCTATCTTAGTCTTTTCAAAACTACAAAAGTGTTATCTGCATGATTTCTTGAATCATATTCTTAGGACAACTGCCCTGCTAATTCTTTTAAGTGAACTTCCCCAAAATTCTCGTCTTTATGATGGTGAAGGGAAACAAAAATTGTAGTCTTTTTATTTATATGGGCAGCAAGGATATATGCAGATGCAATTCCTCTATATCTCTATGTTTAAAAAACCATGTCTCTGTACCTCATCAAGCTTCATATGCTTGATTGTCCCTTCAATTTTGTACATTCGAGATACGTTTTAGCATTGACTCAATTTCGTTTCTAGCTTATGGAGACAATAATATCCAATGTCTATTTATACTTGGATAGGATCAATACCATATTTGATAATTTACTCCATGAACTTCTCTCTCTATCTAGTATCTTAAGAGAAAAAAAAAAGAGGAAAAAATGAAGAAGAAAGGTTCTCTTTCTTGCGTAAGTTGATGACCTGGGGAAGGTTGTATTCAAAATACAATGTGAGAGATTGTATATGATTATAGCTGGAGGCTTTATTTGAATTCAAAATGCTATAAATATAAATGTTTTGTTCTTCTTCTTTCTTATCTGCAGTATTATTCACTTAAAGCATCCCTTGAATCAAATAAATACAATATTAAAAGACTTGTCATGGAGTTCCTTTTTTGTGCCCTATATGTGCACATATCTATTTATATATATTGTTGTTTCTTGTCTCTCTCTCTATATATGTGTGTGTGTGTGTATATTCACATAAAACAGAGGCCAGCTCAAAACGAAATGGCTATGTACATAGCCCAAACTTTGATATTTTGGCTCATTTCCCTTCATCAACCACAATAGTTTTCATTGTTTTGATAGCATCAGTTCTCTGAAATTGCCTAATTTGTGTTATTCAAGAGTGGTCATATATTTTGTATTTTTGTGTTTTGTGTCATTCGAAGGACAAAAGGAAAAAACAAAGGTTTTAGCCAAACAGAGTCTAAGGCTTGATGCAACTTTTTTCATCAATGAGATTCTGATCAGGTGGTCTGTAGGGGACCAAAAGGATCTCAGTTCTGTGTTCTCTGTAGCTCTGAAACTCATCAATCTTTTTTACTTATTATTAATATTGAATTGTTGGTAGGTAGACTTCTTAATAATGCTAATTTCAAGTTGCAGTGTTGGAATGAAATATTGCTCAGTATTTTTTTAGTCCTAAGTCCAAAGTCTGCATGCATCTACTGGATTGTCTACCAAATGAATGTAAGTGAACCTAAACTTTTGGCCTAACAAATTTAGAGTCGGATTCCTTCCACTTATTTTTCCACACACAGGTTTGAACCAAACTCAAGATTATGATTTTATGGATCTCTGTTCCATATTTGCAATCATATAAACACAACCCTAAAAGTCATGTTCTTTTCTAGATGTAACAGTAATGCTTCATTGTCTACCCTAATAATGTCCTTTTCCAAATGCAGCATTATTTGATTGTGAAGCTTCATTTTCTAGGTCATAATAGTAGTGGTAGTAGTAGTAATGAGATAGATAGAAGTGGTCCAATATATTTGGCATCGAGGCGATAACTTTCTTGATAAGCATAGGAACAAGATTTCAGCTTTAATGGGTCACACACCAAAAGGACATTAAGGATTGAATTTCACGAGCTCCTCTTTAAGCAATGTCCTTGTGAATGGTCCCCCTTCATTCTAATCCCTTCACTTGACTCTAGATGTTGTAATTGGAAAAAAATTTGTCAACAGATTGATGGTACAGTAGCAGTAGTAATTACCAGTCTTTTGTTTTGTTACCAGTACTAGTACTAGTTGTTGTTCAATTGGTAAAAATTTTAGAACAGAAAGTTCAGAATTTGTGTTAATTATGAGACTTTGAATCAGATTAGTCCACCATAAAGATACAAGCGCATGCATTCATGCATAGTGCAGACTTGGACATGGACTAGTTACTGCACTCGTGGTTTTGTTTTGTTTTGTATTTTTCATTTTCTTTCATAAAGACTGAGCAGGTTCAGAATTTATGGCAGGAGCTTTTGGTCATGGTCAATCTTTCATGGCTTAGGTGGGATAATATTGTACAAGCTTCTGAATTAAATTTTTATTTCTGTTGATTGTGAAGCTGAGATTTAGCTGTAAATGCATTTATAATCATAATAATACTAATAATAAATAGATTAGAGACATTGGTGATGTGAGGCTACTACATTCATTTACAACCTGAAGTCTCTCTCTGATGTCATTGGGATGAAGAAGAGAAATGCAAATGCAGAAAAAGAAAAAATGATAGTACTAAGGACCCCGACTGACATTAATGAAAGGGATGTGTTGGAAGAACTTGTAGAGAAACACAGATCACCATTTACAGCCACTGTCCACTTTACCCCCACCAATTATGAATACCCATGGCCCCTGTTCGTTTTCCTTTTGTTTTCTTTCTTCTTTGCTCTTTACTCTCTCTCTTTTTCAGCTTCAATTTTTGTTTACTGGAATGTCTATCTTCTAACTCGCATGTTCATAACAACTGAGTGTTGAACTTGTAATCTCATAAAGCATCGTGATTATATGGCTTTCCTTTTCTTTCTTTGGTTTGTTTATGGGAGAACTGGTTTTTTTTATAAAAAAGATTCATCATTGGTTTGTTTTCCTCCCTTACCTTCCTTCAATCATTTCTTTCATATTAGGTAATAAAGTGGTTTGTTGCCAAAGTAGAAGAAGCTCAAGTGAAGGCAGATCGGACTTAGCCGGCCCTGCCTGCATATGTGTTCTCAAGTCTTTCCATAGACTAACAAAATTGCTTCCGTTCCATGACTTCAGGAGACCTTTTTCTTGAATAAGATAGATTTACAGAGAGAACCCACCCTACAGCTTACATACAATAAACCTTTCTTTTATAAAAACATGTGGAATTTGAAAAAGGAAAAGGAGAGTTCGAATAAAGTGATATGCTGATAAAAAGTTATTCAATAAGCTAAAAAGAAAGACAGGATTTGATCATTAAACAAAATGTTATTAATTAGAAAATAATTTGTTTGATCATTTTTTTTAATAAAAGGAGTATTATCATTAATACGAAATAAACTATACAACAATTGTATATCAAACAATAAACAACTAGGAATTTTCCAGTGATACTACAGTTTAACATATACCTCATTCTAATTAGGATTAAGATATATTAGCATGTAATATGTACTTAATAGAATATTTTTTGCGATTGTGAGTGGTGGTGTCTCTTTCTCTCTCTCTCTTGTTGAAAAGATATCGATTTTGGCTATTCCAAATTGCTTGAACAACATGACAAAAAACATATTTTCAATTTTGAAAATCTTCTAGAATTCCTCTTTCCTGCTTCAGGTTATCAGTTACCCATCTTACTACATCGTCTTCTATCCAGAATTGGTGCCATCTATACAGAGGTACCAATTTCTTCAACATGTAATATTAATTCCACATCAAATGCACATAACTCACAAATGGGAGAATCAACACAACGCCTTTGCCATAGCAGCGTCTTGGTTTTCAATCTGTCTTGAATGATCAACCAAAGAAGAAGGGAACCCCGAGGAGGACCCTGTAATTTCCAAATGTCATTCCACGGAATTACATTATTGCTAAGTGTGTTCTTGCACATTAAGCTGTATGCCGATTTGGTCGTGAATTGTCCTGATTGCGTTAGCTTCCACTGTAGGTTTGTATCAGCCCAGTCCAATCCATGCTTCAGCACCTGAAATCCCGTTTCCACACTCCACCAGACTGCCGAGCAATGTTCTGAATTCGTCCTTGGTTCAGTCTCATCATATTTCCATACTTATGTGTTAGGATTTGTCCCCAGAATGTATCAGGTTGTTTTTTTTTAGTTTTCATGTCAATTTAGTCAACAGGATGGTGTTCATATCCGCCAATGGCCTGATGCCCAGACCTCCTTCTCCCCGTGGTCTGCAGATTTTTGTTCAAGTCACAGGATGTGTATATTTCTGACCCTGTTTTTCTCTCCAGAAAAGTGTCTATTTAATCGCTTCAGTTTTTCAATTGTTTTTTAGGCAGTGCACATGTTTGCATCACGTAGAGAGGTAAGGACAATGTGACTACTCGAATAAGCACCAACCTTACTACTCTAGACAATATCTTTTCTTGCCAACCACTTAATCTTTTTTGCACCCGATCGATAAGGTATTGGAAGTGTCTATGCTTGGATGTTCCTTGGAGTAGGGGTACCTCCAAGTAGTTTCCCAATTCGTTTGATATCAGTACTCCAAATCGCCAAAGTAATATCCGTCCCAAATGTATTGGAATGTTAGGAGAAATCCAAATCTTGGACTTACTAACATTCATTTTCTGTCCTGACTCAACACAAAATTCTTTCATAATGTCTCTCATAACTTCAATTTGGTGCGAGGATGCATCCCTAAACAACAACAGGTCATCAGCGAAAAATAGGTGTGAGAGTGTTAGACCTCCCCGTGAAGTACGACAAGATTTTCATCTTCCTCTAACTACTGCCTCTTTGATGCGATGTTCCAGGACTTCCATACAAAAAACAAATGTATGGAGATAAGGGGTCACCTTGGCGAAGTCCCCTTTTCGGGATAAAGCATTTGTTTTACAGATTTGGGGATATAAAAAGTTCAATAATTGATAAGCTGCCCCACAGATAATTAAATTAAGGAAAAACGTCTTGTCTTCGCCATTTGTTTTTTTGACGGAAACTCACTTTGGGATTGAGAAGAAGAGGTCCACAACCACAATTTAAGCCGCGTTCTAATTAACATATATTCTCCATTCAGATCGGAGCTTCCACAGTATAAACCCTAAAAACCCCTTTTACTTTTTCTCTCTTTTTTTTTACAAAGATTTGGTTAGCAAACAGGATGGGTTGGCACATGTCTTGCTGGAGAGACACACACATATATTGAAATGATGGGAAGCATTGAAATATAATTTGGTGATAACAAATAATAATAATAATAATAATAGTAATAAATAAATAAAAAGTACATTAATAGAGAGAGTTCTTTTATTGGGTCCCTATAATTTATTAGTGCTCCATTGAGTTGTTTCCCAACTGGAATTGGTCATGGCTTTCGTCCCCTCCCATACCAAGATTTTTATTTTTCCATGTGTCCAGTACTTACGAAACATCCATTTTCATCATCTTCTTCTTCTTCTTCTTCACACGCTTATCATTTCATTCATGCACGTATATATATATATATATATATATATATATATATTTATACGTATAAGTGTAAGTAGTGACAGATGAAATATAATGTGCGTGTTTATTTTTCTGTAATAATAATAATAATAGTCATTAATAAAAGGAAAGAAGAGAAAGAATCTTCGGATGTTTGAAACCTACGAGGAAGAATTTGGGATACCAAATACCATACATGAATTATTGCTTAACTGATATGTCTCGGTTTACACAATAAAAGGAATCTGATGTTTATGCCGATTTTTTCTGGAAAGATTCAATTTTTATTTATTTATTTATTTATTTACAGCTCCAGGAAGAGAAATATATATAATTTTACAAAATTTGCTAGACATATATAATAATTATATAGCACGAAGAGCTACTTTGAAGACGTGATTCCCTGTTTATGAACAAAAAAAAATGAGGGAGAAAGGAAATGAAATAAAATTAAATCCTTTGATGAAACGTTGCATTAAAGAAATCTTTTTTCCTGAAAGGGAAACACAAGTTTTGGAGAATTAAATTGAATGGAGGTGAGGTCTTAATTTGTCAGCTTCAGTAAGAAAAGATTAATCAGAATTATGGAGAAAAAAGAAAGGAAAAACAGTTGGGAGACAAGATGAATTGCATTATTTATTTCCT